>JBAJHW010000002.1:304764906-305339933 GCA_037013535.1 Intellagama lesueurii | reverse complement strand
TTCAAAGCCCAAAGGTAGACTCTCCCAGCTTAAAAGTAAAATCCATCTTTTGCAGCAGTTACATCCAGTCATTCCAGAGATCACCATAAAGGATATAATGCACATAGAATATTTGTCTGCAGACTATTTCAACACACGTGCAGTGGTGACATTTAGGAACTGGCAGATCACGGGGGCTGTATATGGTCATAAGAATGAACTCCTGAGGGCAGGTTTGGTTGTGACGAGATTCTTCGAGAACATCACACAGACATGCCTATTACATAAAGATTCAAAAATTCAATCAATGTACTGGTCTCTGCAATCATATTAATTTTGAAGATGGTCAGTTCCCCGAACATGGCATGTATCAATGTGGGAAACAGCAATCAGCATATCCATCAAAAGACACAGATATCTTTCAAGTACCAGAAGAGAAGGAATTGCTAAAATCCTTACGACACGTGGTGGCGCTGCGGGTTAAACCGCTGAAGCCTCTGTGCTTGCAAGGTCAGAAGACCTGCAGTCGTAAGATCGAATCCACACGACGGAGTGATTCCCCGTCGCTTGTCCCAGCTCCCACCAACCTAGCGGTTCGAAAGCATGCAAAATGCAAAAATGTGAGTAGATAAATAGGTACCACCTCGGTGGGAAGGTAAACGGCGTTCCGTGTCTAGTCGCTCTGGCCACGTGACAACGGAGGATTGTCCTGCGGACAAACGCTGGCTCTATGGGTTGGAAGAGTCGGACATGACTGGACAAATTGTCAAGGGGAACCTTTCACGGCACTATCTTATCAGACTCAGGATATAATAATCAATAGAATATTGGTCTTGAAAGATACCCTCATTCACCTCCAAGGTTCTGATAATGACATGGCAACAACGGATGGATCTTTGCAGGGTAGAAACATTCAAGGAACAGCAGAGAAGCAGAAAAAGGAAAAGATCTGCCCCCTTTTAAATAAAGGAAATAGTTCAGTCTACAACCATTCACCTTCTAAGAATTGCCAGTCCAACACAACTACCAAACAACCCACTTTGGATGTTCCCACCAGGTACTGTACATTCAAAGGATCTTAACCAAGCTCAACAAACCAGCAAATACTGTACATCTGCAAGCATGTCACTTTTAAACCACGACAGGATTTAATTTTGCAAGAATGCCCAGACCTAACCAGTGGGGACAAAATAATACCTACTGACAAAGCCATGGCCAAAGCTAACTCTTCTAGCCTCTCACAACTGGAAGTGACTGAGATAATCCATGTACCTGTGCATTCAGTTCAGCATTAACTCTCGCTGCCAACGGGTCCCATGAGGGCATCCAAACGTCTCTTTCAAAAAGGTTGTAATTTAAATTATCCCAAGGTCCTTTCAAAAAGGGATTACTGTTCTCCAATTCGATGGGCTCCACATCTGGATCTAGTAACGGGGTTGTCTCATCATCTCCACCTTCTGCCTCGTGGGGTATCCCCTCTCCTCGAAACGGGAACCACGGCCCGTTGACCATCCCTTCCTCTGCGCCTCCTCCAGTCGCCATAATCGCCATTCCCTTTCTTCCTTTTCCACAGCCTCCTTTTCCTCTCTGAGTCGTCTACGCCACTCCCTGGCTTCCGACTCTCCCCAATAGGAAGGTCTCAGAGGTAAACCCCTTCGCCTCCGATAGTCTGCCTCCTCCCTAGGGACTCGTACCTTTTCCCATCTTCCAATCCATGGGTCTTCTACCCAGATCAACTCCCAACCCCCCGGTATTGTATCATCCTCCCTTCTTATATCTCCCATTCCCACCCTCCACAACGGACCTCCCCCTTTCTACCCTTCCCGCCAATTCTTCCCCGGTCTGAGTGGCTACTGCCACCTTTGACAGTTCCCGTTCTAGCTCATGGGTATCCACTCCCCGTTGTATAGTCTCGGCTGGTGGTGTAGGCGGGTTTGTCTGCACCTCTTGTTCTTTTCTGAGGGAGGACGACACTCCAGCGAGAGCTTCTACCCTCTCACCTCGGGTCTCACACCACCAAAATTAGCTTAGCCACATTACCCAATATGGCAATGTCTCTGGTTATTAAGCTTCGATATTTTACCCTGTTGTTTATTAATGTGTATCTTCTCCTCCACTCCAGCATAAACAACAAAATAAGGATAGGTGGGCAGACCTGCAAAATTTTATTAGCAGAATGACATCTTTACACCCCAAGGCATCTGTAATACTGACAGGAGACTTTAACGCCAGAATTGGTCAAAATGATGAAGTCCTTTACCATCATTTTGGTGAACACGCTCCTGAAATGGAGATGGGACATCCGATCCCTGTTAGACAGTCCAAAAATCAGATTTGTAACTATTCTGGTCTATGTCTTTTACGGATGATAAATAGTTTGGATTTAGTGCTATTAAATGGAGGAGTGGAAGGGGATAGATCTGGGGAATATACCTTCCTGGGCGGGTGTGGTGCTTCAGTTATTGATTACTCTGTCATTTCCTATGAACTGTTAAATCTGGTACTCAGTTTCGAAGTTGGTACACACACAGAGAGTGACCATCTCCCCCTGATTACAATACTATCTGGTCAGAGCCAGAATGTTCATGAAGATTACAAACCGCAACTCAGTACAGAGCACAAATTGGAGTATCTCGGGTGAGATGGTCAGCCAAGGCAGAGTATGTTACAACTGCATTCCTGCATTCGGAAAGCTGTCTCAGAGTGCGGGAGTCCCTTTTGAAAAACACGTTCCCCTGAAAAGGCTCTTAAACTATATCAAGAGATAGTCACAGCACTACAAGGATGTTTGATTCATAAAAAATCCATAAGACAGGATGCCCCTTTTTGTAGAACCCATAGATCCAAACCATGGTTCAATCAGGAATGTCTGGAAATGAAGTATCTTCTATTAGAAACTTATAAGAGATATAGGGAATCAAACCTGCCATCCCTACCACCTGATTGGTTTCAGTTAAAGAAAAAATATAAAAAGCTAATTAAGGACAAAAAGAATTTGGCATTGAGGATGAGTTGGCAGAAATTAATTGTAGCATCAAGGTCACATGACTCTATTACTTTCTGGGAAATAGTCTCGAGAGGGTTAGATGGTCAAGCAGGTGCAGCAAATTCATACATACCTGTTAAGACCTGGGAACTATATTTTACTGGTCTATATGCTGCAAAACAATCCGGACATTTGACTCCACAAACCGCTTCCCGTGATCTCCCTGACTGGCCCCCAATTTCAATCTCTGAAATTACCAGACTTATTGTAGGCAAAGCACCCGGGAGTGATAACATCCCTCCTGAGATTCTTAAAGCCAATATTAATTGTTGGGCCCCAGTATTAGCAACACTATTTACATGCATTGACCAGCTTGCATGTATACCTGAGGACTGGGGACTTGCTATTATCATTCCAATTTATAAAAAAGGGAAAAGAGCTGACCCTGCAAATTATAGGCCAATCAGTTTGCAAAGTGTTATCAGTAAACTGTATGCCCACCATCTTCTTGAGAAATTACATTGTTGGATGGAAGAGGAAAATCTTCTAGATGATGAGCAAGCAGGATTCAGATCAGGACGCTCTACAGGAGATCATGGTATAGTTTTACAACATATGGTGGATAAATATTCATTTAAGATCAAAGGAGCACTATATACAGCCTTTATTGATTTCAAGTCCTCATTTGATATGATCCCACGAGACAGGCTTTGGCAGAAGTTGGAGACAACCAACATTGATAGGCGGCTGCTGCTCCTGATTCGCTGCCTCTATGCAAAAACCAGGTTGAAGGTGAGATGTAACAGGGCAGGTCACCTCACCAAGGCCATCCCCCACATATGCTGGCGTCAAACAAGGCTGTGTATTGGCTCCCACTTTGTTCCACATCTATATTAACTCCTTGGTTAAGAATTTATCTGGAACCAACTTTCATCCCCCCCAATCTAGCAGATAGACCCCTATCTACTCTTTTATATGCAGATGATGTTGTACTTCTCTCATTAACCTGTGTTGGCTTACGGCGGTTATTAAGAGCCCTGGGCAACTATTGTAAAATTGAGGAGTTAGTAATTAATTATGATAAATCAAAAAGTCTTAGTGTTTACCAGGAAACGGATCACACATAAATGGCAAATAAATGACCATCCAATTGAGCAAGTCAAATCTTATAAATATCTGGGTGTGATCTTCCAGTCCTCAGGATCTTGGAAGGCTCAATTATCCAACGCTATTGCAAATGCTCAGAGAAGTATTAAGTCACTCATACTTTTTTCTTTGCAAAAGGAGGTCAGCATATACCATCAGCCATACAGGTCTTCAATGCCAAGGTGTTAGCACAGATGTTATATGGTGCACAATGGTGTAGATACAGAAATTTTACTGCAATAGAGTCCACTCAAATGAAATTTCTGAGAACTATTCTTGGACTCCCAAGTTGTGTGCCAAATGTACTTTTATGACTAGAAACAGGTCAGATGTTGATGGAGTCTCGGGCATGGATATTTAAGCTGAATTTTTGGTTTAAAATGTTCTTCACCCCTGTGGGGTTGGCTCCCTTAGTGCTAACTGATAAGTTTCAGTCCAGATGGGAAAGATCTATGGATGAGAAATTAAATAATTTGGGCCTCTCGAGAAGTGCTATTTTGTTAATGGGCTATACAAAAGCAAAACAGGAACTACACCAGCGCATCACAGACAATGAGCTGCAACACCATGTCAGCATAGCTACGGCCCATCCTGGCTTTAGAGATTATGGTCAGGCATTTTTACCTGCAAGCTATTTGAATATTCTGACCCTTCCAAAAAATAGAAAAGCTTTTACATTAGCAAAGTTTAATGTACTTCCTTCAGTCTTGCTGGAAGGCAGATACAAGAACATTCCCTATGAAGAGAGCTTATGTCCTTGTGAGGCTGGTGTGGTGGAGACGGTTGGCCATGTTCTGTTGTATTGCTCCTTCTACACTGGTTTCCATGACACTTTTATTCATCCAATTTTGCAAAGCATCCCTGGAAGAGATTATGAGTACTATACGTGTTATCTGCTGGCAGACCAGTGTCCATCAGTAATGATTAAAGTGGCCAGTTTCTGTGCAGCAGCACTAGTCTGCAGGTGAGAAATGGTGCCTTAATCCTCTAGATCAGAGGTCCCCAACCCCCGGTCCGCGGCCCATGCCGGTCCGTGACCTGAGCCGGACTGGGCCGCCGAGACAGACTCCCGCCCCACCCCCCGCACGCACTCACCCCGCACAGCCCGTTTGCGCCTGCGCGCGCGCTTCAGCACACCCGTGCGAGCACTGCGCTGCCGTTTGCGCATGTGCACGAGGGCAAGCACGCCCAGACAAGCGCTGTGCCGCTGTTTGCGCCGGCGCACGGGCGCACGGGTGCTCGTGCGAGAGAGCGTGCGCTTGTTCGTGCATGCGCACGAGCGCAGGGGTGCCCCGCCTTCCCCAGCCGGTCCACGGACTGAAAAAGGTTGGGGACCGCTGCTCTAGCTATATACATGTATGTATGCATATATGAATATGTATGCATTGGGGGTAGGGTTATGCTCCTAACAATTATTTATGGAATTTGTTTCCCTAAGAGTCTGCCGCACATAATGTATATTATAGTTGTATTGATTCTGTTTATTCTTATGCAGTTGTTCTGTGTTATTCACATCTGATCTGTTGATCATACAAATAAAAATTTAAAAAATTAAAATTAAATTTCTTTCTTACTTTTATTCCTTCCTTCTTCCTTCCGAGAACCAAGAGGTGAACAAAGGAATGCTCTCTTGCTCTCTCTTTCTCTGTGTGTGTTTGATAACATGCTATTTAATTCCAACTCCTAAGTTCCTGTCCTTCTGGTGGGCAATTAAAAGGAATTAAAGATATTCCTGATGCAAATACTACAAAACAAAACCCATGACAAAAATTCTAAATAAAGGGAGATTTTAAACAACTTGGATTATGTTCTGAACAAAACTCAAAGTGAGCCCTGTTTTCTGACAGCAACCAAACTGCAGCATCCTCTACCAGCTGATGACACCCAAACTCATGGACTTTGTAGTAGCAGCAGAGAAGAATATCTTTAATTCCCTTAATCGCACAATGAGAAGTCTAGAAACGTTTGGACTGCAGATCGAGTAGCAAGCACCCCCCCCCCCCAAAATAAAACCACACACACACAAGCCCCAGGGCATTTAACCAGCTGAAATAATTACTCAGACTCTGCTTTTAAAGTAAAAAGAAAATAGAACTTGCAAGTGTCAGGCCTATCAGCTTGAATACAGATGTTTCCATTAGATACACACAGGTAGAGGCTCTGAGAGGTTACTAAAATGAATGAATGAATGAATGAATGAATGAATGAATGAATGAATGAATGAATGAATGAATGGTTGGAGTTTATTTAGCAAATCAACATGCAAGCTTAGTGCATGATCAGGGGAAAGGAAGGAGAATATTTATATTGGGTGCTGGGTAGTTAGTTTAACCACCTTCTTCTTCTCCTATTGACCAGTTAACTAAAGCACGGGCAAAGGTGATCCCTCATTTAAATTGTTGATTGATTTTGTTTAGGACACAAAGGTTCCAGAAGGTTTTGGGACGAGATAGAGGTAGAGGTAGGATGTTCTGCTGAGCATCTCCTCACATCCACCATGTTTTTTCCCTCAAGCCAGACCTTCCCCAGACCTCAGGGTGCCCCCTCCTGCCTCTGAGATGCCAGAGAAGGTGCTCTGTGGCCTGGGCTTGACTGCTGGCACCCTGGGTGTCATTGCAAGCCCCGTCCTCTTCTTCAAGGCCAGGAAGATGAAACACGATCAAGATCATTCCTCCGTTTTTCAGCCTATTGAACTGTGGGCATAATTTCAATTTCTGAACTGATTTCTGGTGCTTTTGAAGTTGTTTTATTGATCCTTAACAGAGGGCGAGACCCTCGTTGATCATTCCATACCTGGAGCGCTTGAGAGCATCGGGTATAATAACTCAGCCTCAGAAAAATGGATGAACATTTTTCTTTCTCTCAAGATATCAGCTTTGAAGAGGTCTCCTACCGTCTCCAGCTGAACCGTCTTCTGGGCTTGAGGAATGTCTATTTCTCTTAGGATACCCCCTTCTTCTGCTCTAATAAGTTACTTTTGATTGTCCTGAGGGGAGGAGGGTTAAGGAAAAGGTGGAATGGCCCAAAGGGGCTGAATTCTGGGCCCACTCATTTCCTTCTGTCTGGAGATCTCACCGTCCCATCCTGGATCTAACCGTCCCAGACTCATGACGGAAGGTCTTTCTTGGGTCAGAAGAAGAGAAAGGGAGTTCAGGCGGACATACATACAGAGAGACACACAGACACACACACAAACACCCTCATCTCTTACTCCTGCCTTGCCTTCCCCTTTCCCAGACCCCAAGGTGCCCCCTCCCGCCTCTGAGACGCCCAAGAACGTGCTCTGTGGCCTGGGCTTGACCATCGGCATCCTGGGCGTCATCGCGGGCCCCGTCCTCTTCTTCAAGGCCAGGAAGATGAATCACGACCATGGCGGCATGTGAGTCAAACCTCCTTGAATCCAGCAGCTGTCCAGGAGTGGGAATCCCTGAGACCAGAGTCAGAGATCTCTACTGCTCAAAGCCTGTTTCTGCCTAGGGGAGGGACAGAGATGGGCCTGATCCTCCCTGAGAGAGTTCCCAGTTCTCAGCCTTACGCTCACAACCGGGAGAAGGAAAGGTTGACTCAAAGCCCTTTTCTCTTGGGTCCACCTTATGCCAGGAAGAGAGGCCATTGTGGTGGGTTCTTCTGACGGGAAGGAAGGCACTCCAGGCTCCCTCCACGTGGTCTAGAAACGGGCATTGTGCATTTTGTTGAAGACAAAGGTGTGAATGTTGGGGTTGTGTGTGCTTGGGGTGAAATCCCAACTCGTACAAGGGCCTCTGGGGCCCACATTCAAGCAGGGGGAGCTGAGTGAAGGGCAGCTGTGGGGCTAATGCAAAGAGAGTGGGGCAGACCTCATTCTCTCCAAGGGGTGTGTGTGTTTTTCCACCAAGTGTGCAAAAGGCACGCCTCATCCCACGTGAGCCCCAGGGCCACAGCTGTCGGGGGTGCCTCCACCTGCCGCTCCCTTATGGGGAGGCCCTTCTAACCCTTTCCTCTCTTTTTCTTTTCCAGATAAGCAAAACCTGAAGGGCCACCTCCTCTCCCTGCAGGTCCCCTTCCTGCCAGGCCCCCCAAACAGCCTCTTCCTTTCGCTCCCAAGGAATTCCCTGCTCCGATCCGCAGGCAGTTGCCGATTCAGAGGTCTGGTGATTGGCAGACAGAAAGTGGCCCTTCCCTTCCCAGGGAGACCACAGCTGCGATACAAGGAGATCTGCAAGCGGGATCTGAAGGCCTCAGGAATGGACCTCAACAGATGGGAAACCTTGACATCTGAGCATTCAGCCTGGAGGCAGATGGTGCATCATGGCCTTTCGCATTTTGAAGAGACCCTTGTCCAGCAGGCCGAGGCAAAGAGGCAGTCCTGAAATCAGCAAAATCAGGGAGCTGGACAGGGGACGGCTTGTATTTGTCTTCAGTGTGGAAGGGATTGTCACTCTCGAATTGGCCTTCTCAGCCACACTAGACGCTGTTCCAAGTCCTCCATACAAAGCATATTACCATAGTCTCTCGAGACTGAAGGATGCCTAATCCTAACTCACAACCTGAACAGTGAAAAGTTAAGTCAAGGCCCTTCCAGTAGCTGGAACAGGGGGTCATACCCCTGGGTTCTTCAGGTGTGAATGAAGACACTTCCGGCTTCAGTTGTGTGGTCTTGACAAGTGCATTAAACTTTTTTTTTTTGTCTCAGCGATTTTGGGGTTTTGTGTGCTGGGACTTGTATAAGGGCCTCTGGTGCCTCCACCTGCTGCTCCCTTGTAGAAGGTGGGGACTCCCCTTCCATCTCTTTTTCTTTTCCAGATAACCGAAGCCGAAAGGACCACGTCCTGTCCCTGCAGGTCCACTTTCTTCCAGGCTTCTTCCTTTCGCTTGCTGCCCCTCACAAAGTCTTCCTTGCTCCGATCAGCAGGTGGTTGCCGATTCACAGGTCTGGTGATTTGCAGGTAGGAAGTGGCTCTCACCTTCCCAGGATGATGGAGACTCTCACCTCTTCCTTTTGCTTGCTGTTCCTTGCAAAGACTCCAGAGAGCTGGAGAACCCAGTTTCCTGACCCCTGGGGTGTCTTGAGCTCCTCCTCTCATCAACTAGCGTTGCCTCCCCCCATCCCCAGCATGGCAAATTTTAATTGGCAAAGTTGAGAATTCAGACATCTGATGATCTGCAGGTGGAAAGTGGCTGTTCCTTTCCAGTGATGGCAGAGAGCCTCATCCTATTCTTGGCTATTTCATGGTCTGGCTTTATCCTTATTAACCTGATCACCTGTTGCCAATAAGCTTTGGCCTCTGCTTCCCCAAATAATAATAAACTATAGTCCTTCCTTTCCTCTCCGGTTTATAGACTGTTCCCAGTTTGGAACACAGTGATAAATATCCCTCAAGGATTTGATGAGTTTTTCTTGTCACTGAAATTGTCCCCGTCCTCCAATCGTTTAACCTCCAATCGTTTAATCTGTCACACACACACACACACACACACACACACACACACACACACACACACACACACACACACACACATCACCACTCAAGGTTAGGTCTGTCCATCCACCTGAAGGGGGGGGGGGGAGGTAAATTTATTTTATTTCTTTGTTTAAACTTGTACCCTGCGCGCTTAGTGGACAAGCCACTGCTCTGGGTAGCTTCCAGAGAATAATATACATATATTACACAACGTTTTAAAAAAATTAATAAAAATTAGCATATAAAAACAAAAAAAAAACCCATTGAGCCAACCATGGGCCAGCATAAATGCAGTACAAAATTTATATTACAAGGGGGTGTGGTTTGTAAAGGGCTGGGTGGAAAGCCAGTCTTCACTTGCTTTTGGAGGGTCAGGAGGGTGGGGGCCATTCACTCCCCATATCTCCTGATGATCTCCCCTAGCGGCCTTATATAGACGCTGAACAGCAAAGGGGAGATGATTTACCCCTGTGGGACACACCATTGTAGTATCCACAGGGACGAAACAGCTTCCCCAAGCTGGACCATCTGGCACCGGCCATCCAGGAAGGAACGAAGTCGGCCTATCATGCTAGGCCTCCAATCCCAAATCCCCACAACCGGTCCAGGAGGGAGTTCTAGTCCACACTGTATTTAGCTGGATATGTGCAGATTTCTGCCTGACCTTCTGGGTAAAGTGCTAGGGACTGACTTTTGGGGGGTGAGAGGAGGAGAGCTTCACAGAATCAGAGCCAGAGATCCCACCACCAGCCTGTGACTCTCCCCAACAAATGCAGAGTGAAGCATTAAACTTCACACCCCACAGCATGCCTGTCACCAGCTTTAAACTCCCCTTAAGGGGAGAACGCCTGGCAACTGTTGCCATGAATTTTTGGAGCATTCGTGTATAATTCTTCTGCACTACTCACAAGTGACTGGTGTGTAGTTGGTGAAAGAATCTTTATTCCATGAAAGTTTACATAAACCCATTGATTTTTTTTAAGTGTCTAATAAAGTTGTCATATTCATCCTCATTTGTATTGTGTAATAACCACAGGGCTTCCTTGAATTTTTAAAAAAAGATACTTTCAAAGAGGATACTGAATAAGAAGAGCCATGGGTGGCTCCTTCTCCGCCCTTCTCAGCCTGGATGGTGCTGAATCGGCAGTGTTCGTTCGCCTAGGAGTTGCCTGCTTGCCGCCATGCCTTCCCACTCAGGGTTGCTTACTCCCAAGTAAATGTGCCACAGGATGGACTGCGGGCTCAGTCACCCCTGGGAAGGAGCAACTGCAGGAGCTATGCAGGAAATTGGATCACTTTTGCCCGATGATGAAAGAAAGAAAGAAAGAAAGAAAGAAAGAAAGAAAGAAAGAAAGAAAGAAAGAAAGAAAGAAAGAAAGAAAGAAAGAAAGAAAGAAAGAAAGAAAGAAAGAAAGAAAGAAAGAAAGGACTCTGCCCATGTCTGCATTATGTGGAGGGAGCCCCTATTCAGGTAATGTCCAGGGACTGACCCCCACCCTCCCTCCTTCTCTGGCCCAGGCCTTCCCCTCACCTTTCTTGTTCTTCAGGTAGAGAGAGACGCCGGTGGCAGCAAAGACCACCCCCATCACGATGCCCACGACCCCCGTCCACATCTTGCTCCGGGCAGATTTCGACTGGGCTTCTGCGGAAACAAGGGGACCCAAAACAGACCATGAAGGTTTCTGGAGGACAAAGAAGACGGTTGAGTGACAGCTGCTCCTTTTTTGGGAGGGGCCACACTCGGTTGCAGAAGATGGGGAAGTCGGGATGGTGGCCAGGATGGGTGAGAGGGATGTGGGTTTGGACTTCAGTTCGTTTCTTACCCCACTGGACAGTGACGGGCTCCGGGAAGCTGGCGTGCTCCACCTGGCAGGCGTAGACGTCTCCCCGCTCCGGCTGGGCCTCCAGCATCACCGCCATCTGGAAGGTCCAGTCCCCGTTCCGGATCAGGTCCGTGGTGAACACTCGGGCCTCTTCTTCCTCCTTCCCGTTTCGGAACCAGGTGATTTTGATCTTCGAGGGGAAGAATTTGTCCACAGTGCAAATCAGCAAAATGTTTTGGACCAAAGAGCTCTCTGAGGGGGCGATCTTCAGCGTGGGTTGAACTGGAGAGAAAACGGGAGGGGGGAAAGAAGAGGAAAAAAGGCTACCATGGAATGATGCCTTAGCCCCAAATCTCTTTGGCAGCTCTGCAGTCTGGATATCACAGCCTTGAGGGCCTCTTGCTTCATTATCCCAGTCTCTCTTAACGACAATTACGTGTTTTTTTTAACCTTCACGTATTGGGTTTAGGGGGACGTGATGGCGCTGAGGGTTAAACCGCAGAAGCCTTTGTGCTGCAAGGTCAGAAGACCAGCAGTCGTAAGATTGAATCCACGCGATGGAGTGAGCTCCCGTCGCTTGTCCCAGCTCCTGCCAACCTAGCAGTTCGAAAGCATGTAAATGCGAGTAGATAAATAGGTACCACCTCGGTGGGAAGGTAACGGTGTTCCGTGTCTAGTCACGTTGGCCACGTGACCACGGAAACTGTCTTCGGACAAACGCTGGCTCTATGGCTTGGAAACAGGGATGAGCACCGCGCCCTAGAGTCGGACACGACTGGACTAAATGTCAAGGGGAACCTTTACCTTTACCTGTTGGGTTTATGTTGGTTGATTGTTATCATTGACATGCAAGGGAGATCTTCAAAGGGTATACCAACCAGGAAGGGTTAATCCTTCTCATCATCATCATCATCATATGCCATGAAGTCAATTCTGACCACAATCTGTGAGGATGACAGCGTTTTCTAGGTAGAGAGTACACAGAAATAGGTTCCCATTCCCTTCTGAGGGCATTTCCTGGGACTGTGCAGCTGGCCCTGTTGACATATGATGAAAAATATGGAATTGTCTTACTGCATTTTGGGAGAATGACTAAGCAGAAGAAGAAAGGCTGAGTCATTCCAGTTGGCATTTAGCCAGAAGAAGGTGGCATGTCTGCACATGTGCAATGCTCAATTTGCATTGCATCATATTCAGGTATATATAGGTAGGATGTTAGCAAACCTTGGTTGTTGGGTTATTCATGGAGAAGCAGCTTGTCACTTTGTCGGTCAGCAACCTGGAATTTTGGACTGGACTGTGATTATCTGCTCTGCCGATTCTGAAGAGCTGATTGTATGTATGTATATTTTGTAAATATAGTTCTGGTAGTGAAGGGAACTCACCCGAGTCTTGTGTTTTCATTTTTGTCTCTCCACTGCTCTATGTTTGGAGTTCTTATACCCAAACAAACACTATAAACAGCACTCTGTGTACTCTGTTATTCCCAAGGCCACCCAGGCTGGCTCTTCTCTCATGGAGACCCAGTGGAGGAATTGAACTCCCAACTTCTGGCTCCACAGCCAGAGACCTCAAACACTGAGCTCTCCAATCTCCTCTTCAATCTGCCCCCCCCCCCCCGTTTATAACCTGATAAAGCTCATAAATGCAACCTTCCCTGGATTCTTAATCAAAGTGGGTGACTTGAGGAGAGAGAGAGAAGCCTCCATAAGAACGAGGTGTCTCCCTCTGGGTGTTTGGAGAAGGTTGAGGCTGTCCAGGCTCCCACACAAAATAAAACAACCTGTCTGTTTAACACAACGTCTAGGATGATGTACTCCCTCCCTTCGACAGCTCGGTGGTTGAGGTCTCCAGCTGTGGAGCCAGAGGTTGGGGGTTCGATTCCCCCACTCGGCCTCCTTGAGAGGGGCTGGACTGGATGGTCCAGAGGGTCCCTCCCGGCTCTGCAGTTCTAAGATGATTACTATTGAATATAAGGCATTTATAGTTTGTGGTAGAAGAGGTAGTCGTGTGATTCTGTGCCAGCCTTACAGGTAAAAAAAACCAAAAACAAAAGAATAAACAAAAAAGGCAAGAACATGGAGGCGTCTTAAAGACCAACTTATCTTTCAATGTGAGTTTTTGTGGACAAGTCCACTGCTTCAGACAAAAGAGAGAGAAATAACACAGCAAAGATTTATACAACAGGATACCATGTATAGTGATTAAATTAAATTAAATTAAATTAAGTTAAATTAAATTAATTTAATTCAATTTACTTTACTTTAATTTAATAGGTTGTACACTCCAATTTCAAACCTCCACTGCCTTGTGGCTATATCCACTGATGGAAAAGGCTTCAGGAGTTAACCTCGAGGCAAAATCCGGAGCCGGAGTCCCGGAGGCAGTTCGTGTCGTTCTGGCAACTCCTGTGACATCACTGGAACCAGTTGTATTGGCTCTTGCCTTTCCATTGGACTATTTCAGCGACGTGGAGAGGGGGGATTTGCTGCTTGGGTAACAGCCTATCCTCCATATTATTTTACCCAGGCTTCATGCTCTGGAAAGGACACTCATACAGAGCACGTTACCATAGTCTCTCGAGACTGAAGTATGCCTAAGAGAGACACTGCCCAGTGGTTTTCCCAGTAGCGAGAATTGATGCTTTTGAATTGTGGTGCTGGAGGAGACTCTTGAGAGTCCCCTGGACTGCAAGGAGAACAAACCTATTTGTTCTGAAGGAAATCAACCCTGAGTGCTCACTGGAAGGACAGATCCTGAAGCTGAGGCTCCAATACTTTGGCCATCTCATGAGAAGAGAAGACTCCCTGGAAAAGACCCTGATGTTGGGAAAGTGTGAAGGGAAGAGGAGAAGGGGACGACAGAGGACGAGATGGTTGGACAGTGTCACCGAAGCTACCAACATGAATTTGACCCAACTCCGTGAGGCAGTGGAAGACAGGAGGGCCTGGCGTGCTCTGGTCCATGAGGTCACAAAGAGTCGGACACGACTTAACGACTAAACAACAACAACACTGCCCAGAGTAACTTTTTGTTCAGTGGGAGGTTTTTATATTGAATAAATAAGCGAATAGAGAGGGGGCTGCCGGCGGGCCCCACAGCTCTGGGGACGGCAGGCGCCGCCCTCCCTCCCTGTTCACGCTCCCTCCTGCCCCTCTTGCCCTCCGGCCGGGCACCCGCTTACTCTTCCGCCCCGAGGCGATGCTCTCCACCACCTTGTAGTTGTGCCGGCAGAAGAAATCCAGGGCCCTCCGCCTGTCCCTCCAGGAGGTCCTTCTGGCTGTTCCAGAGCCGGGCGTCGGGCTCCCCGAGTGACGTGATGGCCTCGAACTCCCCGCGGTCACTGTCGAAACGGATGACCTCCTGCCGGTCATAGAAGTGGAGCTCGAGGTAGCGCACCCGCTGAGGAGAAGGTGGCCCCGATCCGGCCTCGCTCCCGTTGGACGGGAAGTAGCACTCGTGTGTTGCCTGGTACAGGAAATGCGCTGGGGGGGGCGGGAGAGAAGAGAGATGGGGGGTCACCAGGAGGGAAGGGGGGACCCCTCCCTGCGCCACTCCCTCGGGGGCCCCCCCGCCACCCACGGAGGGTCTCTCAAACTCAACTGGGCAGAAATGTGACCTTTTCGAGCACGCAAGAAGGAAGTGGGGGGACGGCGGGGAGGGGGAGGGGGAAGGAAAAGGGGGAGGGGGCACGGAGTGAGCAGGAGGTCCGGGAAAGGGTTTTTTTTCCTCCTGGTTTCTACGCATGCACAGAAGGGCGGTGCTCTGTCAATGCGCACATGGTCCTCGGGGGCGTCCCAGAGTTTAAGTCTCTTAAGACCCCTCCCTGCGCCTCTCTCTCACCCCCCCCCCCACACACACCCAAGGGGGGACGGAAGGAATTGCTGGCGAAGGAAAAGGGAAATGGCAAACTCAGAGGAGATGGAGGGGCCTCTAATACTGAGAGCCTGATCGCAAGCGGGAGGTGGTTGGCCCGGGAAATAAATTGAGAGGAGGGGGGTCTCCTTCACAATCGTCCCCGCTGGTCCCATCACGCAGCAGGCAGTGCGAATCAGCCCAGAGTTCGTCCGTCTCTCCCCCCCCCCCCCCCCTGCACGGTCTACCAGTGTTTTGATTGTGCCGCTTTTTTGCTGTGGGTGGTGGTTGGAGTTTTTGTGTAGGTACCGGTCTGTGTGGGTGGGTTTTCTGTAGACCTTGTGTCCCAATAGGAGGTCAGTTTTGTGTATGACCATGACATCTAAGAAAGGGAGTTGACCCTCTATTTTTTTTCCCCATGGTGAATTGTATATTTGGGTGGATGCTGTTGAGACGGTCAGCAAAGGACAAAAGGGACCCCCTCACCACTGCAGGAGTATACCGGATACCTTCCCATCTGGGTCCCGGGGTGGGGGGTGATGGAGGAGGGCTTCTCGGGGGCGCTCCCTTCGCCGCCGCCGTCACTGAGCCTCGGAGGAGAGGCGGAGGCCCCGGCCAAAGCCGCACTCCTGACCTCCTCTGCGCCTTCTGGGCGCTCCTGCTTCCCCAACCTGGGGGGATGATGATGGGGCTTCACACACTCCCTCCACTCCCCCCGATTCCCCCCACGCCGAGTGGATCACACTTCAACAGCCCTTCTGCCCTCGCCTGCCCATGAAGCCCATCGTGAGGAGCGCGGAGGAAAGCAAGTGGAAATCAGGTGCTGCGCGGAACGGTCGTGAGAAGAGGGTTCGCGTCTCCTTGGCTGAAGAGCAGAAGACACGGGAAACGCCTCGACGGGCTTCAGATATTGGACCGGCTGCCCCGCGTGTTGGCCTGGCGTCCTCTGAGCCCCTCCCCGGACACACAGAGGGACGTTTTTGGGGGCAGGAGCCAGAGAAAGCCTTCTCCACGCCTTCCCCCCCCCCACTTCTTTCTCCTGCGCCTCTAGTCAGCCTGAGACTCTGAGGGTCCCCCTTCCCCACATCGCTCGCTTTCTCACCCCTTCTGAGGAACAGATGGGATTCCCCACCCCCACCCCAAAGAAAAGTGTCTAGAGGGGGGGGCGACTGGGTGACCCTTGCCCTCTTCCCCCCCCCCTCCCCGTCCTGACCTACCTGCCCGACCTGTGTGTAACTTGCCCAGCGTCTGGGGACGGGGGTCTTGTGCACGGTTTCCTTCCCCCCCCCCCGCTGCTCTCACCCTTCCCCCACTACACACACACACACACACACACACACACACACACACACACACACACACACACACCACGAGGATAAGCGCTTACCTGGAGGCTCCCCCGCGCTCTCCGCCACTGGGGGAAAGCTCAGGACGACCAATCCCATCATCCCCACCACGAGCAGGATCCCAAAGCCCATCTCATACCCGATCCCTCCTCCTCGACGGAGACAGCAAAGAAGCGAAAGCCCCGTCGACGTTCGCCCCCAAAGTTCTCACGGGGACGTCCTGGGCTCCGTCCCCACCGTCCCCAGAGGGGGAGAGAACTCTTGGCCGTCCAAGCACCGCCCCCTCCGCCCTAGGGGCCAATCAGCCCTGAGAGCCAGGCAAACGTCATGAGTCGCCAGGCAGGGAAGTCCAGAGAACGTCCCCATCGGCCAGATGAGCGGAGGAACTTGCGCCTGCGGAGCTGGACCGTCGAACACCTTCCTCGCCCCGTCAGGCTCTTCGCCACCTGCTTCCCGACCCCTTTCCATTCGCGGGCGGTGGTCCTGAGGTGGTGCTACGCCCTTAGGAGGAAGCCCCGCTGACCCCGAGGGGACTTCCTTCTCAGTAGACCGGTGGGAAGAGGGCTCGCGGGGGCGCCGCAGCTGACTTTGGCCTGAGGGAAGGATTGGGGAGCAAAGAGGTGCCCCGCTCCCTGCCTTGCCGACAACAGCCCGGCCAGGTGGGCCAGGCCCAGCGGAAGAGGGAGGGCCGTCTCGGGGGGGCGGGGGCTGCCCTCCTCTCCCTTTACACACACAGAGAGAGAGAGAGAGAGAGAGAGAGAGAGAGACAAACACGCGCGTCCCTCAGCCCAGAGGTCTTTGGCTTGTCTTTCCGGTGGTGGACTGAAGGTGTCTGGAAGGATGGATGGCCAGAAGGCCAGTTCATTCTCTCTCTGTGTGTATTTTTTCTTCTTTTCCCACTTCTTCCACGAGACCCTCCCTTCAGGGCAAGAGGGCGGGGAGGAGCTGCTGGCCTTCAACCAGGAGGAGATCCTCCACGTGGATTGGGCCCAGAAGCGCAACGTCTGGAGGCTGCCAGAGATTGGGAGCAGCAGCACTTACGAGACGCAGGGGGCCCTGGGCAACATCGCCATCATGAAGAACAACCTGGAGGTCATGAGGAAGCGCAGCAACCGGACCCGGGCCCAGAACAGTAGCAAGAAAGGAGGACCCACCTCCCCCACTGGCAACTTTTTGACACCCCCCCCCCCTTTCCTCACATGCCTCAGAGACACCCATCCAAAGGGCAGAGATCTCTTGACTTGACAGACACCCACATCCTGGCAACTTAGTCAGCAGTGGTCGGGGGGGGGGGTGTGCAGAGCGCCTTCAGGGGCTTAGAGAGACTGGGCTGGAGGGGGGAGTCCCACCCCCAGTCTGAAAGGGGGAGAAAGCCCTGCACTCACAACAGGCCTGATGCTCAGCCTAGCCATCCACCCACCCCCTCCACCATCATCCTCCCATGTTATTAGACCCATGAGCCAGGCCAGGGACTGCTATCCGCTCAGTTTGGCCCCCCCCATCCCCACCTCAATGAGCCCCCAAACCCAGCTGCTTTAAACAAGAGAAAGTCCTTGTAGACCTGTAATGGGGGGGGGGGTTTGCACAATAGTTCCTGGGTTTCCCCAGAGCTTCCCCCAGAGTCTCACACCTGTATGAGAAATCCCAAATGCCCAGCAGCAGCACCCTTTGCTAATCTTAAGGCGGGGAGGGGAGGTGTTATGCATGCAACTCAATATTTTTGATCCTGTAATTCTTGTTTCCTGGGATGAGGGCTCTGCCCTGCACATTTAGCTAAAGGACTCTTCGGCAACGGAGAGACACCCCTTTTCTGAAGGCCACCCCAGAGAGATCCTCCTGGGCCTCACTTCTTCCCATCCCTGACCAAGACCCCCCCCTTGCTCTAAATCAGCTGCAAGAACCCCAGTGGTGTCTCCCCCGCAGCTATTCCTGGCAGCTTGTTCTGCTTCTTGTGGGGTGAAAGTTGGGCCTGGTGGGGTACCCCTGAGGTCCCACCCTCACCCACTGGGTGCACCCTCTCTCCCCAACTGCTCCAGTGTCACCCGGTGCTTCTTTTGCCTCCTTTTGAACCCAGAACATTCCTCGTTTTTAACAGCAAGGAGCAGAGGAGCTTTTTTGACCCTGTAAAAGTCCTGTTGTGAGAATATTCCCTTTTGTAGAGCCAGAAGGTGCCCTTGAGGGTCACTGAGTCCAGCCCCCTTGACATGGCAGGAATTCAGTGGGGCAGAGCAGACCCACAGCCCCGGCCCTGTGAGAATCATGGCTAGAGAAGGCTTAATTCCCATTTTAAATTATTTTTTATTTTTCCAGTTGCAGGTGATGTAGGAGAGGGACCTTCATTTTGAAGAAAGTACAAACATCCAACATCCCCCGCCAGAACAGGCTCTAACAGAAAGCATCACCCCTGGCCATTTCCTTCCCTCTAAACATTGACCTCTGCCTCCTGTATTTAGTGACAGGATTGCTCACTTCGGCTCCTTGCTTTGTAAGGGATGAATCCTCAAGTATTTGATTCCTGCCTCTGCCCTTCCCTCAGCCAGCCTCCTCAGGAAGGAGAAGAGAGGCCAGAGTCACAAAGTCTGCACCAAGTGGGAGAAATAATCTCTTTTCTTCTTGACATCTCTCCCGTGGGATCCGTGCAGTCCTAGCGCTGTCTTTCTTACCTGTTTTTTTAAATATGCATAAACAAATTTAATAAACAGTTTGTCCAGATGGACTTGGTTTTTGTTCTTCTTCAACCTGTTCTTAAGGGTAGCTTAACGACTTTGCCACTCCACAAATGATGTTTATATCAGGATCTCTTATTCTCTTTGATGGCTGCCTCTTCCCTCGTAGCCCACGATGGGACCGGGGAGGCATGGGGTGAAGGTGTTTGCACAAGGGGGGGAACTGACTGCCCCATTGACATGGCCATACACACGTTGTGGACTTTGAACCTTGCACATCAACGTGACCAAGTAGGACACACACCCAAAGAACCAAAAAAAGCAAGCAAAGCCCTTGTGGCTCAGGCCCTTTTGGGGGGGCACACTCACCCTTGCCCCCCAAGGATCACACTTGGGTAAAATACAGAATATTTATTTTAAAAGAATAAAAAGTTACAAAACAAAGAAAATACCAAAAAAAGATACAATTGTACTGGTTAAATGCCAAGCATCAAAGTATTAAGTAAGCTCCCGTAAGACTTTCCCATAAAACAATAAAATACTAATGAATAGCTTTACTACTGGATGACGAGGCTGTTCTAAGTAACCTTTACTAAGTCTCCAGTCCATCAATGAAGGATGTAAACCAGTCGTCCATCTTCTTCTCCTTCTCCAACTTATGCACACACAAACACCAACAACGTACTTAGCCCCCCTATTCCATAACTTAAATCAAAGTCTCTGCCCCATGATGGAATCCAGTCAGCCTACGGTCCTTGGTCTGCAACTCCACGCCCAACTTGAAACTTTCCACTGCTCTCTCGTCTCTCTTTCCCAGGTGGGTACACCTTTAGCAAGGAATGTTAGGGTGATCAGTCGGGAAAGACAGCCTTGGCTGTTCTTCACAGGAACAAACAGAACTCTAGGCAAGATGAAACACCTGCAACTCCTGGGAAACCAGGACTACAAAACCCATATCCTCACAACCCCTGCCAGAGGGAATTTGGGGGGTGGGGCGGAGAGACTCCTTACACGAGGGTGTGTGAGGGGAGACTATGATCCCAACCTCCTTTCTCCTCCCCTTCTCTACCTAGACGGTCTGAATTTATAACCCTTTTCTCTCTTCCCGCCCGCCCGCCCTCAGCTGCTGTCCAGGTGCTGAAATTGGGCACTCCGGGAGCCCTCCGTGAATGAAGCCTGGGAGGGATATTCACGTAGGTGCCCAAACAAGGTCACCGAGGTGAAAGCACACCCTGGGATGGGACGAAGGTTCAGAGCAACATCGTGCTGCCACTGAAGTTTGCCCCAGAGGTAAGGAGTTTGAGGTTTGGGCCAACCAAATATCGAAAGGGGGAGACTGTCTCCCCTTTTTAATTTCTCCTCTGACCTGAAGCATTCCATATGGGATGCTTCAGTTTTGCTTTATCAATGCAAGCTACAATGGTAAGAAATGTTGGAGGTAGCAGGCGAAGAGGAAGACTGAAGGTGAGACAGATAGACTCTATCAAGGAAGCCATGACCTTGAGTTTCCAAGAGGGTCAGGATGTCTGTGGCTGTCTTCTTCCATTCCTTCCATGCCCTCTTTCAATGTTTGCATCTTCTCTGTAAGGAAAGAGAGTCCCTGGTGGCAGGAGGGGGTGGGACTGAAAAAAGAGAGAGGCGTCTTCTCCTCGGCTTGGCATCCAGGGACAGCTGTGAAGTCTAACTCATGAGTGCTGCAGGAAGAGGGATGGTGAGGATAAAATAAAAATCTTTCCCACTTGAATATTTAGAGTGGAGACAAGAGAGAAAAATGGAAATTAATTTTAGCCAGGTTGGGAGGAGCCAGACCATGGACACGGGGAGGCAAGGGAGGCAAGGAAGGAAGGAGGCAAGGAAGGAAGGAGGCAAGGAGGCAAGGAGGCAAGGAGGCAAGGAAGGAAGGAAGGAAGGAAGGAAGGAAGGAAGGAAGCAAGGAAGCAAGGAAGGAAGCAAGGAAGCAAGGAAGCAAGGAAGCAAGGAAGCAAGGAAGCAAGGAAGCAAGGAAGCAAGGAAGGAAGGAAGGAAGGAAGGATTAATCAATTAATCAATTAACCAAAGCGACACTAAGGGCGAAAGTTAGGCTGACGCCCAGCCTCTGGAGACGGAGAAAAACTCCACCTTGGAAGAAAATACAGCATCAGCTCCTGCGTGGAAAGAATACACTTAACAATTTATTGTTCTGAACCTTCTTGAGTCCCTTTACTTCTTGCAGAAAGGGGGCACAGAAACAAAATAAATGGAATTAATGGTAAATAGATCCAATTGCATTTATCTTTAATGAGGGCGGGGGAATGCCACACCTTGGACCAAGCGAACGGCCACGCTCAAAGCTTCTGCCAGAGTTGGTGGCACCACTGGACTCTCTTTTGATGTTCTCTGCCTAGCTCAGTTTACCTTCATCGTTTCTGGACCAGGTGAGTAACCGGACAGCTAAAGGACGGATTGAGTCGGTCGCAGAGGCTGCTCAAAGTGCATCGGAGAAGGGAAGAGATATGGAGAGAATGGGAGGGAGGCAAAAACACCCTCCAAGATGGGAAACTGCTGCCCATCCATTCCTATTCTATGGGATGAAACTGGAGGGTTAAATAGGGAATGGGGGGGAGAACGCACTGGCCCCAATTCTGTCAAGGTTTTGCTCTGGGGTAAGTGAGATCATGTGTGCCATGGTGGGGAATTGCAGCTTGTGAACAAGATGCCAGTCATGGACCTGGTGGCGTGATTGGCTTGTGACCAGGCATAACTCTGGGCACCTTGTTAATTGGCTGAACTTCGACACTCTGGCTTAAGGGGCTTCACGGACTCCCAAGAAAAAAATCCCAATGAGGGACCCCGGCCGATACCTTTCTTGGGGAAATTTTGCTCACCCCGTTTTTGACTCAGAAAGGCTGGAAAGGATGGATAGGGGCTACTGCAGTGGGGGGCGGACCCCTGGCATCCAGAATGAAAAATTTTCGTGTGGAAGAGCAAAGATAAACGTTACCTGCAGGCTGAGGAATGGCTTGACCTGGAAAAAAGAGGAGGGAGTAGAAAGGTTCCTTCTGGCTCCAAAAGTATGTTAAAATACAGCCCCCTCCTGCTCCCCCGCCCTTCAGGCACCAGAGCGAATCAGCACAACCACTGCTTTCCAGGGAAGCTGAAGGTGCCCTTAAGGAAGCCACGGACAAAGTTCAACTCCAGATCCAAAGTATTGCCGGACTACAGCTCCCATCTGCCTGAGGCAGAGGATGGTGGCAGGGAGGGAGGTGCCCTCTTTCTCCCCTGTGGGGCTTCTGGACCTGGTGGCAAATGGACTCTGCCCATGTCAGCGTCATGTGGAGGGCCCCCCGTTTCAGGTGCTTTCCAGGGCCTGATCCCCACCATCCGTCCCTCTCTACCCCAGGCATCCCACTCACCTTTCTTGCTCTTCAGGTAGAAAGAGATCCCGGCAGCTGCAAAGACCACCCCCATCACAATGCCCACGACCCCCGTCCACATCTTGGTCCGGGCAGATTTCGACTGGGCTTCTGCAGAAACAAGGGGACCCAAAACAGACCATGAAAGCTTATGGAGGACAAAAAAAGATGGTTGAGTGACAGCTGCTCCTTTTTTGGGAGGGGCCACACTCGGTTGCAGAAGATGAGGAAGTCGGGATGGGGGCCAGGTTGGGTGAGAGGGATGTGGGTTTGGACTTCAGTTCGTTTCTTACCCCACTGGACAGTGACGGGCTCCGGGAAGCTGGCGTGCTCCACCTGGCAGGCGTAGACGTCTCCCCGCTCCGGCTGGGCCTCCAGCATCACCGCCATCTGGAAGGTCCAGTCCCCGTTCCGGATCAGGTCCGTGGTGAACACTCGGGCCTCGTCTTCCTCCTTCCCGTTTCGGAACCAGGTGATTTTGATCTTCGAGGGGAAGAATTTGTCCACGGTGCAAATCAGCAAAATGTTTTGGGCCAATGAGCTCTCTGAGGGGGCGATCTTCAGCGTGGGTTGAACTGGAGAGAAAACAGGAGGGGGGAAAGAAGAGGAAAAAAGGCTACCATGGAATGATGTCTTAGCCCCAAAGCTCTTTGGCAGCTCTGCAGTCTGGATATCACAGCCTTGAGGGCCTCTTGCTTCATCATCCCAGTCTCTCTTAATGGCAATTATGTTTAAAAAAAACACAAAAACCTTCAGTTGTTGGGTTTATGTTGGTTGATTGTTATCATTGACATGCAAGGGAGATCTTCAAAGGGTATACCATCCAGGAAAGGTTAATCCTTCTCATCATCATTAGCACATGCCATGAAGTCAATTCTGACCACAATCTGTGAAGGGGACGGCGTTTTCTAGGTAGAGAGTACACAGAAGTGGTTTCCCCTTCCCTTCTTCTGGGGGCATTTTCTGGGACTGTGCAGCTGGCCCAAGGCCACCCAGGCTGGCTTTTCTCTCAAGGAGACCCAGTACGGGAATTGAACTCCCAACCTCTGGTTCCACAGCCAGAGACCTCAAACACTGAGCTCTCCAATCTCTTCTTCAATCCGCCCCCCAACACACAAAAGTTTATAAACTGATAAAGCTCATGAATGCAACCTTCTCTGGATTCTTAATCAAAGTGGGTGACTTGAGGAGAGAGAGAGAGAGAGAAGCCTCCATAAGGACCAGGTGTCTCCCTCTGGGTGTTTGGAGAAGGTGGAGGCTGTCCAGGCCCCCACACAAAATAAAAGCACCTGTCCGTGTAACACAACGTCTAGGATGATGTACTCCCTCCCTTGGACAGCTCGGTGGTTGAGGTCTCCGGCTGCGGAGCCAGAGCTTGGGGGTTCGATTCCCCCACTCGGCCTCCTTGAGAGGGGCTGGACTGGATGGTCCAGAGGGTCCCTCCCAGCTCTGCCATTCTAAGATGATTGCTATTGCAATAAAGAATATTTATTTTGTTGTAGAAGAAGATAAAAAAAGACATATATAAAACAATAAACAAAAAGGCAAGAACATGGAGGCACCTTAAAGAACAACTGTTATCTTTCAGTGTGAGTTTACCGTGCACAGGCTCACTGCTTCAGACAAAAGAGAGAATATTAAATTAAATTAAATTAAATTAATTCAATTTATTTTAATTTAATTTAATTCGTTGTACACTGGCCACAGTAACATTTTGCTCAATGGGTGGTATTTATATTGAATAAATAAATGAATAGAGAAATAAATGAATAGATCACTTCTGTCCGGTCCACAGTGGCAAGAAAGGAGCTCCTCCGGCCCTTTTCCTTGTCCGGAGGGGGCTGCCCGCGGGCCTCACAGCTCTGGGGACGACGGGCGCCCCCCTCCCTCCCTGTTCACGCTCCCTCCTGCCCCGCTTGCCCTCCAGCCGGGCACCCGCTTACTCTTCAGCCCGGAGGTGAAGCTCTCCGCCCCCTCGTAGTTGTGCCGGCAGAAGGAATCCACTTCGCTCCGCTTGCGCTCCAGGAAGTCTTTCTGACTGTTCAAGTTCCGAGCTTGGTGCTCCCCGAGGGTCGTGACGGCCTCGTATTCCCCGCGGTCGCTGTCGAAGCGGACGTACTCCTGCCGGTCGTAGAAGTAGCGGTCGAGGAAGCGCACGTGCGGAGGAGGAGGAGGAGATGGCCCCGATCCGGCCTCGCTCCCGTTGGACTGGAAGGAGCACTCGGCGGTCCTCTGGTACAGGAAATGCGCTGGGGAGGGCGGGAGAGAAGAGAGATGGGGGGTCACCAGGAGGGAAGGGGGGACCCCTCACTGCGCCCCTCACTGCGCCCCCCCCACACACCCAAGGGGGGGCGGAAGGAGGGGCTGGCGAAGGAAAGGGGTCAAGAGGGGGACCTTTGCACCCAGGCAACTAGGAAATGGGGCAGGGGGGAGGGGAGGGGGTGGGGAGGGGAGGGGGTGGGGGGGGAGGGGGAGATGAGGGGAGGGGAGGGGAGAAACGGGAAGGGGGAGCGGAGGGGACGCGGAGGGAGCAGGAGGTCCGGGAAAGGGGTTTCAATCATCCTGGCTTCTACGCATGCACGCCAGGGCGGTGCTCTGTGCCTGCGCAGGTGATCCTCGGGGGGGGGGGGGCGTCCCAGAGCTTAAGTCTCTTAAGACCCCTCCCTGCGCCCCTCTCCCCCCCCACACACACACACCCGAAGGGGGGAGGAAGGAGGGGCTGGCGAAGGAAAGGGGAAATGGCAAACTCAGAAGAGATGGGGGGGCCTCGAATACTGACTGCAAGGGGTAGGGGGGTAGGGGCGGGAAATACCACCGGTTTGGGAGGGAGGGGGGTCTCATTCACACTCGTCCCCGTAGGTCCCGTCACGCAACAGGCAATGCGAATCAGCCCAGAGTCCGGCCCCCGGCCCCCCTCCCGCCCCACTCCTCACCAGAGATCCTCCCCCTTCTTGAAAGGGAGCCTCCTTCCGCTTGGGTCCGAAGCGTGGGATCGCTTGGAACCGGTGCAGACGGACCAGCCCAGGGAGCTCACACCCGCCCACCCAAAGGGGGGTCTCTGGCAACGCACGTCCCCCCCCCGGTCCCTCGGCCCACAAGCCGCGCATGCACACGCACGCACAGAAAAGCAGCGCAGGCTCAGAGGGAGCAACGCCTCTTGCCCAGACACCGCTTCGTCTTTGAACAGCTCTCCTCCCGTGAGGAACGCTCCCGGGACAACGCCTTTGTCTTCCGGGTTAAGAAAGGGAGCGGGTCTCCCGGGGCCAGAGTCCCCCCCACCCCACCCCAAAAAACTTAATGATAACTAGATAAGGAAACTTCAGAATGAAGCCTTTTAAATCCGTGTGTGGCACATCTTGGAAAGGGAGCCACCTACAGAGCAGTATGTGGAACTACAAGCAACCAACAAGAGCCCCCCCTCCTGTTTTCTGGGGGACCACATACATCACACAGACCCTGGTTTCTTGGTGAGACGACACTGTGAATGAATGTGAATGGATTCGTAGTCACGCCTCAGGCAGGCTGTAGCACGAGCAGTTAGGGGCTATAATGTAAGAACTTGACCAAATAATATCCCTCAAGTTTCTGGGGAAAAATGATATCAACGTAACCGTCACTCAAGTCTACGCTCCAACTACAGATGTTGAACAGGAGGAAACGGAAAGCTTTTATGCAAGAATCCAGGAGGGAATTGATCACATACCAGTTTTTATGTTATGTGTTGTCAAGTCAGAACTGACTTAGAGCAACCTCAATACAGCTCTCAATGGAAGTGAGATATTCAAGACATGGTTTTACAAGCTTCACACCCCCAGTGAGTTTATGATATTCATATGTGACTGAAAAGCAAACGTAGGAAACCAAGTAGAGCCAAATGTTGTTGGAGAATTTGGCCCTGGAATCAGAAACAATCCAATTCAAAGTTCTATGAAACCAACCATCTGTTTATTGCAAATACTGTACTTGCTTCGAGCCACCAAACAGATGACTGTACACATGGATATCATCAGACTGGCAATATAGAAATGAAATGGACTAGTTAATTGGAGATAGAGAAAATGTATTCTCTCTGGCAAAACAAGACTAGGAACAGATTGTACTCATAATGAACGGTTCATATTTATCATTAGAGTAAAGCTGAAAAAGAAAACTAATAGAATCCTAGTGCCAAAATATGATTATCACAACATTTCTGATGAATTTTAAATCCACAAAAATAACTGATTTGAATTACCAAAATGATTCACTGATTCCAAATCTGGAAGAGATCTCTTGTTTTTCCCTGTTTTGTTGCCAACAGGCAATATGATCTCAGTGCAACCTCAAACGATTTTCTAATCTTTGCTGCCTTTTACACCAGCAAATAATGTTTTTCTATTTATTCATTTGTAATTTCCTCGCTTTCAGCGAATCAAAGCGCTGTAGAAGTTTCAGGTTTACGCCACGGATCTTTGCTGACGCTCCCGATGGGGCGGAGGGGGCAGGTTTGCCGGGCATCGGGCTGGTCGGACCCGGGGCCCTTTTTTCCTCTGGGTCCGGGGGTGGGGGTGATGGAGGAGGGCTTCTCGGGGGCGCTCCCTTCGCCGCCGCCGTCGCTGAGCCTCGGAGGAGAGGCGGAGGCCCTGGCCAAAGTCACGCTCCCGGCCTCTGCTCCTCCGCGCCCCCTTCGCCCACCGCCTCCCCGGTCCTTTGGTCCCCCACCCTGAAGCCGAGGGTTCACGACGGGAGAAACGACTGGGTGACCCTTGCCCTCTTCCCCCCCTCCCCGTCCTCACCTACCTGCCCGACCTACCTTTAACTGCCCAGCGTCTGGGGACGGCGGCGGGGGTCTTGTGCACGGTTTCCTCCCCCCCCCCCCCGCTGCTCTCACCCTTCCCCCACTACACAGAGAGAGAGAGAGAGAGAGAGAGAGAGAGAGAGACGAGGATAAGCGTTTACCTGGAGGCTCCGCCGCGCTCTCCGCCACTGGGGGAAAGCTCAGGACGACCAATCCCATCATCCCCACCACGAGCAGGATCCCAAAGCCCATCTCAGAGGCGATCCCTCCTCCTCGACGGAGACAGCAAAGAAGCTACAGCCCCGTCGACGTTCGCCCCCAAGTTCTGACCGGGACGTCCTGGGCTCCGTCCCCACCGTCCCCAGAGGGGGAGAGAACGCGTGGCCGTCCAAGCACCGCCCCCTCCGCCCTAGGGGCCAATCAGCCCTGAGAGCCACGCAAACGTCATGAGTCTCCAGGCAGGGAAGTCCAGAGAGCGTCCCGATCGGCCAGATGAGCGGAGGAACTCGCCTGCTGAGGCCCGAGGGCGGGGCAGATCTGCCTGGCAACCGGCTGGTCAGCGCCAGAGCCTTTTTCCCATTGGGTCAGTCCACTGAGGGGGGATTCCTCCCCCCCGACGGCTCATACCCCCGGCACGATCCTCCCCCGGGCACTTGCGCCAGCAGGGGCCGGACCCTCGAACCCCGTCCTCGCCCCGTCGGGCTCCGGCTCCTCGCTTCTCGCTCGCCCGCCGACCTGCCCGCCTCTCGCGGCCCCGGAAGACCCTCGATGGCGCACCCCGCTCTCCCGGGCCTGAGCGAAGCCCCTCGCCTGCGCCTCCGGGCGCTCCTGCTCGCCCTCCTGGCCCTGCCGCTCGCCCGGGCGGTGGAAGGTGAGGGAGGGAGGGAGGGAGAGGGGAGGGGGGAGCAACTGGGGAGGAACTTGGGGTGAGCACAGAAAGGGGACACCGGGGCGGAGGGGGCGGGAATGGACGGATGCTGCCCCGGGGCAGAGGGAAGCTCTGGAACCGCCACTGACGGGGAGGAGGAGGAGGAGAAGAGGCGAGAGGATTGGGAGGAAGGGAAAGGACAGCCCCCCCCCCGCCCCCGCCGCCCTCTCTCTTCCCCCCCCCCAGAACACCCCCCCCCGCCTCTTGGGCTCTTCCCCACCTGCTTCCCGACCCCTTTCCATTCGCGGGCGGTGGTCCTGAGGGGGTGCCCTCGAGCTGCGCCCTGAGGAGGAAGCCCCGCTGACCCCGAGGGGACTTCCTTCTGAGTAGACCGGTGGGAAGGAGGCTCTCGGGGCGGGGCAGCTGACTTTGGCCTGAGGGAAGGATTGCAGAGGAAAGAGGTGGCGCTCCGTGCCTTGCCGACAACAGCCCGGCCAGGTGGGCCAGGCCCAGCGGAAGAGGGAGGGCTGTCTGGGGGTGGGCTGCCCTCCTCTCCCTTTACACACACACACACACACACACACACACACACACACACAAACACGGGCGTCCCTCAGCCCAGAGATCTTTGGCTTGTCTTTCCGGTGGTGGACTGAGGGTGTCTGGAAGGGTGGCCGGAAGGCCAGATCATTCTCTCTGTGTGTATTTTTTCTTCTTTTCCCACTTCAAACCCCCCCCCCCCTCCAGTGGAGACCACTTTCACGGGGCTGGACTTCTTCCACGAGACCCTCCCTTCAGGGCAAGAGGGCGGGGAGGACCTGCTGGCCTTCAACCAGGAGGAGATCCTCCACGTGGATTGGGCCCAGAAGCGCAACATCTGGAGGCTGCCAGAGATTGGGAGCAGCAGCACTTACGAGACGCAGGGGGCCCTGGGCAACATCGCCATCATGAAGAACAACCTGGAGGTCATGAGGAAGCGCAGCAACTGGACCCGGGCCCAGAACGGTACCAAGAAAGGAGGATTCCCACCCCCACTTTAGCTGGACACAGCCCCCCCCACAACTTTTTGACACCCCCTTCCTCACATGCCTCAGAGACACCCATCCAAAGGGCAGAGATCTTTTGACTTGACAGACACCCACATCCCGGCAATTTAGTCAGCAGTGGTCGGGGGTGTGTGTGTGCAGAGCGCCTTCAGGGGCTTAGAGAGACTGGGCTGGAGGGGGGAGTCTCACTCCCAGTCTGAAAGGGGGAGAAGCCCTCCACCCACAACAGGCCTCGTGCTCAGCCTAGCCATCCACCCACCCCCCTCCACCATCATCCATCCATGTTATTAGACCCATGAGCCAGGCCAGGGACTGCTATCCACTCAGTTTGGCCCCCCCCACCTCAATGAGCCCCCAAACCGAGCTACTTTAAACAAGTCCTTGTAGATTTGCCATGGGGGGGGGGTGCACTATAGTTCCTGGGTTTCCCCAGAGCTTCCCCCAGAGTCTCACACCTGTGGAGAAATCCCAAATGCCCAGCAGCAGCACCCTTTGGTAATCTTAAGGCGGGGAGGGGAGGTGTTATGCATGCAACTCAATATTTTTGATCCTGTAATTCTTGTTTCCTGGGATGAGGGCTCTGCCCTGCACAGTTAGCTAGAGGACACTCCCCCCCCTCCTCCCTGGGTCAAGACATTCCTACATATCCAGGGAGAATACAAACAGCAGGATGTGGGGAAGGAGGTGGCGCAGGGGGTGACTTCTGCAAATGAAATCAATTCCCACCTTCTGCCTTGGGGTCCAGAAATGAACAGGCCAGGATAAACCGTTTCAGGACCTCCACATAAGTTGCTCAACAGGGCCAGATAGAGGCTCCTCCCTTCCGACAGTTGCTGAAAATGGAGCCGCAGGGGAACAGCAGCCTTGAGGAAACCTCCAGGGAGACGCCTTTCGGGGGGGGGGGCTGCCAATTGTGTGCAGGGACCGTGAGGATCATTGGGGGCGATGGGGAAGGGGGAAGGAATCAAGGCTCAAGATTCTCAAGATTCTCTCTTAAGAAAGTCTCTAATGTTGTCCATCTTCTTCTCAGTTCCTCCTTCGGCCACTCTGTACCCCGAAGACCCCGTGGAACTGGGGGACCCCAACGTGCTCATCTGCTTTGTGGACAAGTTCTCCCCCCCAGTGCTGAACATCACCTGGCTGAAGAACGGGCAGGTGGTCTCCCGGGGCGTGCAGGAGACGGGGTTCCTCTCCAGCGTGGACTACACTTTCCGCAAGTTCTCCTACCTGGCCTTCGTCCCGCAGGAGGGGGACGTCTACGCCTGCCAGGTGGACCACTGGGGCCTCCCGGAGACCCTGACCCGCGTCTTGTGTAAGCAGGATTGGGGCCCCTCTTGATTCTGTCCTGGAAAGATCCAGGAATTTCCTGCCTATCAAGCATGCTTGCATTATGAGAAAAATTATTGTGTTGTGGGAAGGGGAAGGGGGCCTCTGTAACATAGACCGGAGGGTGGGTTGGTGGGCCTGATTCTGCCCAGACAAGGCTGGGGCTGTAGTGATAACAGTTGCACTCCAGAATGGAAAGCCTGAGTTCTAATCCTGGCTAGTCTGCTTTGTGTTCCAGGGAAGAGGAGAGAGAAAACCCAGGTCTCCTCCTCAGGAAGGTGAGAACGAAAGGCAGGCCAGGAAGAGACTCCAATGAGAGACCCTGAGAGCATCCTCCGTCGAGCAGGAAGCGCAGGAAGGAAGCAGAAGGCAGGGGGTTTAACAGGCGACAGGAGGGCCTTTCCTGACTCCTAAAACTGCCTGATTTGGGTTCTTTTGACCTGGAGAGGAGCTAAGAGGCAACACTGGGAGGACACCAGGACAAACAGCCTCCTCCTAACAGGTCCCTCTTCTTCCTTTCCAGGTGATCGGGCAACGGAGAGACACCCCTTTTCTGAAGGCCACCCCAGGGAGATCCTCGTGGGCATCCCTTCCTCCCAACCCTGACCAAGACCCCCCCCGCTCTAAATCCGCCGCAAGGACCCAGTGGTGTCTCCCCCACAGCTTTTCCCGGCAGCTTGTTCTGCTTCTTGAGGGGTGAAAGTTGGGCCGGGTGGGGCACCCCTGAGGTCCCACCCTCACCCACTGGATGCGCCCTCTCTCCCCAACTGCTCCAGTGTCACCCGGTGCTTCTTCTGCCTCCTTTTGAACCCACAACATTCCCCGTTTTTAACAGCAAGGAGCAGAGGAGCTTTTTTTAACCCTGTAAAAGTCCTGTTGTGAGAATATTCCCTTTTGTAGAGCCAGGAGGGGCCCCTGAGGGTCACTGAGTCCAGCCCCCTTGCCATGGCAGGAATTCAGTGGGGCAGAGCAGACCCACAGCCCCTGCCCTGTGAGAATCATGGCTAGAGAAGGCTTAATTCCCATTTTTAATTTTTTTTTCCAGTTGCAGGTGATGTAGGAGAGGGACCTTCATTTTGAAGAAAGTGCAAACATCCGACATCCCCAGCCAAAATAGCTGATAACAAAAACCATCACGCCATGCCGTTTCCTTCCCCCTAAACGTTGACCTCTGCCTCCCATTTGTAGTGACAGGATTGCCCTGTAAGGGATGAATCCTCAAGTATTTGATTCCTGCCTCTGCCCTTCCCTCAGCCTGCCTCCTCAGGAAGGAGAAGAGAGGCCAGAGTCACAAAGTCTGCACCAAGTGGGAGAAATAGCCCCATTTTTGGGGGGTACGAGCAGAACCTCTGGGTCCCAGAGTGGGGACTTTCCTCCCCCGCCAAGCTTTCCTAGAGCCACTCCCTCCCCTCCCTCCCTCCCCCCCCCCAAGCAGCGGAGAGGACGCCGAAAGGGGGCTTCCCGGTGGGTGAGGCTGCGCTCAGCATTCAGGGAAATGGAACCGGGAAGCTGGACCCGATCCAAGAGGCTGCGCTCAGCGCCCAGTGACGCGCCTGGCTCTGTCGGGGCGCCTCTCCGGCTTCCAGCTCCCCCCCCCCTGGCTAGCAAGGAGCCCCTCCCCCTCCCGCAGGTCGCCTCCCCTCCCCCTCTCTCATATTGAAACTAGCCCATAAAAAGAGGCGCGGGGGGGGGCCTTCCAGCCCGAAGCAGGAAGCGGCCAGAGGACTCCTGGCACCAAGTGGCCATCGCGGGGAGAGGCCTGGCGGACTGGCGAGCGTTTCCCTGGGAGGGAAAGTTGGGTGTCCCAGAGGGCTGCTTGGGAGCCCACCTTCCCTTTCAAGGGCCCAGGAAGGAAGCGGAGCCCTCGATCAGCCTCAGTTTCCCTCACCAAAGATCACGGAGGAGAGTTGAGACTCTCTCGGCCCCGTCACCTCCTGGACTCGGACAAGAGATGAGAGGTAACAGAAGGTCCCCCGGTATGTATTGGACTGAACTGTGCCATACCCTTCCTGCCTGGCAACTGATGATGTCATCAGTCTTGGAGGCTCTGATTGGCTCGGCTCCCATTCCCACCCCGGGGAAAGTCCCCAGCCAGACGCAAACATGCACAAACAGCCACAAATCCGGCATCCATCCCGTGTGACAAGCCTGGCTGGGAAAGTCCCCCGGGGCTGATCCTGCCTCTGAAAGGGGTGGAAGTGGTGGAAGAAGGCAAGGACGGGAGGTCAGCCACTGACTCTCTCTCTCTTGCCAGAAGGACCGGACCCAACAGTTTCTGCCTCCTGAGGAACATCATCATCATCTACCCCACCCCAAAAAACTCCTGAGTAGATGCCGAGGAAGCCCACGGAGGGACCCAAACTCTGCTTCCTTGCATTCAATGGCAGCCCCTGAGTCAGGACCAAATTCTGCCCGCCTGCTCAGCTTGCCAAGGCCAGCCTTGAGAAAAGGTGGAGGGGGCGCTCCCTGGGAATTCTCTCTCCCCCCCCCCCCCAATAGTCCAGAGATGATCGTGGCGCTTATGGAGGCTAGTCGCTTGTTTCCTTCTCTGATATTTTTGCACAGACTAGAGAAGGAATTGCACTCTGCATGTGCTCAGAGTCACTCCATGTTCAACCCACCTGAATCCTAATATGGGGGGGGGGTGAAATACTCCAGGGTGACCTCCTGAAAAGCTTTGGGTCAGATTAAGCTCCAGTGGCATCTCACGTGTTGGGTTGAATGGGAATTGGGTGCCATGGGTTGCCCCAGAGGCTGACAGGGAGCAAAAACAAGATGGGGGACATGAAGGAACAGAAATGCTAGCAGAGGGGATGCCTCCCCCTTCCCGTGTGGTGAGAGAGAGAGACTTAGTGTAAGGAATATCCCTTTTGCCAATGCTTGGGTTTTTTTTACTTTGTTATCACCAACACCAACACTGTCATCCACAACAGAAGTCAAAGACAAATTCTATGACGATCTGGCAGCTACTATCAAAAAAATCCCCTAGAGAGAGCCGCTGTTCATGCTCGGAAACTTTAATGCTAGAGTTGGTCCTGATCACAATTCTTGGCCCACTTATCTAGGCCGTTTTGGCATTGGGAAGATGAACGAAAATGGCCAATGCTTGCTGGAGTTTTGCTGTTACTATGGCCTTTGTATCAGCAACACGTTCTTTAATACGAAGCTTCAACACAGAGTTTCCTGGAGACATCCAAGATCGAAGCACTGGCATCAGCTCGATTTGATCCTTACTAGACACTCTAGCCTTCCTAGTAGTAAAATCACACTCAGTTATCAGGGTGCTGATTGTGATACTGATCACTCCCTGGTGTGTAGTAGAGTAAAACTGCGAACAAAGAGATTGTATCACACGAAAAAGGAAAGAAGACCACGTATTGACATCAGCAAGACTCGCGATCAAAGAAAAGTGGAGGAATTTGCCCATAGCGCTTGAGGAAACCCTTCCAGGCCCGGCTGATGCAAATGTACCTGAACGATGGGAACATTTCAAGAATGCTGTTTATAACACCACCTTGTCCACATTTGGCAAGAAGACCAAAAAGACAGCAGACTGGTTCGAAGCCCATTCGGAGGAGTTGATGCCAGCTATCGAGGATAAGAGGAGAGCTCTAGCAGCATACAAAGCCTGTCCTAGTGAGTACAAGAGTACAACTTGCAGGCGCTTTGACTTGCTCGTAGCAAAGTCCAACAGGTTGCCAGGAGATGTTCCAACGATTATTGGCTTCAGCTCTGCTCTCAGATACAGATAGCAGCGGACACAGGTAACATCAAGGGAATGTATGACGGTATCAAGCAGGCTTTAGGTCCAATACAGAAGAAATCTGCTCCCTTGAAGTCTGCTACAGGCGTGATCATCCAGGACCGAGCACAGCAGATGGACCGCTGGGTGCAGCACTACTCTGAGCTATATTCCAGAGAGAATGTAGTAACCGAAGAGGCACTAAATAACATCGAGTGCCTGCCTGTCTTGGAAGAGTTGGACAGCGAACCAACTTGAGCAGAAATAAAAGCGGCCTTGGATTCCCTCACCTCCGGCAAGGCACCTTGGAAGGGTAACATCCCTGCTGAAGTGCTGAAGTGCTGTAAAGAGATGATCACCACCGAGCTGTATGAAATCTTTTGTCTTTGCTGGAAGGAAGGTGGAGTACCACAGGATGAAAACATTGTCACATTGTATAAGAACAAAGGAGACAGGGGCGACTGCAATAACTACCGTGGCATCTCTCTTCTCAGGGTTGTAGGGAAGCTGATTGCCCGTGTTGTGCTGAAGAGACTCCAGGTGCTTGCAGACAGAGTCTATCCAGAATCACAGTGTGGATTTCGAGCTAATAGATCCACCACTGACATGGTATTCTCCCTCAGACAGTTGCAGAAGAAATGTAGGGAACAACGAAAGCCACTCTTTGTGGCCTTCATAGATCTCACAAAGGCCTTTGATTTGGTTAGCAGGGATGGCCTTTTTAAAATACTTCCCAAGTTTGGATGTCCACCTCGACTCCTTAACATCATCGGGTCCTTTCATGAGGAAATGAAGGGCACTGTAGTTTTTGATGGCTCAACATCAGATCCCTTTGACATCCGGAGTGAAACAGGGCTGTGTCCTCACACCGACCCTGTTTGGGATCTTTTTTGCTGTCATGCTGAAGCACGCCTTTGGAACTGCAACAGAAGGTCTCTATCTCCAGACTAGATCAGATGGAAAGCTCTTTAATCTCTCTAGATTGAGAGTGAAGACCAAAGTCCAGCTGAAATGCATGCGGGACTTCCTCTTTGCCGATGATGCAGCTGTTGTTGCCCACTCTGCTGAAGACCTCCAACAAATCATGAATTGTTTTAGCAAGGCCTGCCAAGACTTTGGATTAAAAATCATCCTGAAGAAAACACAAGTCATGGGCCAGGGCGTGGACTCACCTCCCTCTATTACCATCTCCACACAAGAATTGGAGGTTGTTCATGACTTTGTGTACCTTGGCTCAACGATCTCTGACACTCTCTCTCTAGATGTCGAGCTGGATAAACGCATTGGCAAAGCAGCTACCATGTTCTCTAGACTCACGAAGAGAGTATGGCTCAATAAGAAGCTGACGACATATACCAAGATCCAGGTATATAGAGCCTGCGTCCTGAGTACACTCCTGTACTGCAGTGAGTCCTGGACCCTTTGTGCACGGCAGGAGAGGAAGCTGAACACGTTCCATATGCGTTGTCTCCAACACATTTTTGGTATCACCTGGCAGGACAAAGTTCCAAATAGAGTAGTCCTAGAACGAGCTGGAATTTTTAGCATGTATACATTACTGAAACAGTGACGTCTATGTTGGCTTGGGCATTTCGTGACCCTACAAGGCATGTCATGAGAATGGCTGATGGTCGGATTCCAAAAGATCTCCTGTATGGAGAATTAGTGGAGGGAAATCGCCCCAGAGGGAGACCACAGCTGCGATACAAGGATATCTGCAAGCAGGATCTGAAGGCCTTAGGAATGGACCTCAACAGATGGGAAACCTTGACATCTGAACGTTCAGCCTGGAGGCAGGCGGTGCATCAAGGCCTCTCCCAATTTGAAGAGACCCTTGTCCAGCAGGCCGAGTCAAAGAGGCAGTCCCGAAACCAGCAAAATCAGGGAGCTGGACAGGGGACAGATTGTATTTGTCTTCAGTGTGGAAGGGATTGTCACTCTCGAATTGGCCTTCTCAGCCACAGTAGACGCTGTTCCAAGTCCTCCACTCAGAGCACGTTACCATAGTCTCTCAAGACTGAAGGATGCCTAATCTAGTCTATCACCTATAATGCTGGCACAGCCCCTTCTGCAACTCCTCTATGAAAGGCACTGGATTTAGCCAAACAGATTTAGTGGAGATCCATCAGTCTCATGAAGAATCTTGCACAGGTACAAACAGATGTAAACAACAGAATTGTTGCAATGTTCAAAGCCCACTGACTTTCTCACCAACCAACCACAAACTGGATGCCACACATAAATACATATTTCCCCTGTGGTATCTCCTTCTCTCATGTCTGAGGAAGTGGACTTATCCAGGAAAGCTCACATTAAAAAAAAATTAAAAGTTAGTATTTATGGTGCTACCACATTTATTTGTTTTACTTTTTATTTTTACTTTGTTTTCATCTTCAATGTTTGCACAGACTGTTTTTTTCATGGCCACTGATCCCATCACCTCCTGACAAATAGAAGTGGAAGATATGGAGGCAGTGACAGATTTTACTTCCCTGGGCTCCATGATCACTGCAGATGGTGACAGCAGCCACGAAATTAAAAGACTCCTGCTTCTTGGGAGGAAAGTGATGACAAACCTAGACAGCATCTTAAAAAGCAGAGACATCACCTTGCTGACAAAGGTCCGCATAGTCAAAGCTATGGTTTTTCCAGTAGCGATGTATGAAAGCGAGAGCTGGACCATAAAGAAGGCCAACCACCGACGAATTGATGCTTTTGAATTGTGGTGCTGGAGGAGACTCTTGAGAGTCCCCTGGACTGCAAGGAGAACAAACCTATCCGTTCTGAAGGAAATCAACCCTGAGTGCTCACTGGAAGGACAGATCCTGAAGCTGAGGCTTCAATACTTTGGCCATCTGATGAGAAGAGAAGACTCCCTGGAAGAAACCCGGATGTTGGGAAAGTGTGAAGGCAAGAGGAGAAGGGGACGACAGAGGACGAGATGGCTGGACAGTGTCATCGAAGCTACCAACATGACTTTGACCCAACTCTAGGAGGCAGTGGAAGACAGGAGGGCTTGGCGTGCTCTGGTCCATGGGGTCACGAAGAGTCGGACACAACTTAACAACTAAACAACAACAACAACACGGCTATCCCTTCTACAACCACCACCAGAGATAGACACCTTTCCTGGCATCGGATCTTGAGGTGGGCCCCTGAGCACAACACAGCCCTTGGCAATGTGTGTGTGTGTCTCAGCAGGACGCAACACCCAGGCGTTCATTGTTCAGGAGGAAAAAAGTCCAGCGGGCTCTCTGTGTTCTCTCCTGAGTGTATAAGAACCTGCCGGGGGTGGGGGAGTGCTGAGAAGGAAGGGTTTTTTTGTGGGGGGCAGGCGAACCCACACCATTGGCTCCAGAGGCTCTGCTCACATCCTCGGAGACCCAGAATCAATGGATATGGGTCTCTCTAGGACCGTGTCTTGTGGGGGGACACCTCTATCGGACATGTCTTCCCCCTTTATTTATTTCTCCTGGGGGGGGTCCTTGGTAGCCCCAAGGACACCCCCCCACGGAGAACCTCTGGGTCTCCGTGGGGGGGGAGCGGAGCCTCTCGGCCCAAAGGCATGGGCAGTCCTGCCCCCCCCACATCCCCCCCTTTCCTAGAGCCGCTCCCTTCCCCAACAACCACCTCCCCAGCAGTGGAGGGGACGCCGAAGGGGGGGGGGCGACCGGGATCCGCTTCGCCAGGCGGGAGGCTGCCGGCGCTCAGCGTTCAGAGAGCAAGAGGGAAGAGGGAAGCCGGGCCCGATCCAAGCGCCGAGTGACTCCCTCGCGGAGCCGCTTCTGGGTCCAGCCCCCCCCCCCCCGTAGTGGGCATGAATCCCGCAGGTGTGTGTGTGGGGGAGAGCATCCCGGGGGGGTGGGAGATCAGGAGGGCCCTTCTCACCAACGGATTCGTCGTTTGGGGCTGGCGCTGGGCGAAGATTCATTTTCTTTTCTTGATCTTTTTATTACTTATTCCCGGCCTTTCTCTCCAAAAAGAGACGCAAGGCAATTTACTCTCTCTCTCTCTCTCTGTCTCTCTCTGTGTGTGTCTATCTATCAGATAGATAGATAGACAGATACACATATATCCATATAGATATGGTGGGCTGGCCAGCGTTCCCCGCAGAGGCTCCGGCTGAAAAGAGACCAGACCCTCTCTTATAAAAGGCGCGGTCAGTCTGAGCTGCTGCCTCTTCGCGGGCGATTTGCGCCTCCTGCCCCCGGAGGGACCGGCAGGGCAAGGGCGCCCCCTTCTGCCCGAAACCTGGGGGCGAGGGAGAGGGAGAGGGAAGGAGAGACCCAAAGCAGGTGTCCCCGGGATTTAATCCGCAACGTCCCTGGGTGGAAGATGATTCCCTGGGGCAGCGAAAGGGGAGGGGAAGAAGGGGTTCAGGGTGTCTTTACATCCCAGGAGTGGCTCCCACAGGGAGGGCTTGTGAGTCAAATCCTTTTAAAGGCTCCGGTTTTAATTCCAGAACTCAAAAAGTGGCCAAATGCCAGGGAAAGGGGGCCTCCGTGGCCTAGACTGGAGGGTGGGCCAGTGGGCCTCCTTCCGCCCAGAAGAGGGTCAGGACTCCCCAGTGGCCTTCTGCACCTTTGGGTCACCTCACAGCCACAAATCCAAGATCTCCCAGGAGGCACTTGGTGGGTCCTTTTAAAAAGGGGGAACAGCGGCCAAGGAGGCGAGAGGAAGCCCCCCTTTCCCTCCGGCAGATCCCCTTCTCCAAGAGACTTGCACACCTTTCACCCCATGGATGGGCCAAAGGGGAAATGACCGTTTAGAGCAGAGCCATCAGGCAGTGCTCGCTTGCTGATCCTGGAGGAGGAGGTGGCTGCTGTGGGGTGTGTGTGTGTGTGTATGTTTGTGTGAGAGTGTGTTTGGTTGTGAGTGTTCACAACATGCAAAAGAAGTAAAATGCCAGACCTTTATCTCTGTGGGGCAGAGTCGGCTCCATCAGACCCACGATGAAGGCAAGAGCAAGCAGTTAAAATCAAACAACGGAACTTTTATTGAGAAAGTTACAGATAGAAAAGTTACAAGTAAGAAAAGCCTGAGTCGTCATCATGGCGAGACAACAGCTGCCTGTTAACCAGTCCCTCTTCTTCCTTTCCAGATAATCAGGGAACACGGAGGAGCCCCTTTTCTGAGAGCCTGGCTTACTCCCACCCCTGGCGTAGACGGCCCACCTCTAATCAGCCACAAGAACCCGACACTTTGCTCACCAGACCGGTTGTGTCTCCCCCACAGCTTTTCCCCACAGCTTGTTCTGCTTCTTGTGGGGTGAAAGTTGGGCCTGGTGGGTCACCCATAGAATGATAGAAAAGTGAAGTTCGAAGGGGCCTACGAGGCCATCAAGTCCAACCCCCTGCCCAACGCAGGAATACAAATCAAAGCATCTCTGCCAGGTGATGATCTAAGTTTTTCTTGAATGCCTCACCAACTCCCGAGGTCACTGGTTCCACTGTCGTACTGCTCTAACAGTTAGGAAGTTTTTCCTGATATTCAACCGAAATCTGGCTTCCTTGAGCCCATTGTTGCATGTCCTGCACTCTGGGATGATTGAGAACAGATCCAGCCCCTCCTCCACAGGACAGCCTTTCAAATATTAGAAAAGTGCTATCCTATCAACCCCTCGGTCTTCTTTTCTCAATGAGGTTCCACCCTCACCCACTGAATGCGCCCTCTCTCCCCGACTGCTCCTGGTGTCTTTGCCATATTTTGGACCCCAACCATTCCCAGTTTTAACAGTAAGGAGCTTAAAAAAAAAAAAACCCCGTAAAAATCACGTCATTCGAATGCTACCTTCTGTAGAGCCAGAACTGAGCCCAGCCCACTTTTACCAGCGCAGGAAATAAAATTGGGCAGAGCAGACCCAGAGCCCTGCCACATGAGAATTATGGCTCGGGAAGGGTTAAGTCTTTTTCACCCTCTTTTTCAGTGGTGGATGATGTCCGAGAGGAACCTTCATTTTGAGGAAGGTGCAAAGGCCGTACTGAGTCTGGGACTTTTTTGCTTGGAGGTGGGCTCCATCTTTGGGGTCTCTCTTTGTCAAAGCTGCACAGTGATGGGGCTGGTGGTCTCAGGAAGGTAGATGTGGGACCCTCCCTGCCTTCAGTTTTGGGGGTACAGCTCTTCTGGGGAGGCTCTCAGCCTGGCCCTTTAAGGTACCCTACGCCAGCAGCCAAACCAGCAGCTACCAAAAAGCATCAACCCTGGCCGTTTCCTCTCCCTTCCCTCTAAACGTTGCCTCCAGTTTATAGGGAAAGATTCACTCACTTCTGCTCCTTCCTCTGTAAGGAATGAATCCTCAGCTATGTGATTCCTGTCTCTGCCCTTCCTTCAGCCAGCCTCCTCGGGAAGGATCAGGCGGCCAGAATCACAAAGAGGCTCCGGAGTCTGCATCAAGTGGGAGAAATAATCTCTCTCTCCTCCCCCACCCCACCGAGAAATCTGTCTTTCTAAACTGCTTCTGTTATTTCCATAAAACAATGAGTAAAGATGGTGGTTGTGGGTTTTCCGGGCTGTTTGGCCGTGTTCTTAAGGTTTTTCTTCCTAACGTTTCGCCAGTCTCTGTGGCCGGCATCTTCAGAGGACAGGAGTCAGAACTCTGTCTGTGCTCTGGGTAATACAATGAGTAAAGAGTTTGTCCAGATGGGCCCAAAAAAGACCTTGTTTTTTGCTCTCCTTAGACCTTTTCTTAAGGGTACCGTGAAAAAGCCACTCCTTGAATCCATGCCTCAAAGGATGTTTATGTCAGGATCTCCGGTAAACTTCCTTCACGGTTGGTGATGGGACCCGTGAGGCATGGGGCGAGAGTGTGTCTCGTCTGGAGGTGCAGATGAGAGGACCATTTCCTTGCAACACCCCCACGCCGCAATCTCCCTGTGCCTCTCCCCCCTCCCTATGCTCTGCCCTTTCCACCCACCCTTCCTTTGGGTCCCCCTGCATCTAATCCCGCCACCCCACTCCTTCTTTCCAAAACAAGGGTGGATCCTGAGGGCCAGGAGATCAAGCAACAAACCGGTTCTTAAGGCACTTTTTACAAAGAAGCAAGAAATCCACAGGGAATCCCGTTGACTCCCCCTCAGGCTGTCAAGTTCAGGCGGGGAGGTTTCAGAACCCATCTACTAACAAAACAAAATAACAAAAAGTGATTTTTTTTTTCTTTTCTAATAGGGTGTCCCCAAAGTTTCCACAGGCGTTGGGTGTCCAAGAGAGCCGATTCCCACCTGACAGGAAGAGTGGAGCCAGACTTCCCTTTCAAGGGCTGAGATTGGAAGCGGATCCCTCGCTCAGAGACCAGGGATAGCCAGAATTTCTCTCACCACATGAAACAAAAGGAAGATTAGACTCACTCCCCCCCCCCCCCCAAATCCCTCACTGGTCACAACTTGGACTGGGATGGAAGACACACCCTTGCAAGATAACAGAAGACACACACACACACCCGATTCATCTGACTGCGCCGTACAAGACAAAAGACATCCAAGACACAATGGATGCCAAAGGGATGCCCTCCCTGCCTGGCAACGGATGACAAGGGCAGTCTCGGACGCTCTGATTGGCTCAGCTCACATTTCCATGCCAGGAAAGTCCCCAAACTGACACGGACGTGGGCAACAGAAACAGGATAAATCCTGCATCTATCAAGTGTAACAAGCCTGCTTGGGAAAGTCCTTGGAGCTGATCCTGCATCCAGAGATGGAAAAGAGGTGGGGAGAAGGCAAGGCTAGGAGGTCAGCCACTGACCTGCCTTGGCAGAAGGACCGGCCCACCACGTCTGCCTCCCGAGGAAAGTCATCCTCTCCCCCCCCCCCCGTCCCCCAGCAAGAACCCTTGAGCAGGGGCCAAGGAAGCCCACGGAGGGACCCAAACGCTGCTTCCTTGCATTCAATGGCAGCCCCTGAGTCAGGACCAAATTCTGCCCACCTGCTCAGCTTGCCAAGGCCAACTTTGATGGGGGAGGGGGGGAAGGGGGTGGGTGGGACACAGCCTGGGAATTCTCTCCCCCCCAAAAAATAAATAAATCCCAGGGATGATCGTGGCTCTTATGGGGGTTAGCCACTTCCTTTGTTTGTTTCGTTTCTTGCCTGGACCCCCTCCTCAGGACCTGAGCGCTGACGCCCCTCCTTCTTCTTCGGTCCCTCAGCAATGGGTACCGAGAGCTACACTGCAGTGATTTGGCCAAAACACATACGGTTAGAATCCTGCTAAATACCCTCCTAATTACATCTTGGGGCAAGGAGTTCCAGAGCTTAACAACAAGCGGCTGTGTGATGATGTCCCTCTTCTGAGGTTGAACCTGGGATCCTCCGTCGCCGAGCAACATCTATCTTCCTGCTGAGTTGTGAGGTCTTCCCGAGAGGCCCACCTCGTCCGGCATCCCCCTCCCCCTCAGGGGCCACCCAGAGGCCCAGAGAGTGTCCATGATGGGTCATGCATGAAAGCAACCTCAAGGCCTTTTGCGTCTGGCGCTCAGTCGCACACATCCTGTCCGGAGCACTGAGGGATCCCAGTAGCCTCTCCACTGGCAGACACACACACCCCCTCCTGGCACGGATCGGCATCACCCACTTTCAAAGGCATCTCGGTCAGTGGCTTTCATTACACCTGGTGGCAGGGAGTTCCACAGGCTAAGGAAATTTCTCCTCTCCAACAGCTTTTCTTCCTCTCTTGCCACGTCCTCCCCCCCCCCCCTTGGCTTCCCTTTTCCAGGTAGACACCCCCCCTCCCTCCGGGTCTTTTCTCAGAACAGGCCTTCCTGGGCTCTGATCCACTGACTCAAGGAGCCCAATGTCACCTGTTCATCTGGGAAGTTCTGGATGAAGAGCCCTGTGCCACTAGAAGGCTTGCCTTTTTGTTACTCCGATTGTGGAATTTTGCCCACATTCTGCATCGTTTCTCTTTTTAGTTTTGTGGCTGATTGCAAAGGATAAAATTGAGAGGCACCCAGAGGTGAAAGCCTGCCGGGAAGACACACACACACACACGCCTTCACTCTTCCCGTTTACGCAGGCAGAGAAGCACTGGCTGCAACAAGGCACTCCGTGCATGCTCAGAGGAACTCTCGCTTTCTCCTCATCAGTGGAAATCAATACCCTTCCAGGCATCGGATCTTGAGGTCACTCCCTGAGCACAACACAGCCCTTGGCAATGTGTATGTGTGTGTGTGTGTCTCAGCAGGACTGAACACCCAGGCGTTCATTGTTTCCCAGCCCTGGTTGCTGGGCCGAAAGGGGGTCACCAGGAAGACCAGAGCCACGGAGACCAAGGCTGTGGTGGTGCAAGACTGGGGGCATGAGAGAGGGAGGGGGGGAGGACAGGGCGTCTGACCAGCCCCCCCCCCGGGAGAGGCTCCCCCTCACTCGGAGAGAACTCCGCCTCGCCTTGATCACGTCTCCCGAAGCACTGAAGCGGCTTGAGATTCAGACCAACCTCCACCACCATTCCCCCCCCCCCCCCCGCCCGCAGTGGGGGTTTCCTCCGTTCCCATTCAAGCTTCCTCTGGCTGCAGATGATGGATGAAGGGATGCTGGAAGAGCCTGAGCATGTCCCTGAGCAAGGTGTTCCCCACTGAATGGTGTGTGTGACATTTTCTGGTTCGCCCCCCCCCCCCCGAAATTGAGACCCTTCGCACCAGTAGGAAAGCAGTCAGGAGGGCTCTGTGCTGTGCCCTGAATAGGAAGATCCATGGGGGGGGGGGGGTCGGTATGGGGGGCAGCGTTGAGAAGGGAGGGTTTATTTGGGGGGGGGGAGGCGAATCCACGCCATTGGCTCCAGAGGCTCTGCTCACATCCTCAGAGCCCCAGAAACAATAGATAGGGGTCTCTCTAGGTGTTGGGGGGGAGGACACCCCTATCGGACATGCCTTCCCCCTTTATTTCTCCTGGGGGGGGTCCTTGGTAGCCCCCTTTCTCTGACTTCTGGCTCTCCGGGGGGGGGGGGAAGCCTCTGGCCCCAAAGGTATGGGCTGTCCTGCCCCCCCTCCCCTCGGGCTAACAAGGGCGCGCCATGCAAGCGCAGCCAGGCGGGCGCGCACACCGCGCGGCCCAGAGCCTGCCCCGTGTCCTGACCTGACGAGACAACCAGTAGAGAGATCACAGCTGGGCAGCCCTTCCCGCTGGCCCCGTTAGGGGGCGCCTCTTCCTTGACCAGCGTGGGAACCGGGGCCTGGGAACGAGGGAGGACTGGGAAGGTTCAAGGTTTGGTCCAGGGACGAGAAACAGGAGGTTTGGGGGTTAAAGTCCTTCCCGGGTGCCCCCCCCCCCCCCAGGGAGGCTCTGGTGCTGAAAATCAAACGCCTCCGCCTTTCTGCTGCCAGGGGACTCTGGGCTGCACCTTTGGCACTTGGCACGTGTGAATGGGCAGGGCTTTTGTTCCTAATACAGGGCACGTCTGCTTCAGGACCTTGGGGGGCGGGGGGGGGGAGAGAGAGAGAGACCGCACTCTCAGAGATCCCCGGGGATCTAATTTAGCAGAAGAGGAAGGAAAGAAACAGGGTAAATGCTGGCAAATGTCTCCAGGGGTCCTTTTTGGGGTGGGGGGGTGCATAGAAGGTATCTGCAGAGAACCTAGGGGGAGGTCTGTGCCCCCCAAAAGAGAGACTCCCCAAATCCAAGAAGCCGCCTGCACCTCACCTGGGTAGTGGTGAGCCTATAGGGCCAGATCCCGGGAGATGCGAGTTCAAGTCCCTCGGTGTGATGCAACTCTCTGGGTGACCCCCCTCTGGGCCTGGGATCTGCCCTGCCTCACAGGGAGGTGGTGTAAATCACTGGGGAATGAGCACCACAGGAAACTTTTTATCTTTCCTGATGCCCCGCAAGGTGTCAGTTCGTGGTCGCTGATCCTAATTTCGAAGAATTTGTCCTCCCAACCAGGAGGTCAACCAAGAACGAGGTTGGCCTCCCCAACCTCATTCTTCGATTCGTGAGCAATCGCAGAATGAGGTTGGGTTCCAAATATCTCCCAGGTCCACCATGAACCTCCGTTGGGGGACTTCAGGGGCCTCACTGGCTTCGTGCAAAGCTCGCCTCATGCTCAAGTAGTCGCCACACGACTCTTTTTCCAAAAGGAAGGAAAAAATACAGCTGCCTTTCGGCTCAGCCACCTTGCCCTCCTCCTGACCCTCGGTCCCCCCCACCCCACCCATTTTCTCCCACAGACATGGTGGGGCTGGAAGACCCTATCAGGAGAGGGTAAAATATGGAGGGATAGAATGAGAAATAAACCTGCAGGAATCCATTCGTCCAAAATGACTCCGAGACATGACACACTTTGGTGCAACTTTGGGCAGCTTCCTTTTTTTTTCTTCCTAAAACCAGATGGGGGGAAAAAACAACCCTTTCTCCTTCAAGGTTTAATTAACTGTGCCTGGGAGAGGTGGTTATTTGCCTTTCAAGGCCGATTTCAGCAAACTCATCAAAAATAAAACCATAATTGGGAAAACAAAGATCTCGCCACAAAAAGACTAGTAGCGGAATACTTACTTTGCCTTTTAAAACTTTCTCAACAGAATTCATTTTTGGACTTCCACTTAGACCGACGTGTGTGTGTCTTGGGTTTAGCAACGGTTCAATTAGAGCCATCCAGATGCTTTTTTAAACCACTCCCCCCCCCCCCCCATGATCCTCCACCATCAACTAGGCAGGTGTAAGGCCACCGATGGGAGTGGCAGGTGAAAAGTCCACAAGGCGGCCATCCCATATTAAGTCTTTGGATGTCATAAGCAATTCCACCTCTGCTCCTAGATCTCCCAATTAGAAATGGTCTTTTAGAGTGGAAAAATGACCCTAGAAATCGCAGAACCAGGAGGCCAAACATCGTAAGATGATCATCCCAACTTGTTTTAAATTAAACACCCAGCAGCTTTTTTAAAATAAGAAAACCAAAATGGGATTCACAGCAAAACCCCCAACAGACCTGGGAATGCACTTACTGAAGGTTTGTGTTGGGGGGAGAAAATGCTACTAATGAACTTTTATTTGCTTCAGTAATTACAGATTTCATACTTCTGCTATGTAACTGTTTCTGTCACCTCCCACCCGAAGACACACCGATTTAGGATAGGCTAGAAATGTCCCGTTCTCCAGCCTGCCTATATTTTGTACGTTCTCACTGCACCGAACAGACCACAGGCGAACCTCCCCAACCACCAGCAGGAGACACTGGCCTGCTCCCTTATGGGTAAAAGGCAAGAGTTGATTTTGGGATATTACGTCTGAAGCTAGAGATACTTAGGGCATCTCATGGCTAATAAATGGGATGAGTCAGAACAGATCCAGAAAACGGTCAATGACGTTGTCAGGGGGTTGGCACAAAGGAAGGAAGAAGAGACAACAGCTCCTGAAACAACTGGGTCCAGAACATTTGGGGGAAGGAGCTGCAAAAGATCCTATGAAGCAGAGCTACTACCCAGCTTGGTAGTAGGAGGAAGGAGAATCGCTGATCTGAGACCACAGGGTTGGGCACTGAAGAATTTGAAAAGGTGTCTCATTTTCAAGCCTTGGAATGTTAAAGTGGATGTTGGGTGGCCCACCTGGCAGGGACCCTTTTTGGGGTGTGGGTTTTCTGTACCAACTGGGGGCTGGACTCAATTACCCATGGGGTTCCCCTTCTAGTTCCACCACCCTATGCTTCTAAGCGGCAGCAGGAGATGCCCCCTCCTTCCCTTGCATCACAATGAATCCACCACCACCTTGTGTAATGCCTTTTTTTATTGTTATTTACATGTTAAAGAACCAGAAATTTTAACATACAATAAGAGGAAACAACGCCCTTAAAAGGGCAAAAGGGCAATAAAAGGAATGGTAGAAAAAAAAAAAGAAATGTACAGTCAACATAAAAATGAAAAAGACTCAAGGGTGACCAACCCCCCCACCCCCCAACTCGTCTCCCTTGAGGGGCAAAGAACATGCTTTCTCCTTTACGCCCAGGGTTACGTACACGGCTGCACTCACTCCAGATCCCATGGAAAGCCACGGATGGGGGGATGGGGTGTTGAAATAAAATAAATAAAAAGAACTTTGAGCGCCTGCCAACAGGCGAGCAAAAGGAGGAGGGCAACTTTTCCCTCCCCACGAGGCTTCTCTGTGCCCAGCCAGGCTCCAAGTCCTCAGTGTTCGGGGCGGGAGGCACGCAGACCGCACCCCACCCCACCCCACAGCAGTCTCTCCAATCTGTCCCTCCGGGGAAGGAGCGTCACAAAACCAAAACTTGCTAAACGCTTTATAAAAAACCACAAGTTTTTTTTTTCCAGAGTCAAAACAAAACAGTAAAACACCGCCCGCCCTCCCCCACGGCCGGAGCAAACTGTACACAAGAGCCGGAACACCCCAACGTCGCCCCACCCCACCCCTTTGCAACAGCACAAACAGGGCAGGGCCAGCTCTGGATGCACAATCCGCGAGAGGGAGGCACAGGGAAGCCCCCCCTTTCCTCTCTCTCCCCCCCTCCCTTGCCGAGCCCCCTTTGCGCGCTTCTCTCCAGTTCTGGTCCTGCAGAACGGCTTGCGAAGATGCTTCCTGCCCCCCGCCGACCCAGCCTGCCCGTTGGGCGTCTCTCCTCCGGTGCCCCTCCCCTCAGTCCGCCTAACTGGAGTCGGAATCGCTTGTGTCCGAGGAGGAGGAAGAGGAGCTGGAGCTGCTCGAGTCGGAGCTGGAGCTGCTGGCGCTCAGGCGCGAGACGGCCACCTGCTGGGCCGATTCCGGCTTCTCGTTGGCTGCGCAGGAGGAGGAGGAGAAGAAGGGCAGAGTCACGGGCGGAGGAAACACATGCCCAAGACAATAAAATAAATAAATAAACAAACAAAACCCACCGCCCCACGATCACCCGGAAAGGGAGACGGCCACACCGCAGGAGGCCCTTACCCTTCTTTGTCGGGGGCTTCTTGGCCGAATTCAGCTGCCCGCTGACATCCTGCAGGCGCTTTTCCAGCTCCCGCTTCTTTTCCAGGGCCAGCTCCTCCTTCGTCTTGCCCACCGGCTTCTTCAAAGCTACAAGGAAGAACACACACCCATTGAGGAATTCATCCCAGCCTTCCTAGTCCCTGCCCCACCGGCTCTCCCCACAAGGCCTATCGCTCCGATCGGCTTTCGCAGGGCACCTGGATGAAGATCCAGCTTTACCCAATGGCCCCCAAACTGAATACTTCGTCCCCCAACCTTCTTGTCCTTCCAAATCAGAGCATGTCACCACGCAGCTTTCAAGACACACGGGGCTGCTATGCTGCTGAAGAAGGAAACATTCCTGGGGAGGGCCAACATCTCTGCTTGTCAACGCCTAGCAGGGGATCCCAAAGATGGGAAGGGGCTTGGCAGCCAAGGAAGCCACCTGGGAGCAAACGACAAGGAGTGCTTGGCCCTGGAGGATCTTAATGCAAAAGCAAGGCTAGCCAAGGTGCCCCCTCGCCCCCCTATTTGCAAGGGCCTGCTGCTATGCTCGCCGGATCTGGCCACCCAACCCAACCCCCCCCCCAAAGCCCCTACTTCACTGGCAACAAGGACCCCCTGAGGCAGTCCTTCCACCTCTCTCTCTCCCCCTCCACACACACGCACACACTCACTCTCGCTGTAGGGTTTGCGCGGCTTCTTGCGCAGGCACGAGAGGACGTAGCGCTCCAGCTCCCTCAGCGTGGAAGGCTTGAGCGTTTCAAAGTCGATCTCGATCTCCTCGGGGTTGGAGTCGCGCAGGGAGGGCTCCCGCGACTGGATGATGTGCACCACCCGGCCCAGCTTCTCTCCGGGCAGCTTGTTGATGTCCAGGCTGAGCTGGCGCTTCTCGTCATAAGTCATGGGCTTGCTCTCCTCCTCCTCCTCCGAGTCATACAAGAGGGGGACCGGCGGGGCCAAGACCTTTCCGCTGGCCTTCTTTGAGGTTCTAAAGGGGGGGGGGGAAGCAAAGGAACAGGGAGCTGTTAAGCCCATGCCTGGGGCCCCTGCCCGTCACTCCCAGGGGCTACAAGGGAGGTGGCTGGCAAGCGGCAGCTGTCAGACTATCTTGGCTTGTTCATGCAAGGATTCGCCACGGTCGATCTGCCGGGGAAAGAGAGTCATCACCCAGCTGGAGCAAACCCCCCCCCCTAACTCCCTCCCGCCCGGCTCCACTCACTTGCTGCCACTGCCGCCGCCACTGCCACCCCCGCCGGCCGCTTTCTTGGACTTCTTCAGCTGGACCTGGTGAGTCCGGGCCTCCTCGTCCCCGCCTTTGGCTTTGCGCTTCTCCAACGACGACTTCTTCTTCTTCTTCTTCTCCTTCTTGTCTCGCTTCTTCTTGGGCTTGGAAACCGGTCCCTGGGAGAGCGCGGCCAGCTGCTCGTGCACCGCCCGCAGCTGCAAGAGGGGTGGAACCAAGAAAGATGCCATGAGGGGCCCTCTTCGCCTCCCCTTCCTCGCTCCCACCGTGAACTCAGAAGCACCTTCCGGTTCCCTTTCCACCCTTCACCTGCTCCTGCAGCTCAGCCAGTCGGTTCGCCCGCTCCTCCTCCGAATCCGAACTCTCCTCGCTGTCAGAGGAGCTCTCGCTGCTGCTCTCCTCTTCATCGCCCTCTTCGTCGTCGTCCTCGTCCTCATCCTCATCGCTGGAAGAGTCGTCCGTGGAGGACTTCAAGATCCCCGGCTGCGGGAGCGACGTGGAGGGGGGGTTGGCGTCTATGGGTTCATCCGGCATCTTGGCATAGCTGAACTCAAAGACGTCCTGGGGGGGAGGGAGGGAGGGAGGGATGGGAGGGAGCGCAAGCAAAGGCTCTCAGCTCACGGCTGTGGGGTACGGGGTGGGGCGGGAAGGAGGGCTCCCGAGCGCTGGGGTTCCCCACCCACCTTTTCCCCACCTTCTCACCTGCAGCTTCCGAGCCATGGCCACGACGTCGTGATCCGGAGGGTTGTACTTGTAGCAGTTGGAGAACATCAGTCGCACATCAGAAGCGAACTCCTGGGCATCACGGTATTCACGGTTCTCCATCTTCCGCTACATGCAAATTGGCAAGAAACGAAAAGCCACAGGGGTTTAGGCCGGGTGAGGAAAGAACCTTCAACCTCTGAACTTCTCCATGTACACCTATGGAAACAACCAGCTCTCTCTCCTCTCCTTGTTTCAGGGGAATCAACCCTGTCACCAAATTTCAACAAAAGCACCGACGCTGAGCAGAGCAAGATGACTGGAGCAGCACACTTCACTCCTGCCTTCACAACTGCGGCAACAGAGTTTCATTAAACCCAAACTCTTCTCACGGAATCAGGCTGGCTGTGCCGCAGAGCCCACAGGCGATGTACGTCTCTCACAGGCCCACACATCCCTCCCTTTGGGAAACCCATTCTCTGGCTTTCGCACAATCTGCTTCCTGGCACCTTCACTCGGCTGTCACAGCTTTCATTCCTCACAAGCCAGAGTGACCTTAGCAACGACAAATGTTCCCTGCAGCTAAGAAACACCACGTTCCCCTGCCGTTAAAGGCTGCTGAGCACCCCAGGAACGTAAGAAACCACCACCACACACTGACACTACACCAAAACATTAATATTCTAATTTGCTCCCCATTCACTTCAACATGTGCTAGGAAAAATAAATCAAAAAACAAAAAAAATCACAGAAATCTAGACACCGCTAACCACAATCCTTAGTGAAATTCATTTCTAGCCACTTCCGCTTACAGGCCACATCCTGCCACCACTGTCCACCCCCCTTCCCCATTTCTCCACGGTCATCCTCATTATCTGCTTAGTGCCTCTATGCACTTGGTGAGTAGCAGCCGGATTCAGGCGGACTTCTCCAACTCGGCTCTGACCAAGAGGGGCAGCCACAGCCGAAGAAACCGCGCTGCCTACCTTGATGGTGCTGAGATCCATGGGGTGTTTGATGATCTCATGGTAGTCGTGGAGGCCCAGGGCGGAGGCATCGACCGGCTTGTAGAAGGGCCAGGCGTAGGCGGCATGCTTCTTCGACACCACCTCCTTGAGGATGCCGTTGCAGTACTTCAGCTGCTCCGAGAGCTTGCCCCTCTTGGAGGTCTGGTGCTGCTGGGAGTCTGGCAGGTCCTTGCGTGGCGGCTTGATGGGGCGCCCGCTCTCCCGCCGGGCGGGGATCTTGGCCGCCTTGACCTCCAGCAGGGCCGCAGAGGGAGAGGACTCCCCACCGCTGGTGGCGATGATGGCCGTGGGGGTTGGAGTGGTCGTGTCCGCTTTCCGCTTCACACCTTTCTTCTGTCGGGAGCGAAGCAAGGGCACAGATGCAAAACCCAAAGACAACCAGGCGAGCCGTTGGGAACGAGGCCAGGGCTTTCCTCCCAGATGCCTTCCCCTGTTCGACATCCCCCCCAACACACACACACCCCGTTCCGGCTCTGCTTGCCAACCAGCCTCCAAGGTGAAAAAGACGCTCGCTCACCTTGGTGACCGGCTGCGTGGGGGCCGGCACCGCGATTACTGGCTGGGAGGCGGCAGTGGCGTGGAGGGGCTTGAGGAGGGGCGCGGAGATGACTGTGGGGTGGGGGATGCTGATGACGGTGGTGGGGACCTCCGCGCTGGCAGGGAAGATCTGGGTGTGGGAAACGGACGAGACCGCTGGGACCTGCTGAGCAGCGGCGTTGGCTGCGGCCAGGAGGGCTGACAAAACAAACAGGCCCTTTGTTAACGGAAACAAGACCGAACACGCCCCACCGCTCGCAACCCCGGCCAGACCCCACACTGCATCCCCTCCTGTTCACACCTCAAACCTAACTTTTGACTTCTGGCCCCTTCTCTGACTGGGGCTTTACACCCTGCCCCACAACTGACCTGCAGCCCGAGACGCCCCCTTCTTGTGACTATTCTTGGCCACGGGAACCACAATCTCCTGCTCCTCCTGAGGCATCTGGGCCACCTTCTGCAGGAAGATCTTCTCCAGGGTTTGGGCCATCAACACAATATCGTCTGTGGGCTGCAGGAAGGGAAGTTGGGAGTTGGAACGCCGGGAAAGAACCCTTTACAGGGATCCAATCTTTATACTGCCTGGTCCGCACACTAAGTGTACGACTTTGTGTAACCCCCCCCGTGACTCTGGTTCCTTGAGATTCCAGCTGCCCTCCGCATCCTGCCCCTCATTTCGTTCTGCCCAAGGAGAACCCACACTTTCAGAAGCACATCAAAGGCAAGTTGACCCCACCAGCAACGAAAGCCTCTAACCGGCCAGATCCGCCGCCCACCTTGTTGTAAATGTAGCAGTTGGTGAACATGGTGTTGAAGTCCTGCATGCACTCGGCCGAACTCCAGTAATAATTGTTCTCCAGGCGCCTCTTGATGGTGCCCATGTCCATCGGCTGCTTGATGATTTTGTGGTAGTCCTGGAGGAGGAGCAAAAAAATGAACAAGGCAGCCAATTGTTAGATACATTCCTCCCCGGCCCACAAATGCTTACTAGCCTGTACCATGGCAACCGTCACTTTAAAGCACCCCTGCCACAAAAGGGAACACGGGCAGTCGAAGAAGCATCACGCCCTGGGGCTCCCTCTGCAACCACAAGGAATGGAGACGAATGCAAGGAGAAGCTGATGATTCTCAACCCGCTTGGTTAGTTATGGGCTCCCACGTCCTGACCTTGGGGAGACCAGGAACCTGAAACTCCATGTGTTTCCCCCCACCCCAAAGAGCAGCCATGCCAGGGAGATCTCTCCTGCCTCAAAACCCGGCCCCCCACTACACATGAAAAAAAAAAGCATAAACTGGGACAGGTTTTTTTTATTTTTTACCTCTGGGCCTTTAACTCCTTAGATGCCACAGGTGCTGGCCTTTAATTTGGGGGTCCCTTGATGTCTTCTACAAAGTCATGGATGGGAAATCTGCAAAATGCATTCAGGAGGATATAAGAGAATTAGACCGGAGTGGCGGTGTGATAGCGCACAAGCGGCTGCACTGCCTCATCCATACCTTTGTAGGGGGCATCACACAGGGCTGGCTGCTCTGGATCCAACCCCGGGTCAGGCCAAGAGCCGGAGGTTTCAGGCACCAGGGTGCTGGTGGTGGTGGTAGGAGGAGAACCGTTGATGCAACCAAGGCCCTGCCTAGGGGGCCAAACCAAACCAACTGGGGGGCCAGAGTCAGAGGATGGGCGACCACGGAAGACGAGACCAACCCAGCTAAAAGCGACACCACCGCATGACCGCCAGAAGCTATGGGGTACACCCCAGGGCAAGAGAAGGAAAGAGGGGCCCTACTCTTATGAGAAAAAAGATAGTCCTTCTCCTTTAACACCACAGTACAGAAAAACACCCTGGCCTGCAGCCTAGGGCAGGTGATGCTTGTCCACAGGGCCCCCGCTCAAGGTCACCCCCCCCCCACCCTGGAGGCCTCAGGCCATCGCTCTGCCCCCCCCCCCCCCCAGGCTACTCCCAGCTCAACCAAGACCCATCCAGAGACTTCAGGGCAAGGAAAATGACAGAAAATTACGTAGCAAACCACAGCCACCGTTATAAACGCAGCCCACCTCCCCAGAGATCTCAGCCCTCCCCCTTCTTCCTCCCCCTTCCCCCCCCCCCCGGTCACCCAGGCAACAAAAGGAAGGCAAGGCACATTTACCGGCAGGCCCAGCTTGACAGCATCCACCGGCTGGCGGAAGGGCCAGGCGAACTGGTGCTTCCAGAGGGCTTTCATCACCACTTTGTGGAGATACTGGAGCTGGTTGGTGACCCTTCCGGGCTTCTTGGGGTTCGAGACCTCCGGAGGGGGTGGGTTGGCCGGGGCCAGCTGGAGGGCCGGCACGGCCATGGCCATGGTGGGGCTCTCGAAGCCCTCGTAGAGGAGCGACGGCTTCCGGATCCGCTTCCCCGGGGTGGTCTCCACCGCCAGGCCCACCAGCCCCGCATTGCCCTCCCCCAGGATCCTGCAACAGAGGAACAGAGACGCCGCACCGTCAACGGGGAGCCCAAAACCCAACCGGGCTTCAGGACCAAGCGGCTAGAAGGCTCTCCGCGGGTCGCTTCGAAACATGAGGGGGGGCCCACCACCACTCCCTGGTGAGCAGGCACTGTTCTCAACAGCCTATCCTCTACACACACACCCCAAAAAAAGATAGGGGGGGAAGAGATGCAGCCATCCTGAAGTCACCCAACCCACAAAGTGCAAAGAGAGGGATCCAAACCAAACTTTCGAAAAACTCAGCAGCCCAGCCCACAATATGCAGCTGATCACCAAAGGGTCAAAACCAGCCGGGGAAGCTGCCCTTCTGCTGTGAACCCATCATGGTGCCCTTGATCTGAAATCAGGCAGGACCCTTTTCCCTGGTCACCCCCCCCCCCACCATGCCACCTGCAAGAGAACTGCCTCCAGGGTTTTAAAAACCCTCCCACCCCACTCAGAGCAATACCCCCTCCCGGACACAGCATCTTTCCTGGCCAGCAAGGCTGCTTAGAAGACCACAAAGACCCAGCCCAGGAAGAAATCCCAGTTGGCCTTGCAAAGGCTTTCTCCTTTATTTAGTTATTTATTTGAAATATTTTTACCCCACCCTTCCCCTGGAAAAGGACCCCAGGCGGCTTACAGCAACCAAAAGGCAATGCTGAAAGTTCAAAGCAATGAGTATACAAGGGTGGTTAGCCCCATTTGAAAAAACAACACGTAAAACTACAAAGAATGAATAAGGAAGCACTTTACATCACTAACTGGCAAATATTAAGGTAAAGAGCAGTAAGTATGCAAAGATTTAGAGAAATGTTACTGAGAAACGGAAAACACTGAGTAATAATAGAAATCTCCTTACTTTGCAGCCAAGGCAGAAGGCTCCCCAAACCCAGACCCTCGGCCCAGAGGTGGTGCCAGGAATAAGGGGAACCCCCCCCAAAAAAACTCATTTTCACTTTTTCAGCTCCTCAGAGCCTCCCCCCCCCCACAAATTCCCAGCCTGCTTTCATCATCTATTAGAGCATCCTCTTAAATAACCCCAGGAGGACCCCCCCCCCAAACCATGCCAGGGTTAGACCAAAGGAGAGAGAAGGGGGGGAGGGAATCCCCAGGGGCCAAGGCCAGGCCCTCCCCAAAGCAGGCGCGCATCCAGGGCGTTGCTAAGCGACGGGGATGCCAACACTTCCTCCAACCCCCTCCCGTCACGTGACGCGGCCTCCTTTCCAGAGCTGGCGCGCGAGGGGAAGAGGCGCCCGGGGATCGGGATCGGGGCCGCCGCGGCCCCCCCTTCTCCGGCCAAGGGAGGCCCCCCTCCCCATGGCAAACACTCCCGCCTCCGCGCCAGCCGCCCCCTCCCTCCCTCGGCCCCGCCCCCTCTCTCTCTCTCTCCGGCCCCGCCCCTTCCTCCCCTCCCTCCTCCTTCCGCCGCTCCTCTTACGTACTTGCCGTTGGGGTTCACGTTCTGCAACATCCCTGCCGGGGCCGGAGCGCCGACGCCGGCTGCGGTTCCCGCCGGGCGGGGGGCCCCGGCCGCGCTCTGCCGGGACGGTCCCGCTCCAGCCGCCGGCGCCTCCGTGGCCTCGGGGAACCCCCCCACTTTGCTCGGGTGGCTCGGCCTCACCAAGGGCGGAAAACGAGCCAGCGGCCGATCCGGGGCTCCGGCTCAGCAGCAACAGCAGCAGCAGGAGGACGAGCAGGAGCGGCGGCGGCGGCAGCGCATCGCAGGCTTTTCTCCCCCCCCCCCGCCCCGGACCTCCCGCGGGGAAGAGGTCACGGAGCCCGAGGGGCTTTTATGGAGGGGGCGCGGGCGGGCGAGCGGGCAAGGGGATCCGTCGCTCCGGCGGAACAGATCGGGAGCAGACGCTCGTAAGATGGCGGCCCTGAAGGTGGCAGGGCGGCGGCGGGAAAGGGTCTCCGCTCGAGGGGGCCCCCGGGGATCCCGGCCTTGCAGGGACCCCCGCAATATAGGGCTGCCCGGTCTCCTCGGAGCCTGCTGCGTCCGGAAGCGCCGGTCCCCGGGCGAGCCGACACAGTCCGAGGCGCGGATGGCACTGGATTGTACTGGGGTTACTGGCCGCGCTCCGCCTTCGGTCGCTCTCTTTTCGCGAAGGGGGCGCACCAACCGCCGCCGCTACGGAAGCCGGGAGGGAGGAGAATCCGCCGACCTGGTAGGTGATACGGAGCCGCCCGGCGAGGATGGCTCTGGATTGAGTCCGCCCACCCCTTGCCCGCTACTCCCGCGCCCGGCTCTCGCTCGCTGTCCGGCCAGAAGCCTTCCTCCGCTCCAGCGAAATGGCGCCTCCCGGCCTGCCCCCGACGCCCCTTATATAGACCTGATCTCCTCTCCGATTGGCCATCAGACGCACTGACATCACCATTCCTCCCGGCCACGCCCCTTCGCCGGCTCAGTGGAGCCCACTGGGCGGAGGCAGCCACAGCGCCGCCTCACGAGTGGCCACCCGAGCCATCCATCACCGGCCCCCCTTCCCACCACCCGTGGTGTTGCTCTACGCCGCCGGCCCGGGCGACAGGCTCTGTCATTGGACGGCCTCGCCATACGTTGCATCCGGATTGGCGGGCTGGTGGCTCCGGGGCGGGGCCCTCGTTGGGGAGCAGCCGTTGGCTGTTGTTGTCCTCCTGCGCGGAGGGGGAAGGCAAGGAGGGAAGCGCCATTTTGTGTGGCTGCGACAAATACCAAGGAGGCAGGGCGCCGAGAGAGCGAACAATACCAGCTGCCGGTCCGAGGGGGAGAAATAGAACCGACTTTCCCCCCACACAGACACACACAAAGAAAACCCCGCTTTTCCCACGTTAATAAACGCGGGGGGGAGGGGTTACGGTGTCGCGGTTCTGAGGAGAAAAGAGGCGAATCGCCTTCCCGCCAAAACCACCACACAAAAGGCGCCTCTCCTCAGCAAGCGGAGGCCCCAATCCCTGCCCCCCTGACAAGGGGGGTCCCGTAGAGTTCGCCACCCGCGATCCCGTCAGGACCTCGGGCCTCAAAAATCCCCCCCTTCACCCTCCCCGCCATATGAAAGCAGGCCGGCCGGCGGGGAAAGTGGGAGGAGGGGAGCCTTCCTGTCGCCCTTCCCTGGCTGCCGGTCGGCCGGCTTGGGGCTGCGCTTCCTCCCCGGGCCTTTACACACTATCCCAGGGCTTCCCGAGCAGCCCCCTTTCCCACGCACACGTGTCAGGGGTCAGGAAACGAACAGGAGGTCCTGGAGAAGGGAGGGAGGGGTTCGAAGAGTCTTCCTCGAGCAGGATGAGCCCCGCGCCTCTTGAACCAAAGAAAGATCTGTCGGGGTGGGGGAAGTCGTCGCCCCCCATCATCCTCTCCAACTCGAGGGGGGGGGAGGAACCTTCCCCAATCTCCCTCCTTCAGGCAGTGTTTTCGGGGTCTCCGCCATTTTGCCTCCTGCCTGTTGTGCCGGGCGCGCCCCCCCCCCCCCAGCCTGCCTGCCTGTCCTTCCTCATCCTTCTCCCCCTTAAAAAAAATTTAAAAAATGGGGACCGGACGGGCTAGAAACAAGAGGTCGGGGAAGGGGGACGGGTGGGGAGGCAGGCAAGCCCGCCGGCTGGCCGGAGGCGTCTTGCTGCGGCTGCTGCTCCCGCCCCCGCCCGAGGCGGCCTCTACGGCCCCTCCGCCTTTGCAGCAGCCATGACACAGCAAAGTCTCCCTCCCTCCATCTTGGATCGGGAGGGGTGATAACAAAGGAGGGAGGGAAGCAAACCTCCTCTTCCCCGACAGACACAATCTCTCTCTCTCTCAGGCAAGGAGGCTCCTTCCTGAAATATTGTACAAAGGCAGCCAAACGGGCTTCCCCGCCCCCCCCTTCTCCTTCGCGCCCCCCCTTTTTCACAACAAGCCACCAAAGGTCAAAGCCCCTCTCCCTCCGCCACACGCGGCCATTTGCAAGCGTCCCAACTCAGGTCCCTCGGCTTTCTCTCTCGCCCTCTCCTCCTCTGGGGCAAAAGGCCATTTGCACGCAGCCTCCAGCCCAAGAGCAGGTCTTTTGTTGCGCAATCCTGTCGGACCGAACCGAAAACCACGAAGCGCGCCCACCTGCTTTGGGAAGCAGGCAGGAGATAAAAAAGCTTCAAGGTCAAAAGGCAAGCCCGCTATGTCTCGGCGCAACAGTCACGATACTATTCCCCCCCCCCACACACACACACAATATATAAAATAATAGACATAAGATTTTCTCCCCCCCCCCCCACGCGGGCGGGGGGGAAAAATGACCCCAAAGCAAAACCAAGCTCCCCACCATCTTTCTTCCTGGACAGACAACGCCCATCCCTCCCATTTCTTTTTAATCCGAACAATGGCGCCCAATGCAAGCCTCTCCACCCGCCCCCACCCATGTTAACCTTTGCAGATATAAAGCCCCCTCCACTCAAATGAGGACAAAAGGAAATCAATTTAGCAGATTAAATTATTTTTACCCCTTTTCCGAGGAAGCATTTCCAAAACGACTTTCTCCATCATTGCAGCTTTAAAAGGAGCCCGGAGGGTGCCAGAGGACGGAGGGGGGTACAACTCTTTCCCCCCCACCAAAAAAATGGGGGTCCCATTGTCAGGTGCCACGTGACAGCCTACTTCTCCCTTTCCTATTAAGGCGGCTGGCCCTTTAAGCAGCCACCGCCCGTCTTCCCTTTTGATTGGCCGGCAGAGATCACCAGAGGCGGGTGGGTGCGGCTTGACTGACAGCTGCTAAGCCTTTTTTCCTCCCCCTTCGCCCCATCCTGCGTGCCTCCACCATCTGGAATGGTCACATGACCGAAAAGGACTCACCCCATTGGCTACCCGAGCCAGAAAGGAAAATAGTGCTGGCCTTCGGCATTCGCCGCCCGAAAGGCATCATCTCGACGAATTCTCGCTGATTTTGGTGTCGAAGAAGAAAATAAGATTTTTTTAAAAAAAATTCCACTTAATTTTTTTTCCCCGTCGTTAAATCCGGCCAACCGCCGCCTCAGTCGCCATGATGGTTGGGCGGGAAAGCCTCAGCGACGTCCACGTCCACGCGCCCGGATTGGCTGTCCGTCATCACGTGACCTCCTTGCGGAGAAAACCCCGGATGTTCGCTTCGCAATGGGAGGGGGCTACCCAACGTTCCCGTTCCTCAAAAAAAGAGTCAAAAGTAACGAAGGACAGAAATTGTCCTTGACGACGGGGGTGGGGGAAGCCAAACGACCCGCCGAAGTCTCTCTCTCTCTCTCTCTCCCTCTGGGGGGGAGGTTTAAAGTCAGCACGGCTCCGCGACGCCCGGGCGCCCCACTGCGCATGCGTCCCTCTCCGGCCGTTTCCCACCGTCTTTTTTTTCCGTCCTGGGCGCATGCGCATCTGCTCAGCGAAGGAGGAGGGGAGATGAGCAGGAGGTGGGAGCGCATGCGCACTGGTGCCCCGCTGCAGTCTTCTTGGCTTTCGTATTGCAAAGCGGGAGGGGAGCGTAGTCCGGCCGCCGCGGTGTCTGCCACTTTTCACTGCATCGTGACCCGTTACATATCACCTCTGTTCTCCCTCCTACCCCCCCCCCGTGAGCCGCGTATATACGGTTCGCCCCTTCCCCTCCTACTTCCCCCGTTGCGTCTGCACAACAACCCTAAAGGGTAGAACAAGCGGAAAGGAAGGTCTCATTGGGTTTCATGGCTCGTGCAAAGTGGGGGGAGAAAGAGGGAGGCCCACCCACGTGCCTCAAATCTGACTGAAGAGTCGAGAAGCATCAGGAGTAGGATTTTTTAAAAGTGCTTTATAAAAACCTCTTCTCCCGTTGTGACTATACGCAGGAATTGACACAAGCCCTTTTGATGCCAATGGGTGCCCTCTTTTGGCCTCCTTTCTGGGTGGGGTGGGGTGAAACTCAAATACCCCCCATCCCAGTCCAGCACTGAGCCTTAAACTCCCCAGCCCATCTTCCCGTTGAACGGGGCCAATCATCTCCTCCTGACAAACCACCAACCATGCACGGGGAGGGCTTTTGACCAGGTGGCAGGGGGCAGCCTGTCGGCCTCCAGGCACTGTTTTCCTACCGTGCCCATCATCCTTAGATGGAGTCAGTGATGAAGGAGGATGGGAGTTCCAGTCCCGGTTCGCCTGCTGAGCAACCACCTATGGGCCTCTGAGAGTCCCTTTTACATCTCCGCTGTGCGCCTCCCTTCACCTCACGTACTTCCTCCCATTTCTCACCTGTTGAATGCCTGCCTGTCAGGGGACTGGCAACATGAGTAGGCTGCTAGAAAACAGGTGACAGCCAAGTTTCGGCAGCAAGAGGGAGGGGATGCAGTCAGATAAACAGAAAAATAGGCACATACAGGGAGGAGTCTGATTTTCCAGCAGTAAATAAACCATTGATTTATTGGAATAAGTGTAGAGGAAGGGTGCTTTAGGGAAGTCATTTTAAGGAGAAAGGCAGGGTAAAAGTATTTTAAATAAACACATGAAAGAAAGAAATTCTCAGCCTTTCTTTGGCCATGGCCCTTTCGGGAGCTCTTCTCAGGCTCCAGAGCCGCAATATGAACAAATGTACCTTTCAGAAATGTCTCGCATTTTTCCGTCGGTGGACCTTTTCAAATGTGCCAGGGCCCCCCAGCTGAGAATGGCTGCTGGAAGGTAAAGCAGGATGCTCTTGCAACCACACGTGGTCCTTTGAAAGGGGGGCTTCTTGTCTGCAGTGGTAAAACAACACCATGCAGGAACATCACAATCCTGGCCTGTTTGCATACAACCTAGGAAACAGCCTCCCGTCTACTTGTAGGAAAGTAGACCAGGGAAAACGTCAGAAGTATCCCTGTTTACAAAAGACAGCAGAGCCGGGCATGCTTTCCAATTACACACTGCAAAACCATCAATACACCTGCAATAATTCTGGAAGGCTTTTTTTTTAAACCCCCCCCCCCTCCCCAAGCCTGTCTTTGAGGCGTGCGCCACGGCTGCTCCCTGTGCTCAAGGCACAGGAAGCATCGGGAGGCTGTGCCAGCGAGGGACTGATGCAAGAAACGCAGCCAAGGCAACCAGAAACGCTGCAGGGCACAACCAATCTCTACGCCTCCTGATCAGTGCAAACAGAAAACAACTAAGATGCGGGGGGGGGGGGGGAGAGAGAAGTTGTCACTCGACAAAAAGGGAGGTGGCCAACCTACAGACACCCCCCCCACCCCCAAGCCTCTTATGAGCAAGCAGACAGATGCATTACGAGCAGCTGCAGTGTGCATAAAACATGCATACACTGTGAGGACAGAAAGGCGTGGGTACAGGCAGAGGGAGAGAGGAGTGCAGAGAGCGAAGATGCAAAATGATGCAACCCAAGTGCAACATGGGCCACGGGGCTCAGCCGGCTGCTGGCCGAAACGAAAGCAGGCTCACCACCATTCGAACAGGTGTTGCAGGGTTTGGCCAAGGGGGAAGGGGGCAGCGCCAAGCAACCTGTGCTCCTTCCAACCCGAGGCACTGAAATCTAGTTCTGTGTGTGCTTCTGTGTGCTGTCTTTCCACCAAGCTGGGGGGAGCAAGGAAACATTGGCGCTTATCAATGCACTCCCCCCCAAAATCCTAACGCTACACAGAATTTCTTGCAGTGCTGTGTTGCAAACAATTTGGAGAGAGAATGGCTTGCTCCAGAGTAAAAAAAAAAAAAGTCCAGAATCAAGAGCTTAGAAGAGTTGATGATGATGTGCCGTCAAGTCAATTCTGATTTATGATGACCCTTTTCAGTGTTTCCAGGTAGAGAATGTACTCAGAAGTGGTTTTACCCTACCCTTCCTCTAGGGGCGCTGTGGGACTGTGCAATTTGCCCAAGGCCACCGAGGCTGCCTCTACTCACAGGAGGCACAAGAGGGGAATCGAACTCCCAACCTCTGGCTCTGCAGCCTGTTCACTAATCTTGAATGTTTGGAAATGGGTTAAAAGAAATTTTGCTGTAGAGTACGACTGTCAGTGACTCCTCATCGGGGGTGGGGGGGCTTGTGCTGTCTAGGGGCTGGGTGGGGCAATTTGGCTGAGTTCTGAGGGCTGCCTAGCACACTGGGGACTCCCAAAGCCCCCCCCCCCCGGCCCAAAGTGTTTTTTCATTAAAACAAATGGCCACTAGAGGGTGCAAGCTGGCTGTCTGGCTCAGTGCTTGAGGTCTCTGGCTGTGGAGCCAGAGGTTGAGAGTTCAATTCCCACACTGGGTCTCCTTGAGAGAAGAGCCAGCCTGGGTGGCCTTGGGCCAGCTGCACAGTCCCAGAAAATGCTCCCGGAAGAAGGGAAGAGGAAACCACTTCTGAGGACTCTCTACCAGGGAAATCCTGAAAAGGGTTGCTGTAAGTCAGAATTGATTTGACAGCACATGATGATGATGATTCAAAAACACCAAGCACAGTCAATCAAAACTATAAAAACATTGACTGGAATTATATAACAGATCCAAGTTTTAACCAAAAACCTAGGTATCTGTTAAATATCGGCGTAGTAGGTATGTTATTCCTAATATTGCCGGGTTTTGTAGCTCTGATGGTGAGATTTCTCAGATCTGCAACTGCTTATCGTACTGTGTGAAATTTCTTGATATTGTTCCCAAAGCCCCGATGACTATAGGGACCACTGAAGTGTGTTTCTTCCAGAGGCGAAATGTTTCGATGGCCAGGTCTCTGTCCTTTGTTAGTTTTTCCAATTCTTTATTTTCAATTCTGACATTCCCTGGAATTGCAATGTCAATGATCCCAACATTTCTTCATTCTATTACTACTATATCTGGTGTGTTATGTTCATGGTGTCTATCAGTTTGGATCAGGAAATCCCACAAGATCTTAACTTCCACATTATCTGACACCTTCTCAACCTGAGAAGGTGCAGAAGAGAGCGACTCAAATGATGACTGGGCTAGGGCACCTCCCTTCTGAGGAAAGGCGACAGCGTTTGGGGCTCTTGAGTCCACAGGCAAGGCGCCTGAGTGGGGACATGTTTGAGACGTATCAAATCAGGCAGGGGATGAATAAAGCGGATAGAGGGAAGCTCTTTTCCCTCTCACGCAATACCAGAACCAGGGGACATCCACTCAAATCAAGTGCTGGGAGAGTGAGAACAGACCAAAGAAAATATTTCTTGACCCAGCGGATTGTTAGTCTGTGGAACTCCTTGCCACAGGATGGGGTGATGGCATCTGGCCTAGATGCCTTGAAAAGGGGATTGGAGAGATTCCTGGAGGAAAAGTCCATCGCAGGTGACAAGCCACGATGGGAATGTATAATCTCCAGACTTAAAAGGAAGGTACCTTCAAATGCCCAATGCAGGGGAGGGGTATCAGGAGACAGGTCTCTCGTCGTCTCATGTGCTCCCAGAGGCAACTGGTGGGGCCACTGTGAGATACACGAAGCTGGACTAGATGGGCCCTTGGCCTGATCCAGCAGGGCTCGTCTTTTGTTCTTATGATGTTCCCACTAGTTTTTGGAGGCTGGCAAGTTATATTTGTTGCATTATTTATTTATTTATTTATTTATTTAATTTATACCCTGCCCATCTAGACACATGTCTACTCTGGGAGGTTAACAATAAAAATGGAGTAAAAACAGTATAATAAAATAAAAAGCAACAATAATAATATAATTCAAGATGGGGGAAAAATTAAAATAATCAAGTGATGACAGGAGGGAAAGTCTGCCTAAAGAGCCAAGTCTTAAGTTGGCAGCCAATGCAAGGCAGCCAGAGTGGGGGAAATATGCTGATATTTTCTCGTCCCACTGAGAAGTCTGGCCGCCGCATTCTGCACCATTTGAAGCTTCCGCATCAATCTCAAAGGTAGCCCCAGGTAGAGTGCATTGCAGTAGTCTAATCTTGAGATTACAAGTGCATGGACCAAAGTGGTGAGCGCCCCAACATCAAGATAGGGACGCAGCTGGGCAATCTGCCACAGATGGAAATAGGTGGAACGGACCACTGACGCCACCTGGGTTTCCATAGTGAGCGCCGGATCCAGATGGATCCCCAAGCTGCGCACCTCACTCTTTGCGGTGAGAGTCACCCCCCCAAAAGAGAGGGAGTTTCCCAAACCGCCGACAGAGGGGCCGCCCACCCTCAAGACCTCCGTCTTGTCCGGGTTCAACCTCAACCCATTCAGCTGCATCCATTGCAGCACGGCCTCCAGACAGCGTTCAAGGGACGAAACGGCATCCACTGAGGTAGATGAAAAGGAGATGTAGAGCTGGGTGTCATCAGCATACTGATGGCACGAAGCCCCACACCCCCTGATGACCCCTCCTAGCGGCCTCATATAGATGTTAAACAGCATTGGGGATAGGATCGACCCCTGCGGAACCCCACAATTGAGGCTCCACGGGGCCGAAACACTCTCCCGTGCACTAATTTTGCCACTCGATCATGTCTAATTTTGTAATCTGTGTAATATTTGGACACTCACGGATGAGGTGTGACACAGTTTCATCTTTTTCTTGTCAGAGTCGACATTTGCTGTTAGCACTAATTCCTTGGATCTTAGCTTTCATCACGTTGGTTTGGAGTGCTTGTTCTTGGGCAGCAAAAATCAAGCCTTCGGTTTGTTTCTTAAGGGTCCCCAGTTTTAGCCATGCCCATGTTGACTTATGATCATGCTTTCCATCAATATTTCTGAGGTGTTATACATGTAGTGGCTTATTTTTCCAGCTGTTTAATTTATTTTCAAATTATTGTTTCTTATATTGAGCCTTTGTTTCTGTTGTTTTCAAAATATTCTCCATTTTCACTGCTGCCTCAATAAATTTTCTACTGATATAATCATTTAGGCTTCTTTTTTCCCTTCTCTACTACCTGCTGTATTTGCAGTAATCCACGGACTCTGATTTTTCGTGGTAAATATAATCTGTCCACATAACTTTTTGGATGTAGAGTGTGATGCACGTTCATTAGTTTCTGTGTTTCGATCCAATTCTTCTCATTCGTTTTGAGTCCAATCTATTATTCCAGCTGGGTATCTAATTAGTGGAACTGCCCATGTGTTTATGGTTTTATTGTATTTCCCCCATTTAGTTTTGATTGTAAGTTGTTGTTGTTGTTGTTGTTGGTAGTGGTAGTAGTAGTTGTTGTTTAGTCGTTAAGTCGTGTCCGACTCTTCGTGACCCCATGGACCAGAGCACGCCAGGCCCTCCTGTCTTCCACTGCCTCCTGGAGTTGGGTCAAATTCATGTTGGTCGCTTCGATGACACTGTCCATCCATCTCCTCCTCTGTCGTCTCCTTCTCCTCTTGCCTTCACACTTTCCCAACATCAGGGTCTTTTCCAGGGAGTCTTCTCATCTCATGAGATGGCCAAAGTATTGGAGCCTCAGCTTCAGGATCTGTCCTTCCAGTGAGCACTCAGGGTTGATTTCCTTCAGAATGGATAGGTTTCATCTCTTTGCAGTCCAGGGGACTCTCAAGAGTCTCCTCCAGCACCACAATTCAAAAGCATCAATTCTTCGGCGGTCAGCCTTCTTTATGGTCCAGCTCTCACTTCCATACATCGCTACTGGAAAAACCATAGCTTTGACTATGCGGACCTTTGTCAGCAAGGTGAGGTCTCTGCTTTTTAAGATGCTGTCTAGGTTTCTCATCCCTTTCCTCCCAAGAAGCAGGTGTCTTTTAATTTCGTGGCTGCTGTCACCATCTGCAGTGATCATGGAGCCCAAGAAAGTAAGATCTGTCACTGCCTCCATATCTTCCCCTTCTATTTGCCAGGAGGTGATGGGACCACTGGCCATGATCTTAGTTTTTTTGATGTTGAGCTTCAGACCATTTTTGGCGCTCTCCTCTTTCACCCTCATTAAGAGGTTCTTTAATTCCGCCTCACTTTCTGCCATCAGTGGTAGTAGTAGTATAATCATCATCATCATCATTATCATCATTATTATTATTATCATTATTATTAATATTATAGGGTGTCAGGGGGTTTTCATGTAAAAAAAAAACCCCAGAAACTCCCACCCTGATTTTATAAGCAAAAAAATTAGGGTGAGGGTTGAGGAAGATGTGTGAAGCTTTCTAAATCCAGGGATGGGGTTTGTGACCAAAGAGTTGGATTGTCATCATTATCATCATAATCTTAGAAGTGCACAGCTGGAAGGGACCCTATGGATCATCAAGTCCAGCCTATGTCAAGGAGGCAAAGCGGGGAATTGAACTCCCAACCTCTGGTTCTGCAGCCAGATGTCAAAACCACTGAAGCTATCCAACAATTATATGCCATGGAAGCTCAAACTTCATGGCCATGAAAGACCCATTGGCAGCAGGAAAAGAGGAAGACCAAATGTGAGAAGGATTGACTCAACCAGGAAGCCACAGTCTTGGGTTTACAAGAGCTGAGCAATGCTGCTGAGGACAGGACATCTCGGAGGTCATTGGTTCACGGGGTGGCCCTAAGTCAGAAGCATCTTAACGGTACGGAACAGCAACAGAAACCCATTTCCACATCTTCCCCTGCCTGCCACGAAAACGAGGGAAGGAGAGAACACTCAGCAGAAGGATGGGTTTAGCCGCTAGTTGGCCCTGTTGTATAATTCCAGTAACTTTCTTTGGGGCAACTGGAGGACTGAAGTTCCAACCACTCTGGAGTTCTGCCTGACACCCACGCTCATCCACACACCAACCCTTATGACTCATTGCAGCTTTTATGCCAGAGAAGGAAACCAGCAACCTAGAATGAGGAAGTGCCAAGCAGACCGGGAAGTGAGAGCAAAACTCCCTGCCCGTCCTTCCTCTCTTTGTGGCTAAAAATTGCGGAAAAAGAGACCGAAACTCCCTGGGAACCCCAGTGAAGGCCACCTAAGTCAGTGGGTCTCTGTGTCTCTCTAGATGTTCCAACTCAGCCTTACCGGTGTAGCTGATGGGAAGCAACGAGGGAGCTGCTGCCCAAGAATATCTGCAAAGCTACAATTGCCGAGCTCCCTGATTTAGGATTTTAAATGCCAAAACTGGCATTTTCAACTGAGACCAGAAACAGGTGGCTACTAAGTTCAGCACAGGATCAGCGTGTAGTGTGTTCCAATTCGCAACCACCAGATAAAAAGGTCTGATTGGCCCATTTCAAACTGCAGAGACTGAATCTATGGACTTTCTTTCTCTCTCTCTCTCTCTCTCTCTCTCTCTCTCTCTCTCTCTCTCTCTCTCTCTCTCTCTCTCTCTCTCTCTCTCTCTTTCTTTCTTTCTTTCTTTCTTTCTTTCTTTCTTTCTTTCTTTCTTTCATGTATTATATTTAAAATATTTTTACCCCTCCTTTCTCCTTGAAATAGGACCCAAGGCGGCTTACAAACAACGAAGGACAATATTTAAAGTTGAAAACAATGAGTATACAATGGTGGTTAACATCATGCAAAAGAGATATTTAAAAATTATGAACAATGAATAAGGAGGCATCTTACATCATTAGGAGGCAATATTGAAGCAAAGATCAATTTTTAAAAAAAATGTCACTCTGAGAAATGGAAAACACAAAAATAGAAAACACAAGTAGTACTAAAAATCCAGTCAAAGCAGAAATGCATAACAACCCACCTAAAAACCACACACAGGTAGCTGGTTTACTGAGGGAAGGCTTGCCTGAAGAGAAAGGTCTTTGCCTGAACTGTTACTATCATATGCAACCCAGTATGAATTAATTCCCATCAGAGGATTCTGTCATTGACAGCTCTGCTTAGGTCTTGCAAATTAAAAGCCATGGATTCCTTCACGGAGTCAAGCCATCTCATGTTTCTGGCTTTCCTCTTTTCCTACTGTCATGTTTTCCTAACGTAACGGTCTTTTCTGGTTACTCTTGGCACCTCATGATATTCTTTTCAAAGCCCAACAATTTCAGTTGGGCCATTTTAACTTCTAATGAGAAGTTTCTATCAGTACAGCCGTTGTTCAGGTCTGTGCCTTCAACTACAGATGGTGAAGAAGATGAGACCGAAAGCTTTCATGCAACTCTCTCCTGGAGGAAACTGACCAGACCTCAAAACAGGATGTTGTGATCATAATAGGTGACTGGAGCAAAAAACAGAAGCAGTTCCTTGGAGAATCTGGCCTATGCAGGAAAGCAACTGCTTTTAAATTCTACAAAGCCAACAATTTGTTCGCTGCCAATATACGGTATGTGTTAAGCAATCAGACAGATGATTCTATATGTAGCCGTCGCCAGACGGCCAGTATGGAAAACAAAGAGACCCTATAATTGGAAGCCAAAGACAGAGAAGCTCTATTCTGTCTGCAAAAACAAGACAGGGAACAGACGGTGATACAGAACGCGAACTGTTATTGTGAAAACCTAAGCTTGAGAGTAAGATCATTGGAATGATCATAGCGTTAAATATAATTTAACAAATATTCCTGAAGAATTGAAAATGACATAAATGGATTTGTACTCAACTGACTGTGAAATAGAACTGTGGATTGAAACTAGATACACTGGTGGAATCCAGATACTCAGGGAAGACTATACACAGACGACTCTTGAGACGAGAAGCAAAAGTAAAAGGTAATAAAAATGTGGCCAGAATTGCAGTTTGCACATAGGGACAAAGATAACGATTGTGGCAATCATTGTGCAAAGAAACAAACAAGAGAGGATAGGAGATCTGTTCCGTCAAGACATCAAAGTTTAAACCAAGATTAAGGAGCCTGAAAGATCAACAGTGGAATATTTTATGAGATCGAAATAAAACAAAGAGAAAATGAGGACAATATACTGAAAAATCCCATATGAAGAACCTGTCCTTTTGGAAAGTGAAGTGAAAGCTGTTTCAAAGCATGTGGAAGAAATAAATCACCAGGGATACCAGTAGAGCTACTGCAAGTTACAGAGGATGAAGCTGTCAAAATCCTAACAAGAGTACGGCAACAAATATAGAAAACAGACCTTTGCTACACAGACTGCAAATGTCCAATGTAAATTCCAGTCCCTAAGAAAAGGGATGCCAAGGAGTGCAGTCACTACAGGACCACTGGATTAATTTCTCCTGAAAGTAAAGTGATGCTCAAGCTGTTACAACAAAGACTTTGTTACGCTGTATGAAATGAGGAATGCCAGATGTTCAAGCTGGGTTTAGAAAAGAAGGAGGCACCAGAGATCCTATTGCAATAACATGTTGTGTACTAAAGCAGTAAGGAGACCAATCTGTGCTTTGTAGATTACAATATGCTTTTACGCCTGGCCAGAAGCACCTTCCTCTCCCTGTCCTGGGGAGCGTGGCCTCATCTTCCATCCTGGCCATCCCACGTCCTCGCTCACTCGCTCGCCACCGGGGCAACCTGAACAAGCCGCGCGCCAGCTCGAGAGAAATGGCCCATCAGTTATCTGGGTCTCGAATGCCGCCGCTTCGCCCTAGCAACCGGTGACGTAACGGTGCGCTGGCGAAGCCCATTGGCTGGCTCGGCTGGAGGGGAGTTTTTGGGCTGCGGAGCGTCCAGGGGAATGCTCTGCTCTGGCTCAGACGCTGAATTTGGGGCAGCTAAGAAAATGGGTCCCGGACGGTGCCAGTGGGGCGGCCTGCTGAGAGCTTGGCTCTTGCTAGCGGCGGCGGCGGCGGCTCAAGGTACGGACACGCGTGTACATGTACGTGTGAAAGTGAAACGCGACGCTTCGCGTGCGGGGGAGGGGGGTGTCTGCCGAGTACAAGTTTCGCGTCGTGTGCGTGTGCAAAACTTGGAAAACTTGCATTTTAGAAAAGAAATGACAGCTACCATAATCCCAGGCAACTCTGTAGTCCAGTAAAGGACTCTGTATGCGAGTTTGTGCTCAGGGTGGGGGTGGGTTTGGCGGTGGGGTCCCGTGTGAACTTCCTCTTCCCCCTGCACCTTTCCAAACCAGATGAGACGGGCTGGTTGTCGTTGGTTTTTATTTCTGCCATTTTAAAATCTTTGGGTGGTTTTAATTATTGACTTGTTTCTGGTACCCTGGGCGTGGCCAGAGAGCCGAACAAGGGGGGGGGGGGGGCTAGATCAAATCAAGCCTGAAATGTCTCTGGAGGCAAAAATGGTGAAGCTGAGGTTGTCGTACTTTGGGCACATCCAAGATTCTCTGGAAAAGACCATCATGCTGGGAAAAGTGGAAGGCAACAGGAAAAGAGGAAAACCAAATACGAGATGAATGGACTCACTTAAGGAACCCACAGCCCTGAGTTTGGAAGAGCTGGACAGAGCTGTGGAGGAAACGGCATGCTGTCCAGTTGCCTCCAACTTACGGCCACTCTACGAATGATATCTTCAACTGCCCAGCCCAGCTCCAGCGAACTGAAGTCTGTGCTTTCCTTTAAGGAGTCAATCCATCTTGTATTTGGTCTTCCTCTTTTCCCGCTGCTTCCAGCTTGTGCCCGTCTTGCCTTCTCATCGTGTGCCCAAAGTGCAACAGCCTTGGCTTCATCGTTTCTGTTTCTAAAGATTGTTCGGGCTTGATTTGATCTGGGACCCCCTGGTTTGTCTTTCTGGTGGTCTGGGCCATCGTCAGGGGCCTCCTCCAGCACCCTATTTGAATTAGTCCAATTTTTGAGGCAATCTAACAGACTCCATCCTTGCACTTTCGGGTTTATAGTTGAGGGAAGTTTCTGGACTTCTCTTTGCTATAGAGCGGGGGAGGGGGGGAGGCTCCCTGCTCTTCATAAATGAAGCATAAACTGGCCGATGAAATTGCAGAATAATGAATCTTGGCCCATCCTCGGATTTGTTTTTATAGTTCTTCCGATTAAACTGGGGGGAAACGGCTTTAGCAGGTCAGATGAAAAAGTCAGATGCCAGACAGATGGCCCATTACAAAAACTACTTTATGTCTGGATCCCACCAATCATGCCCCCGGGGGGAGAGGGAATCGTATTTTACTGTTCTTAATGAGTTTGAAGGGAATCTTAGGGGCTGCAAAACGAAACAAGGTTTCGGGGGGGGGGGGGCTGATGCTGGTGAGCACAGAATAAAAGGCACAGCCCCCTCCCGCCCCCCCCAAAAAAGACAACAGATATATAAACTCCAGAAACCAAAGAAGTCCTTGGACCGTGGAGGAAGCTGAAGGCGGCAGGATCCCACCGCCATCCCTGTTTTGTTTAAGATCTTTTGTTTAAGATCTCCACTGATCTTGCACTTTCTCTCTCTCTCTCTCTTTTAATTATTATTATTATTATTATTATTATTATTATTATTATTATTATTATTATTATTATTATTATTATTATTATTATTATTATTATTATTATTATTATTATTATTATTATTATTATTATTACCGTTTCCCAGAAAATAAGACAGGGTCTTTAATTTTTGCTCCAAAAACGCATTAGGGCTTATTTTTAGGGGATGTTTTATTTTTTTCATGTACAACAATCTACTTTTATTCAAATACAGTCATGTCATCTTCTTCTGGTTGCTGCACAGTGGTGGAGGGCGGGGTTTCCCTTAACTGGGGCTTATTTTTGGGGTAGGACTTATATTACGAGCATCCTGAAAAATCATGCTAGGGCTTATTTTCAGGTTAGGTCTTATTTTAGGGGAAACAGGGTATTATTATTATTATTATTATTATTATTATTATTATTATTATTATTATTATTATTATTATTATTATTATTATTATTATTATTATTATTTTAAGGATTATTACATTATGAGATTGCACACTCTCAGCCTGGAAAATGCTCTACCTTAGCGGACTAACTTTTCAAACTCAAAAGTGAAGAACCAGTTTCCCTCCTGGGTGTGGTAGGGGAACCCCTTTCAGTTTCATCTGTGGTTCTAACCTTCACATCCTGCCCCCCCCCCCCAACTTGGCATTCCTTAAATTTTAAAGCCACTCAAGCAGCCTCCATCCCTAAGTAGCTGCTGTCCCAAGGCATCTGACTACAACTCCCATGCACCCACACCAGGAGTTGTCCACTGTGATGCAGGATAAGGGGCGCTGCAGTGCACTACTTGTGAGAATGCCTTGGCTGCAAAGCCGCTCAAGTAGCAGTGCCCGTTCACACACCCCATGCCGGAGCTCTGCGCGCCATTCACCCCTGTTTCATAGGCATGGCGGATTTAGCCGAGCCATTATCTCGTGAGTTTGTGGGGGGGAATGTATATTCTTATATTGTGTCCAATCAGGTAGAGACAAGAGGGCGAAATCTCTCTCTCCCTCCCTCCCTCTCCTTACTGGGAATATTATTCCAGTGACCTTCATCACTGCGTGTTTTTTTCCCGTCCCACTAGGAGAGCTGGCCCACGTCTTTTCCGAGGTGTTCTTTTGCCAACGAGACTCCCCGTTTTCCGGCCTGTCCCAGAGTCTGGACAACGAGCAGTTGTTCTGGTTCGACTTCCCGGGGTCTACTTGGCATCCACGTCTGACCGATTTCCGCCCAGAAGCACAAAACCGGACATCTAAGGATGAAATTCTGAAGCTAAGTAATATCTGCAAGTTAGCCCTGGAGGTCCTGACCAACTTTTCCCAGGAATACATGCCTGAGGCCAAAGGTATATGAAATTTATGGGCTCCCTACGAGGGGAGAAGAAGGGGTCCCCCAGGAACCTTCGCTAGCCGTATTTCCTTGAAATGATCATATTCTGTCTGCTTTTCCGAAGAGCCTGGAATATTTTCTCCTGAAGTCTTGAAGGAGAAAAGGCAGTTTCTTTTGCCCCAAGGGTGGAAAAAGGCGGGGGGGGGGGGCAGGCTCACCTCAGCCCCAGCACAGACCCACCCCCAACAGGTCACCCCAGGAATCCGCAACCCACCAGCCAGTGTGGACTTGGAAGTCCAAATATTCCCCATATTTTTTTTAAAAAATATGTTTTTAAGTTACTGTCCTCTCCTATTGTTACGCATTTGCTAGCATTTTAATGTGACAACTTCCAGACCTGGCTGTTTTGTGTGGTTGTGTGTGTATTTATTTATTTATTTTTTAACTGTGAAGCCACCTTTTTTGGAAAGGTGAGATAGAAATAAAATCAAATAATAACAAAACCCTTAACCCCTAGGGCGGACTCCCGGTCCGACTTCCAATGCCAAGTGCCTCTCCTTGCAAGCTTTTATGCTTGTTTGTTTTGTTAATGACACTTGCACACAATTGGATGCAGGGTTCCCCCCCCCCCCCACTTCAATTAATAGACGTGGTTCCTGAGTCTTAAAGAATAATCCCTTTATTATGGTGCTTATGTTCTGGATCAGAAGACGGAGGCCTAGCCCTGGCTGCCCAAAGGGGATTCAGCACAAAGTCTGAGATTCATTCCCCACCCTCAACACCTGTAGCTCAGGTACTTATGCCTACCTTGCTCCTTAGCTCCCTGGGTGTAACTGCATCCTGCGAGTCCCCAGCTGAGACCCGTGGCTTCCATTTTGTACCACGTCTCGGGACATACTGCTGCTGGGACCGCTCCCTTCTCCCGTCATCGTGGCTCTCCCTTTCCCTCGCAGGTATCCCTCAGGTGGATGTTTTCACCCTCCAGCCCTTCCAGCTGGGCCAGCCCAGCACCCTGGTTTGCTCCGTGACCAACATCTTCCCCCCCTCGGTGACCATCAGCTGGGAGCTCCAGGACGAACCCGTGAGCCAGGGGGTCTTCACCACTCACATCTACCCCCTGGAAGGGCTGGACTTCCAGATGTTCTCCTACTTGGAGGTGACCCCCCAGGAAGGACAGGTCTACAGCTGCACCGTCAAGACCCCGGGGGACAAATCCAGCACGACAACCTTCTGGGGTGAGCCTCTCTCTTCCCCCCCCCCACACGCACAGACATACACGGCCTCCCACACCTCTCAATGCCCCCAATCCTCAGGCTGTCCCTCCCCCCCTCCCAATCCCAGTTCCATGGGTTGTTGTGTGTCCTTTTTTTTTAGTTCCCAAAGATCCTGTGGACCCTCAGCTTCTGGGGAACATCCTCTGCGCCGTGGCCTTTGCCGTGGGAATCCTCCTCGCCATTCTTGGAGCAATCCTCGTTATTCTGATGCTCAAGACCAAGAATGCAGGTGGGCCAGGATGCCTGGGTCCCTGGTAGTGGGAAAGGGAGGGTTAAGGTGAAGGGCATCTGGAAAGACCCTGGTCTGAAGCCCTGGAGAGCTTTGGCAGTCTGTGCTGAACCGTGAGGACTAGGAGCTTGGTTTATCCTTAGGTCCCAGAGCCCCTCCTTTGCCTGAGGAAAAGCCAAGCTGCCCCTCTGACAGCCATTGCCACCTGTCAGAGCTAGCGGTACCTGGCCAGGTGAACGCAGGAAGTGTCTGACCCCTTTCCCCCCATGGGAGGTTTACCTCTGCCTTAAAATGCTCCTGCCTCGAAAGAAAACGTGTTCCCGGAACTTGGAAACTCAGTGGTCATGTCGGCTGGGGGATTTTGGGAGTTGTAGTCCAAAAGAAGTCACTTTCTTTGCATCTTTTGTGGAGGGGCACATGGCTGCGTGCCTTTCCCCCTCCCCACCACTCTTTTTAACCCCAAAGGGCAGGAACGTCATTCTGTCAGCAGAGGTGATCCCAAGAATCCCTTGCCGGCGGCCATTCTGAGTGAGGCTGATGGGGCAGGGAGTGCTTCAAGGGGGTGCCAGCCTGAGGTCCCTCAGGGGGGAAGGGGGCTTTGTGAGTCAAGCTCAGCACCTTGAAGGGTGCCCAGAAGGTGTAAAAGAGAGAGAGAGAGAGAGAGAGAGAATATGAAAGTGTGTGCGCGTGTGCAGTGAGGGCTTGCATGGCGGTGAGGGCTAGTGAACTTAGGCACAAGACTTCACTGGTCCCTCCCTAAACCCAAGCCCCCCATCCTTGAGGAGGGCAACATCCAGTGGACGGCAAAGGCAGGAATGCCCTCCCCCCCCCATATCTGCCAGCCCCCTTTTCCACCCCATTCCTTCGTGGTCACTGTTTGCACCTTCTTCCTTTCTCAGAATGAAGTGTCCAGCCACCCCGATGAAGACCACCGTCACCCCATGGGAAGCACCGCCCCCTTTCCTCGATCCAGCTAGAAGTGCCTCTGAGTGTCGGGCCTCCCAATTGTGTGTTTGGGGTCGGGGGAAGGTTGCCTTGCCCCACCAGGATCTCTCCCTTGCTACTTCCGTTGCCACGTCCTCTTGGCCCCCGCTTCCTGGCCTGCCAAGCCTGGTGTGAAATGAGTGGGTTTTTTTATTTTTTTAATGCAGGGGAAGGAACCTGGATGGGATTTGTAGTCTCCCGACATCTCCTCAACGTCTCCATCCTGCTTCTTGCTGGTGGTGTAATTTATCTCACATGAAAAGTGCCTAATTTAGGGGGGGGGGGGGGAGGGTTGCCAGCATCATCCCACCCACCCCCATTTTGCTCTTGTGTCCTGATGCTGTGGAGCCAGGTGCTTCTTAGGTTGGCGAGGGAAGGCTGCTCTCAGTGGGCAGTCTCCCGGGGGGGGGGGCACACACAACACCCCTCCCGGACTTTGACGGTCCATACCTATGACCCCCCCCCCCCCAACCTCCAAGTCCTTTTGTACAAAAATAGGGCTTGTCCCTAATTTTTTTTTTTTTAATGCCCTTGCCCGCGGGGGGGGGGGGGCAGCAGGTTGCTGAAAAGTCACACTTGGGACCCTGGCGTGGCCAGACGCGACCCTCCTGGAGCTGACATAGTCTGGTGCTTCCTCCATTGCCATGGCACTTTGGGGCAACCCCTTCACATTCAACGTATCGCCAAACCAGAGCTCGGAAATGGGAGTGTTGGGGGACTACAAATCCCAGAATCCCCAAGCAGTCACATTTCCCCTAGCTCTGAACGGAACGGAAGGTTAGGCTCTTGGGTGGATCTGTGCTTAAGTCTTTCCTCAGGGAAGGTCTTGGGCCTCTGTTGACCTCTCTAACTCCCGGCGGTGGGGGGGCAAGCGCCCCACTTATCCTCACCCCACACACCCACCCACACACAGTGGTTGCCATTGCCTTGAACAACAGGACCTGACATTTTACACCATTAGCTGGTGTTCACACCAGAGGAGTGTAGGCAGGACGGTGGTGGGAGGCGCGGAGGGGGAATCCACTCCAAATGTAGAGGGTTTGTGGAAGGAAACGGGGCCAAGAAGCCCCCCTGACTGGCTGTTTCCCCCAGGCTGAACATTTTTGAGAAAAATATCCTCCACACACCCCTTTTTCCCCCCCTACATCAAATCAGATTACACACACACACACACACACGAAGTGGCTGAGTTTTAGGGCCAGAGAGGACTGTAAACCCCCCCCTTTTTTTTGATTCCTCACCAGGTGCACAGCTGATCTCTCTGTGATCCACTTTTCCGGGGCCAGGCTGAGCCCCAGAAACTGCTGCGAGGCAGGAATGAAGTGTGTGCCTCTGCACATGTTCAGAGTTCTCACTATACCCCCTTGGACTGAGGATGGGAGGATCAGCCTTGCCAATGGCATTTTTCCGGCCCTAAGTCACCGCCTGGATGTGTCCCTCTTCTTTTTTCTGCCCCCGCTGGTGTTTTTGTTTTGGGAAAGGAAGCTACATTAAGGCCAATTTATTTTTAAAAAGTAAAATATGCTTCATGATTCAAAGGGTGGGAATGGGTGATGCTGGTGGGGGGAGGTCTTTATTGCAGCTTTTCTGGGGAGGGTCAACCGGGAAGAGAAGTGATGCCAGGTGGGTTGGTGGAGAAGCACTGGGTGTGTATGAGAGAGAAAGTGGTCTGATCCTGCGGGTGGATTTGCTCTCCTTAAAAGGATGAAATCATAGCTGTTCCTTGACTCATGGTATTATTTTCATTCATTTCGTATGATAACTTCTTCACACTGGCAGGTGCCCCATGATTTTAGTTCCTTTTTTTTTTTAAGATGGAAAAATAAAAGTTAAACAGTTCATTTGCTTCCTTCTCTGGACTTCTCTGTGATGGAAAGAGTAAATGGTGTGCTGCCAACTTTCTTCTCAGGCTTTGCTCCTGTGCTTTGAAATCAACTGGCACAGATTGCAGGTTGTGTGTGTGTGTGTTTTAAGCAGGGGGGGGGGGAAACACTTTTCCAGGCATGGATGGGGTCTGTAACAGGAACCTTTCCCTGTGAAATGTCTGCCTGTTTTACACGGGTCAAAGAACCAGACAGAAAGAAATTAAATGTCATCTGCCAGAGGCCACATGTAGGTTATGGAATGATGGGTGTTGTAGTTCCCACAGAGCAGAAGGAGGAAGCTAGAATGGGGAAACCACACTGGGACAACCACACCTTGCCCTCTTCACTACAGAAAATCAGTTTCCAAGGTACAGAGTCCATCCCTCTGTTCCATTTCCACCTTCCAGCCCGTGTGCCATGGCATGTCATCACCAGAACATCAGCATCTGTGCACCACAGGAAGTTAACAGCAGGTGTGAAATAACCAACACACACACACACAAGAGCTTGAGAGAGAGAAAGAATGAGAGAATGAATGTGTGTGTGTGCGTGCGCGCACGTGTGTGTATGCAGTGAGGATTTGCATGGTGGTGAGGGCTAGTGAACTTAGGCACAGGCCTTCGCTGGTTTCTTGCTAAAACCAAGCGCCCCATCTTTGAGGACAGCAGAATCCATGTCTTCTCAAGAGTAGTGGGTGGAAAAGGCAGGGGCCCTTTCTCCCCATATTGGCAAACCCTTTCCCACCCCATTCCTTTGAGGTCACGGCTTCCATCTTCCGGGACAGCTCAGGGAGGACTCCAGCTGCTCATCTAAAAAAGGATGTTGACCCGAGGGAGTGTCGGCAGAGAAGAACAAGCAGAATGGAGTAACCCAGGAAGAGGGCTGCGGCTGGCTAGCCGATCAGCTGTCTTGAACCCAGAACAGGAGCAGGGAAGAGTAACTTTCCCTGCCGTTGGGAGCCTTTTCCGTCCAGGATTTCCATTCCAAGCTGTGGTGTGTGAGTGTGTTCCCCTAAAAGCAAACCCACAAAAATATCTGAGGTTTGCTTTAAAGCCTCCCTGCTTGTTTCTTGTGGGTGCCACCTTTCTGGTCCAGTCACCTTGGAATAGCATTAATTGCCAGAAGGCCAAAAAAAAAATGGAGACAAGAGCTTTTATTCCTTTGCTATTTCCTGTGGATATGAGAATGGCAGAAAAGCTGGCTGGAAAAAAAATTGCAGCACAATTTCTTCCATTCAGGAAAGCTCTGAAAGGCCCCTTGAACTCAGACCCAGCTTTCTGCCCCCAACAGGGGGGGGCTGTGGTGGGAAATCTGGGGGGTGACGTGCTCCTCAGGACCATCCCCCAGGGTCAGTCTCAGTTTGCCAGAGGCCCAAAATGCAACAGGCTGGATTGGTCCTGATAAAACCCAAGAGGACCGGGTATTTTGCAAAGTCAACAGCTCTTGCTTGCCTGTTCAGGATGACATTCTTTGCTCTCTTGCTGTCTCTCTCTCAAAACTTTGTTGTTGTTGTTTAGTCATTAAGTGGTGTCCAACTCTTCATGACCCCATGGACCAGAGCACGCCAGGCCCTCCTGTCTTCCACTGCCTCCCGGAGTTGGGTCAAATTCATGTTGGTCGCATCGATGACACTGTCCATCCATCTCATCCTCTGTCGTCTCCTTCTCCTCATGCCTTCACACTTTCCCAACATCAGGGTCTTTTCCAGGGAGTCTTCTCTTCTCATGAGATGGCCAAAGTATTGGAGCCTCGGCTTCAGGATCTGTCCTTCCAGTGAGCACTCAGGGTTGATTTCCTTCAGAATGGATAGGTTTGTTCTCCTTGCAGTCCAGGGGACTCTCAAGAGTCTCCTCCAGCACCACAATTCAAAAGCATCAATTCTTCGGCGGTCAGCCGTCTTTATGGTCCAGCTCTCACTTCCATACATCGCTACAGGAAAAACCATAGCTTTGACTATGCGGACCTTTGTCGGCAAGGTGATGTCTCTGCTTTTTAAGATGCTTGTCATCGCTTTCCTCCCAAGAAGCAGGCGTCTTTTAATTTCGTGGCTGCTGTCACCATATGCAGTCATCATGGAGCCCAAGAAAGTAAAATCTGTCACTGCCTCCATATCTTCCACTTCTATTTGCCAGGAGGTGATGGGACCAGTGGCCATGATCTTAGTTTTTTTGATGTTGAGCTTCAGACCATTTTTTGCGCTCTCCTCTTTCACCCTCATTAAGAGGTTCTTTAATTCCTCCTCACTTTCTGCCATCAGAGTGGTATCATCTGCATATCTGAGGTTGTTGATATTTCTTCCGGCAATCTTAATTCCGGTTTGGGATTCATCCAGTCCTGCCTTTTGCATGATGTATTCTGCATATAACTTAAATAAGCAGGGAGACAATATACAGCCTTGTCGTACTCCTTTCCCAATTTTGAACCAATCAGTTGATCCATATCCAGTTCTAACTGTTGCTTCCTGTCCCACATATAGATTTCTCAGGAGATAGATAAGGTGGTCAGGCACTCCCATTTCTTTAAGAACTTGCCATAGTTTGCTGTGGTCCACACAGTCAAAGGCTTTTGCGTAGTCAATGAAGCAGAAGTAGACGTTTTTCTGGAACTCTCTGGCTTTCTCCATAATCCAGCACATGTTAGTAATTTGGTCTCTAGTTCCTCTGCCCCTTCGGAATCCAGCTTGTACTTCTGGGAGTTCACGGTCCACATACTGCTGAAGCCTACCTTGTAGGATTTTGAGCATAACCTTGCTAGCGTGTGAAATGAGTGTAATTGTACGGTAGTTGGAGCATTCTTTAGCAATTCCCTTCTTTGGGATTGGGATGTAGACTGATCTTTTCCAATCCTCTGGCCACTGCTGAGTTTTCCAAACTTGCTGGCCTATTGAGTGTAGCACCTTAACAGCGTCATCTTTTAAGATTTTAAATAGTTCAACTGGAATGCCATCACCTCCACTGGCCTTGTTGTTAGCCATGCTTTCTAAGGCCCACTTGACTTCACTCTCCAGGATATCTGGCTCAAGGTCAGCAACCACACTATCTGGGTTGTCTGGGACATCCAGATCTTTCTGGTATAAATCCTCTGTGTATTCTTGCCACCTCTTCTTGATGTCTTTTGCTTCTGTGAGGTCCCTACCATTTTTGTCCTTTATCATGTCCATCTTTGCACAAAATGTTCCTTTAATATCTCCAATTTTCTTGAACAGATCTCTGGTTTTTCCCTTTCTATTATTTTCCTCTATTTCTTTGCACTGTTCATTTAAGAAGGCCCTCTTGTCTCTCCTTGCTATTCTTTGGAAGTCAGCATTCCATTTTCTGTAACTTTCCCTATCTCCCTTGCATTTTGTTTCCCTTCTCTTCTCTGCTATTTGTAAGGCCTCGTTGGACAGCCACTTTGCTTTCTTGCATTTCCTTTTCTTTGGATGGTTTTTGTTGCTGCCCTCCTGTACAATGTTACGAGCTTCCATCCATAGTTCTTCAGGCACTCTGTCCACCAAATCGAGTTCCTTAAATCTGTTCTTCACTTCCACTGTGTATTCATAAGGAATTTGGTTTAGATTATACCTGACTAGCCCAGTGGTTTTTCCTACTTTCTTCAGTTTAAGCTTGAGTTTTGCTATAAGAAGCTGATGATCAGAGCCACAATCAGCTCCAGGTCTTGTTTTTGCTGACTGTACAGAGCTTCTCCATCTTTGGCTGCAGAGAACATAATCAATCTGATTTCGGTATTGCCCATCTGGTGATGTCCATGTGTAGAGTCGCCTCTTGGGTTGTTGGAAAATAGTGTTTGTGATGACCAGCTTGTTCTCTTGACAAAACTCTATTAGCCTTTGCCCTGCTTCGTTTTGAACTCCAAGGCCAAACTTACCTGTTGTTCCTTTTATCTCTTGACTCCCTACTTTAGCATTCCAGTCCCCTATAATGAGAAGAACATCTTTCTTTGGTGTCAGTTCTAGAAGGTGTTGTAAGTCTTTATAGAATTGGTCAATTTCAGCCTCTTCAGCATTGGTGGTTGGTGCATAAACTTGATTTACTGTGATGTTGAAAGGTCTGCCTTGGATTCGTATTGAAATCATTCTATCATTTTTGAGATTGTATCCCAGTACAGCTTTTCCCACTCTTTTGTTGACTATGAGGGCTACTCCATTTCTTCTACGGGATTCTTGCCCACAATAGTAGATATGGTAATCGTCTGAATTGAATTCGCCCATTCCCGTCCATTTCAGTTCACTGACACCCAGGATGTCAATGTTTATTCTTGCCATCTCCTGTTTGACCACATCCAGCTTACCAAGGTTCATAGATCTTACATTCCAGGTTCCTATGCAGTATTCTTCTTTGCAGCATCGGACTTTCCTTTCACTTCCACGGACGTCCGCAGCTGAGCGTCCTTTCGACTTTGGCCCAACCACTTCATTAGCTCTGGAGCTACTTGTACTTGTCCTCCGCTCTTCCTCAGTAGCATGTTGGACGCTTTCCGACCTGAGGGGCTCATCTTCCAGCGTCATATCTTTTAGCCTTTTGTTTCTGTTCATGGGGTTTTCTTGGCAAAGATACTGGAGTGGCTTGCCAGTTCCTGCTCCAGGTGGATCGCGTTTAGTCAGAACTCTCCACTATGACCTGTCCGTCTTGGGTGTCCCTGCACAGTATATCCCATAGCTTCTCTGAATTACTCAAGCCCCTTCGCCACGACAAGGCAGCAATCCGTGAAGGGTCAAAACTTTGAGATATAGCTATATATGTGCTTGTGAACAGGTTCTTCAAAAGTTGGTGACGGTTCTCTCATTTTGGCGGGAATAAGAGACGGAGGAGGTTTTAAAATTCAACTGGTTCAAGTTTATTTACATTATCTTCTGTTTCAACTAACTTAAATGGATCAAAACAACTCAACTCAGGCAAAATCTTGTAACTTAAGACCGGGGCTTCCGGCGTGAACAAGTTGCTTCTCACATCGGGCTGGACCAAAGCGTTCGCGATCCGATATCCCCCTCAAGGTTGTACTCCTTACCGCGCATACAGTCCCGCAACAAGGGGTGTCTCGCCCAGTCCCCTTCGGGCGGCAGATTGTTGAAAAAGGGACTGGGACGAGCCACTTTCCTCCCTCCACCTTGGTTGCGGGGGTAGACCACCACTGTCCATTCTAGAGGTCTAACCCCCTTTCCCTCCTGCTTAGGTACACCTGGATCCGGGAGCAAACCTCCACCCGTCTTCAGGTTAGGGAATTCTCTTGTCAGATCACAGACCTCTTTTGCATCTTCATTCCCCTCTGTCTGAACCGTGCAATCCGTCGTAACGTCCCTGTGTCTGGTCCGATTTCACTCTGAATTCCCGCGCATCACCCCACTCTTTTATAATCTCCTCCCACACAATCAAATCTTGCTCCTCCCCTTTATCTTCTGCCAAACACACTTCTAACGCCTTTTCCCCTCTTGCTTCCCTCTCCTCTATCTCTATGAGCACTCCTTCTGCACATTCACACACTTCCTCCTGTATATTTGGGCTCGAGGACGGCACACTGTCCTTCTGTCCTTCACACGCCCCCCCCCCAACGAGTGGCCGTCCTCTCTTCCATGCTACCTTACACTTCGTGGGGTTCACCTTTAACCCTGCTCTCCCTAATTCTGTCAATACTTGGTGGAGATGTCTCAGGTGTTCTTCCCAACTATTGCTATAAATCAAGATGTCATCTATGTAGGCTCCTGCGAACTCTTTTACTGGTTCCAGAACTTTATCCATCAGCCGCTAGAAAGTGGCTGCTGCGCCATGTAACCCGAATGGCATTCTTGAGAAATGGAACAGTCCCTTAGGGGTGACAAAAGCGGTTTTCTCCTTGTCCTCCTCTTTTAGCGGGATCTGCCAATACCCCTTCGTGAGATCTAAGGAAGTCAAATACTCCGCCTTCCCCAGTCTTTCTAACAGATCTTCTATCTTGGGCATAGGGTATGCATCAAATTTTGAAATTTCATTCAACCTCCTGAAGTCTATACACAGCCTGACCTTGCCATCCGCCTTTGGTACCACCACTGGGTAACTTCTCCAAGGGCTATGTGACGGTTCGATCACCCCTAGCTCCAACATCTCTTCAATTTCTTTATTTATGGTCTCCTTCAAATGGTGGGGCCAGTTTCGTCCCCCTGATCGCACTACCACTTGAGGTACTGTTTGAATTGGATGTTCAATCAGAGTTGTGTATCCTGGCAAACCAGAAAACACATTTTGGAATTCTTGCTCTATCTCTTTCAGCTGTTGTTGTTGCTTATCCTCCAACTCCTCGCTAATGACTATTTTTAGGTCCTTTTGCAAGCAACTCTTTGCTTCAGGGCTGAAATTCTCTTCTCCTATCTCCCCCCATAATGCCTCTCGCTCTTTCCATTCCTTCAAGAGGTTTACATGAAAGACCCCTCTTTTCATCTTCTTATCTGGCATTGAAATCTCATAATCTACCGGTCCTACTTTCTGGAGGACTTCATAAGGGCCTTGCCACTTGGCAAACAATTTAGCGCTCTCCGCTGGCATCAGCAGTAACACCTTCTGTCCCGGTGTAAATTGCCTCGGCTTAACCCTAGCATCATATCTCCGCTTCTGGCCTTGTTGTACTTTCTGCATATTTTCTCTCGCTATTCCTGCCACCTGTCGTAGGTGTTCCCTCATCTCCATTACGTGTTGCACCACTATTTGTGCTTCGTCCTTCCCACTTTCCCACTTATCTTTTACAAGATCCAGGATTCCCCGAGGATTCCACCCATACATCATCTCAAATGGGGAGAAGCCAGTGGATGCTTGTGGTACTTCTCGCACTGCGAACATTAAGGGAGCCACCAACAAATGCCACCTCCATGGTTTTTCCATTACTAACTTTCTCAACATGCTTTTCAATGTCTTATTAAACCTTTCCACCAGTCCATTAGTTTGGGGGTGATAAACTGCAGTGTGAACCGGATTGACTTCTAGCAAGCGCCACATTTCCTTGAACGTTTGACTCATAAAATTCGTGCCTTGGTCTGTTAGGACCTCTTTGGGGAAACCGAGTCAGGAAAACACCTGCATCAATTCCCTCGCTAACACTTTAGCCATAGTGGACCTTAAGGGGATAGCTTCCAGATAGTGCGTGGCGTAATCTATAATGACTAAGATATAGGTGTGTCCTCCCGCTGAACGCATCAATGGTCCTACAATATCTATGCCCACCCTCTGAAAAGGTTGGTCTACCAAGGGCATCGGGATTAGTTCTGCTCCTGGTCCTGGTTTGCCTTGCGTCTTCTGACACTCAGGACATGTCAGACAATAGTCTGTAATATCTTTATCCATCCCTGGCCACCAGAACCTTTGTTTTATCCGTGGTTTCATTTTCCCCTCTGCTAAATGTCCTGCCATAGGAACATCATGGGCTAAGCTTAGTATTTTCCTCCTCCATTTCTGAGGTACTGCCAATCCCCTTTGTCCCCTTACTATAGCTCCCCGCTTCGCGAGCTCCTCGGAGGTGTTCCTGCAGAGTCGGGTCGTCTTGCTGCCACACCTGCGTCTGTTCCCGCGACGCTTCCTGCAAAAAATCGCTCTCTTTCTCAGTCTCTCTACAGTCTCCTTGCAAACCATCTTTAGACCCAAGCACCGGGCGGGTTCCTACCCAATCCCTTCCCAATAACATCTCCCGAGTTAGTCCCGGTACGACCCCCACTTTCATCCGTCGCGATTCTTCTCCTACTTTCACTTCCGCCCACGTTGTCTGATAAGTCTTAACATCTCCATGTATGCATTTCACCGCTAGTCCATCCTCTCTTCTCTCCCCCTTCAAGTCCCGTACCAAAGTCTTGCCACACCCTGTGTCTATCAAAGCTCGTTTTTTCTCTCCATTCACCCACACATCTACTTCCCATTCTGCATGCTCTGGTTCCGTTTTAACTACTGCCTTTGGTTGCTGCCCTACCCAGGAACAATCGGTCCCCGGGCAATCTCGTCTCACGTGTCCCGGCAGCCAGCAGTCAAAGCATACAGGACGTCCGTCCTTGCCCTCCTTCAACCCAGTGCCTGGCTTGAACAACCGGTGGTCAAACGTGATGGGTCGCACCGGCTTTGGAGCCATGGGCTCGAAAGGGCGTCCTTGAGGTTTCGCAGCTCCATTCATCTCCGTCGCTCGTCGGGAACTAATCCCCGGGTTCGGCGCCGGCGCTCTTTCACGTGCTCTTCCACGCTCCCCCCATGGGGTGGAGTTTTCTTTGCTGACTTCCTCCGCCATACAATAATCCTCCACTAGGCGGAGCGCCTCCTCCAAAGACTTCGGATTATTCTTTTGCACCCAACTCTTCACATTCAGACTTAAGGTATTAACCAGCTGCTCCATGATTATTATTTCCAGCAACTGTTCCTTTGTTCTTTCCTCTGGTTTCATCCACTGCACCAGGTTAGCTCTCATTCGTTGGGCGAGTGTCCTAGGATGCACTCCAGCCTTCAACCGCAATTCTCTAAATCTTTTCCTATACGCTTCTTCCGTTAAATTGAGGGTCCGAAGAATCGCCTTCTTTACTACCTCATACCGTGCTGCCTCCTTGGGGCTCAATGTGTCTATCACTTCTTGCAAAAGTCCAGTCAGACAGGGGATCAAGATCAAAGTCCACTGCTCCTTCGGCCACCCGGCAGCCACAGCCACTCGCTCAAATGTGTGCAAATAAGCCTCCAGATCGTCCGTCGAACTCATCTTTTGTATTCGAATTGGTGCTGGTCCCAACACTAGTCCGCCCCTATTCCATCCGTAAACCCTTTGAGACTTATCCTCTTCTGCTTCTTGCTTCATAATTCTTTTTGTCAATAACGTTTGCTGTTCGGCCAAGTTCTCTGTCAACTTCTCCTGCCTCTCGATGGTTCTTTGAAGTTTTGAAATCTCCTCCTTTCCCGCCTGAGGAACCGCCCCACGTTGGGCGCCACTGTGAACAGGTTCTTCAAAAGTTGGTGACGGTTCTCTCATTTTGGCGGGAATAAGAGACGGAGGAGGTTTTAAAAATTCAACTGGTTCAAGTTTATTTACATTATCTTCTGTTTCAACTAACTTAAACGGATCAAAACAACTCAACTCAGGCAAAGTCTTGTAACTTAAGACCGGGGCTTCTGGTGTGAACAAGTTGCTTCTCACATCGGGGCTGGACCAAAGCGTTCACGATCCGATATCCCCCTCAAGGGTGTACTCTTTACCGCGCATACAGTCCCGCAACAAGGGTGTCTCGCCCAGTCCCCTTCGGGCGGCGGATTGTTGAAAAAGGGACTGGGACGAACCACTTTCCTCCCTCCACCTTGGTTGCGGGGGTAGACCACCACTGTCCATTCTAGAGGTCTAACCCCCTTTCCCTCCTGCTTAGGTACACCTGGATCCGGGAGCAAACCTCCACCCGTCTTCAGGTTAGGGAATTCTCTTGTCAGATCACGGACCTCTTTTGCATCTTCATTCCCTTCTGTCTGAACCACGCAATCCCTCGTACATCCCTGTGTCTGGTCCGATTTCACTCTGAATTCCCGCGCATCACCCCACTCTTTTATAATCTCCTCCCACACAATCAAATCTTGCTCCTCCCCTTTATCTTCTGCCAAACACACTTCTAATGCCTTTTCCCCTCTTGCTTCCCTCTCCTCTATCTCTATGAGCACTCCTTCTGCACATTCACACGCTTCCTCCTGTATATTTGGGCTCGAGGACGGCACACTGTCCTTCTGTCCTTCACAGTGCTGCTGCTACTCCCTCCAGCAATAAAATACCCAAAGATGCCGTGTAGATATAGAAAGAGGAAGGAAGCCAGGAAGGGCCTTGCAGGGTAGTCAAGGCTGGGCGTGGCCAAGTTCCTTTTTGAAAACACAGCCCTCCAAAAAGGAGTTTCTGGCCCTGGTTTAGAAGGCGCCCCTTTCCCCATTAGCCCAGGAGAAGCCAAGAGCAGATTATTTGTGGGATGGGATGGGGGGGCCTGGACCAGCCTCCCCCTTCCAGTGATTTAAAAGGGAGTGAGGTGGTATCTCTGGGTATTTTATTGCAGGGGGTGGGTTAGTAATAGCAGCAGGTGGCGGGCTTATGGTTGACAAACTTTTGGTTGTCTTTATCATTTCGATTTTTAGAAAAACCACCAGCTGTAGAGAATCCGCTTTTCATCTCCTTCTCACCTCCCCCGCGCCAGAAACGCTGAATATTATATTCAAACCGCATTTCCTTTTAGAGTGGGGTGACCACAAGATGAGTCGCTGGCATGTCCTCCATCACCACCCCGGGGGAAAAAAACAACAACAAAAAAACCCACACTCTAATCTAGAAGATCTAGAACCTAGAAGATCTAGAACCTGGAACAATGAGCCCTGTTTTGTTTTGTTTTTCCCCTTACGGGGGGGGGGGTTCTAGTCTAAGCCCTGACTCCCCCAAGCTTTGCCGGAGGTCATGGGGAGGGCTTTACCTCTGATCCTCTGGAGAAGACCAGACATTCTGGAGAAAAGACCATCGCGCTGGGAAACGTTGGAGGCCAACGGGGGCAAAATGTCCTTGTTGGTTATCCTTGATATCTCAGCCACCTTTGATACCGTCGATCACGGTATCCTCCTGGGACGTCTCTCCGAGTTGGGGATTGGTGGCCTGGCTCTTGCCTGGCTCCGGTCCTTCTTGGAGGACCATTCCCAGAGAGTCCAGCTTGGAGAAAGTGTATCGGCCCCGTGGTTCCTCTATTGCGGGGTGCCGCAGGGCTTAATCATCTCTCCAATGCTGTTTAATATCTATATGAGGCCGCTGGGAGAGGTCATCCGGGAGTGCGGGAGATCGTGTCATCAGTATGCTGATGGCACCCAGCTCTACATCTCCTGTTTTCCAAAAGCAGTGGATGCCGTTGCGTCCCTTGAGCGCTGCCTGGGGGCTGTACTGCAATGGATGCAGGAGAATGGACTGAGGCTGAACCCGGACATGACGGAGGTCTTGAGGGTGGGCGCCCCTCCTATTAGTGGTTTGGGAAGCTCCCTCTCTTTTTTTGGGGGGGGGCGACTCTCACCACAAAGAGTGTGGTCCGCAGCTTGGGGTCCATCTTGACCCAGGGCTTACCATGGAGTCCCAGGTAGCGTCTGTGGTCTGTTCCACCCATCTATATTTTCGGTGGATGGCCCAGCTGCGCTCCTATCTTGATGTGGCGGCACTCACCGCTCTGGTCCATGCACTCGTAGTCTCAAGATTAGACTACTGTAATGCGCTCTACATGGGGCTACCCTTGAGATTGATGCGGAAACTACAAATGGTCCAGAACATGGTCGCCAGGCCAGACTATTAACTGGGGTTAAAAAAATATCGTCACATTTCCCCCACTCTGGCGGCCTTACACTGGTTGCCCATTCATTTCCGCATTGACTTCAAGGTATTAATACTTACATATAAAGCCCTAAATGAGCCAGAAACCGGGCCTTCTCGGTGGTGGCCCCTCGCCTCTGCAACATCTTGCCCCCTGAGATTCACCTGGCTCCCTTGCTGGGAGTTTTTAAGAACAAGCTGAAGTCTTGGTTCTTCAGGCAGGCCTTCCCCCCTTCCATCACTTAGTTGCCTATGTTTTCCCATCTTGGACTTGGCTTATTTCTCTTTTCTGTTTGGATATTGTCTGTTTTAATTCTTGTTTTATAGCGCTCGGACTGTAAGCCGCCCAGAGTAGATTCGTTTGAATCTAGATGGGCGGGGTAAAAGCCAAACAAACAAACAAACAAACAAACAAAAGAGGTGAGATGGATAGACTCCCTAAATGGAAGCCACAGGTGTGAGTCTACAAGAGTTGAGCAGGGCTGTGTAGAAGACAGCCCATTTTGGAGATCGCTCCTTCATGGAGTCGCCATAAGTCAGAGAAGATCTGACGGCCCAGAAGGGTCCCATGGGGGGGATTCTGGGATTTGTAGTCCTCAACGATCCCTTTTTGGTCCGCCACGCAGCTCCAGCCCTCCCCCCGCGTTCACTTACCCGGCTGAGGCTCCTGGGCGGGACAGCTTCACCCGGCGACTGATGACGCGCGCCCGGATTCCCCTCCCTATTGGCTCCTGGCAGGACAGGAGGGGAATTTTCGACTCGGGCCCCCGTTTTGGGGGGGGGGAAGCGGGGCTTCTGCGTGCGTGTGTTTGTGTGTGTGTGTGAGAGAGAGGCATCCGTTCCTCTCCCGGACCCCCTTTCTGTGTCTCTCTCTTGCAGCAAAAGCGGGGACCCCCCCCCCCAACCCCGGACAGAGAGGACGGCCCCGGGAAGGCTCCCCGCGCTCCCCCAGGGAAAAAGAGAGCCGAGACGGAGGGAGCGCAGATATAAAGGTGGGGCGGAAAGGCACCCGATCCCTGAGCCCAGGGGAGAGATCCGTGAGCGCACCTTCTCTCCTCCCTCCAAAGGAGATCCCGCAAAAGGAAAACCGCCCCCCGCCCCCCAATTTACTTTTGTCTCCTTCTCGCCGGAGTTTCTTGGGACCGCTCAGGATGAGACCTGCTTGGGCGCTGGGCTGGGCGCTGGCGCTGGCGCAGAGTTACCTGCAAGCAGGTAGGTAGGAAAGGAGGGAGGGGCGGTTGGGCGAGGGGGTCGGGGTGTGTGTGTGTCTGCTTGCCCCGTACCCCCCCCCTCTTTCTGTCGTTGATGTTGGTTTAGTCGTAGCCGAGGAAAAGTTACGTACTCGGCTTCGTTTCTTCCGATCAGAGGGGGTAGACTGCCTCCGGACAAGGAGGCTCTATTCGCCACCTGGACCGATAGCCAAAAAGTTACTTTGGGCCTCGGCCGTCCCCACAACCCTTGAGGAAGTAGTCCGAAGAAGGAACGCTCCGGGATCGGTCGCAGCCTCGCCCTACTTTTCCTCCGGGGAGCTTAGGGGCGGCAATTTTGGGATTCTCCTCTCCGGCTTCCGACAACCCTGCGAGGTAGGCCAGCCGGACAGAGATACTAAACCGCCAGGAAGGACACTTGTCCAGGGAGCTTCAGAGCAGTTGACGCCTTTCTGGCTTTTACACGGCCCTTCGACTATGATATATACCTGCCGGTAACGCCGTCGCCGCGAGCCTGCGGAACTCTCCGCTACAAGACGAGGTGTGAAAATCAGCCCCCTGGGTTACCTAGCTTTAGAAGGAGGGCAGAAATGTCGGTCGAGAACAAGGTGGCCCAGGTGGAACCTCCTGCTCAGAGGCAGGCTACCTTGCCTAGGGGGAGAACCGGAGGAGGAGGCGTAGTGACGCTTTGGAGGCCAAGGTCCGGACGGGCGGGGGGGGGTCATTTCTATCCGCTGGGGTGGGGACGGGTCTTGCTGAGCCGGGCAACCGGTGGCATGGACCGCGGGAGTGCCTCTGTCCGTGCGCAGAGCGCCGTTCCTTAAGGGTGGTGGACCTGAAACAGGGAGAGGGGAGCGACAGTTTGGGGCGTCTGTTTTGGGGGTGGCAGGGTGGGGAGGGGGAAACGAGGTGCCCACCGGGGTATGTCAGCGTACCTTCCGCGTGCCTGCCTTTAAAATAATGAGTAAAAGAATAAATAACTTTGGTAAATAAAGAAACAATACTTTCGAGACCGCTCTCATGCCCACCCGGCGGAGGTGGGGTGGGGGAAGGGAGGGAGGGAGAGGGAGGGGCATTTGACACCCCCTCGCCCCCTCTCCCCCGTTGGCCCGGTCCGAAAAGTTCTGCCTCCCCTGCTTGCCAAAGTCCCGAGCTGGTTCCTTGCTAACTTTTTCCTTGCAGGACCCAAATCTAAATCCCTCTCGCCGCCCCCCCCCCGCCCGCCCCAGTTGATGGTGAAAGAAGAGCCCCCTCCCTCCCGTCTTCTCCTGCCCGGTTCGCGGGGGAGGGGTGGGCCAGAGAAGCCGGGCTGGTGAGCCAGAAAGAGAAAGTGCTTTGGGGGGTGCGTGGGGGCGGGGGTGGTTGCGGGCGGGGGGGGGGGGGAGAGAGAGGATCGGTTTCCCCTTTGCCGAACCCGGATGAGTTTCCATGGCTGGGCAGGAATGTGAAGCCCGGTCTCCTGACCCAGAGCCGCCCTCCCTCCATAAATCTACCTAATCCTCATTCACCCCAAGAAAGCCTTGCAGGTCATTGATGTACCTTGTAGCAGGGAGTTCCACAGTTTACCTGGATCACTCCTTTTTACCTTATCTTTCAAGGAATGTGTCTATTCGGGTTCTATTTAGGGGATTGCAGGGGGAGTTTTGGGTTGTTGTTGTTGTTGTTGTTGTTGTTATTGGACTCTATCCTCCAAAATTCTTCAGGCCAGGCAGATTTTTTTTTAGAAGTCCTGAATCACAAACCTCTCGGTTTCACATTAGGAGAGGTAAGGGGAGATTTTGCCCTACGAGATGTAACAGTATCTTCGTATGGCCTGCAGTTCTTTCTCTGCCCCTCCACCTCTTTAAAAGCTCAAGCCACCCCTCAAAGTTGTAACTTCCCCACCCCAGGGCAGCTGCTCCAGTGTGTCTTCAGCCTTTGTGGTGATGAGATCCTACTACAGGGAGTGTGTGCTGTCAAGTCACGCACCCAACCACAACCCAAGACGTCTGGCAACCCTATGAATGAGTGACCTCCAAAATGTCCATTATGAACACCTTCTCAGCTCTTGTAAACTTAAGGCCATGGCTTCCTTGATGGAGTTGATCCATCTCACATTTTGTTAGTTCTCATTCCCCTAGGGCAGTCACACTGATTTTCTTTACAATACTGGCCTTTTCGGTTTCTTATCTAATTATGCCCCGCGTGGAATTTGTTATAGTTTTAATATCAGCTCAGCTACCTCTGCCAGCTTAGCTTCTGCTGGTGGCTACCTGAAATGGGGGGTTTTATGCCCTAGCTGAGTGGAGTCAAGGGCCAGGCATGATCTGGGGGCTAGCCACGATCACCCAGAGGGGGTTTGTATGTGGCTGATGGGATGACTTGCTCCTCCACCCGGGCAGCCTAATGGGCAAAAGGGGATGATGGTTCCAGTGCTCCACCAGAAGGAGGGGCTGGGAAGTGGGTTCTGGGAACTTTAGACCTAAAAAAAATTAGGAATTTTCCCCATAAGCCAAAAATGGGCTTGAGGGACACATAATAAATGAATAATAAGCCTCACTTAGCATTAATTTACACTGAATCTCATTGACCTCTTTATGTCCCCAAATCAGCTCTCCTGAGTCTTAATCCATCCCTCTTTGGTCTATGCCGATACCCCCGTGGGGTGTAGCGAATAGAGTGATGGACTAGGACTCTGGAGACCAGGGTTCGAATCCCCACTCAGCCATGGAAACTCCCTGGCGGGGGGGGGGGAGTGGAACAGGAAAAACCATAAATACCTCACTTACCTTGAAAGCCTTCTTAGGGTTGCTATAACAGTAGATATCAACACCAACAAACCCCCCCCCCCCCAAGCTACACTGCACTGGAGGTAAGACACTGGGGTGAGTGAACAGCCAGGTTTGAACTTGGCATCACAAGTTCAGAGCCGTGCCAGCCCCCGTCGGGCCTCCAAGGGGAGGGCCTCGTGCCAACGGGTGCTGCCACCAGGGGGGCCCCCCTCTCCTGGGTCCGGAGTTCTGGGGCCCCATTCCTCGTTCCAAAGACATTCACCCTCTCCCTCCCTCCCTCCCCACCTCTCCACCCCGCTTTCGCCCCGCTACAGGTGGCTTCGTCCTGCACCTGGAGACGGACTGCCCCCTCTCGGCGGGTGGCCAGGTCCTGTGGGCCAACTGGACCCTGTCCTTCAACAAGATCCCCTTCGTCTGCTACGACAACGACCTCCAGCAGTTCCAGCCCTGCGGCCTTGGGGAGTTTTTCCCCTGGAACTACACCTCGGTCCCCATCTCCAACTGGCTGGACGGCCAGCTCCCGGGGCAGGGCCAGAAGGCGGCCGCGGCCTGCCTGGGGCAGACCCACTCCCTGTGGGGGCGGACGGGAGAGAGACGCAGTGAGTGGAAGGGAGAACCGTCGAAGGGGGTGTGTGTGTGCGCTTGTGGGTCCGGTGGCTGGGGCACCCCCGAGGGTAAGGAAGGACAGGCTGGTGGCTCTGCCTTTCCCCCCCCCCCAACAGATCCAGGAGGGAGATTCCAAAGGGGGGCACCTCATCTCACCCCCCACCCATGTCAGCAATGCCCTCCAGCAAGGGGGAAGAAGCCTCTCCTGGCTGGCCAGGGAAGGGGCAGAGAACGAGGATTTCCATATTTAACCCGTATCTCCTTTTTCGGCTTTGGCCGCAGGCGCCCCCACCCTCAGCTAAGAAAGGGGGTTTTCCACAGAGGGCTTTGCAAAATCCATGTCTCTTTAGATGAAATTAAATTAGCCACCCCCCACCCCCCGTTCAATTTTCTGTGGAGGAGGGGTAAGTGGATTTGGGATTCCAGTGAGAACGGGCGCCTTGGCCAAGACAGATAACCGGGAGGGCTTTAATGATGGCAGAACCCAGGGTGGGCGGCCACATGATCCCCTGAGGGCCAAGGCTAATCCTGTCCCCCCTCCTTTCCCCTCCCTCTTCCCTCCCCTCACAGCGCCCCCCAATGTCCACATTTTCCCCGTCACCCCTCGGAACACTCCAGCACCCATCATGCTGGCCTGCGTGGCGTGGGGCTTCTTCCCGAGCGAGGTGGACATCTCCTGGTGGTGGAACGGGGCCCTGGTGAAGAGTGGGGTGGGCCCCCGAAAACTCTCCAGCAATGGGGACTGGACTTACCAGGTTCGGCTGACACTGCCGGTCGACCCCGAGAAAGGAGGCATCTACACTTGCCGCGTAGCTCACGTGAGCCTGACCGAGGCCGTCACAAAGGACTGGGGTGAGTGTTGGACTGCTGGGGTCAACTATGTTGCAGAGTTTGGATCTCCAGGTAAAATCAAAACCTTTGCTACACCGTAGAGGCGCATAGATTCACAGAGTAGAACAGCTTCAGCTTCCCCAGATAGTTCACCCTTTTCTCATGAACAGGCACTTACAGTCTCAGTAACTCATTCTCAGACCGTTATAGGAGAAAGAATGAAAAAGTTTCATTACTTACGGTTGTGAACAGATTAACAGCGAACAGACAGACGAACAGACTAAACAGACACATACATTTGGGAGAGGATGGTACTCCCCACTCAGTGCGTGCGTAAGGCCTTGCAGAGAAAAATGGAGGAGGTGGGGGGCATCATGTATTTCGGGAATGCACCCGCTCAGCAGGGCCTGTTGCCCCTTATTTGTAGGGCTCTGTGTGACTATCCCCCCCTCCACTTCCGCAGCACCAGGCTTGCCTCTGGACCTCAGGGTCAAAGTCGGGGCCGCAGGAGCAGTGCTGGGCATTGGTGTCGTGTTTTTCGTTGTCGCCTGCAGCATCTTCATCAAGCGGATGAAGGAGAGGGAAGCAGCAGGTAAGATCAAGCAGAAGAGAAGTGCTCAGTGAGGCCCCGAGGCTGGTCCCATTGCCTGGGGAGTCAGACGGATCGATTTCTTACGACTTTTTTTTCCGGGGAGGAAATAAACATAGAAGATGTTTGAGGGATTTTCCCCTACATCAACATGGGGGATTTTTGCACTCTGCTGCTGCTGATGGGACCCTCCTAAACGTGCCTTGCCTAATTCTCTCCCCTGCTTCTTCCCACCTCCAGGTTATGTTCGCCTTGATGGTAACAGCTACCCGGAAGGTAAGGCCCAGAGGCCCGTCGCTCCGGTTATTGGTGAAAATGCCCAGACTCCCTACCTTCTTCTCCTTAGAAACCCAACACTCTCCAAACACCAACCCAAAGGGAGGTTAAGCCATCAGGTGCCACAGATTTGACTCTTGTGCCGGTGTGGGTGGGTCTCGATGACCTTTTTGACTCCTCCTGGCTCGACAAATCTGGGAATCTGCTGGGATGAGTAACAACGGGGATCGAATACATGCATTTCTTCAGAGCCTGCCTCGCTGTGGTCAGCTGGCCTTCCTCCTGTGTAAATCACCCAAGACTTGCCAGGGCTGGCCCTACCGTCGGGCAGAGATGATGGCAGCACACTAGGAAGAATTGGGCCTATGGTCAGATAACAGGAAGTGGGAACAGCACTTGGGGGGATGGATCGTGAGCCTTACGCACCTCACGAGGAGCAGCCACAGGGCTGGTGGAGGCGGGACAGGCATTAAACAGCCATGACGAGCCAAACCTTAGAAGCCCCGGTCATAAGAGGCACCCGGTGCTCTAACCCTGCCACGGGCAAACCCTCCAAGGATCAGGTCCTGTTCGGACCCCCTTATCCAGCCCCCCAGCTCCTGACAAACATGGCTACCCCCAATGCCTCTGGGGAAGCTCTCCTCCCCCCCCCCCCCCCGTCCCATGGCCAGAACACCTCCCTGTTTGGCCATAAAAGCTCTCACGGTCTCTTAAGTCAGTCTTAGGAAAGGCGGCTCTTCAGCCTTCGGGGGGGGGGGGGGCAGGTGTGCCAATGGAGGGAAGCCACCAACCCGGAAGCAGGAAGGGCTACAGGTGGAGGTCTGGATCCGAGCGCCTGGCCTCTCAATGTCGCTCCCCCCCCCCCCCCGGCGCCAATTAAAGTTGCAAACTGATGCTGGGGGGCCGTGACATACTACCTGGGCATGGCTTCTCATCAAGACGGCCCATGGCCCAAATGCCTGTCTTCCACCCGGTTGAAGGAGGGCCAAGTTTCTGTTAGACGTCCCCCCCCCCCCCCCGAGACATCAAGACTCCCGTCCTTCCTTCCCTTTGGTAACTCTACACTTCTTCCTTTCTCTTCCCAGTTCGCTGAGCGGTCCCCATTTACGCCCACGGAGGAGCTCCACCCCAGGCGGGACCCTCCTTGCCCAACCCGATGCTCCACCCACCCACCCCTCTTGCTCCTTTTCTGGGACCTCCGCTCCTTCCCGCCAGAAGCCCACCAACTCCACGAGCCCAGCTGGGGTCAAAGGTTTGGGTGTGGCCAAGGCAGCCGAGCCAGGAAAGGGCTGCCCCATCCATGACGGAGACCTGAGCCTCATAGCAGCTGACCCATGTAGGATGCCACTGGAAACGGCTGTGGTCCGGCTGATCTTCTGCCCACAGGCTCATAGCCTTCTCTCCTCTCCAAATTCTACCCATCCTTCTTCTTGCTGTGTTGCGGGATTCTTTTATTGCAAAGCATGTATCATTCTAACCGAGATGAGCCCCCTCCTGCGTTGAATCAAATTGTACATTTGTTTGTTTGTTTTCATCACTGTGGCACTTGGTCTAATAAACAGAAATCCCCATTTCATGGCACCACCAGCGAATCCTTTCTCACGAAAAAGGTTGTTTTGCTACCCTGCGAGGCAGCCTCGTTGCATCCACCAGTGGCAGGAGGGGGGTTTAAAGAGCAGCCGAAGAGTGAGGGAATGTGCGCGCGCGGACACACATTACACAAAGCAACTCGGATCCGTTTTGGGGAGACAGGACAGAAATACGGTAAATAACAGCAAACGAACTTGGCCCTGCAGACCTCAGCCTTTCTTTCTATTTTATCATTTGGTTGTGTTTTTTTTAATTGAAATTTTTTTTATCCTTAAGAAAGTTTAGCTCAAAAGCCACGCCTGGATGGGATGAAGGATGCTTTTCTTCAGCCTGGATGGGACTTGGAAGGCCTGATCTACAACTACAAGAAGGGTTTTAAAGAAACAGCAGTCACCAACCAAAAAGAGACAAGCCACCCAGTGTTCTCTGGCACCTGACACAGTTTGAGAAAGATCTCTGTTGTTACGGGAAGCTAGACAAAGAAAAAAGGTGGTTCTTGAAAAAACACAGCAGGCGTGAAAGCAATCATCAAGGAGGCTGAAGCTTAAAAGCCCAACGGGAAAGCTGACGCCACGGAGCCACAGCATTTCGTAGGAAAAGATGGGGGAAGGCCCGAATGGTATCAAAGAGCCCCACCCCGATTCCACAGTTCCATGATAAAATGGTCATGCTTGAAATAAGAAATTGCACGGGGTGTGTGTGTGTGTGTGGACATTTAGAAACCTCTGTGTGAGCTGAGGCTCCTCGCCTTCCTAACTCACTCCCTGCTCTGTAGGTGAGGAGGGTGTGGGAGGAATGGTTACTCTCTGGGGCTGCTTGGAGGGCCCACGTCTTCCTGAGGCTTAAAAATAAAAATAAAAATAGGGAAGCAGCACCTTCAGGAAGCAGCTTCCTGAATGGGCAGTCTAGCTGTGTGCATCCAGGACGTGGATGTCACATGTGGTTCGACACTTCCCCATTCTCTCCCTTCAAAACCATCTCTGGTTAAAAATAGAATTTTTCGCACGGAAGCAAGAGAAACCCGGCAGCACCCAAGGCACACTCATCACGGAGGGTGGTCCAGAGAGCTAGTTTCCCTCCCTCTGCCACTGCCCACCAAAATCACCTTTTCCACCACCGTCTTGCCTGCCCGAGGAAGGCTGTTCCCCCCCTCCCCCCAACCCCCCCCCCCACAACTCTGGCATCTTAAAAAGAGTACATATTTTATTACACCCTCCACCAGATGTATGAGCTATGATCCTAAGTGGGCAGGTGCTTTCAATCTAAGAGAGATCAAACAAATCCACACACCCGTTTTAGGACGACCATGGGATTCGGAGCGGCAGAAAGAGAAGAGAAAGATGAGAGGGCAGGCCACTTAATAGAAAAAGAACCGGCGGTGACGATGAAAGAGAAGCAACAAAACTACAAGCAAGCTATGAGGGAGAAAGTGAAATCTGGACGAAAAGACACCCTGGCACGGCCAGTCAGTTAATAGATATAGTGGGATTAAAAAGCCATAGTCCCCATTCAAGCCGATGGAAGCACAACGGAATTTTCTGATGAACTGGAATTCGGCATTTTGACGCCGCAGGGGATGGGGTCTCGCTTGACATTTCTTTCTTTCAAGACAGGCAGTTCCAGCCCTCTCTGGACCACGCCTTACAGCTGCCCGATGGCCACGTGCCAACGGAGGATTACACTCCACCCACCCGCCGGCTGTGGACCAGAGTCCAAGAAAGCCCCAGCCAAATGAAACAGATTTTCCGTGAAGACGATCAATGGGGTTTTGTTTCCCTTCTTGTGATGTGCGCTAAGATGGCTGCTCCCTTGGGAAGTTTTTCCCTGGGTTGCTTCTCTGCTCTACTTTGGGCCTCTTGATGATACCCCAAGGAGCAGGACATGGAAAAATTACCTTTCAGGGACTACAACTTCAGAGAGAATTTGAGAATTGAAAAACTGAAGCACTGAATGGGTTGTTTGTCTCTTGCTTAACAATCAACTGTTCCTTCTGTGTCTTCTGTGTGGTGTGCGTTGGCGTCTGGTGCCTTTGCCTCTCAAAAAGAGAAAGAGAATGTCTTTCGCAGAGATTCTTTATATTCTGCACAAATTATGGGGGCCTTAATGCGGGCAACAGTGGTGCAGAAATTCTCCTTGCCTTGCCTTCAACCTGGAAGCAAGGAATCTTCAAAAACATTCAAATTCCTCCTCAGCAAAGATAAGGACACATTCTTTACCCCCAAGTCTTTCACCTAACAAAAGTCTCTCTGCTGAGGACGGGGTTTAAGGAGAAAGTAGAAAAAACATGAGACCAGCATCTATTTCGGAGGGGGGGGGTTGCTCTTCCCATCCCACCCACCCCCACAAGAGATGGACAGACAGACTCCAGACACGCTTTTCAAAGAGGTCGGCCCAAAATTTCTGTGACAAATTCATTTCCACCAAAAAAAAGAGACAGCTATAAAAAGGCAAGGAATAAAATTCTTCCCTGTCGCTGTCCTCCACACCACACCCCCGCCCTATAACCCTACCCTGCCACCCCCAGCCCATCTCCCTGGGGCAAAAAGCAGCATGGGCAGCGAGCAACAGTCATTCAAGGTGGGAGGGGGAAGCAAAACAGAGGGGTCCTGCCCTCCCAAAGGGTGTGAGGCGTCTGCGGGGTGGGGCAGTGCCAGATTTGGGGGAACGGGAGGAGGGGGAGCAGCAGCAGCAGCAACAGCAGCCATGCGAGCTTTCCCAGCACGGCCCTCCCTCCCTCCCCCCGACCCGACCCGACGAAGCACCATCTTCCTCTCCTAGCTTTGGAGGATTTCCCCACCCCCAGGGAAAGAGGCAAAGTTCAGCCCCTTCCCAGACTGAGATGTGCCATCTTCCAACCACTTGGCAGCTGGGGGGAGAAGGGCGTTGGGGGTGGTGGTCCAGAGATCATTTCTGCTCCTTGGTGGGGGCATAGTAAAGCTCCAGGGGTTTGCTCAGCTTCCAGTACTTCTCATTCACCAGCTCCAGGGTCACCGATCCGTTCAGCGTCTGAGTGGAGACAGGGAGCAGGGGGCACCAAGGTTGGCAGAGGCACAAGGAAAAATACCATCCCCTTACAGCAGGTTGCCTCCCCTACGAATTTGCTAGGTAAACTCTTCTTCCCAATCCCAGACACCCCTCTTCTGCAGTCTTCACCCAAATATTTGGTTCAATCCCCTGCCCCCAAGACGAGAGCAGGGGTTCCCATCCCATGGCCACATGGGAACCAGACTCCGCACCCACCGACATCCCTCCTGCTTTCCTCCCCACCAGACTCCGCACCCGACATCCCTCCTGCATTCCTCCCCACCAGACTCCGCACCCGACATCCCTCTTGCATTCCTCCGCACCAGACTCCGCACCCACCGACATCCCTCCTGCATTCCTCCCCACCAGACTCCGCACCCACCGACATCCCTCCTGCATTCCTCCCCACCAGACTCCGCACCCACCGACATCCCTCCTGCATTCCTCCCCACCAGACTCCGCACCCACCGACATCCCTCCTGCATTCCTCCGCACCAGACTCCGCACCCACCGACATCCCTCCTGCATTCCTCCCCACCAGACTCTGCACCCACCGACATCCCTCCTGCATTCCTCCCCCACCAGACTCCGCACCCACCGACATCCCTCCTGCATTCCTCCCCACCAGACTCTGCACCCACCGACATCCCTCCTCCAATCCTCCCCACCTTACTACGGGCCCACCAAGGAGCTACTGCATTTACCGTGAAGGCCCCGCCCGCAGTGGTGATGTAGATGGTGTACTGCTTCTCACTGACGTCCTCTAGGGCAGGGGCTTCAGGGCCCGGGCCGGGGGCTTCCTCCAGGGCAATGCGCAGGGCCAAGTACTTGGAGAGGTGGTCCACCGTGGCGTTGGCCGTGGTCTTGACATACCTGCTCGAGAAGAAGGTGATTATGAAGTGGGAGGGGAAACCAAACTTCAAGGGGTGTCCATAGACCCCCACTGCTGTGGTGCAGGGAGGGGGGCTCTATCATTCAGGCTGCTTTTCTATGGGCAAAACATGACCTTGAGAGGTTAACTGTGTTTAAGAGCTTGATTGGATGATGTCGTTTGGCACAGAATTTAGCCACCTGCTCCTCGGAATATTTATTTATTTATTTATTCGGCTTTTACCCCGCCCATCTAGATTCAAACGAATCTACTCTGGGCAGCTTACAGTCTGAGTAATATAAAACAAGAATTAAAACCAACAATATCAAAGAAAAAAGAAAAGTAAGCAAAGTCCAAGATGGGAAGAAACATGAAGCTAAGTGGTGGAAGGGGGGGAAATAGAGCAAGTAAATGCAAGAACTCAGGCCACTAATTGGTGTGAATGCAGAAAGTACCATGGGGGTTCCCCAGAAGCTGGATCAAGGCCAGAAAGGAGCTCTTTGGAGTCCAGCTTGCATACCTCTCGCACCCCAACCATCCTGACTGGTAGACCTCAACAGTTCATGAAAGGATCTCATCTACCTTTGGTAGCTGTTATCCCTCCCTCTTGTGGCAGTGAGTTCCCCAGCTGAATTAGGTGCTGTGCAAAGACGTTTCCCTTTAATCTGTTCCAAACCTCCTTAAATTCAATTTCTGCACGTATCCCCCTTGGGCATTATGACAGAGAGAATAGGGGAAGTGGTTTCAGGTCCATTTTCTCCACACGGCACAGAATTCTGTGCACCCCTTGTTGCCTCTTGGATGCCATTTTCTCCCCAAAGTGTTCGGAGCAAAAACCGGAAGGTGTTTCCCAAGCCAAACGGCGGACCTGCCTTCGAGCAGGACCGGCCCTTCCCGGCTGAGAGCTCACCTGGTCTGGGAGTAGGCCCCCTTATCCACCAAGACCGGGTGCGGCCGGAAGACCAGTTCGATTTCGCTGCTGCTGGGCTCGGCTCCTGGCTCGGGGCTCCCTCGTCCCCCCTCGTGCGAGGTCTCTGGCTCTGGGCACGACTCGTCTGAGGCCCGGGACCGCTTTCGGCTGGGCCCAGCCTCGGGCTGGCTGGGGGCGGAGGCATTGCTGAGGTGTGACCGGCTGTCACAGTTGTCCTCTGCCCCGCTGAAGGTGGTGTTGTCCGACTCCTGTGGATGCTTCCGGACCCGTTGACCTCTGGAGGGGAACAAAAGAAAGACCAGTTTTAGAGAAGTACTGGTGGATTGGATTCTAAATGTTGTGACTCCCTCATCCCTCCCAGACCAGTCAAGGAAGTGTCCCTTCTGCAGAAACCACAAATTGCCCCCATCCCAGCCCTTTTCCATCAACTGGCACTTACAGTCTCAATAACTCACTCTGAGACTTTAGTAGGAGAAAGAATGAAATGTTTCATTACTTACTATTGAACAGATCAAACAGCACATTGACAAACATGACTGCTTTCAGCACAAAGACTTCAATAGATTGCTTCCAACACACAAAATAGGGGGGGGGGGGGGGAACTAGAGCAGAGAGGTGGGGCTCTATTTGAATTCAGAGGCAAGGAAGGAACATTTGGCCAGAGCCAGAGAGATTGACAGTGACCCCAGTCCAGAAAGGTTCCCACAGCCCAAGCTACTAAAGGCAGCATGCTTGGCTGTAAAAACCCCAACCTACCTACGTGTGTATTGAATACCCTCTTACGCATAACCACACAGGAAACTGACCATTTAACATAGGGGGATTATAAGTAGACAGGATTCTGGCCAAGGACGGCAAGGTCTTTCCATCACCCAGAGATATCTCGGTAACGAGCAGGCCGCTTTCTGTCAGGGTCAGCACAAAGGGCAGGCTGGACTAGCGGATCTCTGAGGTCCCCCAACATTCTCTGCTTGCCAAGACAGGCCAGAAAACCAACCACCCCCATTCCGATTCTAGAGCACCACCTATAAACACAGCCCCCGTTCCAGGTCCAGGGGACCCTTCGTTCCAGGGACCCTTATGAGAACCAAATGTAATAAAAGGCCACCTTAGCTTAATTCAGAATTAGCGTTCTCACAAGCAGAAGTCTCAGAGACACTGAGTTTGGATCTTCCCGAGCCCCAGCAAACCGCCTCCTCACAGGAAAAGCACCTCGGGGCGCATCACCCTCAACGAGGTCTTAGCACAACAGCACCCCGTCTTAGCACAACAGCACCCCCCCCCCCCAAAAAAACTGAGAACTACCCGCCCCCCACCTTGTGGGAAATGTCCGAGAGAGCCGAGCGCAGCCAAAGCATCTTTCAGGGCTTTGAATCCTGGTGTTTTTTACTCTCGTGTAGCCCTGATGGCTGGCCTCACCTTCCAATCCTGACCCCCATCATTTCCTCCCCTCTCTTTGGGTCTCTCTTCTTCCTTCTGCAGCTGGCTGGATCGCTCAGTGGTTTAGATCGGGTTGGGAGTTCGATTCCCGCACTGGGTCTCCTTGAGAGAAGAGCCAGCCTGGGTGGCCTTGGGCCAGCTGCACAGTCCCAGAAAATGCCCCCAGAAGAAAGGAAGGGGAAACCACTTCTGAACACCCTATACCTAGAAAACCCTGAAAAGGGTTGCCATAAGTCAGAATTGACTTGACGGTACATTATTATTATTATTTATTCTTCTTTCTACTGTCCCTCTTGCTCTCCACCCCCATTCCCTCCCTTCATCTCCCTATTTATCTCTCCCTTCCCCACAGAGTAAAGCCAAGCCATGCCTGCTGCTTATTTACCACCCCGGAGGGCTTAAAGCACTCTCTTGGCAGGTTACAGTTTAATTATACAGGCCACACACTGCTCTCCGCGGTGAACCGGATACTCAGTTTAATAACCTCAGAAGGACAGAAGGCGAAGCGAACCTCGAGCCAACTACCTGGGATTGGTCGTGAGCAGAGTTTTGGCTGCAGTACTGCAGTTGAACCACCGCACCACAAGGTGGCTCTATTCTTCATTTATCCTATTCCCCCATCTTTTAAGACTGAGCGCTTGTACGGCTGCTTACAAAGTTCTAAAGCAACAACAACAAAAAGAGTCCCATATATTCAGTAAAAAGCAATACAGCCTAGAAGGTAGCAGAGCAATTCAGGTGAAAACTCTCATTAAAATCCCGTCAGTGACTTTGGGTTCAAATTCATTCCACTCCCCCCCCCCAAAAAAAAAACCCCACAAAGAAAGAAAACAACTCCCTATTAATTTTTTTAAAAAACAAGATTGTGTGTGAAAGGGGAAGTAAGGAAGTTATTACCACTTTTTGCTTTATTATGCTGAAAATCCATATCCCAAAATACTGCCAAAAGAATACTCAGGAGCCATCAAGTGAATTCTGACTTACGGTGACCTTTCCAGAGTTTCCAGATAATGAATACTCAAGAAGTGGCTGACCATTCCCTTCTTCTGAGGGTGCCCTGAGACCATTCGGCAGCTTGCCCAAGGCCACCCAGGCTGGCCCTCCTTTGCAGGAGAAACAGTGGGGGGGGGGGGGAATCGAACTCCCAACCTCTGGCTCTGCCGCCAGAGACTTAACTCACTGAGCTCTCCAGCCAACTCAAACACTCTTCTGCTAGTCTTTTATCATCACCATCACCTCCACCATCCTCGGTACTGACAAACAGGGCAAATAAAGGAACGAGTCCCTTATCCGGCATTTAGTTCCTTCTGCCTCGTCAACGAGAGAAGGGGACCCTGGGGTAGGGAGTGGGAGAATCTCAGTTCGTCATTTGTGGCCATTTCGGGTGTCCCAAACGGAGATGCCCCCAGTCCTCTCCCACGAGAGCACCAGGTAGAGACTCTCCGGTTTATTTTGAAAAAGGGATTTTCAATTTTTGCCGGAACCGAGCATCCTTTCCAACTTGGCTGGACCATGGCCAGCCTTCAAGGCCTTCCTGTATGATGCGAGGGGCCGATTAAGCCCTTCTACCCCTCCCTGAAAGCTGGACTGCATGAGGCCGGGGGGGGGGGGGCGGCCCAGCCACGGCACCACCCTGCCCCCTGAACCGAAACAACCCGCTCTGTTCACAAAGGAGGAAAGAAGGAAGGAACGTCGTCTTCCCAAAGGGTTTTCTGCTCACGTCCACGGGCACCGACGTGAACCGCGATGCCCACCGTGCCTGGGAGACTCGGAGCAGGGCCGGGCAGGGCGCTACCTGTTCATGGCCTGCATCTTGAGCCCCTCCTCCATGCTGCTCCGCAAGGCCTGCTGGTTGTGGAGGCGGTTGAGCTTGGCCAGCACCCGGTCCTGATGGGCCTCGTACTCGTCCCGGCTGGGGTAGATCTTCGAGATCAGGGCGTCGAAGTTGGGGTCCGGCCGCAAGGAGCGCTTGGAGACTAGCTTTTTCCGGCAGGTCGGGCACTCTTTGTTCCTGCCGGAGAAAAGGGGAGCCATCAGGAAGGGTCCAGAAGCCCCAATTATTGGTCGTTCGTGCTCCCTCTGAACAACACTGCAGCTGTGTTGCACATCATTTTACCTTTAATGGCAAGCGATAAATATAATCAACAGGTTGCCTGTACAGAAGGAGTGTCCTATCCATAGGATCAGTATCTGCTGATTCACTTATCCACTGCCAGAAAATGCTAAATTTAAAAAAACAACCCAGAAATATGTATTGATATATATTTCCAGTGTGTATTTACCAAAACTGGACACTAGAGGGAGCCAGACGCCATGCAATGTATAGAGACTACTCAGAATACTCCGAAGTAGAGATGGTTCGGCAGTTCGTGCTGGTTCGTTTTTCAGCCGAACAGGGGCTCGGCAGTCCGAAGCCTCCTCTAGTAGGCACCCACTGAGGGGGCAGCGGCACGAGGAAGCAGGGAAGGGAAGCCAGGGCATGAACCACCGAACCATCGGTTCGTGTCCGTCTCTACTCAGACGTCGTTTCTTCTGGGGATACTTGTGCAGTTTGCCCATGGCCAGACAGGGGGACTCTTCTCTCAGGAAGCACAAGTGGAGCATCAAAAGCTGAACTCTGGCGTCACAGCCGGAACCCTAAACTGTTCAGCTCCCATGAAAGAACTCATACAAGGGAGGAATCACATAGATCACTGGACCGCGGAAAGGTGTTCGAAGTTGCAACCCGACCCACCACCAATGGATTTACACAATTGTCACCCTTTAGTCAAAATACAATTGAATAATTAAAAGCGAAATGTCCAGCATCAGGGTGAGGGGGATGTGGAAACTATCTCTCCCGGATACTGTGGCCGTCTTGCAAACGCCTAAATGTCAATGTCAGGAAAAGGCAGGCAACAGGTTCGCAGAGAAAAAAAAGTAATGGTGGCATTAGATTTGTTTCGGTGTGAGCTTTCAGGGTGTGTGTGTGAGAGAGAGAGAGAATCTACTTCTTTGGACCCAACGAGTGGATTCTGAGCCACGAAATCTCCCAGGGAAAGAGATTAATTTCATTGTGAGGGGGCCACAAAATATTTTCCGCCCTGCACCCTTTTTTGATGCCATGAAAAAATGAATTTTTAATTGCACTTTGCCGCCCGGGGAGACCAGGAGTCTTTGGAGAGCATGCCAGGAGACGGTCCACCCCCACTGAACACCCCCCCCGCCCTCCCTCCCGCCCCTCCCCGTTGCCCCTACCCGCTGCGCAAGGCGGGTGACGATGCAATCCGAGCAGAAGCGGTGGAGACACTCCTTGGTGGTCATCGTGTGCTTGAGCATGTCCAGACATATCGGGCACATCAGCTCGCTGTGGAGGCTGCGCGGGGAGACGGCGATCTCTGTGCCATCCATTATGGCTTCCTGGCGGGGGGGGGGGGGAAGAGGACAGAAGCCAGAGGGTGGGAGGGTGGGTGAGCCGGTGGGGAGAAACCAAGGGGAAGCAGTCTGATTTTATTTTATTTTTTTAATCTCACGAATACTCTCAGGGCTTCTCCAAACAGCAGCATGTTTTCAGAGAGATGGCACAGCTTTAAAAACGTATGTCCCACTCCAAACTCTGCCCTTTGTTCATCTATGATTGTTCTTACTTTAAGAAACAAAGAAATTGGTAGCCAAATCTTTGCTTACTGACTTCTAAATCCAGACAGCCCAGAAAAAGGGGAAAGGTAGATGAACGAATACCCACCAGAAAGGTATATACAATAAAATATGTTGAAACGGAGGTTGTCCCACTTTGGACACACCATGTGTAGAAAAGACAATCATGCTGGGAAAGGTGGAAAGCAACAGGGAATGAGGAAGGTCAGATACGAGATGGATTGACTCCTTAAAGGAAACCACAGACCTAAGTTTACAAGAACTGAGCAGGGCTATTGAGGACAGGACATTTTGGAGAACGCTCATTCATGGAGTCGCCATAAGCAGGAGGTGACTTGACGGCGGCACATGAGAACAACATATATACAAATAAACATTTGCAAAGGGGGAAAGTATACTTAAACATTTAAAACAAATTAATAAATGGGAAGGGTGTTTTTTTTTAATAGTAAAAAAAGAGCACACCTCACACATGGCTCGTGAAAATATAGGATAGCTCAGGGGTTGTGGTCTCTGGCTGCAGAGCCAGAGGTTTGGAGTTCGAATCCCCCACTGGGCCTCCTTGACCGGGGCTGGACTGGATGATCCCAAGGACTTGTTGATTCCCCTCAACATATCCCAAATTGATTTTTAAGTCTGGTTTGAGGAAATTGGGGGGGGGGGGGGTGAGAGAGAGAAGGACCCCCCCTCCACTTGTCCATCAATGGCACCAGGATTTGGTCGGGTGTGATCATCGAGCGAAGCCTGTCTTTCTTACCTCCTTGTCACAATCGGAGCCCCTTTTCCCCAGGCCTCCCAACCCGCTCTGCCCTGCTTGCACGATCACCATGCCCATCGTCCCCTGACATGGTCCCCGCCTCCGCTCCCGCTCACCTGGGGCGTCCGGTGCAGCTCGTACAGGCTGAGCTCCCAGGTCTTGCTGGTCGCCTGGGCGTTGATCGGGGTCGCCATGGCGGTCGTGGTCGGCAGCTGTTGGGGGGGATTTGGGGGGGTGGAGAGTCAGAAGGGGAAATGGGGGGGTGAAGCTGAGGGCTGAAAAGGGAGGGAGGCAGAGGGGGGACGCCAAGGGAGGGTCACCCCCATCATCCCCTTGTGTGCTCCTATGCTGCAGGAGGGAGGCCGAACCCCAAAGCCAAAGGGCACAACCCCCCCCCAGACGAGGGGCTCTGGGGCCCTCTGGCCCCCTTCAATAGAAAGGGCTGCGGGGGAAGGAGCCGCAATTCCTGGCACAGGGGCTTCTGGAACAGCCGGTTCCATCCTGCACAGGGTGATCAGGAGGAGTCTGGAGTCCAGGCATCTCTGATTGGGGGCACATGAGGTTTGTCGTCCCCAAAGCAACTCCCCCTCCTTCTGCCATTCCTCTTTCCCGTTTTTTTGGTGTGTGTTTTTGGTCCCCCTTTAAGGGGGGTGCAGGATGATGCTCAGCCTCTCCTTCCTTGCCAGCCAACGCCCCCATCTCTGAAACTGGAGGACGGTTGGGGGGGGGGGGGGGCCGCACAGACATGCCAGGGCCCGGTCCTGACGCCAGGCTGTGGCCCGAGTCCCGCGCGCTCTGCACGTGCCCAGAGGGAGCCCTTTTCTTTCCCTCCCTCCCTCCCTCCCTCCCTCTTCTCCATCCGGGCATCCAAGGTGGGCCCTCCCCCTGTGTCCTCGAAGGGGGAGGCGCTGCTGCCCTCTGCACATGCTCACGATCACTCCCTCCTCCTTCCCAAACACCCACCGGGGGCGACAAAGGGTTTCCGGGGGCTCAGCCCAGCGCGCAGCCCCTGTTCCCCCTTTTTGGCGGGGAGAGGGAGGGGGGATCCCCTCGCCCCCTCCCTCCAACCCTCCCCCCCCCTCACCCCTTGGGAGGCAGCTCCCTTCTCATACCCCCTCCCTCCCTCCTGCCCCCCTACCTTTCCTCCGGGACCCCCCCAAAGCCCTCTTTCCCCTCCTGCTGCTGCTGCTGCTTCTTCCTCCCCTTCTGGGGGGGGGGGGAGGTGGGAGGGCGAGGGGTGGGAACCTCCGAGGCTCACGTCACTTCCTCTCCCCACCCCCGCCAGAGACGTCACGAGCAGGGGGTTCTCCCCACCCGCCGCCCTTCCCTGTGACGTCACGGGACGCCCCTCCCGCTCCGGGCCGTCCTCTGCGGGGGAGGCGGGGCTAGCGGCTCCCGCCCGAACGTAGAACCTTGAACTCGGGTCCGGGCAGAGACTGCACGGCAGGGAGGGAGGTCTAGGTGGACTCAGCCCTCTCCCCTCCTCCGGCAAACTGGGGGGATGGGGTGCCCCTGGCGCCTCCCCTTTCCTTGGACCCCGCTCTCCAACCCTAATAAAATCGAGTGCTTGCGGAGATCCGGAGATCCGGATTTTATGGGAATCTGGATTTTTTTAGGGTTACTGCTGCTGGTTTTAAGGCCTCTCTTTTTATTTTTTGCTTATTTTTGTTTACGTGTTGTAACCCGCCCAGAGTAGTGCTGTGACACTAAGGGGAGCGGGATACAACTTGAATTAATAAAATTAAATAAATAAATACATTGCATGGCGCCCTGCGGCCGCCCCGCCCCCGACGGCGCTTCCCTTTGCAAGTGTATCGCCCTTGCCGCTTGCAATAAAGTAAACCGTTTCCAAGAACCGAATAAAAGCCACTTCCTTGTTAAAATGTGTGTTTGTGTGTGTGTTTTAAAGTCTCACGAGAATGCACAAGGCCCGTGGAAGGCGCGGCTTGAAAAGCGTAACCAAACCTTGTGCCTATTTTTTTTCCCCCCAGGGACTCGTCCCCCCCCCCACCGCCCCTCTTTTATTCATCCACATTCCTCCAATTCAAAATGCCTGAAAGCCTTTGCATTTGCTCCCGCCCTTTGGGGGGCATTGATACACAGCTTCCAGGGCTGTTTAAAAACTTTGAAAGACGTCCCAAATGGGATCCAACAAGCAGAGGAAGGCCAGCGTTTCTGCCAGAGGGAAGCACTGGTCTATATAAAACACCAACTCTGGATTCAGCCTCCTTTCTCCCACCCCCGCTGATTTTTTATTTTATTTTTTATTTTTTGGTACCGTCCAACCTGGTGAAGATTGCTGCAGAACTTCAAAGCTGGCACACTTTGGGAAAGGTCTTACCTGACTCTTATTTTCCCCGCCTACCCCACCCCACGCCAGATTTCTTATTTATTTATTTATTGGATTTCTGTCCTGCCCATCTAGACCAAAGGTCTACTCTGGGCGGTTTACAAATTTAAAAACAATAAAACCAAAAACATATATATTATAGATCCAAGGTGGCGAAAGTATAAGAAATTAAGCTATACCTATAATAATAGCCTTTGAACTGCAGAGCTGGGAGGGACCCTCTGGATCATCCAGACCAGCCCCCCTATCCCCCCCCCCCGGTCTAGGAAGGCCAGCGAGGGATTCGAACTCCCAACCTCTACCTAAACCACTGAGCTATCCAGGCGTTCTAAGAACTGGACCGGACAAATGCAAGACAACATCGTCGTTCTGAAACACTCGTAATGAATTTGATTTCAATACATTCGCTGAAGCCTCTTTCACGCGCGATCCTAATTATTTTTAAACATGATTTCTTTTCGATTTTCAGGCTGGAACTGTGTTTTTTTTTCTAATGTTTGTTTTTATTTTTATTTTTTTAAAAAAACACCTTTTATAGACATGTATATAAAATGTGAAGGCTGTTATATGAATGGGTTAAAACAGGCTCAGAAACCAGAGTGGTCCTAGGCAGGCCTTTTTTATACCCTCTTATTATACCCTGATGTTGGGAAAGTGTGAAGGCAAGAGGAGAAGGGGACGACAGAGGACGAGATGGATGGACAGTGTCATCGAAGCTACCAACATGAATTGGACCCAACTTCGGGAGGCAGTGGAAGACAGGAGGGCCTGGCGTGCTCTGGTCCACGGGGGTCACGAAGAGTCGGACACGACTAAACGACTAAACAACAACAAATTGCCCCCCGTCCGAAACCGTGCATCCTTCTGCAGCCTTTCTCGTACATCCAGAATTCCTTTGGTGCTTTGACTGCCCGGTGTGTCCCCTGAATGCAGACTTATGCAAAACAGAAAATACTTTTTTCACTATTTCCCTCTCCTGCCGGTGTATTTCAAACGCAGAAGGATGCCTCTGTGTCAGGTGGAAAGTCTTACTTCTTCGACATGGCTCTGTGTGCGTGCGTTCACATTCACAGAAAGAGACCTGTCTAGTTCAGCGGCTTGCTACTTTTCAGACATTTTATTCTCTGGCACTAACACGGGGTGGGGGTGGGAGAAGAAGTGCCAGCAGGAGGAGGGGCCCCCCCCCCCACATCTCAACGAACTGGTGGGGGGAGAAGAGAGGGTGGCAAAGTAGTTGGCGGCGGCCTGGGAACTGGAAAGGGTCTGGCTGGGCGTTGTGGGGGAATCTGAAAAGGGCCGGGACCACCCAAGCCGAGCCTGGCCCATTGCCTCGGTTTTTTTAAAAAAAGGGCCAGGAGGGGGATTATGGGGGAGGCCGGCCGTAGCTCTGGGGGGCTCCCCTTTAAAGCACAGGACGGGTGGGGGTGGGGGAGTGAAAATTATGTAGCTTTTATGCCACCCCGATACAAAAAAAATCAAAAATAAATCCCAAATCCCTTCCCTAGGTCGCTGCGGCATTCAGACCAAAAGAATAAAAGGCGGGACAAAGGGAACAAAAGAAAGAAAGGCCCACAATTTTGTAAGAATAAAAGGTCTCGGGAAGGGGGGTGGTGGTTTTCAAGTCTTGAGCATGTGCAGGGAGCCGGGAGGAACAAGCTGTAGCTGCTCCCTAATGTGAAACACCACTCTACGCATGCTCAGAGACCTCCGAGGCCACCCAGTGTCCACCACAGTACGTGGAAGCAGGCAGAGATGTTGACAGGGCTTTCGTTCCGAGTCCCTATTAAAAGCAAGTTTCCCCCCCCCCCCCAGAAAAAAAGGGGAGGGTGGATTCTGAGTTACTGGGGGAAAAAACATGAGTTCGAGTGGTGTAACTCAAGACCGACCTAAGAGCAAGTCCCCTTCTCTGGAAGCAAGAGCAAAGTTCAGTGGGAAGCAGGTGGGCTTGGGTTAAGCCACAGCGCCAGGCTTCCTTTTCACCATCCTATGTTGCTTTATTAATAAAGTTAAGAATTGCTAGACGGCTCAGGGGTGGAGGTCTCTAGCTGCGGAACCAGAGGTTGGGAGTTCGAATCCCCCCACTGGGCCTCCTTGACGGGGATGGATTGGATGATCCTTAAGGGTCCCTCCCAGCTCTGCAGTTCTGAACATCTCCTAATGTTAAAATGAGGCCCGTTTCTTCCTCAATGGATGGACAATCCCAGTGTTCATGTGACGGGCAATCTCAGAAGTGTTACACAGGAGTAACCTGTTACGGCGTTAATTCTTTCTTCACCCCCCTTTTCCACCCCCTTATTTATGAATTTTCTTTGGCTCCTCAAGGATTCCCATCCAAAGCCACTCTTCTCCCCCCCGCCCCCTTTTCACTTTTTTGGCTGCCTGGTTTCTAACCAAAGGCTTCCTCTCCACCTCCCCCCCCTTCCCCCCCCCCAGCTTATTTATCACTTTTCTATATATAGAAAAAGTCCTTGTGTTCTGAGAGGAGTAAGTTTATTAAGGTCAACAAAGAACACCACAAAAATGACCAAGCATTCAAGTCATCTTAGAACTTCTCCCGCCAGATCTACAAGGGGACAGACTTTGACTGCCAGAGTTAAAGAAGGCAGCTTCATTCCTTTTGCAGAGTAACTGTAACTGTGAGTTACTTTTACAGTTACAGGGTGCATGTGTGACCTCTCTCCTAAGGGGCGCACCTTGTGTTTTCTGGTTTTGGGATTATTTTGGAAAGGAACTTCTTTTCGGAAACGAGTAAAGAATTCCAGTAAAGAGTTACTTTTCAAAAAAGTGTAAGTGGAAGAGTCACTCGTGTTGGCCTGGCGTTCTCTAGTCACCAAGCCTTAGCATGTTTCAGCCCCAGATCATCAGAGAGTAAAGAATGGAAGCAGGGGCTTAATGGCCAGTCAGCGTTTGAAGGGTCTCCTCCGAGGATGGCCGGCCCGGAAGGACCACTGGGTTCGTCACTTGGTGGAAGGAGAGAAGGGTCTCTGGCCCCACCCATTCTGCCATCACATTTGGGACACGTGGTGACAGACACCCTGCAGACCGGAAAATGCTCTGGGTGCGCTTCATAAGTTCATTGAAGGACAACCATCAAATATACTGCATGTGCCATCATGCCCCAGTGCAAATGAGCACATCTGCTCCTTGCTCCAGTGGCATCTCCCACACGGGATGCAGGCCCATCTCAGCCTCGGGTGAACCATCACATCCTCGCACAGATCCTACAATGCAGACAGCGGAAAGGGAGAAGCAGGAACTCCTTAAGTACTGAAAGACAAACAGGAAAGAATTATAGCCTAATGAAGGAAAAATTAATGATATTACAAGAATTTTACCAAAATGTATAAAAACGTAATAGTACATTGAAAGAAGATATAGAAAATTATATTAAAGAAAATTTAAAGAGTAAACTATTAGAGAATGATAAAAGAGAATTAGAAAAAGAGATAAATGATGAAGAGATTACAGAGGTTATTAACAAACTAAAAAATAGTAAAACTCTAGGCTTTGATGGAATGGGATCAGAATATTATAAAGCTTTTAAATCAATACTGATCCCCAAGATAAAAATACTTTATAAGGGAATATTGGAAGGAAAGAAAATACCAGATTCTTGGAAATATTCATTAACAACTCTTATTCCAAAACCCAATAAAGATTTGACAGGCCCAAGTTCGTATAGACCTATTTCATTATTAAATCAAGATACAAAGATATTTACTGCAATCTTGGCAAATAGAATGAATAAGTTTATTACAAAATATATTAAAGAGGATAAAAATGGGTTTTTAAAGGGAAGACAAATGGAAAATTTAACTAGGAGGGTTTTGAATATTATATATACAGTGGTGCCTCGCTAGACGATGTTAATCCGTTCCACGAGGATCGCTGTCTAGCGAAAACATCGTCTAGCGAAGCACGTTTTCCCATTGGAATGCATTGAAATCGCTTCAATGCGTTCCAAGGGAAAATGCAGTCGTCTAGCGAAAATTTCCCATAGGGAAACCTCGTCTAGCGAGTGCGGGTCCCCATAGGAATGCACTGACAGCTGCACTGACAGCTTTTCACCACTAGTCGGCGCACTCCTATGGGGAAACCTCATCGTCTAGCGAAAATCGCCATAGGGAAACATCGTTTTGCGAAGCGCAGTAGCGATCGCAAAAAGGCATCGTCTAGCGATTTCCTCGTCCTGCGAGGCAATCGTCTAGCGAGGCACCACTGTAATATAGAAAAAGATAAATCAAAGGCAGGTATTTTATCATTAGATATTTTTAAGGCATTCGATTGTGTAGAATGGCCAACATTAAAGATCCTTTTAAAGGGTTGGGATTTTGGAAAGAAATTTAGGGGGGTAATAGACCAATTATATTTGGAGAACACTTCTGCAGTAATTGTTAAAGATGGGATGACAGAGCAGATAGCTCTAGGCCGAGGCACCAGACAAGGTTGCCCTCTTTCTCCAGTTCTGTTTTGTTTGATTATTGAAATGTTAGCAAATGCAATAAGGAATGACGATTTAATTGAAGGTATGGGTGAAAATAATAAAATAAAGATTATTTGCTGATGATTCCCTATTGACAGTGGAAAACCCATTAGAAAGTAGAGATAGAATTAAAATTCATTTAGAAAAATTTGGAAAAATAACTGGATTATGTGTAAATTGGCAAAAATCTGAAATAATGTTGTTTAATCATAATAAACTAGAACAAGAAAAGTTTGTTGATAAATATGATTTTAAGATATGTAAATCGGTTAAATATTTAGGTATAGATTTAGTAAAAGATACTCAAAAAATAAAGGAACATAATTATAATAAATTAAAAGGAGATATTAAAAAGAAATTACAGGAATATACTAACTTAAAACTTTATTGGTTTGGAAGGATCGCACTGATAAAAATGAAGATTCTGCCAAAAATTAATTTTTTATTTAGAATGTTACCAGTACACTTAACAGAAGATGATTTTAAATTTTGGCAAGGAATGATTAATAAATACTGTAATGAAGGAAAGAGAGCCAGAATAAATAAAAAGTATTGGTATAAAACAACAAAAAAAGGAGGTATAGGCATACCAAATATAAAAAATTATTATTTGGCTGATCAGTTGAGGTTCATTCGGGAAATTATATATAACCCAGAAAGGTTAATTTGGTGGAAAATGGAATCATCAGAATTACAGGTGGATATTGAAAAACATCTATTTGATATGATTAAGAAATATAAAATAAGCGAAATTAATAACCCGTTTTTAAAGACTATGTTAAACGTCTGGTACAAGTATAGAAAGAATTTATGTCCATTTAACTCTCCATTAGGATTAGTGACTGAAATAGAGAATTTTCCTGCCAATATGAAAGTTTATGCAGAATTATTTAAAGAAAAAAAAGTGATTAGATTAAAAGACTGGTTGTATAAAATGAGATTGAAAGATCAAACGAAACAAATCCTTCAAAATAAGAATATAGCATGGTTGAATTATATGCAATTAGAAATATGGACTAATGAATGGGTAAAGAAGTATAATAAAGGTAGAGAATATACAAAGTATGAACAATTTCTGTTATCATATGAAGATATTCAGATGACTGATTCAGTAAAGGGTGCAGTGAGTAAAATTTATAGATTCCTGCTTGATCTAGAAGAAGAAGAGACCGAGAATGAAGGACTGAAGTTAGTGTGGGAACAAGACTTAGGAAAAAGAATAAATGATGAAGAATGGAGGAAGATGTGGAAAATGAGGGTTTTACGATTTATGTCGGTGAGAATAAGAGAATTTTTTTTTTCAAATTGGGTTTAAGATGGTATTTGACACCGACAAAATTGAATAAAATTAACGCTAGTTATCTGAATGTCTGTTGGAAATGTGAGAAGGAAATTGGTACATACTGTACTTTCATATGTGGTGGGAATGTGAAAAAGTACAAAGATTTTGGAAACTAATCTTTAAAGAACTAAATGACATATGTGAAAAAGATATAGAATTTAATCCTGAGATAGCTCTGTTATCAATATTTGAGAATGTGGAATACGATATGATGACTAGAGAGTTGATTACCAATTTATTAACAGCAACCAGATTAATAATAGCTAGGAATTGGAAATCAAAGTCTGAATTTCGAATGGAAGAATGGTATCATGAAATATGGAACATTGCTATAAATGATAAGCTAACTTGTAATTTAAAGGTTAAGAAAGGAGAGATGAAAAAGAATAAATTTCTATGATATATGGGACAGATTTCTTGAATATGTGCTAACAAGAGGAACAGGGAAAGCTCCAAATCAGGAATCAATGCAGTTCTGGAGAAGAGGACAATAAAGGTGTGAGACAGAGAGGGAGAGGGATACCCCACTCGCTGGAGAGCCGTCCCTCCTCAACAGCAGAGATGGGGAGGTGGACCCCAAACCCGTACCCGAGCCTTTGGTGGAGCCTCCGCAGGAGACAGTGATAGAGGAGCTGATGGAAGATGTACAGAAAGTGACGATAGGGGAAGTTCAGGAAGAAAAGGCGGGAAGGGGGAGAAAGAAGAGGGTGGAGTTTGAAGCAGGAGCGGGGGAAGTGGAAAGGAGGGAAGGACAGTGATCGCCCGGTTGGGCATGGGTGTGGATGCAGGATCCGTAGACTGGATTATGGGAGAGATTGAGAGTGCCAAAGGAGGAGGCAGATTATAGGAAAAGAGTAGAGATTCCCCCTAAACCCTCTTATTGGGGGGAAACAGAAGCAAGAGAGTGGAGAAGGAGAGTGAGAGAGGAAAAGGAACGAGTGGAGAGGGAAAGGAGAGAAAGATTGGAATGGAGAGTGAGAGAAATGAAGAGAAGGAACTACAGGGAAGACCCTGGGAGAATCGAGACCCCGATGGACGGATCTTGTGGGATGACGATCTGGACGAGGAGACCGTGCCCCTGCTGGAAGGTGCGACGAGGCAGACAGTAAAGGACTGGGCCTCAAATGATCTTCAGGGACCCTGGGACTGCAGTTATAGAAACCCGTTCTTGTTCGATGAATGGAAACCCCTTCCGGACCAGTTGGCAGAAGGAGAAAAGACTCACAATCATGTTCCAGACACTCGTTTATTGTTTAATCCTCCAATAAATCCCACACCTGTTTTGAAACAACACGGATCTGCTGATTTCTTTGAATTGAATTTGGAGCCTAAAGTCGAACCCTCACAAATTGACGCCCAACGTGGAGGGCCTTCGACACCAGGAGGCCTGACAGAAGATTGGCTCCGCAAAGTGACAGAAGGACAAGAAACCCTCGTAAAACAACTAGCGGACCAACAACAACTACTGATTACCCAACTGATTACCCAAATCAAGAATCAATGCAGTTCTGGAGAAGAGGACAATAAAGGAAGAAGAAGAATAAAGATAGAGGAAGAGGATTACTGCAAGAGGTCCCGACTAGGGTGGTGGGGAACACAGTCAATTTGTATTTTGGTTTATGTATTTTATGTTTATGTTGTAGATTAAGAAAATAATAATAATTAAAAAAAAGTACTGAAAGACGGGTTGATTGTCGGAGGACTGCCTTCTCACACCCTGGATATTTGCAAGCAAGGGACAGGAAAAGCAGTGTCTCTCCCCAAATCGCAAATCTATCTATGATATTGTACACCACAGACGCACCGTGTTGTAGTGCCACTTCACACGCTGTGCAAACGTGTGTTAATGCACCGCCCCTCCCAGAAAAATTCCTGCAGATTCCCCTCACATACAAATAAGATTACTCAGGCATGACACTCTGCAGGAACCGCGTCTCTCGAACACCTGCATGTGGTTTGATTGCAAAAAAGGGGTGGAGATGTCTCCATTTAGAAGGCAAAGACCTTTCAAAAATGTTTGGGTGAGCTCTCATGAAGAGGCTTTCTCCAGTTTCCCCTCATTTGGGGAGAATGGGCCCCATTGTGTCAGGATACCCCATATCCAGGACCGCCATGTAAGAACAGGAACGCTTCCAGAGAGAAATTCCAAGTTTCTTTAATATGATGTCCTACATTTCCACCTCAAGAGACAGGAAAAGATTGTTCACATCTTTATTGAGAAGTTTATTTTGTGAATTTGTTTGAGGGGGGGGGAAACAATTGGTTTGTGATTCTAGCACACAAACAAATAAATAAATAAAACGGACATTAAAAAATAGAATACAAATCAAAACAATTCATTTCTGAACTCTGAAATGAAACAGACAGTGCCATAGCGCTAAACTCGAGGAAATAAATAATCCCACCTTCCGGGGAAGAAGATTTTGTACCACTTCTTGTCACAGTTTCTCACAGATTGGTGACCCTTTTGCAGGATTTTCCAGGTGGAGAACGCACAGAAATAGTTTAGCTTTCTTTTCTTCTGGGGGCAATTTCTGGGACTGTGCAGCTGGCCCAAGGCCACCCAGGCTAGCTCTACTGGCAGGAGGCCCAGTGGGGGAATCGAACTCCCAACCTCTGGCTCCAGAGACCGAAACCTCCGAGCTGTCCAGCCAGCTATTGCAAATTTAAAGTGCACCATTATTTCCTTAACGTCTAGACTCCCCAGAAAGGGAGAGGCACCATGCAGTAGCGCCCCTGCGACATCAGAGAAGGGGCCTCTTCGTATATCTTTGCCGTGTTTCTGGAACTGAGGGGAAAGAATGCTGTGTGACCCGAAAGCTTACATGCGAACGCTGCCCCTGAGTGGCTTCTACCTTTTATGGACCGAAAACCTTTCTCTCTGAACGAACACAGAGCAATCAACTGATCTTCCTTCATTCTTGCTGCCCTAATGGAGGCGCTGGGGAGGTGCAAAGGAAATGGAGGCAGGAATGCACCTACCCACCCACCCCGCCACAAGAAACTCATCCCAACCTCGTAGCAGAATGAACGAAAACAAAGCATTTTCGAGAATTCCCTGGCGTTGTAACAAAAAAAAAGTGGGGGCAGACAAGGAGCATCCCTCTCTGGGTCCAGAGCACGCGCACACACCCCTTGGGGCACAGCTGGTTGCTGCCATCCAGCCCCCCGGCCCACGATGTCCAGACCCAACCCTCGGACGGACGCAGAGACAAGAATTGCGTTTGGACAATCAGGGGCCAGGGGTCCTTTCCAGAGCCTCATGGTGATTTGCCAATCCTCCAGACCTTCAGATAAAATCAATAAATTAGCAAGTGGGAGGGGGGAAAGTATGCCACAAAATGTTGCCGTGCGGAGAGTTCAGGATTCCAGCCGGACAGGCCCTTTCGGAGGCGATGCTCTTCCACTCCTTTTGCCTTCCAGAGTTCGAATCCTCCCCGTGCGTCCTTAGGGGCGTCTTCTCCCCCCCGCCAATAATTTGTTGTTATACTTCTGCAAAGTTTTGGACAGCCTCACGGCTGCTCATGAGTCCTTCTAGCATGTGGAGGTTACCATTCCTCACCTGTAAAGGGCCAGCACCCGTTTCCGAGCATCAGAACGAAAGAGAACAACGTTCGGATCCAGCGGCTTCTGGGACCTCTCCTACAGAAGGCATCCTTGTGTCCAGGTGAGAGGCAACAGACATCAAGACAGGTTCTTTCCGGAGTGACTGGACTCAGTGGAACCCCCACTTCTCTCTAAAACTAGAAATCACCTGTCCTGGATCCACAGGATCTCCTGAGAGCACCACAGTATCCTGTATATCTGAGCTCAGAGGTGACGAATTGTAACTCACACATTTACCTGTAACTAGTTACTTGGTGGGTGGTGGGGATGAGTAATGATAAGTACCCTGTTTTCCCGAAATAAGACCTAACCTGAAAATAAGCCCTCTTAGGATTTTTCAGGATGCTCGTCATATAAGCCCTACCCCAAAAATAAGCCCCGGTGAAGCGAAACCCCGCCCTCCACCCTTGTGCAGCAACCAGAAGATGACATGACTGCATTTGAATAAACGTAGATTGTTGTACATGAAAAAAATAAAACATCCCCTGAAAATAAGCCCTAATGTGTTTTTTGGAGCAAAAATTAATATAAGACCCTGTCTTATTTTCGGGGAAACACAGTTATCAAAAGGTTACTGTAGAAGCTATGTAACAAATATTGACAAAGTTACCTTTTAGCTATAATGAGAAATGATTTCTAGTTGCTTTTGAACATTATTTTAAAGAACATTTTGAGGCATGTTTAGAGACACTTGGACAGGAATTTCAGGCGTTATGACTTTTCCCTTTTAGAAGTATTTCCAAGGCGCAACATCAAAACTGGTCACTAGAGGGAGCCAAGGAGCATTTCCTTGTATATTTCTGGTCTGCTGTCTGGCAAGGTTGCAACAAGTTAAATAATACTTACTGTACATGCCATCAGGTAGATTCTGACCCTTTCTGGGTTTCCTAGATCTAGAATACTATGAAGTTATTTTATTAGTCTCTTCTTCTGGGGGCAACTTGCTTGCACCAAGGCTACCCAGGCTGGCTCTACTCCCAACCTTTGGCGTTGCAGCCAGGTACTCCAACTCAGTGAGCTATCTTGCTAGCATGTGACATATTAGTGACACGTTACAGAATACATTGCTTGTAAGACGGAAGCACAGCGGCCCGTTTGGCTGCTTGGAGGTAACCAATCAGACAAGACGTTCCTTCCACACTGTCGCTGTGGGTCTGACCCAAGAGTCGGGCACCTATCCAGCTACTTTCAGGCTGCCATGGACCAGCTCTTCAGCCAGTGCTTCAAGCCTACACAGGAGGAGGCTGGGTTGTGCTTTGGGTCGGCCTCACCAGAGAAATGCCATTTGACAGGGAAACCTCTTCCATCCCAGGTGTGGCTCTAAACCTCTTCGGAGAAGCAAAAGTCAAAGGCTGAGCAAGATGGCTTGAGAAAGGGAAACGGAGGTGTTTCTATCTAAGTTTTGGGAGCTTTTGCAACCTTGCATGCTGCCTTTAGTAGGTTTGGCGAGGGAGGGAACTTTCTGGGCTGGGGTGACTGTCAATCTATCCAGCATTAACCAATAGCTCTCTTATGCCTCTGAATTCAAAGAGAGCCCCGCCCCTCTGTGCTGAAAACAGTCGTGTCTGTCAGTTTGCTGTTTGATCTGTTCAATTGTAAGTAATGATTTCTGATCATTTTTTAACATTGTTTGTAAGGACATTTTGAGGCACATTTAGACAGTTAAGAAAACTGACAGGAAAAATTGATTATTTGGAAAGGTGGTGCTGGAGGCGAGAGTTTTGCTCTGAACTGCCAGGAAGACGAACCAGTGAATTTAAGCATAGCATGAGAGGACAGAGTTCTCTGGAAAAGACCGAAATGCTCTGAAAAGTGAAAGGTAGCAGGAAAAGAGGAAGACCAAATAGATAGGCTGATTTCCTGAAGGAAGCCACACGTTTAAGTTCCCAAGAGCTGAGCAGGGCAGCTGAAGACACGACAGTGTGGAGGCCTCTCATTCATGGGGTTGTCAACGGACTGTCCTGTCTCCCTCTTTTTCAATACACTAAGATTTATTTTTTGCATTGCTGTTTTATATCCGAATTATTTCTAGAGTTTGCATTTCTGCAGACATCCCTCTGCAGAGGTTTGCCATCTTTCGCCCTGCACTGAAGGACTTGTGTCTCCTTTTAAATTTTTTTAGTAATCCACAGAAATTCCCTCCGCCACAAATTCGCCTTTGATTGGAGGAAAGGGAGGGCGAGGGAGAAAATTGTGAAAGTTACCGTTTTGGCCTGCCACTCCCAAGATCCCAAAGCCATTGATACCTGCCATCTCCCAATGGGTGATGGGTTTTGTAGTCCACCTCCCCCTTCCCAGAGAGGCTGTTAGAGACAGGCAGGCCACGTTCTTCCTCTCTCCCACACCTGCTGGGGGCCCACCTGGGCCACAGGTGTGCTGGAACAGCTCACCTGCACAAGCACACACCCCCATGGGGTAGGTGAGGAGACCCTTGGCTGGAGTGGAGGGGTGGGAGGCCATTGGAGCCAGAGGGGTCTTGGCACCCAATGCGCACCCTTGGAGCAGAAAGGTGGCTGTTCTCTGGGAGACTCCCTCTGCCTCTGTCAAACGTACCGCACTGCAAGGGGCCTGTGAGGTCATCAAGTCCAACCCCCTGCTCAATGCAGGGATACAAACCAAAGGATATCTGCCAGGTGGTTGTCTATGTTTCTCTTGAATGCCTCCAGTGTTGGAGCGCTCACCTGCTGTACTACTTTAACAGTGGAGAAGTTTTTCCTGATATTCAACCAAAATCTGGCTTTCTGTAACTTGAGCCCATTGTTGCGTGTCCTGCACTGGGATGATCCAGAACAGATCTTGCCCCTCCTCTCTATGACAACCTTTCAAATATTGAAAAGTGCTATCCTATCACCCCTCAGCCTTCTTTTCTCAAGGCTAAACGTGCCCAATTCTTTCCGCCTTGCCGCCTAGGGCTTGGTTTCCAGCCCCCTGATCCTCCTTGTCGCCGTCCTCTGAACTTGTTCCAATTTGTTAGCATCCTTCTTGAAGAGCGGTGTCCAGAACTGCACACAATCCTCAAGGTGAGGCCTCACCAGTGCTGAATAGAGGGCTCACGGGATTTGGAGACTAGACTTCTGTTAATGCAGCCTAAAATAGCATTTTCCTTTTTTTGTAGCCACATCACACTGTGGGCTCATCTGCAGCTTGTGATCTTTCAAACCAACACCCTTTTACAAACTCTGTGGTTGCTCTTTCATGGCTTTGTTCTGTGCTTTGGCATCAAGGGGTGGGGGGTGCAGCTAGTGGGGGGAACATGTCTTTGGGACACCCAGATTGGCCCAACACTCAACCACACCACAGTTAATCCAGAATGGGGTCTAAAAGAAAAAAGCAGGTCTAATCACATCTTCTTCCCCATGGCCTTTTTGGGATGGGGGCAGGGGAGAGAATAGTGAATCCCAGTTGCAACTGAATTCTTTGGGGGGGGGGTGTCATACACAGGAATCCCAGCATGCCCAGTGATTCTGAGCATCTTCAATTTTTTTTTTAAAGGCAGGCCAAGGCAGATCACATGAGTGTGTGTGTGTGTATGGGGGGATTAAAGGGACATGTGGGGTGGGGGGAGAGGAGTCAAATGTTCTCCTGGTCTTCTGGTGCCACTAAGAATCCCACAGGTCACCTTCTGCTGAAGCTGCAAGGTGAGAGATGGAAGGTAGGGGAAAAAGTAGGAACTCTGCACACGTGCGCGCCCGCACACACACAGCATCCTGCCCTCTGCTTTGCTCCTGCAGGATGAGACCCTGGCCACCAGTCACAGGGGGCATGTCTGATGCCCTAGATTTTTCAGCCAAATGACAGATTGCAATAGAAATTGGATGGATGGATGGATGGATGGATGGGACGGGTAACGTCCTACCCCCTCCGCTCAGAGGACTCAGGGAGGGTAGAAGGTAAGATCCTGTTTGCAGGACTGCAGGAGGCTCCTCTCTGTGAGCACACCAGGGGCCAGCCCCCGGGGGCTTTCAGTCTGGTCCGGCCACAGGACCCTTCCCACGAGTTTCCACTCATTCAGCATCAAGTTAGCCCACGGAGCAGGGCCACCCTCTGCCTCTTTCCTCTGCTTATCTTCTCTGGGCCCCAACGACGCCACCATGTGGCACGCGGGAGGGTCAAAGGGAGCTCAGGAGCAGAGAAAAGAGGTGCACCCTTGCAAAATGTGGGATCAAATCCTCTCTCTCTCTCTCTCTCTCTCATGAACCTGGGAAAAATTAGGGGGAATTCGGCAATTGGGCTTCAAAAAAGTAAAATTTCCAGGACGCAAGATATGGGTGTAACTACACACTCGACGCATGCACACACACCCCAATTTTTGGCAAACAACCTGGAGGTGATGCGTAGGAAACAAAACCGATGTGCTGACTCCTCTTCTTGAGAATTCTAGAGTATTTTAAAAGGCATCACAACCGAGTCCCTGAATTTTTAAAATTAAGATAATTTTTAACGTTTTGCCTGTTTTAATTATTCAGTGTATTTTAATCCATTTTATAGTTTAATTACTTTTTACACATACACACACACACACAAAGAGAGAAGAAGTAACTTTTACAAGTTCGGAGCAAGCCGAACTTGTAAATAAAATAACTTTTCATCCCTCTTTAAAGGGTTCCTCTGGATTCTTGGAACATGGAAGCACAGCCACTATCTCTGAGGCGTCCGAAATCTGGCCACCTATATTCCTATCATATTCTCTCCTACACCTCTGGGCCCCATCCACCCAGTGCATCCCTTTGGCTGAAAATCATCCGACATAAAACCGGAGATCTCCTGCATCCAGAAACAACCCTTCCAGTTTCGTCCAGGTTCGGACACTTCCCGAACCCTCCTTTTCAAGCCCAAGAAGGTCCCCAAATTGGGGGGGAGGAAGGGGTCTCCGATTCTACCCCCCATCCCGGACTTACAGACCAATGCAAAAACTCGCTAGGTTTTGCCCTCGGCTGCTGCTCGGGAATCTGCCGGGCTCTTTTTTTGTCCAGCTACTTTGGGTTTTGTGGGACAAAAGCAGCAGATAAGAAATAACGGGGAAATAACGATAATAAATTAGCAAGGCATCCCGTTTTTTAATAGGATAGCGGTCCCAAAAATTCCACCGTTCCTTCTGCCTGGTCACCCGGTCCCTTATTCTCTTCCCCTCCTGCTACCCTTTGCACCCCCAAATCCCCTGGCAAGGGCCCGGCTCTCCTTTCTGGTCACTCTCTCTCTCTCTCTCTCACACACACACACCATTGCCATCTTCTCTGGGTCACTTCTTACTTCTCTTCTCCTGCGCTTTCCTTTCTTCTTCTGGTCCTGCCGGGGTCTTTTCCCACCAGATCCCGCTGGAGAGGCCGAGGGAGAAGTTGCTTCGGGGGTGGTGGTGTCCAGGCTGCCCCTGTGCTCGGTGGTCCCAAGGCGTCCCCCCTCTCCTCTTGGCTTCTCGCTGGGGCTCCGTCCTCTGGCCCTTCAAGAACGTCCCCCGAAAATCCTTTAAAAGGAGCCCCCAAACGCACATACTGACCTGTTCCCAGTTTGTTCCTGGGTGCTCTTTGGGCCTCACTTGCAAAACCCATCTGTTTGGGATTCTGTAGGGCTTTGTGTGTCGGGGGGGGGGGCAAGTTGGCACTTTGGAACAGCCATGGGGTGCCCCATTCCTCACCCCCCCCCAAAAAAAAGCCCACACGACCCGGAGTCTGACCTTACCTAAGCCTCTTCTAACTATACATCCACAGCCCCCCAGATTCCTTTCCAACCCCTGGCCCTCTGGCGGGTCCCGTTAAAAAGTTATTATAGGCACAGAGGGAGGCTACTCTGCCCCACACTGGATGGAATATGGGGGGTGGGGGACAGCCAAGGGGCTCCCTCCCCTCCCCAATCAAACCCACCCTTTCTTGGGGTCTCCTTCCCAGCCAGCTTTGGCTGCCTTCATCCGCCCGCCTTTCGGGTGGGAGCAGGCTTGCCCTCCCTCTTCCCTCCGCCTCGCCCGCCCGCCTTCTATGGGGCTGCTGCAGCTGTGCCCACAATAGCTCCAAGATGGGGGGGGGGGGAGAGACAGAGAGATGAAGAGAGGGAAAGAGGCTGAATGGGGGGGGGGGAGAGGCTGGCTCCTCCGTCCATCCATCTTTCCATGGGGGGGGGGGAGAGAAAGACCCCTCCTCTCCCTGTGCAGGAGAAAATAAAATGGGGGGGGTAGCTGGAGAGCCACCCAGGGAGATGGGGGTCACTATGGTGAGGATGGGAGGGTTATCCTGTTACCGTGGCGATGGAGAGGGATGCTAAGAAAGGCTGTGGGTGGGTGGGGGCCACAGAGGGAGGAAGGCCAAGCAGGACCCCCCAGAGGGTCAGGGAGCACCCACCCAGCACAGGGGCTGAAAGGTGGGGGGGCGCTTTTGCCAGCTTTTGGAGACTCCATCCCTTTTCAAGACCCCCATCCGTTGCCCGGGGTGATGAGGGCCTGAATGGGAAGCATCGGGAGCCGGAGGCTTCAAACGGGGCCCGAGAGAATAGGGGCGGTGGGGGAGAGACCGGGGCTAATCTCTCCTCCTCTTTTCCTTTCCCCCCACCTTCCCACTCCCCTTAACCCTAATCCTCCCCCCCCCCCACTTTTTCTTCCTCTCCCCCCCCTTTTTTCCCCCTGGCCCTTCCATTCAGGCCAGGCTACAGAGCCCGGCAAGGCAGCAAGGACCACAGAGGCCACGAAACCTCCTCGAATCCCACCCTCCCCACCCCATGAGGAGGAGGGTAGGGGTTGCCCCCCCTCAAGAGATGCCACCCCAACAGTGCCATGGGCAAAGCCCACCGCAGGTCCTCGCCCAACACACACAGGCCGGGCGGGGGGTGGAACAACAGTACAGGTTGGGCATTCGAATGAAGCCAGTGTGAGAAGCCACAAAAGTTTGTGCTGAGACAAACACACACACACACACAACGCCCCCCATGTGTTAATGCATTCATAGGAGGAGTGGGAAAAAGCCCTCCAAAAAGTAACTAGCCCCATTTTTTAGGTTCTGAGGAGGACCTGCTGTGACAAATTTATTCATTTAAAATGTTTTTACCCTGCCTTTCTCCTTGAAAAGGGCCCAAGTTGGCTTATATCATTAAAAGGCAATATTTAAAGCGGCAAATCTCTCCTCCACCACCCTCCAGTGGTCCTCTGGGTGTTCCTGGACCATATACCCCACTATAAATTTCATACCCCAAAAGTCACCCCCCTTTTTTTTTGTACAAAGGCCTTCGGCCACACGGCTGCGTTGTGGTTGTTTTGCTACTAACACGCCGTCTTTTTTTCAGGACGGCAGCCAGGAAATCGAAGGATGCAGGAGATCTCTCGACTGACGAAATGTCGGGGCCCTTCGCTCCCCTGCCCGGCAGAAACATCAACGTTGTGAGTTCAGGGGGAGCCTCTCAAGGCAAGCAAAATGCCTCCACCGCCTCTCAGGGGAGCCCGGCGCCACTTTGCAACCTGGCTCAGGACCTCGGCAAGACGACGTTTGCCTGGACCCGGCCGGTGGGGCAGCGCTTCCTGGCTTCCAAACGAAGTTGAGTTGGGAGTTGGACTTCATTTCCCAGAATCCCCACTGGCGGCATGCACAGCCAAGAGGATTCTCTCCTACGGCGGAGGAAGGCCTGCTGTACAATAAGCAGTTTGTTGTTGTTACGTGCTGTCAAGATGCCTGTGACCCACAGCGACCCTATGAATGAGCCATCGCCAAATTTTCCTGTCCCTCACCTGCCCAGCTCAGCTCTTGGCAACTTAAGCTTGTGGCTTCCTTTAGGAAGTGTGTCCATCTCGTATTGGGTCTTCCTCTTTTCCTGCTGCCTTCCAACTTTTCCCAGCATGATTGTCTTTTCCAGAGAATCCTGGCTTCTCACGATGGGCCCAGAGCAGGACACCTTCGGTTTTATCATTTTTGCCTCCAGAGATAAATCAGGCTTGATTTGATCTAGGACCCACTTGTTCGTCTTCCTGGAGCCCGGTTCTCCTCCAGCACCATCTTTCGAACAATTCCCCCCCCCCCTCCATCAGCTGTCTTAACTCTCCCACTTTTACACCCATATATAACGATCATGAATACAATAATGTGGTTGATCTTGGTCTTAAGGTCTCCAAGGACACATCCTTACAACTTGATGACCTTTTCGAGTTCCTCCATCCTTGGCTATTCTTATTTCACTCGGGGCTGGTGCAGCTGAAGAATTCCTGGTGGATTGGGCCCTTCAGTTCCCAACAACAGGCAGAGGCCACCGTGGACTCCAGGACTGACAAGCTGCATCCCCATCACAAGCTGAGAAGTAATGAGTTACAAGTAATGCAGTTACCTGTAACAAGTTACTTTTCCATTTGTATTTTTGTAAAATGAGGGCGCGACAAAGTTTTGTTTCAAAAGTTAACACAAAAACACCCCCTTCAAAGACCTGAAGGGCCGCCACAGAAAAGCAGGACAAGATTAGCTCAGTTACTTCCTCTCCCTCTCGCTCTTAGCTGACCTACCTGGCAAGGTTGCCATAAAGATAAACCTCGTGTGGAAGAGGGCCATGTGCTCTGATCTGAGGAAATGTGGAGTGTAAATGTACTAAAAATATATATTTATTGTTCTCCATCTTTCTTCACCCAACACATTGTTAATCTGTGGAACTCCCTGACACAAGGACCTTAATAAAGGATGGGGGGGAAGCCCACATGTATCGAGCACAAGAGCTAAACAGAGCCTCCTCCTTCAGTGGCAGTCTACCTCTGAATAGCCAGAGGTAGGGAGAACAAGCAACCCGAAGAGAGAGAGAGAGAGAGAGAGAGAGCGAGCAGCGGGCTAGTGGATTTGGGGAATTCATTCATTAATTTATTTAAAATATTTTTCTCCTTAAAAATGACCCCAGGCGGCTTACAGCAACTAAAAGACAGAATCTAAGTTGGTAACAATGAGTATAGAATGCTAAAAGGGTCAATGAACACAAAACCAGAAAAACATCAGCAACAGCAAAACACATTCGAAGCAGTAAAGGCACACTCAGCCAGCCAGTCATTGAAGGAAAGCCTGGTCTGAAGACAAAGGTCTTTTGCCTGCTTGCGGAAGGACAGCAAAGATGGGGCCAGCCTGGCCTCCAGTGGGAGGGAGTTCCAGAGTCTAAAGGAGCCGCCACAGAGAAGGCTCTCTCCCAGTGTCCCCACTAAAGGCACCCAAGTTTGTTCTGGAGTCACGGAGGTATTGCGAGTGTGTGTGTGCGTGCATGCATGTGTGTGGGATTTCTACCGTCCGAGGAGTCCCCCTGAAGGCTCTTTGGGGACTGACCAGGAACGGGAGCCGAAATGTGAGGTCCTTTCTGCCCTTTGACACCCGGGGCCATGAGAGGAGAGCCGAGAAGGGCTGGAGAGGGGGACGGCCCGCCTTCTCTCTGCCGTTCCCCCTCCTCGACAGCCCAGATAATCCTCTCTCTCCCCCCCCCCGGCCACCCCCACCATCTTGAAGCCCCACACTCCCTTTTCCAAGCACACACCCCCCCCAATAATCTCTTTGGCAAACATTAATTAGTGCAGGCTCACAACCAGGTCCCACCCCACCCCGTTAATCCCTCAACCCAGGGGGATTAGTGGAAGATGGGGACCCAGGCCTCCTGGATCACAAATGCCACTGCCCCCCCCCCCCACGGTCCTAGAAGCTCACTTGGGGCAGCAAAAAAAAAAAAAAAAGCGGGGAATTGTTAAGTGCACGAGAGGAGCAGCTTTGGCCAAGGCACTCTGCACATGATAAAGGCACTCCTGCTGCCCTATTTCAAGGCTGTTCAAGGGTACTGCTCTTTGCACTGCTTCATCATAGGAAAGCATCCGTCCTGCTTCTGCCAGTCATCATCATCACCATCACAGAACGGCAGAGCTGGAAGGGACCCTCTGGGTCATCCAGTCCAGCCCCTTCTTGAGGAGGCCCCCGTGGAGGAATCGAACTCCCAACCCTCTGGCTCTGCAGCCGGAGAGACCTCAACCCCTGAGCTATCTGGTTGGAGCTTTGAATGCCTTCTCACCCCCACCCGCCCCATGACCCAAGATCAAGGGTTCCCCACCTGGGGTCCCCAGATATTTTTGGACTACAGTTCCCAGAAACCCTGGCCAGCACAGCGAGTGGTGAAGGCTTCTTCTGGAAGTCTGAGTCCAAGAACATCTGGGAACCCCCCCGGGTTGGGGACCACTGCTCTATAGAGAGCAGAATCCCGTTGGGAAATAAGGAGCATTAAGACTCTGCAGGTACCGATCAACCCCATTTAAAACCACTGGGAAGCAGAACCCTGCCCGCCGTGGGATGTCCTAAGGATTCTGGCCTCCGGTTTTAGGAAGAACATCCAAGAGATTGGCTGGCTGTCCGTCAGGGATGGATCCCTCTATCGGCAGCGGGCTGGACTAGATCATCCCCTGGGATCCCTGTCCATTTTGCAATTCTAAAGTGGCTAAATGTTAAAATCAGTTGGGAAAGTACATCCCACGCAGCATTTCTTCCTGAATAAATTGTTGTTATGTGCCGTCAAGTAGCCTCCGACTTACGGAGACCCCATGAACGAGCCATCTCCAAAATGTCCTGTCCTCAACCGCCCTGCTCAACTCTTGTAGACTTACACCTGTGGCTTCCTTTAGTAAGTCAGTCTATCTCGTATTGGGTCTTTCCTCTTTTCCTGTTGCATTACCATCTTTTCCAGAGAATCCTGCCTTTTGGGCCCGAAAGAGGACAGCCTCCGTTTCAACGTTTGCCTCCAGAGATCGTTCAGGCTTGATTGGAGCTAGGACCCACGTGTTCATCTTCCAGGCAGTCCAAGGCATCCACAAAGCTCTCTTCAAGCATGACATTTCAAACAAATCAAGTCCACCCCCCCCCCCCATCTGTCCGCTTAACTCCTGGCCCACAATCCTGGGCCCATATCCCCTGCTGTCTAGCAACCGAGGAACGAGAAAACCATGACTTCCCCATCACAGTCCTTCCCTTGGCTCAGGCACTGAAGGCAGATCCTCCTGCTCAAGACGTCTGAGGAGCCAGAGACATGCCAGGGTCCAACCAAAGACTTGGGGACATCTCCCAGACCAGGCTGCCTGGCATCAGAGGATGCCCGGGGTGGGGTTTGAGAGGAAAGAGGGGTGGGGATTTTTTTGGTTTGCAAAAAAAAATCGGGGTAAGAATGGTCCCTGGTGAAAGTGAGCCTTCCCTTGTGTCGGCGGCAAGGAGCTTTAAAAAAAGAACAATCCCAGGGCAGTGGACATTTCCTGCAGCTTTTTTTATCAAGAAAGTGCTTTGTGGATTATTTGCGTATTTATTTAATCACACTGAAGAGACGGATCCATGCACCCAAAGGGACAGGAAATCCTCAGCCTACGACCACGGCTGGCCTTTCCAAAAACTGCAACTAAGGCAGAAACCCCCTTTTTAAAGTTTTTTTTTTGGGGGGGGGGGGGAAGGGGGTTCGGAAGTCAGCTGAAAATGAAGCCGGAGCCTGCAGAGAAGACTGGGGCTCGGAGCGGCCTCTTCCATCCCCTCCGAGAAGCCGCTGGTCCTGCCCGCGCTGCCTCCCGGATCCTTTGCCAGACCACGCGATGGTCCACACAGTGCAGCCGAGTCTCCCCAGGGGAAGGGCCCCCCACCATCCCTCCGTGGGGGAGGCTCAAAGTCAGGGAGTGTCGCCTCAAAAGGCCGTGGGGGAAGGCAGGAGATGGCCTCCCGGCGTGGACGGCTCAGATGAAAAGACCCCCTGGAGAAGGAGGAGAAAAGGGGGAGAGGATCAGAGACGGACCCACAGGGAGAACGGGAGCCCCAACCCTCAGTGGTTTAGGCATCTGGTGGAGGCCGGGAGTTCAAATTCCCCTTGACAAGGGCTGGACTCAATGATCCAGAGGGTCCCTCCCGGCTCCACGCATTTAAGATTATTATGATCTACTAAGATTACATTTATATCGCGGCTTCTCTGAGGTCCTGCTTTGTCTCCCGGCCAGACTCTCTCTGCATCTTCACCTTATCTGTGCCGAACGGATTTGAGACCACTACCCCCCGCTACCCCTTCTCAAGGAGTCACGTGTGTGTGTGTGTGTGTGTGTGCACGCACGTGCACTCACCCGTCACTTCCACGCTGGCTCCAGTGATGTAGCGGCTGTCCCTCCGAGGCCAGGAAGGCACAAACGTCAGCAACGTCTGGCAGAAGGGAGACAAGAAGGATGAGTCCCTCCCTCCGTTCTCTGGACCCCTGGCACAGCCACCTGGACCCTCGCTCTCCTCAGGAAGGAAGGAAACACCAGTCTAGCCCACCAGCCCTTTTCTGCTCGGGAAGTTCTTTTTCCAAAGTTACTTGTGGTTCCCGCTCCATACACCGCCTTTCTTTATTATCATGCTTGCCAAATAACTCATGGGCTGGAATCCTATCGAGCAGATACGCCAGCGGCGTAAATTTGGGAAGTGAACTGTAGTCAGTCAAGAAGCCTCTGCAGATATCGCCTGTGGCCAGGACGCGTGGAGAGACTTGGCGTGTGACAGACCGTGCCTTTTGGAGATGTCTTAGCTTAACAGCAGTTTTGCATCTAACACTGAACGCTGTTTCCGTAACTCGTCAACAGGATTTCAGCCAACGTCTGGCTCACGGAGTCGCTTCAGAGATCGAGTCCCTTTTGGCCTGCGATGTCTCCCCTCCCTCTCCCACCACCAAGGACATCTTTTCCAAAGGAAACTCAGGCTAATAAAAAGCATGGTTTTAATTCCCCGTGAAGGTTCCCCTACCCCCCACTCCACCCCAGACAAGGTGTGTGTGTGTGTGTGGGGGGGGGGACTCAGTCCCTACCATTTAGCCACAGACGAGGAAACCCTCTTCGCATGCTCAGAGCTTCTCTTCTGCACCGTCCCCCACCCCAAAGTGTTCGGCAGTGGCCTCCTTCCTTCAGAAGGGAGTCAAGCCTTTTGCCTGTCTAAATCCCATACTCCGAAAGGCATGTTTTCACCTCCATGTTTGTGTGTGTGTGTTTCTTTCCTGCTTCTACCTTCAAGCTCCCCAATACCTCCTGGGGTCGCCCATCCGAGGGCTGACGTGCTCAGCCCCCTGACACGGATCAGAGCTGGTGCCTTCAAGGCTGGCCTTGTGATGATATTTCCTCCTCCCTCCCCAACCCCCAGATAATCTGACGAGAAAAACCTCTGACCTTCAGGCTCCCCAAGCCGTCCCAGTGGCACCATCGCTGCAAACTGGTGGTGTGGGGGGAGAGAGAAAGCAACAGCGAAGAGGGTTCAGAACATCAAAAAGCAGCATTAATGGCAGAAACAGCAGGCATGTCCACCTATAAGTAACTAAATGCCAAGAGAAAGCTGCGCAGAAGACTCCCCACAAAGAGGAGGCGTGCCTCGTTTACTGAGGGCAGGATCCCTTCCCCGAAGCAACAGGGTGAGGCCTTTACAGTGCCCCCCACCATCGGACAAAGCGCACTGACCTTATCCAGGACTTTCTGGGGCACCTTGTCTGTCATGGGGGAGCGGATGAAGCCCGGGAGAATAGTATTGCACCGGATGTTGTACCTACAGTGCAACAAATTGGGTGTGTGTGTGTGTTTCAAGTGGCACAGTCCCTGTATGTGCCACTTTCCTACCTCAGCACCCCCAACGCACAGAAGTTTAAATAAGGAGTCACACAGGAAACTGCCTTTGCCTGAGACACACCTGGAGCCATTGCACCCCAGCATTCATTAAAAAAAAACCTACACTGGACCCTCTTCTTCAGCCCCACCGGTATGTGTGTTGGGGGGCTGCTCCTTGGGAGAGCATGCCTGTGGCCTGAGAGTGCTCCCCATAGGTTCGGCATCCTTGAGGAGGACTGGGAAAGAATCCAGCGGAAACCCTGGAGAGCCACTGCTTTCAGCCGGAAGGGATGGGCTAAATAGTCCAGGGGTCTTGGACTTGGCAGAAAACAGCTTCCCCCGGTTCCAAAGGCTCCCAAGGTGGGCTTACGGAAGACCGTTTAAGATCATCGATGGCATGACATCAAAGGAAGAAGCGAGGAGGAGGGAAGAGGAAAACAAGCACACACATGAAGCGCTCTGATTGGCAGTGACATTCCAGGACTACGAGGAGGAGCCCTTTCCTTCCACGCTGCTCCAGGGTTCTGAGTTTTAATGCATGCCGAGCAGCGACACGACCCCTAAGCAGCAGCCCTTCTCCTCTCCTCCCGGGGCTTACCTGGCCAGTTCCTTGGCCGCGGTCTTGGAGAGAGCCTCCACCCCAGCCTTGGACGCCGCGTAGTTCACCTGGCCCAAATTCCCCACCTGGCCAGGGAAGAAGAGAGGAAGGTGTGGGGGAGGCCAAGTGAGCCCAGCCCTTAAAAGGTGGCAGGGCTCTGGAGCTGTTCGGAGGCAGGAGAGAGAGGATTCCCCCAGAAATAAGCTGGAAAGGGTTTGTTTGGTTTTTTTTGGGGGGGGGGGGGGGAGGTCACTGCACCTTCCCAACGACACTGCCCACGTTGATGATGGAGCCCCCAGGAGCGTTGCTTGCCACCAGCGCCCGGGCCACGGCCTGCGTCACCAGGAACGTCCCCTGCAAAATTAGGAGGAGAGGTGAGGCGTGTGTCTCTGCTCCAGGAAGGGCCGTTTCAACACGCAGCCCCTTGCAAACCAAGCTCAGGTTGTGGGGGGGGTGGGGGGTGGAATACCTTGAGATTCACTCTGAGCACAGCGTCAAAGGCTTCCTCGGTCTGCTTGAGCAGGAATTCGTCCATGGTGATCCCAGCACAGTTGACACAGACGGTGGCCGGGCGAGAGAAGCGGGCCTGGAATCCGGACAGAAAGAGGGCTGGTTAGAAGGATGCGGCGGGGTAGGGACTTTAGGGGGTAGGTTTTGGGGGGGGGGGGGAGAGGAACCCCACGCTGAAAGGTCTCCCTACATCCCAACCCCACCCACCCATTTTGGACACAGGAAACAGTGGACAGACTCCGGAGGAAGATCAAGGGAGTAAATGAATGAGCCGCCGAAGCAAAACTCAGCCTGACGTACCAAAGACACGCAATCCAGCTAAATACATTTCAGCTCATTTTCATTGCCGAGCTAGCATGCATATCGATGAAAGTATTTTTTTAAAAAGCACACACACACAAGTTTTGTACAGAGGTGGTGCGTTTAAGAAGCCACTACCCTCCTTTCGTGCCAGAGAGAGTGAAAGATTGATATTCACCTCTCTTTGTAAAATCCGGCAGAAGAAAATATATTTTGGGGGCAACTGAACACTGAAAATTGAGATTTGATACAAGATAAGAGATGTAATTTCCTTAGACATTCAATTTAAAAAAAAAAATTGAACTGGGCTTTTGATTTAACCCTGCTGCAGAAGTACAGATATTTTTCCCCTGTGCATTTTAGAATGGTTTTAAACTGCTTTTATCCACTGCTTTTTAAATTGGATATCTGTTTAATTCCTCACACACACACACACCCCAAAATAGTGTAATGAGCTTTTGATTTAAAGTTGACCTGTTTTAAGATTATCAGCCGCCTTGGGTCAGTTAAAAAAGTAACATGTAAATGTTTCAAATAAATAAAGCTGGCGTGTCCCTTTTGAGTCTCTCCTTTGGAAGAGATGAACGAACAACGTAAGAGAAGGAGGCCGGCAGCCAGCAGGTGCTTCAAAGTGTCCACCCTTGCACACACGTGCAAAAGGGGCGACGGCTGCCTGCCGTGGACCCACCTGGATCCGGGCCACAAGGTCACCCACGCTCTTGGTACACCCCACGTCGACTTGCAGGGCCTCGTGATCCCCAGGGGGGAGCCCCTGCAGGGTCTTGGCTGCCCCGACTTCATCGCAGTCCGCGATAGCCACTACGGCACCTTCCTGAGCCAGACGAACACAGATGGCACGGCCAATGCCACTGCCACCCCCTGCAAAAAAGACGCCTGAGGTCAGCTCCCCCCCTCTCCGTTCCCCATGGAGAGAACCCCGTCCCCTCCCTCCATCCCCCCCCCCATTGCCATGTCTTGCTACCTCCTCATTCTTCCTCTGCAAAGTTCCCCCGCTCTTTCCCAGATGACCAACAGACAGAAATTCAACAGGTTGTTGGGCAAACCGCATTCAGCATGTCTCGCATGACAAGGCGGCGGCAGCAGCACCTGCTGAACCTTCTGCCTGCCAGCCATGCAGTGGCTGAAATCTCTGAAGCCCCAGGGAAAAGGCTCCTGGCTCTTACAGCCGCAGGTCCAACAGATGAAGGTAGCCTTATGCAAAATTAGGTTTCTCAGCCGCGTCTTGGAGAAGGCTGCAGCCCATAATCGAAATCCTACTCATAATTGCTGTCATCATCATCATCTCTTCTCAGCTCTGGCTCCCCTCATTCCGTCGCTGTGCTGGGAAAACGGCTTCACCAGTTGAACTTCTGGGCGTTGTCCTTAGCACAGGGTGGGAAAAAGCAGCCGGTTCTGGTTCTCTCTCCCCCCCCCCCATGGTCACCCTGCAGGCCCCCCCCCCTCAAATAAGGTCCAGGGAGACGTCCACTTGCCATTCTTCCAAAGAACGGGTTTCTGGACTAAATATCCCATAATCCCCAGAGTGGCCTGAAACAAAAGTAACTTTTCCAAGCTTGACACCTGCCTGCTTCACACGGGGGGGGGGGGGGGAGACGGATTTCCCTACCAGTTCCCTCCTCAAGTAACCTCCCCCCCCATGCTCCTTTCCACCCCCCTGCCCCCTACTGCAAAGTGGGGCGGGGGGGGAATTGCTGTCCAGCCCCCCTCCCCTCCCCCATTGCAAGGCCAGGGGAGGGCAGCATTCTCTGGACCTCATCTCCAATAGCCCCGCCCCATTGCCCCCCCTACAAGCCCCCTTTCCCCCCCCCACCCCGCGTGGGGCAGGACCTGTGACCAGGGAGAGAGCCCCTCGAAGCCTCAGGTGGGCTGCCATGCCTTTCCTGGCGAGGAAGTGGGCGGAAGAAGGGCAGCGGGCGAGGGCGAAGCCCCACCCCCGGAAGTTGTAGTCATAGAGCGGCTCGGCAAGAGGGGCAAGCCCCTCTGGGCCTCCGTCTCGCTGGCCTTGGTCCTCCAGGCCTGGTTTTTAAACGGGGAGGGGGTCAGGAGGAAGGAGAGGCTGGCCTTCCAGATGGGGAGGGTCTTTTCCCCCCTGCCAACAACTCCCATCAGCCCTAGCCAGCAGAGCCAAAGGTGAAGGATTATGGGGTTTGTAGTCCAAAGTTCATGGATTGCTTCCTTGTTGTGGCGAAGGGGCTTGAGTAATTCAGAGAAGCTATGGGCTATGCCGTGCAGGGACACCCAAGACGGACAGGTCATAGTGGAGAGTTCTGACTAAACGCGATCCACCTGGAGCAGGAACTGGCAAGCCACTCCAGTATCTTTGCCAAGAAAACCCCATGAACAGAAACAAAAGGCTAAAAGATATGACGCTGGAAGATGAGCCCCTCAGGTCGGAAGGCGTCCAACATGCTACTGAGGAAGAGCAGAGGACAAGGACAAGTAGCTCCAGAGCTAATGAAGTGGTTGGGCCAAAGCCGAAAGGACGCTCAGCTGTGGACACGCCTGGAAGTGAAAGGAAAGTCCGATGCTGCAAAGAAAAATACTGCATAGGAACCTGGAATGTAAGATCTATGAACCTTGGTAAGTTGGATGTGGTCAAACAAGAGATGGCAAGAATAAACATTGACATCCTGGGCGTCAGTGAACTAAAATGGACGGGAATGGGCGAATTCAATTCAGACGATTACCATATCTACTATTGTGGGCAAGAATCCCGTAGAAGAAATGGAGTAGCTCTCATAGTCAACAAAAGAGTGGGAAAAGTTGTAATGGGATATAATCTCAAAAATGATAGAATGATTTCAATACGAATCCAAGGCAGACCTTTCAACATCACAGTAATCCAAGTTTATGCACCAACCACCAATGCTGAAGAGGCTGAAATTGACCAATTCTATGAAGACCTACAACACCTTCTAGAACTGACACCAAAGAAAGATGTTCTTGTCATTATAGGGGACTGGAATGCTAAAGTAGGGAGTCAAGAGATAAAAGGAACAATAGGGAAGTTTGGCCTTGGAGTTCAAAACGAAGCAGGGCAAAGGCTAATAGAGTTTTGTCAAGAGAACAAGCTGGTCATCACAAACACTCTTTTCCAACAACACAAGAGGCGACTCTACACATGGACATCACCAAATGGGCAATACAGAAATCAGATTGATTATATTATCTGCAGCCAAAGATGGAGAAGCTCTATACAGTCAGCAAAAACAAGACCTGGAGCTGATTGTGGCTCTGACCATCAGCTTCTTATAGCAAAATTCAAGCTTAAACTGAAGAAAGTAGGAAAAACCACTGGGCTAGCCAGGTATAATCTAAACCAAATCCCTTATGAGTACACAGTGGAAGTGAAGAACAGATTTAAGGAACTAGATTTGGTGGACAGAGTGCCTGAAGAACTATGGATGGAGGCTCGTAACATTGTACAGGAGGCAGCAACAAAAACCATCCCAAAGAAAAGGAAATGCAAGAAAGCAAAGTGGCTGTCCAACGAGGCCTTACAAATAGCAGAGAAGAGAAGGGAAACAAAATGCAAGGGAGATAGGGAAAGTTACAGAAAATTGAATGCGGACTTCCAAAGAATAGCAAGGAGAGACAAGAGGGCCTTCTTGAATGAACAATGCAAAGATGTAGAGGAAAACAATAGAAAGGGAAAAACCAGAGATCTGTTCAAGAAAATTGGAGCCATTAAAGGAACCTTTTGTGCAAAGATGGACATGATAAAGGACAAAAATGGTAGGGACCTCACAGAAGCAGAAGACATCAAGAAGAGGTGGCAAGAATACACAGAGGAATTATACCAGAAAGATCTGGATATCCCGGACAACCCAGACAGTGTGGTTGCTAACCTTGAGCCAGATATCCTGGAGAGCGAAGTCAAGTGGGCCTTAGAAAGCATGGCTAACAACAAGGCCAGTGGAGGAGATGGCATTCCAGTGGAACTATTTAAAATCTTAAAAGATGATGCTGTTAAGGTGTTACACTCAATATGCCAGCAAGTTTGGAAAACTCAGCAGTGGCCAGAGGATTGGAAAAGATCAGTCTACATCCCAATCCCAAAGAAGGGCAGTGCCAAAGAATGCTCCAACTACCGTACAATTGCACTCATTTCACACGCTAGCAAGGTTATGCTCAAAATCCTACAAGGCAGGCTTCAGCAGTATGTGGACCGAGAACTCCCAGAAGTACAAGCTGGATTTCGAAGGGGCAGAGGAACTAGAGACCAAATTGCTAACATGCGCTGGATTATGGAGAAAGCCAGAGAGTTCCAGAAAAACATCTACTTCTGCTTCATTGACTACGCAAAAGCCTTTGACTGTATGGACCACAGCAAACTATGGCAAGTTCTTAAAGAAATGGGAGTGCCTGATCACCTTATCTATCTCCTGAGAAATCTATATGTGGGACAGGAAGCAACAGTTAGAACTGGATATGGAACAACTGATTGGTTCAAAATTGGGAAAGGAGTACGACAAGGCTGTATATTGTCCCCCTGCTTATTTAACTTCTATGCAGAATACATCATGCGAAAGGCTGGACTGGATGAATCCCAAGCCGGAATTAAGATTGCCGGAAGAAATATCAACAACCTCAGATATGCAGATGATACCACTCTGATGGCAGAAAGTGAGGAGGAATTAAAGAACCTCTTAATGAGAGTGAAAGAGGAGAGCGCCAAAAATGGTCTGAAGCTCAACATAAAAAAAACTAAGATCATGGCCACGGGCCCCATCACCTCCTGGCAAATAGAAGGGGAAGATATGGAGGCAGTGACAGAGTTTACCTTCCTGGGCTCCATGATCACTGCAGATGGTGACAGCAGCCACGAAATTAAAAGACACCTGCTTCTTGGGAGGAAAGCGATGACAAACCTAGACAGCATTTTAAAAAGCAGAGACATCACCTTGCCGACAAAGGTCCGCCTAGTCAAAGCTATTGTTTTTCCAGTAGCGATGTATGGAAGTGAGAGCTGGCCTATAAAGAAGGCTGACCGCCAAAGAATTGATGCTTTTGAACTGTGGTGCTGGAGAAGACTTTTGAGAGTCCCCTGGACTGCAAAGAGATGAAACCTATCCATTCTGAAGGAAATCAACCCTGAGTGTTCACTGGAAGGACAGATCCTGAAGCTGAGGCTCCAATACTTTGGCCACCTCATGAGAAGAGAAGACTCCCTGGAAAAGACCCTGATGCTGGGGAAGTGTGAAGGCAAGAGGAGAAGGGGACGACAGAGGACGAGATGGTTGGACAGTGTCATCGAAGCAACCAACATGAATTTGACCCAACTTCGGGAGGCAGTGGAAGACAGGAGGGCCCGGCGTGCTCTGGTCCATGGGGTCACGAAGAGTCGGACACGACTAAACGACTAAACAACAACAACAGTCCAAAGTTATCAGGAGGGAGGCCTCCCATGGAGCCACCCACCCACCCACGCCAGAAGGGGCACCCCTCCCTTTTGCTTCTGATTGGTGGGACTCAATATGAACCTGTTGAACGTCTGCCTGTCCAAACGCTCGGTGGCTCTCTCTCTCGCTCCGAGGGACAGGGGGTGCAAGACCCAAGGCTTCTAGGAAGGGGGTCTCATTAAGCTAGCAAAGGGGGGGGGGGCAAGAGAGGGGGGATATGGAGCCGGGCCGAGCAGCTCTTCTCTCTGGACTGCTTGGAAAAAGCCCCTTCGTGAGAAAACAATACCCATAATCCCCCCCTTTTTTTTTTTTGGTCATGCCGACGTGAAGAGGCCAGGGTATAGCAAAGCAAGGCAGATTTCGGGTGAATCTTACGGGAAACGTCCTGGTGGTCTGGAAGGCATCACCTCTGGGTTCCCCTCCAACCGAGAGGAAAGTCCCGGGACCACCTTCTGGGTGCCCCATGGACCCCTCCCCCCCCCCCCGCCCCAATGCAGACACTGGAGACCAGAGGAATCAACACCCTCCTTTTTTTCTAGGCAGGGTTGGCCCCCTCGAGCCCTCCAGCTCTTTCAGGCTGCAGTGCTCATAACCCCTGATAAACAGCTAAGCCAGCCAAGTCGCTAAGGCTTTTGGGAGAAAGAGAGGTTTCCCTACACAGGCTGGAAAGACCCCGGTCACATGTGCTCCCTTGGACTAGAGGCCCCATCATGGCCAGCCACAGACCTAGCTGGCCTTTGCCCATGCTGGCAAAAGGCCGGGCTGGACTCTGACCAGACGGGTTTATAGCTGCCAGGACACCTGGGTCCTTTTTCCCAGAGTTCTACCGCCCCCTGCTGTCCAGGGCAGGAAAAAACAATAATAAAGCAAATGAAAATTTTTGAGGCATCTCATTCGTTAGCTCTTTTTTTGTTTTGTTTTAATGACAGGCACAAATTTCGCGCCAGATGTGTGTTCCCGATACAGTTGCTATCCCTCCACACTACAAAAAAAATGCAAAAAGTATATCAAATAAGTACAAAGAAATGGGGACCCACCCACCATACAAACGAGGCTTCTGTAAATTAGCGAGGATGGGGGGGGGGGATCTACCACTCTCCATTGACCCAGAGACCCGCTTAACAGCTGCAGCCATGAGAGACCCAAATGCGCCCCCTCCCTTCAATAGAGGGAGCTTTGCTTCCTTTTTCTTTCTGGTGGCAGAAAATAACACACACACCCTCGACACTCCACCATCATCACCCTTCCCTCCTTTCAGCAACACCTGAGTTCATAAAACCTCACCTGCTGACACCTTTGGTGCCAACAACTCAAGTCTTTACACCCCCACCCCCGCCCCGAGGACTCTCATAACATTCACACATCCCCATCTGGAACCATGATTCCCCCCCCCCAAATCCCCCTCCCCACCTGAAGTAATCGAGCAACCAAGGAAACATTATCCTTTTCCTGGCGTACAGCTCTGGATCGCCAAACCGTCAAGGCCATGGGGTGGAGAGGGGTCAGGGTGGTCTGGGAGTCTTTTCCGAGGTTCTGCCTGAATGCCCCCCCGCCCCCAATCTAGCCCACAGCATCCTAACCTGAAGGATAACGTTTTCCACCCAAAAGCAGCCATCCCGTCTCTGTTTTGGTCCCTTTGCAATCCTTCCAAGGTTCCAAAGCCCATAATTAGGGGGTCTTGGACGTGCACTCTGCGCCCATCGGCCACAAGGACTGAGGACAGGAAAGTCCATCATTCACCCCGCCTTCTCCAATCCACCCGGGGGGGGGACTGTGTAGGTGCACGAATCCAGCCCAAAGCCCTCATGGGAGTGAGACGGAGGAAGCCCTGCTACTCAAGCCCCTGACCCACAACCCCACTGCGAAATGCCTTGTATGCCCCACAGCCCCCCCCCCCAAAGGAACAGTCATCTCTTCCTCTCCATCCAGAAAGTCGGGACAGGGAAAAAAAAAAAGCTGATCCTTGGGAAAGCTGGGGGTCACTTCCGCGCCTTCTGGAGCCGAGTGAAGTGAAGAGTCTGAGCCCACAAGAGAAAAAGGAGCTCCCAGAGTAGCGAGTAGCAACACGTGGAACAGAGTGGAAGGAATGCTCGGATCCTGTTTTCTGCTTCTCGGCAGCGACGGTCCAGCCAAATGGAAGCCGGAAGCTCCTGGAGGCTCAGCCTGCCTCTCTGGGCCAGCGTGGCTCCCCGACCAAAACCTGCCTCCGGCTCCGGGAGGCCGCCTTCCAACGCCACCACTGCCCTCCTCTTCCTCCTCCTCCTTTATTCATACTGGGCAATGAAGACCATCATGGCCACCCCGCCCAGGAGGCCCAGCACCTCCAGCAGGGACTGGACTGGCCCAGACTCCTGGAGAAGCTCCGGGATCACGGAGACGGTGGCGACGTAGATGAAGCCTCCCGCCGTGAAGGGCAGGATCCAGGCCGTGGCCGCCTCCCCGACGCCCTCCGCCAGCAGGGAGCAGACGGTGCCCGCCAGGGCCCCCAGGGCTGTCACCAGCTGCAGCTTCATCGCCTGACGGGATGGGGAGAGAGAAGGAAAGAGAGAATCAGACAAGACCAGGGGAAAGACTCACCAGAAGCCACTTTCTGCATGCCGAAGGCAGTGCTTCCTGAGAGTTGTAGTTTCACTGCTCTTTAGACATGACAGAAGGCGCCTCATAAAAAAAAACCCCAAAAAACACTACAACTCCCAGAAGGACAAGCAGCTTTCTTTTGGGTAGAATAACAACAGGAAGCAAGGCCGGAAGCTAGGTCGTGCATTTTCCATGGTAGGTCCTGGTCCAGGTGACTGAAATGTAGGCGTCTCTAGATGTGGTTTTCTGGGCTGGAACTCCCAGAATTCTGCCTGGAGAAATCTTGGAGAATCCTGGGAGTTGGAATCCCAACCCTACCCCCCCCCCCCCAAGTGGCGCAGGAGGCAGTAGCAGGATCAACCCCTGGCCTGTCCCCTTTCCTAAAAGACAGGCTACGAAATGACCTTGCTCCCCCCTTGTCTGGCATGAAGGCCATCCCGCCACCAATGCAAATTCAAGTGCCCCTCCGTCTGGCCTCCGTAGGTGGGAGACAGAGCAGACCCAGGGAGCAAAATGTCTTGGGACGAGCCTGTTTCCTCACCCTTCTCCTGCCATTCTGAGGGCTAACCAGACCCTCTTCTTTGCCCACCAAATACCAGTCTTCCCTTATAAAACAACACTTTCATAACAAGCTCCCACAGGTTATTCATGCAGTGCATCCACCCTCATAAGCTAAAAAAGCCAAATTTACCCAAATTATTTTAATTCTTTTCATCTCATCTTTCTCCCACAAGACTACTCATTCTTGTTCTTTACTCTCCCCTAGTAGCTGATACGAGTGCCTTCTGACCTGGGAGTCTCATCTTCCGTCACTATCTCTTGTTTCATTTCGGACTGTCCCAGTGCAGAGCTCGCAAAAGGCAAGGAGAAAAGCAGAGACACAGAAACAGCCCTCCGAGGAGGAAGCCAAGTGGCGTTACCTTCCGCTTGCTGCAGCCGGACTGTACCAGGATGGCAAAGTCCCCCACCTCGTGGGGGACCTCATGGAGGAGCACCGTCAGGGTGGTCACGGCGCCAACGGTGCTGCCGGCCAGGAACGAGGCCCCCAGGGCCAGCCCATCCGTGAAGTTGTGGGCAAAGTCGGCCGCCAGGTTGAGGTACCCGGCCACGAGCATGGCTGGAGGGGGAGAGAGAGTGAGAGCAAGGAGCTGAGGTGAGCGGGGGTCCTGGCACCACCCTCCGACATCAGAAGGGCCAAGAAAAAGGGCCGCCCCCACCGCCCATCTGCTCTGCGGATGACCTGAGCGGCACAGCTCGTGGCCAGAGGTTCTCTCCTGCCACCTTACTGGACTCCGGGGCGGCGTCCTTCCTCCTGGCGGCCGCCTTCTCGGCCGTCCTCCGCGCAGGCTCTTCCTCTGCTTCGTCGTCACTGCTCTTGGCCTTGGCAACTGAGGAGGAAGACGGGACGGAACAGACAGGATCAGAAGAAGCCCAGTGGGGCACGGCTCCTGCACCATCCCTGGCCACGGCTGAACAGACCGACGGAGTGGGCATCGGCCAGGAGGCCTCTTTAACCTAAGGGGTGCCCCCAACTTTCACACTGGCTAAGTGGCTCTAAAGGCCATCTTTCAAGGGATGCAAAGAACGCGGGTGGGTGGGTGGGTCTCTAAGGACAAATATGGAAGGGATCCACCCCCCTCCGGCCAATAAATAAATAAATAAATCCCAGAGGGACTCTAAGAGTTAACGCTGGCTGTTTTCTCCCTGCCAAGCGGGAGGAACCTGCAAATAAGGGGAATGGGGGGAGGGCGGGGAATGGGGTTCTGGCCAGGCCCCGGCCTGTTACCCACCGTGGCTGTGCCCGTGGTGGTGCCCGTGGCCACCCTTGACATGCCTGACAAACTTCTCCACCACCAGGAAGGCCACGATGCCGCCGAGGACCCAGAGGCCGACCAGCATCATGTGCTGGTGCTCAGGAGCTGGGAGAGGACCGGATTGGGGAGGGGAGGGGAGAGAGAAAGAGAGAGGGAAAGGAAGGAAGTGAGACCCTTTCGGGGCACTTTCTGGCCTCCGACTGGCCCACATCTCTTAGGGTCTCGATCGGCAGCCTCGCTCCGCTCTGTGCATCTGTGCCCAGATCTGCCAGCTGTGGGGAGACCCGTCCCCCAGGCGGACTCTCGGATGCCTCTGGACACGGCCTGCGGCCGTTCAGGGCCCCGCTCCTCTCGGGGCTCCTGCCTGACACCCTACTGAGAGCACTCAAAGTTCCTCTGCTTTCCCAGTGACGCCAGACGCCCTCTTGACGATCGGAGACAGAGGTCTTCCGGAAACACGCTTCCTGCAGGCGTCCTACTGCGGTGTGTCTGCCCGCCGATTCTGCAGGGCTCCTGCCCCTTCGCCTAACCCTCCCGCCCGGTGGGATCAGGAAACCCGCCGGAGAAGCCCAGTTGCAGGGGACCGGCGTCCAGTTGGTCTTTTACCCTGGTGAGAATGCCCGTGTCCAGGTGTCTTTGGGGGCGCATGGGCGTGCCCCGCTCCTTCTCCGTGGTGGGAATGAGGCTCTGTGGGGAGAAACAGGCCCCGTGAGAAGGGGAAACCGCTTCCCCCCCTCCCAAGCAAGCCTGCCAACCACCTGGCAAGCCTCCTGCCCCCAGGACTGGGGGAAAGGTGGGGCAGGGAAGCAGGCCACTTACCCAAGGCGTGTGGGATGAGGTGCAGGAAGGCGTCTCCTAGGAGCCCCCCTGAAGCAAAGCTGAGCAGCAGCTTAAGTAGGGCCTGGTGCTGGGAGGTCTTGGACTCCACCGGGATCAGGAAGAGGATGAAGTAAGGGGCAGCGCTGATGAGGAGGGTGGCCCCAATGGCCTGCGAGAAAGGGGGGGGGGAGAGAGAAGAAATAAGGGGCAGGGGCAGTCACCCGCTTTGACGTGTTTTTAAAACGTTTCATGCCGATCGTCGCTGAGCAGCTCAGCAGCCTTCCAACAAAGAGCTCTCTACTTATCCCACACCACCCGGTCGGTGGCAGGAGGCAGGGAGATTTTATCTTCCTTTATTCAACTGGCATAGAAAGAAACCAGCCACGTCTAACGCTCAGCATGGCCTACCTCACAGGGGCGCTGGGAAGATTAAAAAAAAAAGCAGAGCCCCTCTTGGCAGGCTGAGAAAAAGTCAGCTGCTGTTTTTGTTTTGGAAATGCTCACTTGCATGGTTTCAGCATGGCCCACTCTGAAGCCCGTGAAACCCTATCATTGCACCTTTTGTTATACGGTGGAGAGATGGAGCCTGCTGAGGGGGGAAACCCCAATTTCCCTCTGAAGGAGACAGGGCCAGTCACAGACGTGAGCACTCACGTAAGTCCAGAGTCGCAGGGGCTCCAGCTTCTCTTTCCTGGGAGCTGTCTTCTTCTTGTGCTCAGGGGACGACTCCGCCTGGCTGGGTCCACCAGCGTGGTCCTCGTGCGAATGGGCGTGAAAGTGAAGGTGGGAATCCTCGTGGAGGTGGGCGTGGCTGTGCCCGTGATGATGGCCCTCGTGCCCGTGATGATGGCCCTCGTGCCCGTGATGATGGCCCTCGTGCCCGTGATGATGGCCCTCGTGCCCATGGCTGTGCCCGTGATGATGGCCCTCGTGCCCATGGTGAAAGTCCTCCTGCTCGTGCAAATGGTCATGGGGATGGTCTTCGTGGCCATGGCCGTGCCAAATATGCTCATGCGTGTGGCCATGGTGAAAGTCCTCATGAGCATGCCCGTGAAACCCTTCGTGCTGCGCAGAGACACCCCAGGTCACCATCGCGCAGACCACCAGGACAACGACCACGCCACGAGGGCGGTTCCCCCACGGTGACCTGCCAGCAGCCATGGTGGTGGTGGGTCTGTCGGGGAGTAAGAGGAGGCGCAGCGTTAAGTGGACCAGCTCAGCACAGGTCTTGCCCTTCTCACTAGCCTCCCTGTCTGGCTCTCTTGGCTGGTCTAGCTGCTCCCGGGGCACTTAAACGCCATCACTCTCAGAGAGTCCTGGGATTTGCAGCCCACAAACGCAAATCTGCACCTCTGCAGGTTTCACTCCACCCGGAAAAGGGCTTTTGAGTTATTCACCTGCACCCTTGGCTTTCTCCGGCCTTCGCGGCCTGTTGTTGATCTGCACAAAAGAAAGGAAGCTGGGAGTCACAATTTTGCTGCCCATGAGGATCTACAGAGGGCACCGCCCAGAGAACTACTCCTTCCAGGAAGGCTCCTTTTCTTTTTTGTATGTTAACCACAAACCAAGGCCGGAGAAGCCAACGGTGGAGACGAATTGCTCTAAAAGTCATCTCTAGGGGACCAAAACATACAGGTAGGCAGATTCGGGTTCATGAAAGGGCACACCCCTGTGGGTTGATCCATGCTACCCCCCTCCATCTCTCTCTGATGGACCTACAATTTGACCCAACGGCGTCACAGCAGAAAGGGACCAACCTCTCTGTCTTGTATGGCCTGTTATTTTGCACAATGGCATCTCCGAGCAGCTGAGGCTGAACGAACAGGAACAGAGGGAGCTGCTCAGGATAGTTTCCTCCCTCCCTCCCTCCCTCCCTCGGAGTGTCTCTTTGCCCTCCCCAGCTCCAACCCTCGAAGGCTTGTCTAGGCCTCCCTGCCTAGATGCTGCCTGCGGGAAAGGAGCCTTCTATATGCAAACAAAGGGCCCTTCCATGAAGCTCCAGGTCCAGTCCCGTTCCCCCCCCCCCCCTCCAAGTAGCTCCTGAGCAACCCCAAGCCTGCGCATCTTGCTTGAGAACACGGGCAGGGCAAGACCAGCCTAGCATGCTTTTCAAGAATCCCAGGGGAACCAGCAGCAGCAGGAACCATCAAGAAAAGGCGTCCGTCTGGGTGCCAGTCTGGGTGTCTCCCCACCCCTCCTTCTCTGCTGGGTGGAATGCCCTCCCGGCACCACTCCGGTTCCTTCTGTTTTCTCCTCATTAGCAACGTCCCCTTTTGCAACCCAGCAGGCCGGCCTGAAGAGGCTTGGTGTCCTCCCTCGTGACCCTAATGCACAGATTAGTGATGCTGGGATCAGAGGCCAGGTAAGGAGGGTGGGAGAGGCAGGGGCCGGTCTTTCCTGCCCCCGCCACCAGGACGACTGCAGGAGAAGGTGGTCTTTTGCTGGCAGAAAACAGCTGCCCGCCTTCAGGGCATGGACTACATCTCCCAGAATCCCCCCACCCCACCCCCTGCAGCCAGCTTGGCTATGCTAAGATGTGTTCGATCCCTTTCTGGGTGGGTTTTTTTTTTTTTTTTTTGCAAACTTTTTTGTGGGGGCTGCTCCTGTTTGGTGGTGGAAAGAGACAGATGGGGGGCATTTTTTTGGGGGGGGGGTAAGGGGTGTTGCATTGCATTTTGCGCTCTGACACTCCCCCCCCCCGCTCCCCCTACCATCACTTGCATACCTCCTGGGGCATAGAGTATGTCAAGAAGGGGGGAAAGAGAGTCCTCCCTGCCTCCTTTTTCCCTATTGGGAGGAGGAGGGCCTGGCTTATTTCATGGGGGGCTCCCAAGCACAACTCCCCCCCACTGGTTCCTACCCCCCCCCACTCCCTCTGCCCCCCCTTCCAGTCTGTTCTCCATCTCTATGGTCTTGGAGGACCCCCCCCCCCCAAGACATTTCTATACCCTATATCCCCCCATTTCCAAATTACAGCCCCGCAGGGCAGAATTCTCACCCAGCTCTCCTCCTAGATCCGTTACCTCCCGGTTCAATCCTGACGTGGCATTGCGGTCCCAACCCAAAACCTCGCGGGAACTCCCCTCCCACTTGGCACCCAGTCCCGCCCATTCCTGTACCCCTCCTTGCCCTTCCTTGAGATGGCGACGGCAGGGCTTCTATGTCCCTCAACAAACATGGCGGGCGCCCACCGCCTCAATATCTCGAAGGAGCCCCTCCTACCGCTGTCGCCATTTCGAGGAAGGGCAAAGAGGCAGAGGTGTGGAAAGGGCGGTTTCCCCTAACAAAGATGGCGATCGTATTCCTTCGTGGCACAGCAGCTCCTAGCCATAAACAGCTACTCTGAGGGGAGCTTTGACTCCCCCGTCTAGTTAATATTCGAGGAATTAAAAAAAAAAGAGTCCCGTCCTCCCTTCTCGCTAAGCACCGCCCCCACAGCTACGTAGGGAGGGAGGGGAGGGGCGAGAGCGCGGGGCATGCCGGGTAAAGTGACGCGCCCTGCGTCCCTTCGGGCCCCAAGGCATTGTGGGAACCTCTCCTCCCGGGCAGCGGCAGAGGAGCGGCGCGGGACGGAGCGCGCGCGCGCGCGCACGGGGTGCATGCCGGGAGCCTGGGCCAAGGCCTGCGCCGGGCCGCGGTGCAGAGTGGGTAGAGCTCTTTTTTTCCCCCTTCCGCTCTTCTTTCTTTCTCCCTCCCCCCCCCACCACTCTCCCCATCCGCGGGGCATGCTGGGAGTCTGGCCCAAGGCCCGAACGGGGCGAGGTGCCGGGAGGGGGGGGGGAGAGGAAAGGAAAGGGAGGGAGCCGCAGTGCATGGTGGGTAACGGAGAGGCGCCTGCTCGGCCGGAGGAGGAGGGGAAAAGACCCGGATCTCAGGCCTTAGCCGCCCCTCCCGCTCGCGGTGCATTGTGGGGCGGGGGCCGTCAGGCAGCCCCAGACCGGAGGCGGCGGCGGCGGCACCACCACCGGCAGTCCCACCATCACCAGGCCCTGGCGGCCCCCGGGGCCCCTGTCGTGGCGGTGGGGGGGCTCAGGGGGCTCAGGACCCGCCCCTCCCCTTCCTCCCCTGCAGCGTTGCCATGGGAGACACGGGACGGGCCGGAGCAGGTAAAGCAGAAAAAGGGGGAAGGGGGGGAGGGGCCTCGGGAGAGAAGGGGGCGGGGCCTGGGGGAGGAGGGAGACCCTTTCCCCCCCCCACATACGACACCTCCCCCCTCCCTCCCTCCCTTTCACGGAGAAGGTTCCCCCCCCCAGGAGAGGGAGGAGGAGGAGGAGGAGGAAGGGTTTCGGGGGAGGGGGGGGCCTTTCCCGTGGGCTTTGCTCTCCTGGCCAGCTTGTGTCTTCCCCGCCGAAGAGAGGCTTCTGGGCCTTCGTCGCCGCTCACCAGGCCCGGAGCGGGGGGGGGGGGGTTGGAAGGGGGGGGTCTCCCCTTCCTCCTCCTCCTCCTCCTCGGCCCTCGTAGGAGAATCGCCCACGGCTTTGAAGCGCTTCTTTCCCTTCCTTCCTGCGGCTGTTGCAAGGCTTTAAGGCAGCCATTTATTGCGGGAGGGGGGCTTGGCCAGCCCCCCCCAAAGGAAGGATGGGGCCGGTTGGGGGGCCATCAGGGGTGCTGTTGGGCCAGCTTTGGGGGAAAGGATGAGTAGCTGGCGTAGAAACACATAGCTGTGTGTCTATAAACATCTCTCTCTCTCTCTCTCTGTGTGTGTGTTGCTGCTGCCCCCCCCCTCCCAGAGTGGTGCTTCCCCACCTGGCCCAGGGACTGCACCTGGTGTCCCCCCCTTTTTTTTTTTTTTTTTTTTTTGCCTTTTTCAAAAGCTGTTCTGTGACCGCTTTTGTGAAAGGAAAGCCGTGCCTTCGTGGTGATCGGCAGAAGCATAGCAAGCTCAGGGCTGGGCACAGAGAGGATTTCATCCTGCTATTGGGGGGGGGGGGCGGTTGCAGGAGAGTCCGTGAGTGAGTCACGTGGCATCTTAAAGAGTCACGTGTTTTGTTTAGCATAAGCTGTCTTGGGACTGTGGCAGCCCCGTTCGCCTGATGCATGGAGGGCGAGGGAGGGAGGGAGGCAGTGAAAGAGCCGTAAATTGAACACAGACAAGAGGTCTCATGTTCCAAAAGGACTCATTCGATCTGTCTTTCTTCAGCTCTCCAGCTGGTGGGGAAGAAATTCTCGTTTCCAAACACAAGCCTTTCGGAGCTGCAAGAGTGTTCCAGCCTTCTTTTCTCACCTTCTTTTCAAAAATCCTAGCTCCTCACCCAAAGCTCTCAGCACCACATAGACACTCATGTTGTGTAGCTTGGGGTGGGGAGGCAAAATCCAGGTCAGGAATTGCCTGGGAAGAATGAGAAGCAAAATTGCCCCTTCCCTAACTGCCCTTATACAGATCTGTGATGTTACTTTTCAGGTTATGGCTTCCAAATAGCTGTCCTACAGAGGTGTACCTGGGGTCAAGTCCTCTTGAACTGAGTGGGTTCTCCTTCTGAGGAGACATGCATATGCAGACGTTGACAGCCTCTGAGAATATGTTTTCTGCTTTTCATGTTTTGTAGGAGCAGGCTGGAGGAGAAGGGATTATCCTGTTCTGTTTAAGGGTTAGGGCTGATGGTACTTTATTCCAGATAACCTGTAACAGAAGTGTGTGAGAAAGAGACAACATGAAGTCCTTTGTTGAGTCGCCTGTCTTGATCTATCCTTGCTTCTAGCGGGCAATGGGTGAGGTCTTTGCCTCCCTCTGGAGTGCCTTTATTTGGGAGGAATAGCAGAAGCTAGGCAAAAAGGAATCTTAATTCAGAGGTGGGGTCATGAAAGGAAAAGACCACTCTCCCCAAACTCAGGTTTTTGTATTGTTCTTCAAGTAATCAATTCTGACTTCATGGCTACCCTTTTCAGGATTTTCTAGGTGGAGAATACTCAGAAGTGGTTTTACCCTTCCCTTCCTCTAGGGGCGCTGTGGGACTGTGCAGCTGGCCCAAGGCCACACAGGCTGCCTCTAGTCACAAGAGGCACAGTGGGGATTCGAACTCCCAACCTCTGTCCCTGCAGCCAGATGCCTAAACCACTGAGCTATCCAGCCAGCTTTGGTATTATTATTTACCATTAGAGTAAGAAAAGAAAACTCCCTGTCTGCTTTCTCCTGTCAACACATCGTTTTATACACCTCCCATTTTTTCTCTCTCAGTTAAAAAGACCCACATGTTATAACTTTTCTGCACTGGGCACTTGCAAAACCCTTTTCCACTTGCAGGGCCCCAGATGGTTCACTACATTTCTTATGTGGTCCACAACATATAATACGTTTTCCACAAAGCATGGGCAGCTAGCCAGTTGCCAATCAGCTGTTACAAGGCTTCTTCATCTGTCATCAGTTCCTGCCAGCCTTTCCAGTGGTCAGGGATAATGGGAACTGAAGTTCAAGATCATCTGCAGAGCCCCCATGTCCCCCCTCCCTAGGATGTAATGAGTGCTGACAGTTCCACTTCCGATTCCTAATGACCCCCGACGTGGACTTTGTCCTTTTTTCTCAGCTGCTACTTGTTGTGAGGAAGGCCACGTGATAGGATGGTTGAGTTGTAGTGATAGTTCCCTACCCCAATTCTGGAAAGAGAGAGAAAATCCTAGAGCCTTTGCCAGTGACGGAAACACCGTGGCTGTGCCCGACGTTGAATCCGGATGGTAGCTTTGGATATTAGGATTTCACTTCTTGTTTCTTTAAAGGATGCAACTTGCTGTCCCATTTGTCTCCTTTTAAAGGGACCCATTTCGCATGCAAACCGCTTAGCGCATATTGTTGTCGGTTCATTTTCTGCACTGACAGCTAAGGAAAAGGGAAGGGGTGTCACCAGAGGGCACCTCAAGACACATTCTGTTGCACTAGAAGTTTACCGCAGGGCCACTGGGTGCTTTGGCGTCTCTTTTTTCTTCCCTGGCAGCCCTGAAGGGGTGCATCCTCTGCTGGATGGGATTGCACTCCCTGTGAAAGCCCAGAGGTGCAGCTTGGGTGTTCTCCTGGATCCGTCTCTGAGCCTGGATGTGTCTGAACTGCAGTGCCACAGGCCTCTCCCCTCAGAACTGGCTGGGACACTCACCAGTCTCCATGCGGCGCTGGGGGGTCCTTCGACAGCGCCAGCACACCGATCCGTGAAGAAGCCTGGCTGGCTCTTGCCCGCCTCCCCGTGCAGCCAACCACTCATCAGCTGAGCGGGGAGACTCCCTGTCCTGTCTCTTTGCTGAAGTGGTCGGCTGCGCAGGGAGGCGGGGAAGGGCCGGCCGGGCTCCTTCACGTATTGGCACCCTGGCACTGTCGAAGGACCTCAGCGCCGCGTGAAGACCGGGGAGTGGCCTGGCTGGTGCTGGGGGGAGGGAATGGGCCACCATGGTTCATATTTGTTTCCCTGGAGATATGAATACGAATAGCCCATGTCTACTCTCTACATTGGCTACCTCTGGAAAGTGTCAGGAAACTTCAGCGGGTCCAAAACCCAGATTACTAACTGGGACTGGTTACAGGTATCACAGAACACCCCCCACTTCTCTGTTACAACAGCTCCACTGGCTGCCAGTCTGTTTCGGGGCACAATTCAAAGTACTGGTTCTAACCTATAAAGCCCTAAATGGCTTGGCTCCAAGCTATCCCAAGGATCATGTCCCCCTCTATGAGCCTGCTCAGGTGTTAAGATCACCGGGAGAGGCCTTTCTCTCGCTTCCTCCCACCTTCCGAGGTGCCTTTGGTGGGGACACTGGGAGAGAGCCTTCTCTGTGGCTGCTCCTTTAGACTCTGGAACTCCCTCCCACTAGACGCCAGGTTGGCCCCATCTTTGCTCTCCTTCCACAAGCAGGCCAAGACCTTTGTCTTCAAGCAAGCCTTTCCTCAGTGATCGGCTGCCTGAGTGGGTTTTTTTTAAATGGATGGTTGTACTTTGGCACTTGGTTTTGGGTGTTGCTTTTGTTTCCCATCTTTTAGTGTGCTATTTGTTTGATCCTTTTTAGTACTAAAGGGTGGAGAGGAGATGGAAGGGTTTTCATATTCCTGAAAAAAATGCTGGCCTTGGTGACCTTCCAGTGGCAGGGAGTTCCCCAGTTACAAGGCAGCCAGAGACGAACAGTGAGCGGGGAGAAATCTCTACTGAGATATGTAAAGGTGCTGGCTGCCACCTTTTATTGCTTGTGGATTGAGGAAACTGGCTCAGAGCGACTTCTGCAGAACTGGAAACGGCTGTTTCCGCAGTGGGATTCCTGATGGTTTTTCCCTCCCTGCCATCTGGTACGGTAGGACAGTCAGCTTTGCAGAAGACGATGCCAGAGTGTGGGATGGTCTTTGTCCGAATGGCCGAAGTTTCAAACTTGGCTCGTCCGTGCAGATCATAGAGTGACTTTTGGTCTAATGGACTGCCAGGTCAACTTCATAGAGCTGTGAAGATAAAATTGTAGCTTTGGTTTCAAGCGTTTGGGGATCTGTCTTGTTCCTTGGCTTTTTGTGGTCTAGCCTCTTAACCATTTTATTTTATTTTATTTCTAAACATGCCGGAGAGCTCAGTAGTTTATGTCCGCAGCCGCCTAGCCAGAGGTTGGGAGTTCAATTCCCCACTAGTCCTCTTTGAGAGGGGACGGTTGACTGGATGATCCCTCGGGTCCCTTCGAGCTCTGCCATTCTAAGATTATCCCGGCCGACTTAGTGAGACCACTACTCTGGGCGGTTCACTTCAGCATCTTCTTCCCCACCCATCTGCCCTCCGGGTGTGACTTCCCGGGCACCTTCAAAATGAATCTCCCCTCTGGGACTGACATGCATTTCAGAAGCAAATGGATAGGAATCTGTGTGGAGCAGTCCCGGTGTTTGTAGGAAAGGAAAGAAACCTTATGTGGGAAAAACCCGGTCCAGAACACGTCCCAGTGGGAGCCACAGAAAGGGGCCATCAGGACCTCATGCTTCCTGTCCCCAGGTCTTCAAGCTATTGGATCAGAGACCCAAGTCCTGTTAAGTTACAACCACGGGCATAAATCTCACCGTCGGAGGGGGAACACGTACTATGGGCCCTGAGTGTGGTTCGAGTCGGAGGCATGAAAACTGAATGGGATTTCAGTCATTTTACGTCACCAGAGTTCCCTGAATTCAAATGCTGGAGAAAAAGGTGCAGGTAAATGGCTTTAGGGCCGTGGGGATGTGAACACAGAGGTTCTGGTGGCTTTTTTCTGTGGCTGCCACAGGGACCCCTCTGTTCCTACTCCCCCCCTCACCATAAAACCATGTATTCAAGCAGCAAGTGCAGGGGAGTTTGGGGGCCCCTGAAGGATCTGTTCTGGACAGATTTGTCCCCACACAAGGTTTCTTTCCTGGAGCCGCTCCACACAAGATGCCCGTGAGCTGAATATTTTAGTTGGTTGGGGCTGGAATTGAAAACCTTTCTGCTTTCTTGGAGCATCATAGAAAAAGTTGACCAGTCTCTGTCAAACAGACTGAATCGGCTCAAAAAAATGGAATAAGGGAGTAGTGGGTGGGGGTCCGGCTGCTCCCCTCCTTCAGGGGAGGGCCACTGCTGAAATTCCCAGGGGTTCATCCACCCCCACCAGGTAATATTTAGTAGGAGTGAGATGTGCGAGGTGTTTTCTTCTCCCCTGTTAGCAGCAGGGCAGAAGGATCCATACTGGGTGGTAGCCAGAGATGGGGCAAAGGGCCCTACCTGCTTGACTAGGCTGTGCCTTGTCCTGTATTTTTTTTGTGGGGGGGGGGCAGTTTATTGACTGTCTCAAAAAAGGTCCACATGACATTGTAGTAACGTCTTTTATAACCCTCAACCCCCCGAAGCGTATCTGTCTGATTTATCTTTTTAACCATTTTTTACTTTAAATCTTTAAAAGGCAGCCTCCTCTATGATAAATAAAACATTCGGAGTTTGGGAAGTTTTATGCTAGCATTACAGCCCATGCGTGAACGCAGGAGTCTTATCTCCGTTGGTGGGTATAATAAAACATGTTGGCTGAACCGGGTGCTGTGCAGCTGCTAATCCCTGTGAGAAAGGCCTGCCTTTGGAACTCAGCCCCACGGGATCTTTGCCGCGCCCGGCTGCAGAGGCGTCTGGCTTCTGGAAGGGCTGGGCCCTTAGCACCTGGAGCTGCCTTCCAGGAACAGGGAGGGCGCAGGCCGCGTCCCCGGCAAACCGGCTGCGCCGGAGGGAGGGAAGCGCCAAGTGTCTAGCTGAGATTTTGTCAAAAGATAAGGCCGGAAGGAGGAAAGGTCCCTCTGATTCTGAGGAAGGAAGTGGCCGCCCGGTTCCTTCCCCACCCTCTGCTTGGGACCTCATGAAGAGGAAGGCCTGGTGGTTTTTCTCCAGCGGTTGCTGCTTCTTCCTTTTGATTCAGGGAACTTCTGCTTCTGAGCTCTTGTGCCCCCCCCACTTCTCCCCCCCCCCCTTTCCCAGTCCTTTCTGTTTTCAGGGTCCGTCCCTTCCGAGACGGGCCGGGTGGGCCCTCGGTCACTGCCATGGTGCCGCTCAGGGTCCTGCCCTCGGCCACCTTCTGAGGCTCCCCCGTGGGTCAGGCAAGGACGCTCCTGCCCTCTTTCGAGAGCCGAGCAGGATCGGGCTCTGGTTGTGCAAGAGGGTGGCCGTCCCTGCCTTGGAGGCTGCCTGAGCCTGGACCAGGGTGTTTTATCAGCTGCTGCCAGAGCAACGCTGGTCAGAAGACGAGCGGCCGAGGGAGCATAACTTAGCAGGCCCGTCACACCTCTTTCTGGGGGTCTCTCTCGCCCCCTTACAGATGAAGGGGGTCAGTTCACCCCTTTCTGCCCGACTCCGTCTGGGAAAGAGGGCCTTAGGCTTGGTCATTGGCGAACCCTGTGAATGATGGTGGCTGATGGCGGGCGCCCCCTTTTGCCAAGGTCCCGGCCGGCCGGAGGAGATGCCGCTGAGCCAGGTGGCGTCTGGGGCCGGCCTGCTAAGGTGTTGCTTTTCCAGTCCAGCAGAGAGAGAGGGTGGGTGGGGGGGCCCCCTCAGCGCTGTGGGTCCTTTGGTCGTGTCTCGTGTTGTCCACTGAAGCCGGCGGCGCTGACGGTCCCCCGCTGGGCTCCCCCACCTCCCTGATGCTGCCACCCTGAGCGGCCCAGTGGGTGCTTACCCTCTCCCTGGGGCTGTTCGTGGCACTGGCTCGTGGAGGGCTTAGGTGGGGGGGGTGAGGGGGTGTAGGGAGGGAAGCCACCGCCCCCCCCCCCCGCCTGACCCTCAGCCCTCCTCAGGGGGCTTGACCCTTCTAGGCGGGATGCATGTTCCACCGGGCAGGGGTCGCCAGGCTCCCGGGTGGCTTCTCCCTTTCCTGGGTCTTCTTGGGAGTAGACCACAGGGGGTGGCCAGGAAATGGCTGGTCATGTGCTTCCTGCAGGTTTGCAAAATATCCGGAGAGGAAGCCGAGGGTGCCTGCCCGCAAGCCTTTCTGGGGAAACACTTGGGCGGGTGGTGACCGGGGGTGTGTGTGTGTGTGAGGGTACCCCCGTCCACTCTGGTGCGGTGTCGTCGTCTCTTGAGCTGAATTTCAAGTGTGGTGCGGTGGAGATACAGGCCTTTTAAGCCTTCCTTTTTCTTCTCTCCCATCCCCGCCCCCTTCCCCCCCCCCCCCCCGCCGGCTTCCCTCCCCTCCTTTCAGACTGCAGAAGCCCCGACAGCTCTTCCCTCAGCTCATCTCCCCCACTGCGGGGCACTGGAACCTCACCCCCACCGGAGCCCTCGGCCCCCCTGCACCCTTCCATGATCGGCTCTGCCATGACCACCTCCATTGGCGGACTGGGGTCTCCCTTCCCGGTCATCAGCTCTTCTATGGGCTCCCCGGGGATGCCTGCGACGCCCTCCATCGGCTACGGGCCGGTCAGCAGCCCCCAGGTAAGTGCACGTCTTGGGCCTCCAGGTTTCCGTCACCGGGGGGGGGGGAGCGGGCTGGGAGCCAGAACGGGCGCTTTCTGCCGACGAGCGCTGTGCCAGGTGGCCCTCGGCCGGCCCTCTGCAGGGACTTCCCTTCTGCCCCCCTCACAGATCAACTCCACGGTGAACCTCTCGGGCCTCCATTCGGTCAGCAGCTCGGACGACGTGAAGCCCCCGCTGGGCATGAGGGTGATGCAGGGCCATCCCCACGGTGGCGTGATGCCCGGGAAGCGCCTCTGTGCCATCTGTGGTGACCGGTCCTCAGGTGTGCGGACCCCAGGGGAGCCCGAGTGGATGTGGATTGCGGGGGGGGGGGGGGAGTGTTTGAACGCTCAGCAGCGGTACAAGCTTATGGGGAGGGGAGAGTTCGGATTAATGCGTAACCACTTTGGGTCTTTTTTTCGGGAGAAAGGTGGGATAGAAATATTTTAAATAAAATAAGAGAAGAGAGAGGAAGTTTAAAAGTGGGGGCAGAACTGGTTTGCAGCAGGAAGAGGGGGAGGGGGCAGGGAAGCAAGTGGGTGTCTACTTTCAGATGTGGGGGGTGTCAGTGGTTTGATGGAAGAGGGAAGAGGTTTCTGGCACAGTTCGGAACAAATTTGTTAACGTTCCTTGTCGTTCAGCTTGATCTCTAGTGCTAACGTTGATGTTTGATGATGAAATTCACTGCTTTCCATGTTGTTAATATGCAGCAGTGGCCTTTAATTTTTTTTAATATATATATATATTTTAAAGATTCCACCTTTGGAAGGGTTTTGCCCAAACCTTAAAAGGACAGTGCTTTTTTAAAAAAAAAAATAATCTAGTTTTTATTTTAAAAAAACCCAAAAAACAAAGATCAGTGAAGCTTTGTAAATCACGTCGTACAGGTGGTTTTGGGAGTTATTTTATTTATATTGCAGGACTGCAATCATTTAAGGAAAGAATAGTTTCAGAAAAGTGAATGTAAGGTGAGGGGTCACCTTCAGTAAAAAGGATGGGGATTTGGGGGGGGGGGGTTCGGGAGGACGGGGGGGGGGGGCTGCGACTCTCAGGATTCGCCAGAAATTCAGAATTCTTGGAAGATGCGGCTGGAAATCAGAGTAACGCAGCTTTTGTCGCCTACGTGTGTGTCTCCCTTGGTGTGACGTGGGATTTGCAGGGCTTCGTGGGAAATGTAGTTTTTCAGGAGGCTCCCCCCCCCCCCCCCCCCCCATATAGAGCTTACATACGGGCTCTGCGTCGGTTCCTCCCATGAAGCGCAAAGCGACTCCTGCGGCTCTTTCCTCCTCCTTTTTTTGAAAAGAGAGCTATCTCGGCGAGAGGGGTGCGCAGGCGGGTGCCAAAAAGCTGCTGTGTAAAACTCCACTTTTGTGCAGAACGGGGGGGGGGAATTCTTGGCGAATCCTGGCCGTCGCTGTGCAACGCCCCCCCCCCCCTTCTAGAAAGTCCTGTCCCTTTTGAGTCGTGGATGAAAACGGAGGGAGTGTGTGTGTATGTGGGGTGGGGGGGAGAGGGCAGCCCCACTTGGGCGGGCAGGGGGGGAGAGAGGGAGGGGAGGGGGGCAGTGCCGGTCCTGGGACTTAGTCCATGCCTTCCTCCTCCTGGCGTCCCTCCCTCCCCCCCCCCCCCAGGGAAGCACTACGGGGTGTACAGCTGTGAAGGTTGCAAGGGCTTTTTCAAGCGCACCATCCGGAAAGACCTGACTTACACCTGCCGCGACAACAAGGACTGCATCGTGGACAAGCGCCAGCGCAACCGCTGCCAGTACTGCCGCTATCAGAAATGCCTGGCCACCGGCATGAAGCGCGAAGGTAGCGGGCGGCGGGTGGGAGAGGAGGGGGTCCCCCCCCCCCGGCGGAGAGGCCTGGCCCGGCGGAGAAGGGAGGGGCCGGGGAGGGGGTCAGCCCCGTAGGAGGTCGGGGGTGGGGGCGCAGATGGAAGGGAAAAGCCCTGCATGGGGGGGGGGGGACCCAGGATAAGCCCTGGTCCTCGGGAGAGAGGAGGCCGCCTCCCGTGCGGGGGAAAGAACAGGCTAGCCTGGCCGCGGCGGTCTTCTCGGCCCAGAAACCGGCTCTTTTCTCTCCCACCCACCCCCCCCCCCGCCCCCTTCAGCCTGCCAGGGTTGGGTAGAAGGCATGCCCAGCTCCCTGAAGGTCCTGGTTGCGTCCACCCAGGGGAGAAAGGGGGAAGCCGGGTAGAAATCTTGGGTGGCAGGTGAAAGGGGTTCGGCCTTCACGGTCCGATGGCCCATCTCCACAGGAGGCCCCAGGTTGGTTTGGCCCGACGGGTCCCTTGTCTTTTACTAGCTGGACTCAGGGAAAACTGTGGGGGGCCTCCTCCTCCCCCTCCCCCCCGGAGATCCCCACCTCGGGCTCCAGAAGAGAGAAGGGCCTTGTTTGCAATTGCAGGAGGGGCGTCCCCTCCGTCGTCATCCCCCCCCCCCTTCCAAAAAAGCGATGGCAGCGGTTGATCTCTGTGTTCGTCCTCCTCTTCCCGCCGTCCCTGCCAGGGCTCCCCTTGGGCTGGAGGGGAGCCTCGGCAGGGACAGCCGCGCTGCTGCCACGCCAGGCGGGAGGCCTGGGGCTCCGGCTGCCACCGCCTGGCATGGGGGCAGCAAGTCCGCCTCTCTCTCTTGCTGTCTCTCTCTTCCCCCCCCCCCTTACAGCTGGCTGTCCTGCAAGTGGCAGGGGGGTCAGAAAGGAGGGGAGGGGGAGAGAGAGAGAGAAAGAGAGAGAGATGGTTGTGCCGACACGTGGACTTGCGTGGGTCTCGTCAGGGGCCCGCCGCGACCTGGCTCTTCTCAGCGAAGTGGATCCTTCTTCCCTTTTCCCCGTCTCTCGGCTGTGGGAGCTGCTCCCCCCCCCCCGCCGGTGGTCTCTCTCACCCGTGTCTCTCCTGCTTCTTCTCCCATCGCCACCCCCCACCCTCCACCGCCCATGCCCACCACTAGCTGTGCAAGAGGAGCGCCAGCGGGGCAAAGACAAAGAGGGGGAAGGGGACCTGGCCGGGGCAGGCGCCAACGAGGACATGCCCGTGGAGAAGATCCTAGAAGCCGAGCTGGCCGTGGAGCAGAAATCCGACCAGGGCATCGACGGATCTGGCGCGGGGGGCAGTTCGGTGAGTTGGGGTGGTGGTGCTGCGGGATCAGAACGCTCGCCCCGGACGTGTGACGCCAATGAGGTAAATACCGGCAGGGGTTAGAAACCAGTCCTCCTAACCCGGAGAGGGTGGGGCAGGCAGGGGTGGCAGCGCTGGGCTCCTTGTGGGTCCCTCGGGTGGGGGTGGAATTATGGGTTGGACGCTCCCCTCCCTCCCCCCCCCCGGATGAAAACGTGGCTGGGAAAACTGGCAGCTCGGTCGGCCCTATGGCAGAGGGGAGGGGGGCGTTTGGCAGAAAGCCCTGGAAGAAGCGCGGGGTTTGGCAGTGCCGGTGGCTGGGGGGAGTGGGAGGGGGCGGTGGCTTGGCGAGGTCTCCCTCCCAAAGCAAGCCTGCCACCCCCCACCCCCCCGGGTTCCCTCTGTCTTCCCCGTCTCCTGCAGCCCAACGACCCCGTGACCAACATTTGCCAGGCGGCCGACAAGCAGCTCTTCACGCTGGTGGAGTGGGCCAAGCGCATCCCCCACTTCTCTGAACTGCCTCTCGATGACCAGGTCATCTTGCTGCGGGCCGGTGAGCGAGGAGGAGGCCCCTTCGGAACGGGGAGCACAACCTTTTTGGGGGGGGGGGCAGTCAGGCACATGGGGATTGGGTCCCTGCTGCCGTTGGTGCCTGGCCTCCCCCCCCCCCCGGCCCCTGGCCCAGGCAGGAGGGCACGCAGCTAAGGGGGGGGGCACTGTTGGGAGGGCCCCTTTCGCACCCTGCTGGCCAGCCGGGGGGGGCAAGTTTGGATGAAACGGGCACAGCTCTTCCCCTTGGGGGATGATGAAACGCCCAGCGGCCTCCAGCCTGCCTCCTTCCGCTGCCGCCCCCCAACACCACCACCCCCCACCCCCCGTTAACATCCTGCCTGCCCCTCCCTCCCTGGCAGGCTGGAACGAGCTGCTGATTGCCTCCTTCTCCCACCGCTCCATTTCGGTGAAGGATGGGATCCTGCTGGCCACGGGGCTCCACGTCCATCGCAACAGCGCCCACAGCGCCGGTGTGGGAGCCATCTTTGACAGGTGCCTCCCTCTGGGGGCCTGGAGGGGGCGGGCGTGCGTGCGTTGGGGATCCTGAAGCAGCCGAAGGGGCAGGGGATGCGGGACGTCTCCCTTGGAGCGTGGGATGTATATCAGTGAAGGAGATGGCTCTTACCTCCTGGAGCAGCTCCTCCATGAGGTCTACCAGCATGGCAGGCGCCAGGGCTTTCTAGGTAGAGAGTCCTCAGCCGTGGTTTCCCCTTCCCTTCTTCTGAGACTGTACTCTGCAGGAGGCCCAGGGGGAGGAATCAAACGGTTGACCCCTGGCTCCATGACCTGGGGCTCCAACCCACAGAGCTATCCAACCAGCCAAATACAACACCCCCCCCCCCCAACTGGGGCCAGGACAGGACAAGTGCCCAGGCCAGCACCCTGTTTCCTGCGGAGGAGAGCTGGATACTTTGACAGGGGGTGGGTGGGTTTCGCCCAGCCTGTCCCCCAGGGCCCAGCCTCCACTCCGCCTTTTTGGCCTCCCAGATGGGCAGCTTTCCTCCCTTCCTTTCTTGGCAGGGTGCTGACGGAATTGGTGTCAAAGATGCGTGACATGCGGATGGACAAGACGGAGCTGGGCTGCCTCCGAGCCATCATCCTCTTCAATCCCGGTGAGGGGCCGCGACCCAGCCCTTGAATCCTTCTCTCTCTTTCTTACGGGAGGTTCGGGGGGGGGGGGGACAGACAGGTTGGCTCCTGTGCACACTCAGGGGACGCAAGGGGCTGCCGGCAGAGCGTTCCTTCGGCTTGGCCCTCACGCCCTCACCCCCAAAATGTGTTCCTCCTGTTTCTTCGGCTTCCTCTGCTCTGGACGGTGCTCATGCTCCTCCTCCTCACCCCAGATGCGAAGGGGCTCTCGAACCCGGCCGAGGTGGAGCTGCTACGCGAGAAGGTGTACGCCTCGTTGGAGTCCTACTGCAAACAGAAGTACCCCGAACAACAGGGCAGGTAGGCGCGAGGAAGGGTTGGGGATGCTGGGCTCTCCCATCTAACACCCCTCCCCTTAAAACCACCTGAGGAGGTGGGTCGGGGTGGGGAACCGGTGGCCCACTCCATGCGGTTGGGGCTCAGTTCCCACCAACCGCAGCCGGTCTAGCCTCCCGTAAGGAAGGATGGAGTGTAGAGGAACTTCTGCCCCCAAGAGATCTTTTGATTCATGTAGGGCAGGGTAGAGAGGTTTTAAAAAGCCTCGTGGCACAGTGGTTCAGTGGCAGTACTGCAGTGAAGACTCTGCTCGCGACCTGAATTCAGTCCTGATGGGCTCAGGTCAGGCAGCCGGCTCGAGGTTGTCTCAACTGTCCTTCCTTTTTCTCCAAGGTTGGTAAATGAAGTATGCAGCTCACGGGGGGCAATATGTACCCTGCCTAATTCAATTATAAACCACCCAGAGAGTGCTTTCATCCTATGGGGCAGCATATAGGCAGCGCTTGAAAAAAGAAAACAGGGTAAACCCCAGGCCCATTCTGACCAATAGTCGTACCCAGAGCTTACAACGATACTTGGCAAAAACACAGTCCATTTGTAAGCAAATTGATTGCCCTGTTTGCTAATGCTTGTAGGGAAGCCACGTTCCCTCTCGACCGTCCACCCCGAGAGGTATCGTTCTGTTCCTCCTTTTGCTTTGGGGCGCCTCCCGCCTCCCAGACCTCTTCTGCCTGGGTCAGGCTGGGCCCCAGGCCCCTCCCCAGCACCCCAAAAGATGTGACCGGGGTCCCTTTCCTTTCCCTCCCCTCCAGGTTTGCCAAGCTGTTGCTGCGTCTTCCCGCACTCCGGTCCATCGGCCTGAAGTGCCTGGAGCACCTTTTTTTCTTCAAGCTGATCGGCGACACCCCCATCGACACCTTCCTCATGGAGATGCTGGAGGCCCCCCACCAGATGTCCTGACCTCCTCCACCTCCACACACACACACACACACACCCGGGCACTCAGCGCTCCTCCAGCGCGAGAGAAGACCGTGAAGACGAAGAGGGCCCCGTGTGTGCGGGAGAAACGGGGGTCCTTGGCGAGGGGGACTCGGCAGGCCACACGTCCACGGCCGATGCGGACTTGCACCATCCATCCTCACCTCTTCCTCCTTGTGATGCTGTAGCCCATCCCATACGCTACCCCCCAACTCCCCCCCCCCAACCTGCAGGAGACCTCTCGCAGGAGCGGCAGGAAGGATGTTGTACTCCCCAGCGGCTGGATTTGAGGGGCATGGCCCCTGGTTTGGCTTGCATAGCATGTGGGGGGCTCTCTCGAGTTCTCTTTTTCCTCCTGACACACACACACACACACTCCTTTTTATGGCTTTTTTGGGGGGGTCAGTTAAGGAAGGAGGTCTTCGCTCCCCCCGCCCTGTGGTGGGGAAGAGGCTGCTCACTTGGACTCTGCTCCGAATCAGGTTTCACGACCAGGTACTCGGTGTCAGGCATCTGCCTTTCATTTGTCGGAGGGTCATGGAGGCTCCCGCGTCCCCTTGGTGCTTTCAGGGTGGGTGGGGTGGGAGTCCTCCTCTTTTTAGTTTCGGTTCTTTCCTCCCCCCCCCCCCCTTTTTCGATCCACGAGAAAGAAGTAGCCCAGGTTGTTGTTTTCCGTTGTTTGCTGAACGTAGTCGGGCGCTCTGTCTGTGCCCCTCCGTCCAAGGGGGCCAGAACGGCACCAGAGATTTCCCTTTCTTTCCTTCCATGGGTGGGGAGATCTCCCAGTTCCCTCGCCCCTTTTTCGTTCCCAAAATAGACTTTTTAGAAAACGGTTTTATTTGATGTCGGAGCTGCCCCAGAGGGAACGGGCTGTGTTTTTTACCTCAATCACGGTTTCCTAGATCTCATTCTCTCCCCTTACCTCCAAGGAACAAGGAGACCCCTTGCTCCCTCCCCACCCTCTTCTGGTTTAGCTGCACTTTTGATCTGGGGTGTCCCTCGTCTATGCAAGCGGGTGTGGGAGTTGGGGGAGGGAAGGAGTTAAAAAGGTGTCTGGGAGATGCAGGTGGGCCTCTATTTTGGGGTTGTGAATGCACCAGCCCCCAGATGAGGATTTAATGTGTGTGTGTGTGTGGGTGTCAAAGAAGATGTGTCAGACCCCTCCATATCTGTTGTCATAATCTCTGTAGGGGGGGGGTATATGGAGAGGAGAGAGGGGAGGATTTCCTTTCCCTGCTCCTTGAGCCTTGGGTGCTGGGGGCCCATGGGGAGGAGGGTGTTGATTTGAACGGAGCAATCCCAACTTGAGATGTTTATTCCTACCCCATCGGCTCCAGCTGTCCTTGTTTGTGAGTGGGGAGGTGCAGAGCGAGGGCCTTAAAAGGTGGAGGGATAGCCAGGGCCCTGTTGGGGAAGGTGAGCAGCTCCCCCTGTGTACACGGCTGTCTCTTTCTGTGTCAGCACAATCTTGTCCGTTTGCTGCTTCATCGCCTTCCACCTACCCCCAGGATCTGCCCAGTTTAGGTTGACTTCTGACTAATCTGTGTCCCATTTCCACTTGCCCTGGAATAATAAATTGCTTTTTGGAATATGTTGATTTAATTAAAAGCTGCTTTTCCAGAGGGGTCCCTCATCCCGCCCCCGCCCCAGATCCATGTTGTCTGCTTTCTCTCACTTTTTCCCTTCGCATGCATGCTCCCCTTTTGGGGAAGACAGGAGGGAAAACGTTCGCTCCCCTCCCTCTGTTTTTTTTTTTTTTAATTGCCACGGCTTTGCTGAGCCGAGATGCTTTCTGCTGGATCATGGAAAGGAATGGGGAGCGCTTTAGCCCGAGACAGAGCTATGGGCTTCATTTCAACCCAGGTCTACTCCCCAGTCAAGTTCCTACCTGCATGCTTGTATCACAAAAACCAAAAGTCTCATCACAGCTTAATTTCAACACAGCGATCCAGCATAGGGAAGGGTAGCATCCTGTCAGGTAAGCAAAAGCCGTCTGAAGTGCAAAGACCAGGAAGTAGCTTGTTATGTCTGTGACCAGAATCAATAACTTTGCCCCATACATGAGATTTTCAAGAAAAGTGCTGATACGTTTATGTATAGCGGATCAAAAAGCCCCGATCATTGTTTGATCCTTTAGAGACGCTCTGGAATTTGTGGCACTTTATTCAGATTTTTCCTGGATCGGAATCCACTTCGGGAACTTTGACTGCTCACATTACACGACACACCGTGCATCTTTGGGACGGTCAAGATGTCAATTACTTAAACTTGCAGGCCTAAATGGGGGGGGGGGGCGCACAGGGAGAGGAGTGGGGGAGCTACATCCCAGGCAGACTTGACTGTCACAAGAGTTATTTCTGGGTCAGAGGTTGGAGTAAACCAGGAGAAACTTCCATATTCTCCATAAAGTATTGCAAAGAGCTGGGTTGTTTAATATATGCACTGTGTTGAAGAGCCCTGATCTCTGCTCTTAAAAGATGCACTGAAACTTGTTTACGTAGCTGACACCTGCTTCGTCTCTCTTGAGTCTCCTTTTCTAGTCCCCTTTTTCTACAGTATCTACTTTGAGACCCACAACGGGGTGTCCCACGAAGGTGAAGTGTTTTGAGACGGGTTTCTCTTGTGTCGCTGGCCCAAGGTCCGGCCGGTGTCTGTCTGTCTGTTCGTTTGCCCAGGGATGGTCCGTGATTGTCCTGGCAGAAGGATGCTTCTTGGAAGAGGAACAAGTCAGTGGAGCCCAGATGTGGTTGGCTGGCCTTGGGTCCTTTTAGGGAGAAGGGGGGGGGCAGGTTGAAAATATTTTTATTTCTTGAAGAGCCTTCTGGTGCTGCTGCGAGTGGAGATAAGGAGTCTCAGGTGGTCTTGTGGTCTCCATTTGATTTATCCATTATTTCAGGAGAGGTGATGTCTCTAGGGCCTGTGGTTCCCAACCTTGGCCCTCCAGATGTTCTTGGACTTCAACTCCCAGAAATCCTGGCCAACAGAGGTAGTGAAGGCTTCTGGGAATTGTAGTCCAAGCCCATCTGGAGGGCCAAGGTTGGGGACCACTGCTCTAGGCAAGGGAAGACCAAGCCTCCTGAGTGTCAGAGAAGGAAGTACGGTTGTCCAGAATGGACTCCCAGGTCGTTGATGAGATGTTTCCATTAGGGGCCAAAGGCGACCACCAACCGACCGTATTCTGTCATTCCCTCTAGTACAGTTGGTTCCCAAGCTTTGCCCCCAGATGTCTTGAACTACAACTCCCAGAGATCCTGGCCAGCACAGCTGGTGGTAAAGGCTTTTGGAAGTTTTAATCTGGGGACCCAAGCTTGGGAACTGCTGCTCTAGTGGGTCTGTCTTGTGGCGGGTAGTTCCCTGGGCACCAACCTGGCTTGCTCTCGTTTTTGCTCTTCCCCCAGGTGCAATTTAAGAAATGCCTGCTCCATGCATAGTCTTGTGAGTTTGAGCCTCCATCCTGTGGTTCTGAGCAAATCCAATTACCCTGCAGAGCTTGGGTCAGTGGGATGTGGTGGCTTCCTCTGGGCAGAAGCTGGAGGCAACAGAAGTGCGTGCAAAAGGCTGGTGGCCATCCAACATGGATCTTGTCCGCCCTTCGTAGCAGAAGAAGTGGATTTTGATGCCTAGAAGCTCACATTGGGAAAGGGCCCTGCTATTTCGTCTTTTTTTCCTCCTCACCTTTAATTTTGTCTCCCCTGTCCCAAAAAGGTAGGTGAGTAAAGGTTTTGTTTCGTGATGGGCGTTCTCCTGTCAGCCAGCAGAGGGCAGCCGTGCCCCAGGAACTGGGTGGTTTTGGGGAGTGGAGTTTCTCTTCCTGCCCCATAGTTCCTCCATGGGGTCTCCATCCCTCCCCAGGGCTAAGGCGCCCCACTTGGCTCGGTTCATGGATGCCTCTCAAGTTTCGTCCTTTTCCTCCATTTGGGGATGGGGGTGGGATGCAAGGTCTCCTCGTGGGATCTAGTATGGACTCTGAGCATGCACAGAGTGCTTTTAAAAATTGCCACCGTGGCCCATTCCTATGAAATCCGGTGCGCTTCGGAGCGGCCTGATTTCTTTCCTAACTGCTGGGGGTGGGGGTGGGGGAGAGTTGTGTTGCACGGTCCCATTCAAAGAGGACAAAAATTCCTGGGAACCACCCCCCCCCCTTAAAAAAAAAAAAACCTATGCTTTTCGCTCTTTGCTCCCTGCCTCTCCCTGCCAGCTTCAAGGCCTGGTGGCTTTTACCTTTGTAAAAGTAGCCCCTTTCTTTTTGGGGAATATTCTGCATACCGTAAAGCCAGAAAGAGCCAACCCTGGCTTGGAAGAGGCGGGGGGGAGCAAGAAGCATTTTGAGTCTAAACCAGCAAAACACCCCCCAACATACACACACACACAGAAACACACATACACCCCAAAAAAGGGACCGCAGAAGCATTTTTTCAAGTCCAGGGGGTTCTTCCTCCTTCCTCGGCCCCTTCTGGCAGGGTTTCTGCCCCCCGATGACCCCCAGGTGCCCACTGGGCCATTGCATGTGCTACCCTCTCTCCCTCCCCCCCTTCCCCCCCCCCCCACCAGGGCTCCATCCTGGCCATGAATGGAGCTCAGTCCTTCCCTGGCGGGTGTGTTTTCACAGGCTGGGCCTGACAACCGCCAACCGACCGCCAGGAGCCGCACAAAGGGGGGCTTGTTTCCCCCCCATCAATGGGTCGTTGTCCCTGCCCCCTCACCTGGCGGCCCTGGCAGGCCCCATAGACCCTGGCACGCCAGTGGAGGAGCCCAGGCGCTGGAAGTGTGTGCGTGTGTGTGCACGGATGCACACAAATACACACACACACTTCTTCAACCCCCGTCTTAAGGAATAAAAGGCGCTGCAGCCGCTCAGCGACCTGAGTCATTTCAAAGAAAGTAACTTCCTCTAACTCGCCCTTCCCCTAGGTCCACCTCCCCCACCCCCACCCGAAGTAGGGGTGCTGGATCCCCGACACCCCTAAAGAGTGGAGCTTCCGACACTTCCTGCCTCCAGTCGTCCGCAAGGAGTGGACTGTGAAGGAAAACAGGGTTTTTGGTGGGTTGTGTTTTTTTAAAAAAAAAATCTTGGCAAGGCTGGACTCCTGAGCATGCAGAGAAGGCCTGTGCATCTGGAGGCAGCCGGTTCGGTTTTCATAGGTGTATCCTCCGGATTGCGCTCGGTCCCTGGCCGTCATGGGTTGGGTTATGTCTTGCAAAAAGGGCCTGCCGTTGGGCCAGCGGGATTCATCCACAGATGATTCTCTGCGAAGAGGAGGCAGGAAGGGGGTCTCCCCACCCCCATGGACAGGATCTCTCGTCTCTTTTTTTAGAAGCTCGGGCATTTGGCCCCAGGGCATAGTGGGGGGTTGGGGGTGGCAGCAGGAGGAGCCGGGCTGCGGCCTGGGCTCGCACCACGCCTGGTGCCAGGAATAGCCCGGCTTTCGGCTGCATCCAGCATTCTTGTCCCTCCCATCTTGGCTGTCCAGGGTCACTCCACCCAAGGATTATATACATAATATGTGTGCATGAGAGCAAGTGAGAGAATTCCCTCTTTTTGGTGGGGGTAGGAGGCTGATCTGAAATCCCTGCCCTTCTGGTGCCCCCCCCCCCCATTGGGGGCACCCATCAAGCAAAGTGGAAGTCGGCACCCTGCTCCCAGCTGGAATTGAGCAACCAGGGACCCACAAACTCAGTGGGTTGGGTTGCCATGTTTGGAAACCCACCGTGCCCCAAAGCACCCCCGTGTAGCTCTTCCTGCCTCACAACCGCCCCGTTGAGGATACGGGTGGCTTACCTCTGTGCATATACAGAGAGCATTTCACCACCGCACAAAGTGACTATACTCTCGGACACGCGGACGCACACGTGTGCATCGTGATTGATTGGTTTTTTCCAAAGGCAGAGACCTGGAGGGTTGAGCTCTCCAGAATCCCCCCCCCCTTCCCTTGTCCCTCTGTGTGGCCCTCCAACCTCCCTATTTTATGAGCCCTTCGGAAGTGGGGCACCAAGGATGAGCTGCAGGATCTCAGAAACGCTTCTTTTGGAGAAAAGCTCTTGTTCAAGGCTGGCGGAGGGTGCCGAAAGAAGCCTTCCACCCATGGGGGGGGGCCTGGGGCCAGAATTGCAGCCCCCCCCAAGTGTCGATGGGGACCCCTTCATCCTTCCTGCAGCTGTCTGATTTTAAAACACACTTTTAAGCTTCCGGCTTCAAATAAACAGTAAAATAAATTAAAATAGGGTTCTAAAGAAAGTACTGTCCAACTGAACCTGTGAAAAACAAACTCGGGAACAGACCCTAGGCTCAAACCCCTATCAGGGCGTTGATTTTTCCCCCCCAGCCCACCTGCTCAGACTCCTTCTGTGGCTTTTCCCAAACGTGGCCGCTGTTCAGCTTGATCAATGCTTGTGGCGGCATCTAACTCAAGTTGGCAGCCGTTCCTCTACCCTGTGGCCATGAGTTCCACAGTTGATCTCTTTGCCACACATCAGATGCCCTTCCCTTTTCTTAGCCCTGAATCCTGACCATTCATCTTTGGCGGATGTCATGGGGACGGTGAACTCGGGCACCAGGACTGGCACTGCTTGCGTCTCCGAAGTGAAGGTCACAGTTGTACTGTTAGCAGCTCTGGGCAGAAGCCATGTCTCTACACACCCAAGCAAGCAAACAAGCAAGCGAGCAAGTGGGGATGCATCTGAGCACAGGGTGGGTGGCAGTGTCACCCCACCGGTAAAGTGGAAAGCAGCAGGAAAAGAGGAACACTGGACGTGAAATGGATTGAGTCAATAAAAGAGCATTGAGTTTGCAAGACCTGAGCTGGGCTGCTAACTTCCCTGTGCTCTTTTGTGGGGGGTCACCCTCAGTCTATTAGCCAGAAATTCAGCATCCCTTGACTCCTGCCGGCTTGTTGAGGAGATGAGGCGGATATTTCTTGTTGCAAGTCAACGGTTGGTTGGTTGGTTGGTTGGTTGGTTGGTTGGTTGGTTGGTTGATGTTTTTATACCCCCCTCCCCATCTAGCAAGATCCTGCTCTGGGCAGTGCACCACGCAGAAATAAAGAAACATAAATCGTGAAATGAACTAAAAAGACTAAAACCGTCCTTATTGATAACAGAACAAGACAGGCAGCAAAATGGAGGTTACTCAACACACCCTTTTCCTCTCCTTCCTTCCTCCTCCTCCGTCCCTTATTCATTGGGGAGAACCTCCCAAAAGGCTTCCCCGAACCGCTCTGCTTCTAGGAGCTTTTGAAAGGCACCCCGGGAGGGTGCTAGCCGTAAGCCCTGTGGGAGAAGATTCCATAAGGAAGGTGCCACGGCCAAGAAGGCCCCGTGTGGCGTTGGTGTTTCCCGGGGTTCGGATACCATGGACATTTACGCTGCTAGGCTTGGTGTTGGCATGCCTAAGCACGGCCATGCTTCTTAACGGATTGCCTCCTTTCCCTCTGAGACGCCTATGAGCATCTGAGGAGCAGCAGAGAGCAAAGTGAAGACCTCCCTCTGCCTCCCTGGGGGTGGCACCCTGAGTCAGGACGTGCCTTCTCTCAGTGTCCCGCTTGGGGAAGGTCCATTCTGTGCACCCGACTGGCGGGGTCCCCCCCGTCCAGCAAAAGGTTTCACCCACACCCACACACCCTGGAGCTGAAAGAACAGAACAAGCCCCTCTCTCGTCCTGTTCCAGCTGTCCCGGCTGTCCCGGGTGCCTATGGAGAGAACAAGATCATCTATATATGTTGCTTGGCCGGATCTGGCGGCGGCCCTGAAGGCTTCCGAGGCTGCAATTAGCACCGGCGCGCGCGTGGGAATTGAAGGCTTGCGTGCCAGGAGACTCTGGGGGCTGTTCTCACTCTTTGAGATCCAGCATCTTCTTCATCAACAACAACATTCCAGGCCTGCCACGCCACCCTGGGAGGGGCAAAGAAGGGAGCATGAGCCCGTCGGACCCCCCCACCCCCCCGAGGATGCCTTTTAAAAAAAAGAAGGGAAAAGAAGTGAGGCCCATGGTCCATGGCCCCAACAGGAACAAAGGAAATCATAACACCCCTTCAGGCTGGACCTGATGATTCGCAGGGTGCCAATGGGGAATCTTTGAAATATCTCTCCAGGTTCACTGGGGTAGCCCAGGAAATTTTGGTGCCTGGGGCTGAGCAGCACCGGGTGCCCTCCACCACTTGGGGTCCAAGTGTGTGGCACTTGCCTGGGGTTCTTTAATTGGGGGGGGAAGGCTGTGTAGCAATGAAAATGAGTGAATGATCTTAGAACTGCAGTGCTGGACGGGACCCTCTGGATCATCCAGTCCAGCCCCTGTCAAGGAGGGCCCAGTGGGGAATCGAACTCCCAACCTCTGGCTACACAGACAGAGACCTAAACCACTGAGCCACTTGAATGAATGAATGAATGAATGGACGAGTCTTTCCTGCCCTCCTTCCATGGAGAAACAGAGGATGGGTGTACGAAAAATGCCGTTGGGAACTGGGAATAGGGACCCAGGCTGAAAGGAGGAAGAGAGAAGGCCGTCTGGTCTTGAGGTCGTTTTGAGTCCATCCCAGAGAAAGGAGAATGTGGACAGCGCCATGCCATATGCAAAATGGCACGGTGCCATGGGTGCAGAAAATCACCCGGCTTCCAGAGTCCTACCTGAGGCAGCAGCTTGGCTTCCTTCTTGTGGATGAAGTGCAATAAATAATGATAAAAATGAATAAATAAGCGGGCCATGGCGGCAGACGAAGGAGGGCTTGGTTCTAGAGAGGATTCTGAGAACATTTTTCAGGGGGTGGCCCTCGGTTGCCACCGCAGATACACCTCCTGCTATGGATGCCTCTCTTACCTCCTGGGTCAAGCTAGCTGGCCCAAGACTGCCACCCACCTGTCGGATTTGAGGGTGGCCACCCCTGCCTCTTGTGGAGTGGAGAAATCCCCTCTGCAAGTATCTTGTGGTGCAGTGGTTTAAACGGGACAGTACTGCAGGCAGGACTCTGCTCACCACCCGGGTTCAATCCCAGGCTGGAGGTTCGCTCAGCCTTCCATTCTTCCGAGGTTAGGAAACTGAGTACCCAGCTTGCTGGCAGGAGGGGGAAATGTGTAGCTTGCATAATTAAACTGTAAACTGCCCAGAGAATGCTTTAAGTGCTATGGGATGGTTTATAAGCAGCATGCTTTGCTTTGCTTTTGATCTGGGAGCTGTGGAAGGATCTTGGGAGCATTTCAAATCCACCTGGGGGGGGGGGGAGAGAGAGGACCCTGGAGCCCCTTTCATGCTGTAGCTAGCAGCCTTTGAGTCCTATTTACAAAAGTTTAGGGTGCCCACTTACATGCCCCCCCCAAAGAAGAAAGCAATCTACCTAAAACTGCACCACAAAGGACTCATCTCCCTGTCGCTTTACAAGGCTGGCGTTCTAAGTTAAACCCCCTAACTGTGCACCCCCAAACAGACCCCCACTCCACAGGGCCCCCTCTGTCAGCCTCTTTCCAGGCCAGGCCCCACCTCTACAAGCTCAGCCGGGCCCCCAGCTTGTGCCTATTTCTGCCAGCCCCAGATGGCTAATTACAGGCTTTGATTATAGAGCCATTTTGGGACCTCTCGGCCACTAGCCAGAGAGAGACGGAGGAAGCCTCAAGTCAGAACACCAGCTGGCCGAGGAATCCCAGATGGGTTGATGGATCGTGGCCAGAGGTGACCCCGCCCTGCACAGACCTGTGAGGGTGTTGGTGGGACAGGGGCACCCAGTTGCTGCTCAACCAGGCCTGGGTGGCCGGGCGGGGAGCTTTTTGTGACAAACATACGTATGGGGTCCCCTGGCCAGCCGAGCCCTTTGGTGAGCCTTATGTTTGGTTTGGTTTTTAAATCACTTTTTGCCAATTCCGCTCCACTCTCGCTGGGTCTTCCCCCCCCAAGGATTTCAAGGCAGCGACGGCATCGTCTTCAAGGGCCACCCCACTGCACAGTAGTAGTCTAGGTTGGCGGCTGCCAGAACATGATATGCAAGGAGAACGTCGACAGCCACCTTTGCCCCGATCTGGTGACCCTACTTGTCATTTAACAGATATATCCCAGCTTGTTTTTCTCTCCACTGTCCTCACAACAAGTGGACTTGTGAAGTAGGACACAATGACTAGCACACCGTCACTCCATGGGGGGGAGCCAGAACCTGGCTCGCTCACATTCTATTCTCCGACCCCCTAACCACTAGGCTACATTGCCGCATCGAGGTAGAGCTGGACTGCCAACTTCGGTGCTTCTTTCCTGTTCTCCGGCTGAGATGATTTCTCTCCGAACTTCTGGCCTTTCTCCTTGAACCATGGATAACGGGCCAGCTCCTGCCTTCAGAGAGGGCTTTTTCGTAATTAGGCGTCAACCCCATTATGAAATGCTCCCCCCTTTTCCAAGAGGCCTGCCAGGCACCCACAGATGCTGGGTTTTTTTTTTCCATATTTGGCTGAAGATTTTTTTATCCCACCCAGGTCCTGTCATCTTGCCATCTTTAATTTGCTTGTTATTCTAGGAAAATGTAGCCTGTTGTCTTCTTTGTGCCCTGCATTTCCTCTATATTTCCCCATTTTGGCCGTTGTTCCACAAAAACAAAAGACACAAATGTGAAGAGGAATTAAACAGGGTGAATCCCTGCTGCTGTGTTTGCACAGTCTCGCTCCCAGCTGTCCAAATGCCTTTTTTTTGGGGGGGGGGGGAGGTGTTTTGTGACTGGAAGGGGGGGTTGCTCTCCAAATGACCTTTCCCTTCGTTGGGCAACAAAATGGCAAGGTGTGAAATTGCCGACTCAGTTGCCCGTTATACACAACAACAACAATGGGTGCAACATCAATTACAAAGAAATTAGGTATCCCCACACAATTTTGTGTTGTGGTCAACATAGTTTCTCCCTCCACGCCTCTTTCCCCTTCATTAAGGCAGGGAAGGCTGCGATTCAGAGGCAGACTCTGCACACTGGATGCCCCAGGCTGCGCCCTCAGCAGCATCACTAGGAGAGATCCCAAAAACCTGCCCTTGGGGGGAGGCTGAAAAAAGGCCAGAGGCTCTGCTCTGCTTCTGGGCATAACAGGGGAAACGGGAGGGTTCCTCTAATGCGTTCCAGAAAAATAGCAAAGGAAGGAAGGAGGGGAAGCCATTCTCTTTTGCCAGTTGAGTTGCAACAGGCGGCCTCCCACAGCACGATGGGGCTTGGCTCACTTGCTTGAGTTAGCTGCAGGTATCCTTTCTGCTTCTCATGAGAAGAGAAGACTCCCTGGAAAAGACCCTGATGTTGGGAAAGTGTGAAGGCAAGAGGAGAAGGGGACGACAGAGGACGAGATGGTTGGACAGTGTCATCGAAGCTACCAACATGAATTGGACCAAACTCCGGAGGCAGAGGAAGACAGGAGGGCCTGGCGTGCTCTGGTCCATGGGGTCACGAAGAAGTCGGACACGACTTAACGACTAAACAACAACAAATCCTTTCTGCTGGTCCCTTCCCATCCTATTCCCATAGGGCCCCATCAGTGAAGATTTACTGAGGGTGGACAGAAGTTCATTTCTAGCACCCAGGACATCTCAATTTCAAAAGGGTGTTTTCCGCAGTTTGGGGGTGGGGGCCATTGAAGCATTATGCTCTTGGGGGTGGGGGCGTTGCTGAGCAGACCGTTGTGTCCTGGAGCTATGTTCTTGTCAGCCTAACTTTCCCAAATCCTGAGCCAGGCATCGGGTGTAAAACAAAACTCCTAAAAGACAGTGCTTTGGGGCACGTACAGAGTGCCTTCTGAAACCAGAAGAGGTTCAGGGACCTCCACTTGGCCTTGAAATTCCCCAAATGAACTTGGCTTCAAGGGGTGCACTTTCTCTCTCTCTGGGAATCCTTAAATGCACTGATGATTTTTAAGGTTTAAAGTACACAGCACACTGTGTTGTTGTGACATGGTGAGACGCATGCAAAATGCAAGTGCAGCTTTGCACACTCACCCACACATTCAATTCAGGGGGGGGGGGAGAGAATAAATACTTGTGGATCCCCTGCGAGTGGAGGTCCACACTGGGCTACCTCACAGGGCTGTCGTGAGGAGGAAATCAGCCACATACATTTGGTTTGAAGGGGGAGAAACAGGTAATAAGAATGGTAACTCAGAAAGTCATGATCAGGGGTTTTTAGGATGGACCTAAATCACACCATCAGGGTCACATCCTGGTGTGATGAGAACCTCCGGTATCTTCAGGCATGAACACAAATACTGCTTGAATGGAAGGCAGGAGGGGAGGGAACCCTCTGTGGTCAGTTTGCCACATACACCCCCCCCACCCCAGGAGGTCTCTGTTTCTCTCCACTTGCCCACATAGTCGTCGGGCCACGCTCCTACCCGTTTTCCTGAGTCCTGGTTCTAAAACAATGTGACCTGCTGTGACTACAACTCCCACAATCCCCCACACACACCACCTTGTGGGTCTCCAATCTCCAGCCTGCCCCATCAGTGTGGGGCAATCAGAGTCACCTAATACCCCCCCCCCCCGCGGAACTCATGGGGTTTTAAAATCTCAGAGGTGGGGAATCTTTAAGGGGAAATAAATGGGTGGAAGGTGGGGAGATGGGTCTGGTGGTTTGAAGTCGGGGGGTGCCTCTTGGGAGGAGCGCCCCCCCTTTTTTCCCCCCGTTCCTGCCCACCCCCACCCGCCTGGAAGAGCTGGCTGGCTGGCTGACTGGGGGAAATCCAACCGGTGAAGCGCTTTATAGGGAGGGGCTTCCCCGCCGCCTCCGGGAGCCCCCCCAGAGGAGAAGCCCCTCGGAGTCCTGGTGTGACGGGGGAGGGCAGAGCCGCGGTGGGGGGGGGGTGGCTGGGAGGCGGAGGTGGGGCAGGCTGGGAAGGAGGGGCCGGAGGGAGGGCCGGAGGGAAGGCGGGCCGGAGGGGGAGCCAGGTTGCTGGGCTGCCGCCCGCCGGGGCGCCCGAGCCAAAGCCAGCCAGCCAGCCAGCCAGCCTCCTCCTCCCTCCTCCTTCTGCCGGAGCCGAACTTGGCCGGCAGAGCCGCCTGGAGCACCGGACGGAGCGGCCGGTCTCGGAGCGCCCCGTCTGCAGGGGCTTCGGCCAACCGTCCAGCCCTGCTTCGGTCCGAAGCGATGGAGCCGCTCCTGTTCCTGCTCCTGCCGCTGCTGCTGCTGCCCTGCCAGAGCGTCCGAGCAGGTAAGGGGGGGGGGGGGCCGAGGCCGTCGGGTGGCCTGCCGTCGGGGCTGCCCCCTCCGCCCCGATTCCTCTTGTCCGGGGCGGGCTGGGAGGCGCCCGCACGGCCGGAGGTGGGGGCTCGGAAATAAGGGGGAGAGACCAGTGGGGGAGGGAAAGGGGGGTCCTGCCAGGCCTGGGCGCCCCGTCGAGGATCGGGGCCGGCATTGGCCTCTGGGCCAGGCAGGGTCAGCGCACTTCCGAGAGGTCGGTGGGGGCCTTATGGTCCCGGAGGTGGCCCCGGTTGGGCGCTCGGGGGTCGGCGTGGAGGAGACGGCCGTCGGGGCTCAGGAGAGACGCACCCGCTGGGACGGGGGGGCGCAGGCTCAGCGGGAGAGGTGATGATGCTGGGCCGGCGTCTTGGGGTCTCTGGTTGTTATGGGTGGAAGGGACGCGCCGGTGCAGGACCCGATCCCTCCCCAGGCGTTACACCTGGCGGCAGAACCTTCGAGGGCGAGGGAGGGGGCGGAATGGCGTGGTAGAAGTTTGGGGGTATCTTTTGGGGTGCTGAGGGGGGATGTCGGGTGTTGCTTTCGTGATGCCCTTCCCGGCCCGTGGGGGGAGACGGAGCCCTTGGCTGTCACTCTTCGCCTTCTCTTGCACCCCACCCTCCCCACAGCCTGCAACTCGCCCCATGTCCAGAAGGCGGCAGTCGCGGGTCCGGCCGGGGGGTTGGGGGGCAGCGCCACGTGGTGATGTGGCTCCTTCACTGCCCTCCTTCCCCCCCCCCCCACTTGTGTGAGTCTGGGGGCTTTGGTGGTGGTCTGGATCCGACGGCGTGGCGTCCAGACAGTGGGAGGTGAAAGATGACCTGTGCCCCCCCCCCCGTGACATGAATAGTTTTCCGAAGGGGAGTGGGGTCCTCACACACGCACCCCAGCTTCGGGGGAGGGGGGCAGAGGGAGAGCGTCTCTCCAGACGGCGGGGGGGGGGGTGGTTTGGTGCATAAAGAGTGGAGGGATCCATTTTCCACCAGGAGGGGGAGAGGGTCGTGGTCTAGTATGCTGCTGCGGGGGGGGGGGGGGCCTCCGTCTGGTGCCAGTCTAGGGGTAGGTGGCACGGGAAGGGGGGGATGAGCCCCCTTCCCGTGCCACCTACCCCAGGCTTAGACGGGGCGGGAAGCGCTGGCGTTGCCTGGGCTTGTCTTTGGTGGTGGTGGTGGGTCGGGGGGGGGGGGGAGAGGGCTGGGGGGGGGTTTCCCGCGCGCGCCCCCCCTCCCGGGCCGCCGGTGCGCCTCCTTCCCTCCTCCTCCTGGTCCCCCGGCCCGGCCTGCCCTCCTCCCCTGGACGGCGGCGGCCCGGCCCAGCCCAGCCCAGACAGGGCGCCCTTTGTGCGGGGGAAACAGTGGGCGAGTGTGTGCCCGGGCGGGGTTTGTTTGCCTTTGAGTGGCGGCGCCGCTCCCGGCCTCGGCGGCCCCCGCCGTCCGGCTCCCACCCGCACCCCCGCCATCCCCGGGCGCCGGTCGGCAGCGGGGCTCCCCAGACCGGCTGGCAAGAGGCGCGTGTCCCGTCCCCCCCCCCCGCCCCCCGCCGCCGCCTTCCCCCCCCCCCAAAAAAAAACCCTCGACACTAGGGCTCCCTCCCCCGTGGCACCAAATTCCTCGCCTTCCACCCGCTGCGCCCCGGGGGAAACCCAGCGCCCGAGTCCTCCGGGTCCGCGAGGAGAGGCAGGCAGGCAGGCAGATAGATCCACAGGTGCAGCCGCCCGGCCCTGGAGGGACTCGGTCCTGCAGGAGGACGGCAGCCCCTGTGGCATTCCTGCCCGTCCAAAAAGCTGGGGAATGTTCTTTTTCCGGACCCCGTTGTGTGTGTGTGTATGTGTGTGTGTGTGTGTTGTGGATAGGCACTCTGGTCTTGGCTTCCCAAAAGTAAAATATTTTCCAAGCTGTGGTAAAAGGTCACCAAGGGTGGCACCGGAGCTGGTAGAGACTGGATGCCCTGCAACTGCAACTTCCCAAGAAAGGTTCCAAAATTTATTAGGCCAAAGACAGGCGCCAGCTTCCAGAACCGCCAGGTCTCTTCATCGGGTTGAAGGAGGGCCACAGAACTCCCTCCCTCCTCTTTTACCCCTTTGGATCACCGTCCAGCCTGCACGGCTTTCCTAACAAGCCTTATTCCCACCACAGCCTTCTACCCACCCCTCGCATCTGCTTTCTGTGCCATCTTGTGGGCTGAAGAGATCTGGGGATCTCAGAAGCTTGCACATATTTTTCAGCACCGTTTCTGGTGGCCTGTTTCAAAGTATGACTCCAGGATAGATTCTGGAATTCATCTTGGGGCCACCACAGCTTTACAGATATTTTTTAAAAAATTAATTAAAAAGGCTTTTACAAACATCACCTGCAACCTGTGGAACTCACAGCCACCTGATGTTCCCCATTGTCTGCTTGCTTATTACCTCAAATCGGGCGCTTGGCCTTTTCTCAGGCCTCTGAGAGTTTGCTCTCATCCAACTTTTGCCTACAACTCCAGCCGTCCCCAGCAAGCATAGCTGTTGGTTGTAGGGATGATGGGCAGTGTAGTCCTAACTTATTTGAAGCATACAGGCTGCAGGAGGTTGGTTATCCTGGCAGCCAGCTGCTCTCCTCCACAGAATCACTCTTTCTGCTACACAGCATTCTTCCTTCCTTCCTTCTAACCATCATCAGCTCCATTCCTTCCTCTATCTGGAGGAGCAGACTACTGAAACAGACAAACATAATTAGCTTATTGAAAATTTCCAGAAAGTTACCCTTAGCTTAATGAAGAGGAAGTACTTCTTTACATGATGCCATCGGAAGCCTATGGAACTCCCTGCTACATGTTGATGAAAGTTAGGAAAAGTTAAAATTAGGATTATTATCATTCTTGGACTGGGTCTCCCAAAAATATCTCAGAATGGACAGATATTTTTTTTTTCTGACTGCAAATTCCAGTAGCGTAGCAACGCTGGGGCATTATGGCAGTCGTAGTTCACAAAACGTTTTTGAAGGATGATGTCAGGGCTGGTTGTGGCTGGCTGGGGTGTCTGTCGTTCAGGCTGGCTTCTCCTCCCTTTGGGCTGTACCTGGCTGTAGTAACGGTGTTACCTGGGTCATCCTTTGGGACTAAATGCTCACACGGACTGAGACGTGGCTGCCCCAGCTGGGTGCCCACAGAATCGGAGGGGGGGGTGGCAAAGGTGCCTCTTGGGTAGAGAGAAGCCCTAGCGTCAGATGAGATCAGAAGGAGAAAGAGAGAGCCAAGCAAGCTCCCGGAACTCGGATGGGACCCTTCAGTGATCATCTAGTCCACCCCAGCTTAATCATCTTGCAAGATGAAACACCCATGACCGAGGAAGGCGGCCATCCGCTCTCTTCCGAGCTGAACACGCCCAGCGACTTTTTCCGCTGTTTCTCGGGGGATCTGGTGCCATGGGGTGATGTTTTGGCCTAGCAGAGGGTGGGGCAGCCATGGGCATGCGAGAAAGAGAGAGAGAGACAGACGGGGAAGACGTGAGTTTTTCCAGGTGGAATCCTTCCAGCTCCAGATTCCAGATGACTTCGAGAGTTGGGCGGGTGGCTGTAAAAGGGGGATCAAAGCTGCCCTTCCTTGTTTTTCCTACCAGGACTCCTGTGTGTTAATGGCTGCTTTACCAGCTTTCTCAAATCTCTTCAGCCCCCCCAAAAAAAGAGCTGGACCTGTTGGAAGGCTGCCTGCCACATGAAGTTGGAAAACAAACAAGCAGCAGAAACAAACCAAGCCCTCTGGCAGGGCAGTAGATCTATGGAATAATGACTCCCAGTGCACCTCTAAGCCTGAGAGACTCTCCCGGTGGAGTATCTGCCTGTCATGTAATTCTTAAAGAAACCCTGGAAGCAGGTGGCTCTTTTTTCTTTCCATATTTTAGAAGTTCCTATATTCACAGCATTGGGGGCCTTGCCAGGCTCTCTCAGCAGTGGCCCGAAAACTCTGGCTGGGGGATGAGAGAAGCTTCATCAGTTGGACTTCTTCCTGTTTGCAAAGCTGTTTGGAAGCCCAGAAATCCCATGGGAGGAGAGGAAGAGGGGACCCTGCCAGGGTTATCCCTTTACCTTTTGTGGGAAACCTTGAGCTATGCCGGTAATGTAAAATTAACACCTCTGCACCCCAGGGAAGATCACACGGCCTTAAGACAGCACCAAACGGTCTCTCAAAATGACTTTTTAAACTCCAAAAATTAAATCTCCTCCTGAAAGCACCCTTTCTCTTGCTCCTCTTTCATCGGAGGTGAGAGAGACACGCAACCTTCAGGGCTCACACCGAGCTCTTTGTCAACAAGGACGAGAGACTGTTTCCACAAGACGCCAAGCCAAGCCAAAAAAGGGAGAGAGAAAATGCAGTCTCTCCCACTTGAGGGAGGAATGTTAGGAAAAACCATGATTCAGTTTACGGAGCTGTTCTGTGCGCGGGGAGGTGAATCCATCTGTGCTGCAGCCCCCAGCTGTGACCGACAAAGAGTTCAGTGTAGCTCTCAAATGTGTGCTCTTTGGTTTTTAAAAGAAACACAGAGAGAGAGAGACCCCCAAGTAAGCTCCATCATGAGACCATCATGATCACAGTCAGGGCACACCCCTGAAGTGTACTATGCATAGGCTTTGCACTATACTTCCCCCTTCCCTCAGCATCTGGTGAGGTAGACTCTTCCTGGACATGGTGCTATTTGTAGCTCCTTCATCGAGATTGAGGGATCCTGACTTTTGCCTGATTCTTAAAGCTGCCTCAGCTAATGCCCATCCTTGCATCTTGCAGCAATGAAGTTAATCCTGCAATTATTAAACTTATCCAGACTTAACGACCTTGCACGATGTTCTGTACAGAACTAGTGTGAGAAGAACTTTTCCATTCTCTGCCCCATGGGGCTTATAATCAGAGATAGATTCAACAGGGAGGAAGAAGCTATCCCAGGTCAGGGGAAAAGGAGAGAATATTTGATTCTTTTAATTTCATATGATCTTGGCTTAATTGCCGTAAGGTTTGCTTCTTAAGGAAGCTGGTAAAACTTAGTGGGTTGGAGCACCTGGCTACAGAGCCTGTGGTATGGGAAACTTCTGCTTAAAGGCTGTAGCTGCATTTTGTTCCAGTGACGTGCATACACTCCTGGCAGGAAGTGGCAGCTGCCAGCAGACGGGGTAACCCCTTATTCTGCCCTTTCGCTTAGAGGTAGAGCATAAGATCAAAGGGTTATTTCAGCCAATCCTAGTTACGATTATAGGGACGTGGTGGCGCTGCGGGTTAAACCGCAGAAGCCTCTGTGCTGCAAGGTCGGAAGACCAGCCGTCGTAAGATCGAATCCACGCGACGGAGTGAGCTCCCGTCGCTTGTCCCAGCTCCTGCCAACCTAGCCGTTCGAAAGCATGTAAAAATGCGAGTAGATAAATAGGTACCACCACGGTGGGAAGGTAACGACGTTCCGTGTCTAGTCGCGCTGGCCACGTGACCACGGAAACTGTCTTCGGACAAACGCTGGCTCTATGGCTTGGAAACGGGGATGAGCACTGCGCCCTAGAGTAGGACACGACTGGACTAAATGTCAAGGGGAACCTTTACCTTTACCTAGTTACGATTAGGTAACTAGCATCCTCTCTGTTTCTCTCATTTACTATGTAAATCATGCTAAGTCAATAAAAGAGCTCTCAGGGCGTTGCCTGTAGGCTCTGCTGGCTCGGACATCCGTGGTCGACTCCTTTGTTCTCTCTCTCTAAGGCAATTAGCCTTCCTTTGTTCCGTGATCAACCCCACTGGGGGGGCTGGCTGTTTGAGCCCCTGTTGTGTCTCCCACAAGATGGTCCGACCAAGCATGTGTGGATGATGGGCTCAGGTGCCCTGCCTTCTGTGCAGAGTCTTGGGGGAGGGGCAGGATTGTCCCAGAGCGCCACCAGGAGGAGAAAACGGTTCTGAGAAAGTGGTCTACTAGAAAACCCAGGAAGCCACAGTAGGGCTTATTGTTCTCATCCTCAATGTATTTGGAGATTCTGAGATTTATAATTTAAAAATGATATATTTTCCATCCTTGGCTGGTAAGCCAGAAGATCACAATTCTTGATCCAAATGAGTTAGTTCCCTTTTTTCCACCCGACTCAACGTAAGCCCTTCCCTAGGCAGGTGGAGTAAGGCCCCCGCTCTCTGCTTTCCACGGGGTCCTGAGTCCCATTTTAGGCCCACTCCTGGCTCCTGCCCCGGTGCCTCCTCCACCTCCTCTTTTCCATCTGAAGGAGGGCATTTGGCCTAGTTGAACACAAAGAGAAAACGGGAGCCTTCGCCCGCTTGAGAGGGTTCTCCAAAGAGTTTCAGAGAAAAGAAGAAGAGAAATTATACCCACCAGAACCCACCCTCCCCAGTTTGCCTCCATGTTGTGATCTTGTGTTGTTGTTACTTGCCATCAAGGGGTCTCTGACTTATGGAGACCCTACAATTGACCGATCTCCTAAATGTCCTGTCCCTCTTGTGAACTCAAGCCTGTGGCTTCCTTTAGGGAGTCAGTCCATCTTATATTTGGTCTTCCTTTCTTCCCGCTGTCCGCAACTTTTCCCAAGCGTGATGATCTTTTTCAGGGAATCTTGCGAACCTACCTACCTACCTACCTACCTACCTACCTACCTACCTACCTACCTACCTACCTACCTACCTACCTACCTACCTACCTACCTACCTACCTACCAGATTTCCTTCCTTCCTTCCTGCCTGCCTGCCTGCCTGCCTGCCTGCCTGCCTGCAATACAATACAATACAATACAATACAATACAATACAATACAATACACCATACCTATGGTCTTCGGGAAAGCTCTTCCTTCTTTAACTTTCCCCTCCAATTCACTGTCTTCCCCCTTTCCTGTTTTCCTCATCCAGATGTAAGCTCTTTGGGGCAGAGTCCTGCGTCTTTAGCTTCCGTTCTAATGGGGTTGTGTAACATGGGTGGCCTACCGTCTTTTCTTTTAAAATTGAATTTTTAGTATAAGTAGAGAAAGAAGAAAGAAGAAAGGAAAGGGGGAAATGGAAGGAAGGAAGGAAGGAAGGAAGTCCACTTGTAAGCTCTTTGGGGTAGAATCCTGCTCCTTATGGCTTGTGCTGTAACGTGTCTGTGCCAAGTGCCGAAGGAAGTTGAACAGTAATTCTTTGACATGTCGGGTCCCTCGGTAATACTGTTAACTCAGGTCATGAGCACCCTTGTCCATCAAGGGCCAGGAGCAGGCCTACCATGTCTCTCTCACTCACACACACACAGACACACACGCACTCACGCACGAGGCAGGCCGGCGGCGCTCGGCGGTCGCTTCGCAGGGCAGGTCGGCTGAGCTGCCTCCTCTGCTAAACTCATCACCGGCTCCCGTCTCGAGGCGGCGGCGGCGGCGGCTGTTGTTTTGACCCGGGTGTCGGATCCGATCTTCCCGACGGAGGGAAATCTTGGATGCCCCAGGAATGGAAAACGCTCCTGGGGGTGGGAGGCTGAAGCCTTCGCACCGACTGAGCAGAGGCCAGCCTCCCAGAGCCGCCCCCCCCCCCCGCATGGCTCGGCGGTCCCCCCCCCCCCCACTTTGTCTTTGCCCTGGGAGGGGATCTGCCTCTCTGGAGGAGTCCAGACGCTCTCTGCCCCCCCCCCCCCCCCGTCCTCTGCAGTGCAACAGCCCTCTGCAAACGACTTATCCAGACCTTGGCATCCTGAGGAGGAGACTGTTGGGGAGGGGGGGGGGAGGCTGAGATGAAGAGAGAGGGAGAGAGAGAGAAGCGCCAGGCTCACATCTGCTCTCTCTCCCCCCCCCCCCCCCAGCAATGACACCCTGCCTGGCAGCTGCCCCGCCCCCACGGCATGCCTCAGGTCCCGCCTGCGTTTCCACTCTGGGACCTGCTGGAAAGAGCCATTTTCTGGCTGCAAATTCCATCAAATTCTTTTTATGATATTTTGCCCCCCTCCAACCCCTTATCCAAAATGTGTGAGCCTCTCCTCCCACTTTTGAGCCCCAGAGGGCTGGTCGGCTGCCTCTTGGGAGCATCTCTCCCCCCCCCCTCCCCTGCCTCTTTCTCCTCATGGGGAGCAAGACTTCTTCCTTGTTAAGCTGTGGAACTCCCTGCCACCAGATGTAGTGATGGCTGCCTCATGAGTCGACAGGATGAATTTGTGGGGGTGGGGGGCCTCTGTGAATCTCCCAGCAGGATGGCTACAGGTCAGCTGCCACCATCTGAGGCAGGTTGTTTTTGTTGTTAATGTGCCATCAAGTCACCCCTGACTCATGGCAACCTCATGAATGAGCAACCTCCAAAATGCCCTGTCCTCAACCGCCTTGCTTGGCTCTTGCAAACTCAAGTCTATGGCTTCCTTTAGGGAGTCGGTCCATTGCACCGTTGGTCTTCCTCTTTTCCTGCTGCCTTCCACTTTTCCCAGCTGGATTGTCTTTTCCAGAGGACATTTCCTTTTCAGGTTATGCCGAAAGTAGGACAGCCTTGATTTCAACCTTCTTCCCCTCCAGGGACTGTTCAGGCTTGATCTAATCTAGGAGCCACTGGTTTGTCTTCCTGGCCATCCAGGGAAGCCGTAAAGCTCTCCTCCAGCTCCACAATTTCAAACAAATCATTCCCCCCCCCCCTTTCAGCTTTCTTAATTGTCCAGCTTTCCCACCCATATGGGGTGATTGGAAATATAGAGGCAGAGATAGCCTCTGCCCTATCAGTTGATGGGGACACCGGGGGGGGGGGGGGAAGGAGATGGAGATACAGCTGGGCTCCTGCCTTTCCTTTAAACTGGAGCTGGAGAAATCCATATGGCCGTCGGACTCTGAAGAATATGCCCCTTTCGCCCACCCAGACCCTCCCTGGCTGGCCCTCCGGCCAAGATTCCTTGGCCTTGAATCCCCCTCCCCATCTTTGCTGGAACTTACCGGGAGCTGGATTTTTTTTCCGAGGGGGAGGGCAGGCTGCCAGTTGTCCCATTCCAGCGTGGAAACTTGGCTGCCGGTGGCCAGGGAATGTCAATACAACCCCTTTTCAGCACAATGCGTGTTCAGGGGGTGGGGTTGGGGGTGTGTGGGAGCTTAGCCTCACCATGCTGGGGGGGGGCATCATCATCTTTTGAGGGTGTCCCTACATGTAATTGTTTTCCAACCGGGAAACTTGAGACTGAAGAAAGGATTGGCAGAGGGCCTGATTGGGTAGATTTTGGGGTCAGGGGGAAAGAAGTGCTTGAGTTTGGCTTCAAAGACTGAGGAGCCAGGATCCATATTCCCATGGTGGCCAGGGGCTAGTTTTGGGGGAGCAGAGAAATTAGCCACCCCCCTCCTGACCCTCTTCTTTTGATGTCCTCAATGGAAAGCGGAGCCCCCACCTCTCTGCTTGCCCCCACCTCTCAGCCCCCTCTTGTCTTCCTCTCTCTCATTGAGTCCACTCTGGGAAGGGGGGGCCTTCCTCTAAAATGATGGGGTGAGCCCTGCAGCCCCACCCCCCCAGCCCTTTAATTTTGGGGGGGGGGGCATCAGGAGAAATCATGCTTAAGAAATAGAAAGGCAAATGGACTTTCCCTGAGAAGGTGAATTGTATTTATTTCACGATGCAATAAAAGCGGATCCCTGAACCATTACCGACTTGGACCCGAGGTTGGAAACTTTACTCTTTTGAACTCCAGCTCCCAAAGAATCATGCTTCCAGAACTCCTACAATTTGGGAGGCGGTCTCGCCTCTCCCAGCCTGATGCCAGCCTAGTACTTTGGACCACAACTCCCAAGGTACATGAGAGATGATGGGAGTTGTAGTAAGAAAAGTAAAAATGTCGGAGTTCTGGGTATGGGATGTAAAGCTTGTTTCCTTGTATGAAACTACAGTATCACACATCCCATCATGCACAGAGCAGCATGGAAAAGGGTGGTGGTGGTGGGGAGCAAACGGCTGGCCATCCCACCACCAATGACGTAACAGTTGGAATCATGATGTGATGGAAGGAAGTAATTTACTTGGAAAAGCTATGATGGTGAAACCAGGCCTATGGCAACCTTTCTTGTTAGCCTCGCATCCCATAATAGCCCAGCAGAGACCTAAAGCAGGCCCCACGAGGGGTACCAAATAATAGACCCCTCCTCTTCCTGACATGTGGGAACAGACAAATGTGTCAGGGCGGGGTGGTGAATGTCCCGCTAAGTGGTCCTTAAAACAGAATAAGTCTTTAACAGACCTATGTGTTCATTGTCTTGGTTATTAGTCATTTTTCTGTTCTGCTTTGCCGGCTGGATGGCTCAGTCAGCTGGAGCAGCTGGAGCCAGGGATCAGCAGTTCAATTCCCTTCTGTGTGTCAAAGGAGAAAAGCCAGCCTGTGTGGCCTTGGGCAAGCTGCATGGCAGCCCCAGGGCACCACCAGAAGAAGGAGGGAATGGGAAGCCACTTCTGAGTACTTGTTACCTAAGAAACCCCAGGAAGGGTCGCCGTAAGTCGGAATGGACTTGACAACACAGACAGAAATTTTAAAAAGATTTTAAAAGTTTTTTAGGGTAATACTAGAAAAAGTGGCAATGGTCCATTAGTACAGGAAGTGGGCTTTCAAAGAGTAGATTACTTCAGGTAGCAGGTCCTGGATACAAGTCTACAAAGTAACAATTGCATTATTAACACCAAGTTTTAAATAGTGGGAAGCAATGGAGAGTCTCATGGTTCATAATGAGCTAAAAATCCTTGGTTGGTGTTTAATCCCGCTGATGCATTCTAGAATGTATGAATGTATCTCTCTCTCCCCCCCCCCATCAGTTTTCTGTAGTTATTTTTCTCTAGTACAGTCACTTGCAGATCATTTATAGAGTGGCCAGGGAGACTGAAATGTTCTGGAGCAGGTTTTTGTATGTATTCTCATTATTTATGTCAGATTTATGTCAACGAATTCTTTTGCACAAAGCAGTACACTTTGCTTGGAGTAGGGTAACCGTGCTGCCAGAGTAGTTGTGGGGACCGAGCTGGTATCTGGATTTGTACCAGGGTTTAGTTCCTGTCTCTTGATTTGTGTACTGTGCAGAGAGACCCATGACATGTGCTTTATCATACATAGTTTGGGCTTCTGTGCGTGTGAGCGTGCAACAGAGACAGTATGCAAGGGAGAAGGACCCCCACCCCCACCCCAACCCTGGTTGTCCCTTCCCTCCACCGTTTCCTACGTCGTCTTGGTTGCAGTGCCCGACACACCCTGGAGACCATGCATGTGACATGGACTGAGGAGGGGAAAACATGCATGTGTGTTGTGTCGGGTACACACGTGAGGAGGAAACAGGCCCAGAGAAGGAGCCTTCAGGTTGGTGAGGACTGGAGATTCGTTCCTTGGTCACCCCAGGTTTCGGAATGAAAGTGTGCTGCTTATGAAGTGATGCTGATGGCGGCCTATGATTCCCTCCCCAAACCTATAGGGCTGGGGGGGAGGCAGGCCCAGAGCTCTCCAGACTTGCCAGGTGACAACCCTTCACCACCAGCTGTCCCTGTTGCCCGCAAAGCGTTTGACTGCAGTCCAGTCTTGAACAGGCAAGCAAGAGCCATTCGTCTTACAAAAGGACTGCTCCGTGTTGGTTGATATGGGCCAATCTAGCTAAGTGGGAGTTTTAAGAAAGTGGGGCAGGAAAGATGCGCCCTGCCCCCCCCCCGTCTCTTCCTCCACGGGGAGGAGCCCCAGCGCTGCCATGCCTGCAAGCCATCCCTCCCCGGGTCTGGAGAGCGTTCCCGGCTCCAGGCGCGCGCTCGGCGGCCGCGTTCCCGCTCCAGCCCCTTGATGGCTTCCCAAGACCTGTTATTGTCCCGGGGAGGAGAGGAGGCGGAGGCGGCCCGGGGGAGGGGGCGCGCCGAGGGGGGCCAAGAGGGGCAGGAAGGCGGGCGGGCTGGCTGGCTGGCGGGGCGGCCCCGATCCCCCCGGAGCGGGTCGTGCCTCCGCTTGCATCGCGCGCAGGCTTGGCCCTGGGGCTCGTGGGCTGCGTGCGCCGCTTTGGCCGGCTGAAGGTCTTCTCGGTGGAGAAGCGGGAGGGCGGGCTGGGTCGGGGTCGGAAGCGGCCTCCCCAGCGCCCCGCTCCTCACGTGCCTTTAGGCAGACGCGCGTCAAGGCCAGCTAGGGCGCCCTGCGCGCTTTTCCCTCGCGCGGAGAGACCAGGCTGCTTCTTCCTTCCAGGGACACCTGAAAGAGAGAGGCCTGCCTGCCCTGGACCGAATCGATAGCCAAGATCGTTAAAACATCAGAAAAGTTACTTTTGATGCTGGCTGGGGGAGATTCCAGACGCGAATGCTCTGCCCAGCGGGCCCCGCACTAAGTTAACGCAAAACCACTTGGGGGGTTTCTGCAGCTTTCCAAGCTGAGCGCAGGGGGGGCTTTTTTGTTTTTTTACCGGGCCGGATGGGGAGCCCCTGGCCCCTTCTGTCCCCCTTCCCCCACTTTTCCTACCAGTGGTAGAGCAGCCGATCACCCCCACCCACTGCCGTCGTCGGTATTCGCAAGGCGAGCGAGCCAGAGAAGAAGCAATATATTAAAGTTTTCCCTTCTGCCTTTAGAAAGTTTTCCCTTCTCCCGCAGTAAAGGCAGAAGGAGCTTCTTGTTGTTTATTCGTTAAGTCATGTCCGACTCTTCATGACCCCATGGACCAGAGCACGCCAGGCCCTCCTGTCTTCCACTGCCTCCCGGAGTTGGGTCAAATTCATGTTGGTTGCTTCGATGACACTGTCCAACCATCTCGTCCTCTGTCGTCCCCTTCTCCTCTTGCCTTCACACTTTCCCAACATCAGGGTCTTTTCCAGGGAGTCTTCTCTTCTCATGAGATGGCCAAAGTATTGGAGCCTCAGCTTCAGGATCTGTCCTTCCAGTGAGCACTCAGGGTTGATTTCTTTCAAAATGGATAGGTTTGATCTCCTTGCAGTCCAGGGGACTCTCAAGGGCCTCCTCCAGCACCACAATTCAAAAGCATCAATTCTTCGGCGGTCAGCCTTCTTTATGGTCCAGCTCTCACTTCCATACATCACTACTGGAAAAACCATAGCTTTGACTAGGCGGACCTTTGTCAGCAAGGTGATGTCTCTGCTTTTTAAGATGCTGTCTAGGTTTGTCATCGCTTTCCTCCCCAGAAGCAGGTGTCTTTTAATTTCGTGGCTGCTGTCACCATCTGCAGTGATCATGGAGCCCAAGAAAGTAAAATCTGTCACTGCCAGTCTGCCTCCATATCTTCCCCTTCTATTTGCCAGGAGGTGATGGGGCCAGTGGCCATGATCTTAGTTTTTTTGATGTTGAGCTTCAGACCATTTTTTGCGCTGTCCTCTTTTACCCTCATTAAGAGGTTCTTTAATTCCTCCTCACTTTCTACCATCAGAGTGGTATCATCTGCATATCTGAGGTTGTTGATATTTCTTCCGGCAATCTTAATTCTGGCTTGGGATTCATCCAGTCCAGCCTTTCGCATGATGTATTCTGCATATAAGTTAAATAAGCAGGGAGACAATATACAGCCTTGTCGTACCCCTTTCCCATTTTTGAACCAATCAGTTGTTCCATATCCAGTTCTAACTGTTGCTTCCTGTCCCACGTATAGGTTTCTCAGGAGATAGATAAGGTGGTCAGGCACTCCCATTTCTTTAAGGACTTGCTATAGTTTGCTGTGGTCCACACAGTCAAAGGCTTTTGCGTAGTCAATGAAGCAGAAGTAGATGTTTTTCTGGAACTCTCTGGCTTTCTCCATAATCCAGCGCATGTTAGCAATTTGGTCTCTAGTTCCTCTGCCCTTTCGAAATCCAGCTTGTACTTCTGGGAGTTCTCGGTCCACATACTGCTGAAGCCTACCTTGGAGGATTTTGAGCATAACCTTGCTAGTGTGTGAAATGAGTGTGAAATGAGTGTGAAATCCCCTTCATAGATTGCTGCCTTGTCGTGGCGAAGGGGCTTGAGTAATTCAGAGAAGCTATGGGCTATGCCGTGCAGGGACACCCAAGACGGACAGGTCATAGTGGAGAGTTCTGACTAAATGCGATCCACCTGGAGCAGGAACTGGCAAGCCACTCCAGTATCTTTGCCAAGAAAACTCCATGAACAGAAACAAAAGAAGGAGCTATTAAGAAGCAAAGAAATAAGGAAGTTACATTTCAAATGTTTCTCTGTGTTACGTGTTATCAGGTCAGAATCGACTTATAGCGACCCTAAGAGGGCTTTCAAGCTACTGGAAATGTTTAAGGTGTGGTTTTACCAGTGCCACTCCTCCGGTGAGTTTCTGTGGCTGCGTGGGGATTCGAACCCAGGAATCTGTCCACGGCACCGGCCTGGAGGTGCCTTTCAGAGAGGACAGCCTAAGCCCAAATCCTAGCCAGATAGACAGGCGACCCAGGAGAGCAGACGGAAAAGGAAAGACAGAGGGATTGCCCTCTGCAGGACTCTGAAAGGAAGCATGAGGCAGGGGTCCCTCAGAGTATCTGTCTAAAACAAGAGGTGCAGGAGGAAGAAGAGGCCGGAAAGTCAAAAGGGAGACGCAGAAAGGTGGCATATAAATAAAATAAAGTAAAATAAATCACCCTCTCTTTTTATCTGGGTTGGAGAGGGGGTAGCAGGCGATGCTCAGAGGATGCCAGGCGAACAGCCATCCCCACTGGAAAGGCCCCTTTGATTTCCTTGTCTACTAAGGGATCCCTGCTGGTGTGGGGGGGGGGGGGAAGGCCTGCCCCAAAGATCTGAAGACTTGTAGGGCGGAGGGGCCCTTTGGGTGAGGAAAGGTTGGGGCTGAGCCCCTTTCTGGGTGTTGAAGCAAAGCACTTTTCATTTTCTAAGGTCATTCTTGCAAGTTTACTAGAGCAAAAGCCCCCCCCCCCCTTGGGCCCTATAGACAGGTTTTGCACGGAGATAGGGAGGGGGTAAGAAGTGGGGCAGGCCATCCTGCGCCCACTTCTTTGCACCCCGGGCATCGGAGCTTCTGGGCCAGGACAGCCAGGTGGTGAAGCCAGAAGTGGGCAGGTTTCTCACGCGGAGCTGGAGGGGTCCCCCCAAACTGTGGCCTGAACCCCATCCCCCAAGGCCACTGAAGAAGAAGTAGGGCCGTCCGGATCCTTAAGTAAATCTTAGAATAACAATCTTAGAGCTGCAGAGCCTGAAAGAACCCTCTGGATCATCAAGTCCAGGAGGCCCAGGGGGGGATTCGAACTCGCAACGTCTGACATAAACCACGGAGCTACGGTCTCTCTCTCTCTCTTTTTTTTGGACTGCCACGAACAGATGCCCACTCTTTCTGCAAAGCCCTGCCGCTCGGGGACGCCGTCTCCCCATCCCACCACGTACACGCGATTCCTTTTCTCGTGCTTGGTGGAGTTGTGCATGTCTGAACCCGGCCGCCTTTGGGGTCCAAGGATGCGAACCACAACTGAAGGCAAAGGGCGTGCCCCTCTTCTCGGGGGGGGGCGGTTTGCTCCAGAAACTCCCCCCCCCATGCATTTTGCATTTACTCAGGGGTGGCGGGCACACACACACACACACACACACACACACACACACACACACGCACACCGTCCTGTTCTCCAAGAATCCATCCTGCTGGGAACACGGTCCATTTTGCCCAAGAGTGAGAAACCAGAGTTTGCTGCGCGGGGGCAACTGTCGCTCTCAACTTTCTCCCAAACTTTTTTTCCCCCTTTTTAAAAGTCAAGTCAAAAAGGAACTTGTGTTCTGGCCGGTCTCGCCCCACGCACCCCTCTCTTTTCCTGCTGGAGAGAGAGAGCGTGTGTGTGTGTGTGTGTGTGGGTTTTTTTGGGTGTGTGTGTGTCAGGATCTCTGCCTTTTCTCCCCCCCCCCCCCCTCCTCCGTTCTTTCTCCCCTTGGCTGGGCGCCGCTGCCTGACAATGCTCGAGTGGGGAGAGGGTCCGGGCAGACACGCAGGAACGCGTTTGCGCGCGCGCGTCCACACGTTCTCTCCCCCCCCCCGCCTCGCCGTGCCAGGGTGGCGGGGAGTCGCGTTCCACCCGATCGCCGCCTTCCTTCCGAGTCCGGGCGTGTGTGTGTGTGTGTGTGTGCGTGTGCGCGCGTGTCCTTTTGAGCGTGCGGGCGCGTGCCTCCGCTCCCGGCTCCCGGGGCCGAACAAAGAAGCTTTTCACGCGAGCGGAGCGAAGAGGCCGCTTCTCCTTTCGCCCGGCCGATCGGAATGCCGATATTCTTGGGGGGGGGGTGTGTGTGTCGGGGGACCCCAGGCTGGTCCCACACCCCACCTGATCCCTAGGGACGCCCTCCTTCCGCCCCGGTGAAAAGATCCGTACTCCTGTTATGGCGGGGGGGGGGGGGGAGGGAAGGAACGCAACAGTTCTGGACCCGAAGTTCTGGGTTCAGGTTCCCCCCCCTCTCCCCATGGATACTTTTTAGGGAGAATCCTTCTTGTCCCCCAGCTTTAAAGGGGGAGCCACCGAGGCCTGCCTTCCGGGGGCGCTCCTGCGCCCTTTTCGGAAGCTTTTTTTTTCTCAACCACGGGTTCCTGGGATCAATTTTGCCCCCTTCCCACCCAGTTGATTTTCAGAAATCTTCGGGGGCTCTTAAATTTCATCATCCATATTTTATCTTAATCTGTTTTGGATTCTCTTCCAAAAAAAGAAAAAGAAAAAACACGGGAGTTTTATTTTTCCAGGTTCTTGCAATAGCAAAGTGACTGTAGAAAGTTGGCTGGGCCCTGGCCCTAAGCTGAGAGGCACAGGGTTGCCACCTTTTCAAACCGCTTCTGCTCCTGTGCCCTTTCTTAACTTGGCTGAACTCCTAAGAGGAAGCTGGTCAGGGCCAGCTTCCTTGGCTAAAGAGGGTGTGATAGTGCCCTTGAGGCAAAACGCTGAGGCACTATCAAGTCTTTTTGCTTTGGGGCAATGGGGTGAGACTAGATGACCTCTGAGGTCACCCCTTACAACTTGACAATTCTACGCCTGTAAGCAGGCAAAGGTCTCCCCACTTCAGAATGATGATGATGATGGGAGACAGCATCACGTGATCAGTGTCTGTGTGGTCCCAGGTCTTTTAAAGCCAGAGGGGCGGGGCCAAGGAGGGAAAAGTGGCATTTCTGGGTGAGCCAAATATTGAATATTGCCTTTTGAAGCAGAGGGTCAGATGGGCATGTCTGAAAGTGTAGAGGTGTGTGTGTGTGGGAGGGGACTGGAAGTAGGGGATTATTGAAGAGGGGGACGAATTTGGGGAGAGCCGGGGGGATGGAGGGGGCTGGCTTCTCCGCTGACCCTTCGCTTCCCTCCCTTGCAGCCGTAGACCCGGTGGACGTCCTCAAGGTGCTGCAGCTCCAGAGCCAGCCGGAAGGAGTCCGCAAGACGACCGGCTTCTGCCCCAAGCGGCGCTCCGGATCGGGGCCCGATGTGGCCTACCGGATCTCCCGCCAGGCTCAGATCAGCGCCCCCACCCGGCAGCTCTTCCCAGGTAAGGCCACCCTGGGGTGAAAGCTGGTGGAGGCTGGGCTGGGGGGGGGGGGGGCGGGGAAAGAAGAAGGACTTTTCCTTGGTAGAGGGGGCACTGCCCTCCCCCCAGGCTGTGAGGGGTTCCCGCCATTCCCTGAAGGGCCATCCAACCTGGGTCAGTCCTAAGAAAGGGTGACCTCCAAAATGTGACCTCCAAAACAGCCCTGCTGTTTGCAACTGGAAAACTCAAGGCCATGGCTTCCTTGCTGGGCTCAATCCATTTCACCTTGGGTCTTCCTCTTTTCCTGCTGCCTTCCACTTTTCCCAGCATGAGGGCCTTTTTCAACCCCAATCAGCTCACGCGGTTGGCTTGATTTTGGATTAGCTCACATCTAAAAATTGCACAAGTGGCCCATTTCATGACTTCCCTGCACCAGCCCTCTCCTGTTCCCCTTGAGAAAGTTACTTTTCTTTTTCTTTTTCTTTTTTTGGACTCTCCAGAGAGGCAGCTGCAACAGGTCATCATCATCCGTTCAGGCAAAAAAGCAGCACAAAAATCTTTCAGTCCTTTAAGAGCTGGTAACTCATGTTGTTCCCCTGGGGACTACGACTCCCATAATTCCCAGGCAACGCCAAATCCCATTTGGACATAACATCTGCTAAAAGTGCAGTGGGACCAAAATCACATTCTGCTACTGGAGGTGGATGGAAACTATGCGTTTTGGGGGTGCTAAATACTATGCAATTTTTCTGGACTACGCCCAAGATCTTGGTGCACAGCCTGAGGAAGCTGAAGGATCATCGAAGGCTAGCTGTTCACTTGGTTGTTGTTGTTTTTTAAAGTGGTCTAATACAGAGATCTGCTTCTCTTGCCTTTCTCTTGTTTTGAGAACCACACTGTTGTTTTTTAAATGATTTTTTCCCCAATTTTTATAGATTGATCAATTTGTCTAGGAAAGCCTTTTTTTGGGGTGAGGTGTCCCATGAGGCTGGGTGCTGTACCGAGAAGCTGGGGGTGCAGTTTGCTCACCCATCTTTTTTACACCCGCATCAGCCCTGAGAAAAAAAAAGAACGCTTGTCTCAACTCTGCCCAGGTGTCGACAAATCTACGCAATGGGAGGGGATCCCTCTCAACGGATGGATGCCCCAGGAACTAGTTTGGGGGGGGGGGCAGGGCAGCCCCAGGTGGCCCTCCTGACTCCTACAGCCCTGCAATCTGATTGGCTCTTTAGGCGAAAGCCCCCCCCCCCAGAATGGGCACAGACACATCCCTTGGGGGCCCAGATGTTCTCGGACTACAACTCCCAGAAGCCTTTACCACTAGCTGTGCTGTCCAGGATTTGGTGTGTTTATATGTGTGTGTGTATGTGTGCAATCCAAGAACATGCAGGAACCCAAGGTCGGGAACTACGGCCTTTGGGCGGAACGCAGCCCTGAAGGGCCTGATCCTTCCCTCGCCTCCTCTTTCCTCCCCCCTCCCAGGTAAATTCCCAGAGGACTTTTCCATCATGGCGCTGGTGAAGCCCAAATCTGGCCTGCAGACCTTCCTGCTCTCCATCTACAACCAACACGGGCTGCAGCAGCTGGGCGTGGAGCTGGGGCGTTCCCCTGTCTTCCTCTACGAGGACCAGAACGGCCGCCCTGCCCCTGAGGACTACCCCATCTTCCGAGGGGTCAACCTGGCTGACGGCAAGTGAGTGCCCCCCACCGTGCCCCCCCCCATTGCTTCCTCCTTCTACCATCCACCCTCTGGGTGGTCATTAGTTTAGGCTTGCTGGGCCCCTTTCTTGCTTTCTTGCAAATATTTTTACCCCGCCTGTCTCCTTAAAAAGGACCCAAGGCAGCTTACATCACTAAAGCCAATATTTTAAAGCTCAGTGAATATAAAGAGGCAGCTTACGTCCTTGAAAGACAATATTAAAGCTTAAAACAATAAGTATACAAATATTTTTAAAGGAACAAACGAATACCACTCTGACAAATGGAAAATACACGTAGTACGAACAATCCAGTTAAAGCAGTAATCCATCTAAACATTACACTCAGGGAACCAGTCATTGACAGAAGGCTTACTTGAAGAGAAAGGTCTTTTGCCTGCTTGCGGAAGGACAGCAAAGTTGGGGCCCAGCCTGGTTTCCAGTGGGAGGGAGTTCCAGAGTCTAAAGGAGCAGCCACAGAGAAGGCTGTCTCCCAGTGTCCCCACCAAAGGCAACTGGGAAGGTGGCGGGAGCAAGAGAAAGGCCTCCCCCGGTGATCTTAACACCTGAGCAGGCTCATAGAGGAGGACATGATCCTTGGGATAGCTTGGACCCAAGCCGTTTAGGGCTTTATAAGTTAAAAACAGCATTTTGAATTGTGCCCGGAAACGGATTACACTGGCAAGTAAAAGTTTTCATGGACTGGGATCGAAAGAATAACCAGGGGTGGAGGCGGGAGGAGGAGTGTATCAAGTCCAACAACAGCGACGAGGAATCATCAAGGTGTACCTCAGAGCCCGCGCTGAGGACAGGGTGCACACATCATCCTTTCCATCTGGCCCAATCCAGCAAGATGGAAATGGCAAATTTAGCCCAGAGAAAGCCCCGTGATCGATGTTCATGGCAGACCAGTCCCTGTTTTCTTCTGGAGTGAAATGTGTGGCTGTTTGGTTGCCGGCTTCATTTGAACCACGACAAAAAGTGTTCGGCACCGTTTGGCCTGCCAGAGAGCTTGGCCAGGTCGAAAAACCGAACGTGGTTGGGTTTGGTCCTCTGCACAACGGCGGTCCTTCTGAAAAGCTGCCGGCGCCTCACATTTCCTGCTTCACCCCCCCACACACACACGCCCTTTGTTGTTTCTGGAAAGGAGGCCTGGGGTGCAGAAACTCGGGTCACGTCACCAAACTGGAAGTTTGTAGTGGCTGCTACCTGGAGCAGGCGGGAAGGGGGGGCCCAAGGCGGGAGTTTTCCCTGTCCAGGTCCAGACGTGCATTTCATGTTCCTTCAGACTCTGGGCACTGGTGAGTCTCCTTTCGTATAACTCTGGGAGTTATTCTAGGAACCGGCTCGGGCAAAGAGGTGGAAATGTCTCGTCCTCCACGACAGTGTGCAACGTCTCTTATTTCTGCCAAGGTGTCCTTCCCGAAAGGCCAAGCGTGCAGTAAAGGCCGTCTTGTCTGGGGGCCGTTGGCAGCCTTGGGAGGTGCTGAGAAGCTGAGCTGCCATCCTCCAGGTTTTCTCCGGGAGCCGAGACTCTGGAGCAAACTGGGAACCCGTTTAAACTTCGAATAGAATGTGGATTTCAGAGGTGGGCAGAAGACATCTCAACTGGCTGGAGATGATCTTTGAGGCACTTTGAAAACCAGAGAGGAGGGCCTCCTCTCTGGGGTCTTGAAGGGGGTCCGGGATGGTCTGTTCCACAGAACGGGAATACCGTGAAACGAGACCTGTTTCCTCACCCTCCTGGACACATCTCACTAAATTTCGGAATGCTGGAAGAGCCCAGATGTGTCCCCACCAGTTTTGGCAGCTGCCGAAATGTCTCTTGGCAGCTGCCAGGGGTACGTTCGTGCAGAACTTTCCGAGGAGCAATCTTCACTCCCCCTTCATTTTCAAAAAAGGAAACCAGGTTCCTAAACTCTATGGACGTTCAAGGATGTGGCTGAGCTCTTCTGTGTGTGGATGAACCGGGTGAGCGGGGGCTTACTGTGTTCCCGAATGCATCTTGTTGTTGTTGTTATGTGCCTTCAAGTTGCTTTCCAACTCATGGTGACCCCATGAATGAGCGATCTCCAAAATATCCTGTCCTCAACCGCCCTGCTCAGCTCTTGTAGACTCACACCCGTGGCTTCCTTTAGGGAGTCAGTCCATCTCATATTTGGTCTTCCTCTTTTCCTGCTGCCTTCCACCTTTCCTGACATGATGGTCTTTTCCAGAGAATCCTGATTTCTCATGACGTGCCCGAAGGAGGACAGCCTTGGTTTCCCCATTTTTGACTCCTGAGAGAGTTCAGGCTTGATTTGATTTAGGACCAACCTGTTTGGTTGGGAGTTCAATTCCCCGTTCTGCCTCCTTGACACAGGCTGGACTCGATGACCCATAAGGGTCCCTTCCAGCTCTGCAGTTCTAAGATGATGATGATCATGATCATTATTATTAATATTAAACTTGCCTTCCTATGATTTCCCCGGTTGCTTCCTACCCTCAAAGGTCGTGGTGATGGTGGTGGGAACGCTCCGGATTTTAGCCTGCCCTTCCCTGGAACTCTCCACGGTGCTGAATTCCCCAAACAGGTTCAGTATCTTGGGAGACTCGTGCAAAGTGTAGGCGATAAAACCTTGAGTGAATTCACAGCCTCCTGAAAGTGAAGTTTCCAGAGGCTGCTGACTCAGAAGGGCCCCCCCCCCAAGTTTCTACCCCACATCTCTTTGTGAAACATTGACTTCTTCTACCTCCTGGTTCTAGATCTTTCTGGTTCGTCTCTGGCTCCCATTTCACCCACATTCCTTTCCATGCGATAGTTCTCGAGCTCTTAGAAAGATCAACCTCCCTCCCTCTGGTTATTCGTCTGCGTCCCTTGACCATGACACAAAATGAAAAATATGGAGGATGCACAGGAGTCTCTCCCAACCACCGCTGTGCCTGAATTAAAAGGCGCACAGATCAGCCAGGACTCGCCTGCTTTCCTGCCTCCTTTGGGAGATGTCCAGCCCTGATCCTTGACTAGGGACAGTGACGTTATCTGCGCATATTTTTTTTGGATCCCCGCGGAGAAAAAAAGAGGGAGAAAAGAACCTGCATTTCCGTGAATGGGGAAACGCAATCGATCGTGATGTGGCGCCAGGGTGGAGAGGTGGTGGTGAGATACACGGTGGTTGAAATCCTGTGATGGAGCAGAGTGAATCACAGCTATGGCAGGCCTGTGGAATCAGTGGCACTTATGGAGGAGCTGAATCATCAGATTCCCACCGATTCCTTGGGTCTACTTTTGTGGCCACTTACTCTGCTCAGCAACAGGATATCAGCCGGTGTGCGATGCATTTCGTTTTCCCCTTTCTTCTTAGTTAGGAGAGAACTGCTAGTTCCTTCCTAACTTGCTAGCTCAGTGGTTTAGGTGGCTGGTTGGGAGTTCGATTCCCCCACTCGGCCTCCCTTGACAGGACCACCTCTGCAGTTCTCAGATTATTATTCTTAAATTCAATTTACTGAGCGTCTTTAACTCTATGAATGTAGGGTGGAACATAAAAGTCCCGGGGGGCGGGGAATCCTGGGGGGGGGGGTGACCAGAGGCTCTCTCCTCCACCCCTGGGGTGGCCCCCACAAATCACAGAAATATTGATCCCTAATAAATATGATAACAAAATGCATATGAACGTTTACATGTCCTTCTCAAGCGGTAAAAATGGTTTGTTTGCTGGTTGGCTTCCATCATGACGGAATATGGGTTCTTCAAAGAGCGACGGGTGGATAAGAGACAGAAACCGTCACAAGCGGCTGCTCTCAGGTCAGGTGAAATATAGAAAGACGTGTTCGCTTGAAGAAAAAAAAATTCATGCCCTTGGCACCCCTGTTCCACAGGTGGCATCGCATCGCCCTCAGCGTCAACAAGAAGCAGGTGACGCTGATCTTGGATTGCAAGAAGAAAGGGACACGGCCGTTACCCCGGGGGAACCACCCGGTCATCGACACCCGGGGCATCACCGTCTTTGGAACCCGTATCCTGGACGAGGAAGTTTTTGAGGTAATCACCTCTCCCATTTTAAGGCCCCTGAGCTGGATCTCAGCAAAAGTGGCCTCTTCGGGTCTGGCTTTCTCCTCCCATAGTGGCTAGACTGGTGGTCTAGCGGGAGGCCCCGCAACCGTGAGAGAGGGGCCAACACACTCTTCCTCTTGCTCTCCCCCTCAACGTGCCTTGGCCTTAGAGGTGTCCATGTAACCATCCGGATTAGGACCCATTCCTACAGCTTCCTCCTTTCTGGATTGATCCCACCCATCCTCCTTTTTAAAGTGTTCTGATTTTGTCAGGGGCCGTCCCTGCATCCAGTGGCAGGGAGTTCCACAGTTTAACTCACTGTTGTCAACATTTCTTCATACTGAGGCAGACCATTAGGACACGAGAAGAGCCCCAAGGGACTGGATCAGGCCTTTCTCTTGTCCACTGTTCGTTTCCCACTGAGTCCCACAGGGCTGTACCAGAGAGCTGAAACACAGACTGGGGCGGGGGGGGGGGCATAGTTCCTCTGCCTCGGGGCTTCAGGCGATACACAGACATCTTCCAACGTCTTCCCCCCTCCCTACAGATCTTTAGAAGATCAGTAAAACTCGAATTATTTAAGGGGGCCTTTGGGCAACATCCTTGGTTAATTTTTGGGACCCATATTCTACTGTGATTATTGATTATTTTATTATTATCTCACTGGATATTTTGTTACTATGTTATGGTTTGTATAATTTGTTTCACCTAAGCCACCAGATGGCAATCCTTGGTTGCCTTCCTGGTTTGGTTCCTACTGTCCTGCCGTTGGTTGGTTTTGCTTAGTTCTGCACTCAGCTGAATTGCTTCCCCTTGATTTATTGGATTATTTGGCTTTATTTGATTATTCAGTCTCATTTGTTTTTTTATGTGATATGATACTTATTGGTTCATTTGATGTAAACCGGCTGGAGTAGTGTCCACCATTAATTGGGTGGTACACAAGTTTATGAAACCAACCAACCAACCGACCGACCGACCGACCGACCGACCGACCGATCGATCGATCGATCGATCAATCAATCAATCAATCAATCAATCAATCAGTCTTTCCTGGTAGCCGTGGCTGGCTCTGAATGTCTTTACCCACCCATGGCCCTCCATGTGGGTAGCATGATTATTTAACCCGTCCAGTGCTAGATGGACGGGTCCAAAGGTTGGCTGACCTCCCCTTTCTCCCCCCCCCCTTCCAAACCAGGGTGACATCCAACAGCTTCTGATTGCCTCCAACCCGCAAGCTGCCTACGACTACTGTGAGCACTACAGCCCAGACTGCGACGGGGCCGCCCAGAAGCCTCAAGCCCAAGAAGCCCGGCAGAGACCCGCCCCCAGGCCAGAGGTGAGAGGAGAGGCACAGGAGGGGAGGGTGGGTTTAGGACGTGGCCACGGAATCCATACCTTGTCCCCTTCGACCTTCTCAAGCAACGAGGGGGAAAGCAATGTTCTTTTTGGTGTTGCATTTCTCTTCCAGATGCACACCAACATTTCACTCACCTGGAGAAGGGCCTAGCTCCAAGGTCTCATGGCCTAGCTCTGGCCCTGCTTTCTCTTCTCAAGGCACAAAAAAGGAAGGTGCTGTGGTGCTTCCTGGGAGTTGTAGTCTCACTGTCCTTAAAGGTCTATCGATGGCACCTCCTGAAAAAGTACCACTCCCAGGAAGCACCGCTGCCGCTTTGCTTTCAGTACATTCACAACAGGAAGTGAGGCTGCAGCTGGGCCAGGAAGGGCTAGGCCTTTCTCCGGGTGAGCAAAATGCAGGTGTTGGTACGTTTGGGTCTGTGGGCTGGAACTTTCAGAATTCTGCCTACGGAATTCCTGAAGGATTCTGGGAGTTGGGATCCAAAAAAAATAACATTAATGGCACATCCCTAGCGGAAGGCCATATTGTTGCACTGGTGTGGCAGTTTGGTAACTTTAGATTCAGGGATTTTTAGAACAGTCTTTGCCAAACCTGGTGCTCTTTAATGTACTGGACTACAACTTCCACAATCATCCATAGCAGAGCTACAGGTGTGATTGTGGGAGTTGCAGTTTGATACCTGGGGGTGGGACAAGAAGGGGAGAAGGATGCTAGAATAAAAGGATCCCTAATCACACCTAAAGCGCACAAGTGGCCTTTTAAACATATAGTCTTCCTACGTCTTGGCCATTAAGGAAGTAGCTGAGGGCATCCCTTTTGAGATTGTAGGAAAGGTTTACTCTCAACCTTCAAAATAAAGAATGTTTTTGCTTTGGGAGCGGTAGTTCTGTGCACAGGAAACCATAATTAACTAGCTTAAAATTTATAACGTGTTGACTTCATTCTTGAATGAGTTGACACTTCTGTCTTCTCTCCCCTTAAAAGACCACACAGACCCTTCCAGTCTGAAGTCTGCCATAACGTTGTGAAAAGGCAGCACCACTTTTCAAACTGGGGTTCTGGAGAGGTTTCCTACCTTTCATTATTAAAGATGGATGGGAGGGAATAAAGTCTTGTGAGTTTTGTTGCTGTACGGTTTCCAGAAGCAGGGCCACCGAGGTCTTGAAAGGTTGGCGCATCGTAACTCCTGCTCAAATGGTCTCAGTCCAATGGGTTTTTAATTGAAATAACAGAAAGGACTAAAAGTGGCTCTCCCCCCTCCCTTCACTAGAAAGGCATTAAGGACCTAGTGCCCAGTCTCTGAACTGGTTTTCCTGGAGTTCAACATTTGAATATCTTTGTTTTTTGGAAAACAAACCCCTGCTTTCTCTACCCCCCCCCCCCCAGTACTATGATGAGGACATGGAGGAAGATTACGAGTACCCCTACTATTACGAGGGAAGGACGGGCTCTCCCTCCTCCCTGCCTCTAGGGGGAGCCAGTGAGCAGGTAAAGGGGAGCGGGGCAGCCCATGCTCCTCCCCTCCAAAAAATGTCTGTCCGTCAGTCTGTCTGTCCTCCTATCTGAGAGTTTCTTGTCCTCCTTATGTGGCTGTGGAATCCCACCCTGGTGTCCACCTGCATCCATCCGTCCGTCCGTCCGTCCATCCGTCCATCCATCCATCCATCCATTCGGTTTGCCTGTTCTACAACAGCATGATCGGCCCCCAATTTTTGTTGGGGGAGGGATATAAAGGGAGCCCCGTCCTTTCTCCTTAGTCCTCTCCGGTGGTCCTGGAAAGAGAAGGAGCAGTCAGGGACAGCTGCATGAACCACCTCTCCTGACCGACCGTGCAGGGCCGTTGTTTTTTAAGACTGAAAACTGATGTTTTGGGATCCCAGCTCCCAGAACCGAAAGAGGAAACTGAGGCAGGCGTGTGCTCCTGGCAGCTGGCGTCCAGAAAGTTGCCGTTGCTCAGCTCTGAGCCGGCCTGGATGGATTCTTTGACCAAGTGGATAGGAGGGTGGCTGTCGTGCTGCTTGGCCACACCGATCATCCCCCGAGCTCAGGACTCTCCACGCTGTTCCATGGAGTTCTGGGCTTTCTCCACACAAAGCTTGCCTCCTGTGGCCAAACCGCCTTGAGAGGGCTTCGGGAGAGACGGAGCTCTGTGTCTCCGTCCACATCCTGAATGCAGGATGCTGTTGATTCTGCCCAGGGATGCCCTGTAGTCCCCATCTTGGCTGCAGCTAAAAAGAAATATATCACTGCTCCAAATTCATCACGTATTTACTTGCCGTGACTAATCTCAAATGGGAGGAGGGGATTTTTTCACCCCTTTTTCCCTTCCTCATCCGTTCTCTCACCCACTGAAGGATGTTGCCTCACCCCTCAAGAGAAATTTTACTGAGCTGTTGTGATGGTGGCCACCATTGTTGGGTTTCCAAATCCTTCCCAAAGTAGGGTCACAGGTTGAGCACCCCTGGGCTCAAAGGCCAGCAGCCACCCTCTTTCCTGACCCCAGAGAAGCTCTTTTCCCTTCACTAGAGATCCCAGAATCCACAGCCATTGACAGCAGTAGAGACTTGGGGAATTGTAGGTCACTGTTGTTCTTAAAAAGCAAGTTCTCCAGACTCTGCTTGTATCTCACAATTCACCGTGCTAAATGTTCATTCGTTGGAAATTACAGTGGTACCAAACTTCTTTCTCTCTGTCTCTCTCTCACACAATCTTTAAATGGTCCATCTTCCTGGCTGGTGAAGATGTATCTCCTCATAACTGGGGGCTGCTGTCCTCACTCCCACCCTGTTCCCAGAGACCAAGACCCAAAACACAATGTTCTAAGTCAAGGGAAAAATTGGGATTGAGAACGGGGCACTCTGGATGCGCCAGGCAGGCAATCCGTGGCCCGTCCTGGCTGAGGGTAGAAAGGGACACGGACAGGAGGAAGGAGAAGGGGAGCGCTGGAGAGAAGCGAAGGGTTGTGTTTTCTGGAGGGAAGCCAACGCCGTTCACACCTGCTGTTGTTGGAATCACGCTTGTGTTTGTCTTTGCTCCCTGTTTGTCGTGTGGTTGTCACTTCTTCGTCATCCCCACCGCGACCTACCTCACCATCCTCACTTCCTCCAATCTATCGGCCGTCGCCACTAGAAACTGGCTAAGGGCAAGCCCACCGCCAAACCCAAACCAAAGCAGCCCCAGAAACGCCAGTCAAGGGGCGTGGCGCCTGCCTACGTGAAGCCGGGTCCCAAAAATGGGAAGGACGGTTCAAAATACCTTAGCAACGGGAAGTCCCATAACGGTGGTGGCAGCGGCTCCAAGGCGACTTCCAGGGGGAAATCTTCAGCCACGAAAACCTCCCTGGGCAAATCGGGGGGCCAGGCACACGCTGGCACTGGCGGATCCCGGAGGCCAGGAAACAGCTACCAGCAGGTAGAGCCAGAGGGAAGGATGATGGCCGGCTGGCTCACACCCTGGATCTCCTTGCCCCTCCGATGCCCCCCCTTCTGCCTGCCGTCTCATCTTACTCTGTTTGTGTGTGTCGGTGTCTCCCCATGCATAAAATGTGCCTTTGTTCTCTGCGTTGCGACGCATGTGTCCCCCCCCCCCACATTCCCCCAGATGTGAGATATGGAGAAGCTGTCCCGAGCAAGAGAAATCACCTAGCAGAAGCCACAAAACGTACCAAGGTGGCCCCCTCCCTCCCTTGGGTTGGGTCCAGATTGGATTCGCTGTTCCCAAAACGGGGTTGGCGAACCACATCGGACAACCCCCCCCCCAAACCGGTGCCTCTTCCAAGTTTTGGCTCTGCTTTTCTCTTGGACTTCTCTTCCCCCAAATGGACCCTCTCTCCACCACCCCCCTCCGCAAGATGCTGGCTTCCTTGTCCAGCCAGTGGAGGGAGTGTGTGTGATTCTGTCCACCCCCCCCCCTTCAGATCAATTTATCTTGGAAATGGAAAATGATCTGGGATGAGGGGGCCTCCTCTTCTGCCCCCACCCCAGGGCGCAAGAGGGAGGGGGTCCGCACTAACTAACCATGTTCTCTCCTCTTTCTCTCTCTCTCTCTCTTGATCGGCTCCTTCTTCTGTCCCCCCACCCCTCTCAACAACCCCCCTCTTGCCCCCCTTTTCTCCTTCTCCCCCCCCTTTCATGCACGCACCCAACACTTCCCTGTATCCTCACGGCCACCTTTCCAAGGATGTGGGGCTGCTTCCTACAGAACAGCCCTGGGTGGCTCATGAATACCCCGACTACACCCTCCCTCCTGATGCGGTGGATGCCAATTACTGGGAAGAGAGACCCACGGGGAAGGTGCACCCTCCTGCCCCATCATCACCCTGGGTAGAGGTAAATGTCCCCCCCCCCCCCGTCCTCTCCGGTCCCAGCATAATACCAGGGAGGAGCGTTTGCTCCTCCGTCTTCTGGGGGTGATGGCAAGACGATGCCACTGGAAGGGTGTGTGTGTGACTATTTGTGGAGCAACCAGGCCAGGGCAGGTGTGGGGCAGAACACCTGGTTTTTAACAGGGAAGAGGGACTGGTGAGGTCGACACAGAGCTTTGAAGTAACATCTCATTAGTAACAACTGCCCAACCTCTTTAGCGCTGTGGCTCTACAGCGCTGTGGAACTATTGTTCTGTGATGCCCCTGGGAATTACCTCTCTAGAGGTTTAAGGAAGCTGCTTGGAGAGGGTCAGGAAAAACATGCCTAGACTTTGGTTTTTATCCCTGGACCTTTCCAGTGCCAAAAGTATTTTGGCCCCAAATGGTGCCAGATGGATGCCTCTAGCTCAGCAGTTCCTAACTTGGGGTCCCCAGATGTTCTTGGACTGGAACTCCCAGAAATCCTGGCCAGCACAGTGAGTGGTGAAGGCTTCTGGGAGTTTTAGTCCAAGAACATCTGAGTTACCCAAGGTTGGGACCCACTGCTCTAGGCCCTCAATCGGGCTGAAGGGGGGAAGGGTGCTAAGGGGCCACTCATCCCATTGGCTGCTAGGGACGAAATCCGTTAAATTTGGAGCAGCAGGGAAGAGAGGGGGAGGTAAGCACAGCCCCTGGTTTCTGAACGTTGACCGTTCTTGGAAAAGGAAGTTTTGATTCGGAAAGAAAGGAAGAAATAGGAACACATTCATAGCAGGTACCATTATGAGAACCTAGGACAGCAGTCCTATGAGCAGGATCCTGTCCGACAGGCATAATAACGTGTAAAGGAATATAACCCTTTTATCTTGTATTGTTCCAACTGGATTAAGTCTACTCCTGAGTCTTGTAAAGCAGCCATTCTCAGCTGCTGTTTTCGTTTTGGCTGCGGCCAGAGACACCACATGAAAGAAATCTAGGCTGAACCAGGGTTGTAGAAGTCGCCTGATGAACCTTATCAGGTGCTGTGTGAAGAATTGTTTCCAGTCTGTGGTTCAAACGTGCCCGGGCTCTCCTGTTGAGAATGGCTGCTCCAGAAGACGAAGTTGGCCTGCGAGGAATTGGGGTCCTTCACTGGTCACTTGGCAGAGAAAGCGAGCGATGTGGGTGGGGAGTGCCCCGGGGCCGTCTGGATGGGGGAGCCCAGCGCCACTTCTGTACGCTAATGCTTTGTTGGCTTCCCCCCTCTGCACGGGGGGCTCAGGAGGAGGTGCCCGACCTGCATCCCAACGAAGCGGTGTTCACGGAAGAAGAGGTGCCCAGTGTGGCTCTGGAGTACGACTACGCTTATAAGAGCTATGGCGAGGGGGCCGAGCCGTCGGAGCTGGGCCCCGTGCTCTCGGCTGAGACCCCCCAGAGCGGAGGCGTAAGTGGGGGCTCGGGCCCCCTTCCTGTCGTGTCATGTCGTCCCCGCGTCCTGTCCTGTGGATCTCCTTCGTGTCGGCCGTACTTGTGCGTGATGCCCCGGGGACGCCCCTTCCGTGATGGGCTGCTGGGTCTCCTTTCCAATCGGCTTCTGCACTGCAAACCCGCTTTCCCGATGCCGCCAAAGCTCTTAATGTCTGCAAGCCAGCGTTTTGTGGATTGATCTTCTTTGCCCTTTCCTGGTCTGGTGTTTGTTGCAGCACGTTGTGACGCGTCGTCTTGTCCCGTAACCTTGTCTGTGGCGTGTGGATGTCAAACCCCCCCCCCCCCTTTCCCTTTGGTGCCCTTTGGCTGGTGGCTGCACCCCTTTCTTGGTGGTGGTCACTTCCTTTTTTGCTGCATGGTCCGTTTTCCCGCCAACTGAGTGTCACTTCCTGTCTTGACGCGGTCACTTCCTCCTGCCATGGCTACCATTCACCACTGTGTGGCAGCAGAACATCCCTTTGTTGTGGTCCTGGGCTGTGCGTTTTATGACATCATTTCCTCCTTCCCACGCTAGTTCCAAGTGGGTCACGTTTCCCGTTTAGGTGCTGATTGCCTAATATTCCACGTCCTGCAACGACTCTCTTCTTATGTTTTCAATTTCTCAGCCCTCTGTCCCTCTTCCAGGCTACTTCCTGTGATGTCCTGTCTTTCATGATGTCATTTCCTGTAACATCGTCAACCTCTTGTCTCACCTCCTTGATTCCTGATGGCAACGGTCAAGGAGAGGTGGTCTCAGAAATGGGTTGCCACTTCTTTCTTGCCCCCAAAATGGCAGCAGGCAAGCCGGGTGAAAGGCTGCCTCCCCGTTCTGTGATGTCATCACCTGCCCTATGATGTCATCGCACTCCGGGGCCATCTCTACAGACTGATCCCTCCCCCCCCCCCCCCAGTATGGTGCCAGTGCTGGATTTGATTACCAGTTTGGGGGCGAGGGGCAGAAGCCCCCCCCCAAATGGGACATGGTAATCTCTACTCCATGCTGCCATCTTGGGGTGTCTCCCCCCCCAAAAAAAAACCCTTTACACAAACATTGTTGGTTCTGGCTTTTATGTATTTATTTCTTGGGGTGAGCGAAAAGCAGCTATGGGACTCACAGGCTCAAATATTTTTTGGGGGGTGGGGTCATCTCGATGAGCCTTAAAACTCCCGGGGTTCAAGGGAAAAGATGAGATTTTTGAGCCAACTGGTTGAATTTCATCCCTGTCTTTCGGGGAGGGAAACACCCCTAAAACACCCATGGCTCTCACACAGGCCATGTTTTCAGGTCTCTCTTCAGCGACGGGTTTTCAGCACATTCTGTTTAAAAGGAAGGGAAATCTTGGGCGTTTCAGGATTTCGAAAAGAAGACTCAAGAGGGTTGGAAGTGGGGGGGGGGCCTTCGCCGTATTCCCAGAATGGGCCTTCGCCGTATTCCCAGAATCTCTACCCCCCCCCCAATTTTAAACAGAAAATACTGAAATCCACATTCTTAAATTGAAACAACGCCAAAGCGCTGTTCTGAAGCAAGGGGATTTTACGGCCTCCCTTCTGTAGGGAAGCTTTCCTACAGGACTGCCCTGCTGAGAGGCGTCTTCCGCCTTTTTTAAAAAAAGGCTGGTTCGTAAATCCGGTCATACAGTCTAAGAGCCCCGAGGAAGGCTTTTGCTCCAGGTATGTCCCCCCCCATTTTAACCCCACGGGACCACCTCCTGAGGAGGATGGCAGCTCTCATCATCTTTCTCTATTATGATTGATTAATTAAAATATCTTGGCTTCCCTAGCTAGATTTAGATAAACTGACTTTTGCAAACGAAAGACTCACGGGGCGGAAGAATATCATTGCCCTCTCGGTTTTTTCATGAGAGTTTGAGCATCACTGTGGCTTTGCTCAGCACCTGGTGTGCTAAATTACAAACAAACAAACAAATAAACACACAAACAAACACAACTTCGCCAGCAATGCTCCTTCCACAGTGGCCACTGTAACTTAGCATTGGGTGCTGTTCCCAGCTATAATTTATTTATTTATTTATTTATTTATTTATTTATTTATTTATTTATTCATACATACATACATACATACATACATACATACATACATACATACATACATACATACATACATACATACCCCGCCTTTCTCCTTAAAAGGGCCGAAGGCGGCTGCATTTTGAGCTGAAGGTCTGATTCTGCTCAGCTACATGCCTGGTTTCCCCTAAATTTACAGGGAGACCATTCCCTGGTCTAAATTACCCCCAGAGAAAGCAACTCCATTTTGGGGGGACTGAGTCCTTTCGTGGGAGGTAGAAATAAGGTCACGGTGGCCCATGTTCCAGAACTCAGAGCTCCAGGCCCGTCGGCTGTGCCGTTTGGGGCCATATGATGAGGGAGCCCCGGCTCTCCCCACACGGATGGGGTGGCGGTGTGACGCACGCCTCCCACTGCCCACCCTGAATCATACCAGGATTGGGGCCTCTCCTTTTTACCTTTGCAGAGAGAGCTGACCCCCACCTGCTTCAGAGGTTTGGGGGTACAAGGGGAGGAGAGTTTTAAGGTGGGAGTGTGGGATGTGGGGCCGTCTTTCGCCATATTGACAGGCTTCCTCTTTGGGGTTACATGTGTGTTATCCACAGGCGGTGCATGGAGCCAGAGGTTTAAAAGGAGAAAAAGGGGAACCCGCTGTCTTCGAACCTGTAAGTCTTCCGATGTGGGTGGATGGGGGGAGTGGGAGGTGGGTTTCCTGGGAAAGGATTTCCAGCCAAGCCCGTGGGCTGGGAGGGGGAGCTGAGAAGTTGAGCCACCCGTGGTGCTTCTGAGTGAAACACAAGTTTAAAAAGATATAAAGCAAAATCAAACTGGACCCCAAAATTCTCCACCTCTGTCAGCCTGAAGTTTGCCCCATGGTGCAAATGATTCCCCCCACCCCTTAATGTTGTGTATTTACTTCTGCATTTCAGTACCTTGCTTAATCCTGCCTTTTCTTGTTACACTCCTGGGGAAAAGTTGGTTGGATTCTGCCTCCCCCTCCCCAAACTTTGGAGATTTTAAACAGGCTTTGTTTTCCTCACAAACCCCTTGTCACACTTGAGGTCATGCCTCTTGCTTGCCCGTTAACAAAAAATAAAGAGAGAAAGATTTTATTGGCTTTATTCCACTTTCTTTCTTCCCTGGATGGCTTGGGAATGACCTCGTGCAATATAGCATCCTTCATCCCCCAGAAGATTAGGGAGGGGTCCGTTTGGCTACCGTTTCCCTGAGAGTGGCTACAAGGATCGAGTCCAAGGGCCTCTTAGTCCCGTGTTGGGCAGCTTTCTGGGGAATCACAGTAGCCTGTGAGAGGTCCAGGGGATTTACGGCAGCATCTGCTCGGCTAGCCCACCCCTCCTTGGCGTGGGTGCCTTCTCCTCCCCGGCTGTTTAGCTCAGAGTAACCCCAGAATAGCAGGCTGAGTCAACCATGCCATCTTTGATGACGGAGAAGAGAGCGGATGCGTCTCTCTTGGCGAGACAGGGCGGTGTCTGGGCGAGGAAGAGGAGGAAGACGACGACTCCATAGGGTGTCTCCTTCACAAGCTCTGGGTGTCCACCTCCCTCTTCCTTCTTCTCTCTCTCAATTTCTCTCTCTCCCCTTTGTTTTTCTGCAGGGCATGCTGGTGGAAGGTGCGCCTGGCCCAGAAGGACCACCGGTAAGGGCGAAGGAGCTGGACGGTTCCCGGTGGGTGGGTGGCTGGCTGGCTGTGTGGGTGGAGGTCAGGAGAGCAGCGATAAAGCCCCCCGTTTCTTCATCTCCGGACCTCCCCACCCGTCATCCTCCGTGCATGACTGCAAGGGCCCCCTTTCTCCTGTCATCTTCCCTGCAGGGTATCAGTGGGCCGCCAGGAACCCAGGGACCTCCCGGACCTCCCGGGGATGCTGGGGAGAGGGTGAGTGCCAGAGGCAAGACTGCCTAGTGGATGGAGCGGGGGACCCTCTTGCTGCTTCCTTGGAGGAGAACAGCGTGGCCTTACATGGGGATGTTGGCGGACATTCTCAAAAAGGAGGGTGGAAGAGGAGGATGGGTCAGATAAAAATGGCGTAGGATAATTGACATGCCTAGAGGCAGAATTAGAAGCGGGTTTTTTTTATCATGTCAATGGAACGACCACGTCTCTTAACCGAGGGAGGACAAGACCCGTGTCTGGAAGACCTGAGGATGCCTGGCCGAGCCGGTGGCCCAGATGCTCCTCACGGTGGGTGGGAAATTCTGGAGGGGTGAGCGGAAATCTCCCATCTTTATGGCTCTCGCTGTATGAATGATCCCTGGGCTGGACAAGGACTGTACCCTTTAAACGGAGGACCGCCTACCCCGAAATGGGATGTGTGGCCACTCTGCTTCCCTGTCGTGTGAATCCATCTGAACTCAGGTTGGTGCAGCCAGACCACTTCCCGAGGTGTGTGAAGGGGTCAGGGTGTCACCTGGAAGCTCTAACCCGCCACACCCCCCCCAACTCCAACCCAGTCTGTGGAGCCAGGTCGCAGTAACTCACTGCAGAGCGAAAAGAACTCTGCACATGGACAAAGGCACAGTTCCCCCCATCCTATCTTCCGAGGCTGAGTGTTCATACTAGGATTCCAAAAATCGCTTGTTGATGAGGAGACGTGGGCCTTGAACCCAGAGGGAGGCCGATTCTGCAGTGAGAAGGATCCAGCTGGAGACTCTGCTCTGCTACCTCCAGACTGGGTGAGCTGGGACTCAGCGCCTGCCTTCTCCTCCACAGGGCTCCCCCGGACGCCCCGGCCTTCCTGGGTCAGACGGTTCTCCAGGGCCCCCCGGCACCTCCATGATGCTTCCGGTGAGTCGGTAGAAGGCAGGGAGGCAGGTGGCGATGCGGCTGCAGCCACTGAATATCAGGGTCCTCCCAAAATTGGGTTTGGGGGGGGACACAAAGGACACTGGTTTCCGAAGGGAGGATCCTTGGTTTCTGGGCTATCGTTTGAGGTCCGTGTGGCAAATTGCAGCTTTCCAGGATTTAACCAGATGGCAGTTTCCTGCGGCTCTAGCTGGCAGAGGCCAAGATGAGGAGCGGAGGGCGTTGCAGCTCGGTGGCATTCTGGGGGCTGCCCTTTGGCCACCCACCCACCCATGTGCTCTCGTTGGGAGCCTCTCCAAAGGGGCCCATCTGTGGGGCAGCCCTCTGGCTTCCCAGATTTCTCCAGTGGCTGAGGGTGTTTCAGTATTCATCCAGAATGACATCTGGCCCAGAATAGGAAGGGGCTGATGCTTGAGTTAAATTTGCATGTTTCCCCCTTAGGGAGGGGGAGAACTGTAGGGTCGTTTCTCCAAAATAGGCAAATTGTGGGGATGAAATGAATAGAATGTAAGAGGTAGGAGAAGAGGAGTGGTTCTTGATAATGGCATGGGCACTGACCAATCAACACTGTGAACAGCTAGGATTCTTTAAGGAGTGTGTGTTGTTTGTTGTCGTTTTGACTTGTATACCGCCCCGTAGCTCTAAAGCACTCTCTGGGTGGTTTATGATTTAATTATGCAGGCTACACATTGCCCCCCTTCCCAAGTGAACTGGGTACTCATTTTACCAACCAAAGAAGAATGGAAGGCTAATTCAACCTTGAGCTGGCTACCTGAATCTGGCAGGATCGAACTCAGGTCATGAGCGGAGGCTCAACTGCCGTCCTGCAGTTTAACCACTGCGCCACAAAGCTCTTTTAAATACCTTGGGCATGGATTGCTCAAAACCTGTGGTGTACATGCGACGGCATGGATTTTGGCCAATACATGTCCACAATATTTTTCCTTGATGAGAACATTGAAAAGAACAGTATGTGGATTTATGTTCGTTCTATTATTTATTTCTCTTTCTTCACTCATTTTTTAAAAAAAGTAAATATTTACTCTTGTAATATGAGTGGATGTACTGCATAACCCATTGTGTTCGGTGGATGTATTGTATTTGGCCCCTCAAGCGATGGCATGGATCACTTTGCCTAGTGATCTATGAAGGATGCTTTTTGCTTTCTCTTGCATCTTTTGTTCCTCGACTGTGCGGGGAAGCCAGGAGATGTTTTTGATGGATGGAATCTGGCCCTAAACATCCCAGGCTGAAACAAATGGACTGGTCAGACAGGCCTAATTATGATCGGGTGATCCTAAAAACCCTGAGATTTTGCATCCTTTTTTTGGGGGGGGGGGTGTTTGCTTTTGTGAAGGGTGGGGTTCACGCTGAAGACACCTCATGTGCTGGATTCTGCTTTTGCCCTCATCTGAAAGAGGCCACAGGACCCTTCTGGGTGGAAAGATTGAATTTGCAAATTTCTTCCTTCGCACCTCAATTAGACGGGTCGGGTCCAGCCCAGTGGTAAGAGTAGCCCCAGGTGAGAAGCAAGCCATATCAAGCCATTCTCCGGCCGCAGCTCCTCCTGACTTTGCCGTGTGTCACAAGCGAACTTCAGCGACGGGTGTATAAACAAGGCATTGAAGCCTCTGGAATAGATTCCTCCGATATTAACCTTCCCAGAATCGGAGACCCCCCCTTTTTTTTCCTGGGAGGCCCTTCTTGGGAGATCCGCAGAGGTTCAGAGATTCAGGTGGGGTACAGATGGGGAGGTTTTCTCTCTCTTGCTCTCCGCCTCCCTTCGGCGGCCGGCCTTTGGAAGTGTTTACATAAAAGGCGGTTCTTTTCACAGGCTGTCGGTAGAAATTTTTTCCCGCTGCTTCTGAATTGTGACCTTTAGGGTAGCTGCTTTGCTGTTTCTTTTGCTGGTGGGGGCTTGTCAGTTGCATGAAGGTGCTGAGAAGACGAGAGATTATTTTCAGTGGCTGTGTGCCTGGGTGAAAACATCAGGTAGGGGATCGCTGGTCTGGGATGATCCGTCTGTCTTTTGGTGCTGATATTTGTGTTCCAGCATCATGGCACGAATCCTGCTCGTGGCACCCGAACAAAGTCGACCTGTCGGCCCAAATCCTGTTCGTGGTGCCTGCAAGGATAATGCAGTTTAACTTAGGGAAGTGACGTGGCTGGATCAGGTTGCGAAATCACCGTAGATGTTACCTGTTCTCTAGTGACTTGGAGCACAACCGATCATTTCTGAAGTCGTTCCTCCACGGCTTTTGTGCTTTGCCAGTGTAAAATCCCAGCAGGATCTGGGCCCTTGAGAGAGTTTACGCAGGTGTTGATTTTACCAAGTCCACAGCAATTCTGTGGATCTCTTCTGTTGGCTTAAGGCTAAGTTTCTGTTTTGATGGGTGACCCTGAAACAAATAAACAATTCCACTGGCTTTTTAAATTTTAAAATTCCACTGATTTTTTTTTTAATTGTAAATTGGGCTAGAAATGCCTTCAGACAAGATGAAGAAGTTTTTCTAGAGTCTGGATGAAGGTGCTTATATATGTTTTTAAAAGTCCTGGCTGAATCCAGAGCAAAGAAGAGAGAGAGACTCTTGATTCTCAGGAAAGGACTGGAGTGGCAAAGCAGTTCAACTGCAATACTGCAGCTAACACTCTGCTCGCGACCCGAGTTCAATCCCAGGTAGCCGGCTGGAGGTTCACTCAGCCTTCTGTCTTTCTGAGGTTGGTAAATTGAGTGTCCAGATTGCAGTGGGAAGAGGGGGAAGCCTGCGTAGTTAAATTGTAAACCACCCAAAGAGTGCTTTAAACGCTATGGGGTGGTATGTAAGCAGCACATTTTGCTTTTGAAGTGGTTTATGGAAGGCTTAGAAATACCCGCTGGGGCCACTTCTCCCTGCCATGCCCTTCCCAGCTAAGCCCACAAGCCACCCAGCCCCAGGGCATGGGCTCTTTGCCACCGGGGGGGGCACGGGAGAGGGGGGCACCATGTGAGGTGCACATTAAGGCACTTTCTAGCCAGAGAAGGAAGACTTGAACCCTCTCACTCCCTGTTTCTCCTCTTTCAGTTCCGTTTCGGCAGCAGCGGAGGCGGCAAAGGACCGGTGGTGGCCGCCCAAGAAGCTCAAGCTCAGGCCATCCTCCAGCAAGCCCGAGTGAGTCGGGGGCGGGGGGGAGAAGAGACAGAGTGAGGTGGGAATGGGGGGGCATGCATGAAAGGAAAGGGGGTGTTAGGAAAGGAAGTATAAAACTCAGGGAGAAGGGCTTCTAGCTCCTCAAAGTTCCTTAAACCATTATATAAATGAAAATAATAAATATATAGATACATAAAACATGCTGGCTTCATTCGTTCATCCATCCATCCATCCATCCATCCATCCATCCATCCATCCATCCATCCATCCATCCATCCATCCATCCATCCATCCATCCATCCATCCATCCATCCATTCATTCTAATCTTAGAACTGTAGACCTGATTCTGGTTGTATGTATGTATGTATGTACCCTGTTTCCCCGAAAATAAGACAGGGTCTTATATTAAGTTTTGCTCCAAAAAACGCATTAGGGCTTATTTTCAGGGGATGTTTTATTTTTGTCATGTACAACCCTCTACATTTATTCAAATACAGTCATGTCATCTTCTGGTGGCTGCACAAGGGTGGAGGGCGGGGTTTCACTTAACCGGGGCTTATTTTTGGGGTAGGACTTGTATGACGAGCATCCTGAAAAATCCTACTAGGGCTTATTTTCAGGTTAGGTCTTATTTTCGGGAAAACAGGGTATGTATGTATGTATGTACGGATAATCTTTTTGTCAGTACAATCGGGTACCTCCCTTATTTGTACTTTCCTCTTATAATTTCTCAAGATTTCCCTAAATGCCTTATGCTGGCTAAATAATTAACAAAGAGTATATACTGATTATTTTACCATGACCCTTTACTCCATCCTCCTGTCCTTGCAGGGACTTGCAAAAGCAGCATTTCCCTTTCCTCCTTTTCTCTCAGATGGATGGATTATTTATATAATAATCTTAGAACTGCAGAACTGGAAGGGGCCCTGCAGTTCTGTGACGACGACAGGGATGATTACATTGGGGGGGGGGGGGGAAGGGAAGGGAAACCTTGTTTTCCAAAAGATCTGGAAATTCAGCTAAGAGGCCAAACCGCCCCAAAGGCAACGCAGGGCCAGTCAAGAAGGATAACCTTTGGCAGGGAACAGCAAAGAGGGCGTGTGGTTCAGGTTCCAGCCTCCGGATCTTCCGCAATGTTTTATTTCTGGAAGACCCACCTCTTCAGCCCAGAAGTAGGGGTGGGAATTGGGGGTGGGTGGGTGGGGTGTCATCTTCCCCAGCCGCCGTGCAATTCTGACGCAGCTGCCCTGTGACTTTGGAAGACAAAAATCATGCACCCCTTCCTGAATTTGAGGTCATGGGGGGGCACTCCCCTAGTTGCCCGCTTTCAAAGGTCGTCGTCCCGGAACCCACACACGCAGGTCATGCAAAAGCTCAGAGGTGCTTGGCCTGCTTCTTTCTCTTTGTTTTAAAGGAAGCTGGTATCATCCGTGCTCTGCTTGTCCACTGGAGAGGTTGCTGGGCCTTAAGAGTTAAAGGCCAGGGGGATGACCTTCCCGGATCTCTCCTGTCACTTTCAGATGAGCTGGAGATATTTTGCAGCTAGACTTCGGGGGTTAAACCAGGAACAGCCTGTTGGCTCCAGTGTCGTGGGGAATCCACTCTAGCTGAATTACAGGCGGAACTCCATCCCCCCCTCCCCACTCCCAGATTAGGTCCAGTATCTTAGATACAGCTCCTGAAAAGTTCGGATCAAAACCTGGAATGGATTGAGTGCCCTCCACCATAGCCACAGTGTCATCTCAGTCTCGGCTGACTCTGTGTTCTGGTGGCTGAGACACGGCGGCATGGTGAAAGCACGCCGACATGCTTCCAGGTGACATGCGCCGGTGTTTAACCCTGCCCCTCTTTCTTGGCTCTACAGATGGCCTTGCGTGGCCCTCCAGGACCGATGGGGTACACGGGCCGGACGGGACCCTTGGTGAGTGTGTTTGCCTCTGGAAACCCTGAGGAAGCTAGCCTGGAGTTATAGCTATAGTTTCTCCCTTCCTAAGTTTTACAACACCCAACCTGAGGAAGGGTTCTGAAGAAATCCAGAGCTTACCTCTTTCTGTGGTGGGGGGAAGGCATGGGGCTGGATAATTGGGTAGCCCAGTGATTATGTACGACTGAATGAGATTTTAAGGCATTTTTAAAATGGTCTTAACTAATTATTTTAATACTACTGTATGATTTAATGTTTTTTTTTTTTTTTAATGCAATGGTTCAACATGTTTTTAACACTAAGAGAAAGGTGGAACAAAAATGAGATGAAATGAAATAAAGAATACTGCCCAACTCACTTTGTTTTTATCCAAAACTTTTTAAAACTTGGCTTTGCCTGAGTGTCCATTTCTCTTGCCCTTCTGTGTTAGCTAATCCAATGGATTTCCGGATTGCTGTGGTCATTTCTGTTTTTAAACATGGCAAGACCAGCCCTCTATAGGTGTGACTGCATATTGTCTAGCTCCCTCAATTTGTGCATTGTTTAAATCCCAGGAGAAGAGAGAGGAACTCCCTTTCTAGTCTTGAGAGATGCCCATCGTTGTTGCAGAATTTTGAATTTCTGTTTAAATTCTGCTAGTTACCGTCTCAATAACTCACTCTGAGGCATTTGTAAGAAGAAAGAACAACAGGTTTCATTCTATAAAATGGAACAGATCAAACAGCAAAACTGGCAAACACAACTGCTTTCAACAACAGACTCACTGCTTTCAACAGAGAGGGAAAAAGCTCTCCTCAGAGAGGCAGGGCACTCTTTGAAATCATGGGCAGGGAAGGAACGATTGGTTAGTGCTGGATAGATTGACAGCCCCCGAGGAAGGTCCCTCCCAGCCAAACAAACTACAGGCAGCATGTGGAGGTTGTAAAACTCCAGCCATCATGTGCCCTGTGGTCATGCCCACCCTACCCAAAATGAAAAGTATCATTTTCAAAGTCCCTTAACCAACCACCACCATCTGTTTCTCTTTCAGGGGGAACCCGGCAGTTCTGGGATGAAGGGAGAGCACGGAGACTTTGGTCCGCAGGTGAGGTGACCTTTGACCTTGTGCGACAGGTGCCCATGACCTCAAAAGGCCCAGTCTTCTCCTTCAGCACATCTGACCCTCTCCTGCTTCTCAGATTGTGAATTAGACCCTTTAGTTCCGACTCGGGGGGATCGCTGCCCTGCCGAGATCAGCTTAGAGGGGTTGGGGGCACAGCTCCAGCCCTCCCCCCCCCATTCCTGTGGATACTTCTGACATCCTCTGCTGTGGATCACAGTGCCATCAGCATGGGACCTCCTTCCATGGATCTCCAGTAGGTTTTCCTGAGACTTTAACTCCTGTCTTTCGGCAGACAGGGAAATCTCTTATCTCTCGTCAGCAGATGATCGGAGCTAAGAGATTTCCCTCCGGTGCCAAACGAAACAAAACAAAACAAAACAACATTCAGTGTGTTTTATGTGCGTGTGTTAAAGTTTGCCTATCTTGTGTATATACACAAGAAAAGAGTGTGCACGGGTGTGAGTGAGTGTCAGTTGTGGGTCCTTCCTCCCCAATCGGGCTCCTGAGTGAGGCTCTTTTTCTCTCTCCTTCCAGGGACCTCGTGGGCCACCGGGGCTGACCGGCCCCCCCGGGAAGCCCGGACGCAGAGTAAGTGGTCCTTTTTGGCTTGCAGGGCGATGCCTGCAACGGGGGTGGGGGGGTGGGGGGGGAGAGATCCAGACAGCAAAACAATAAGATCTTTAAAAGCTTGTGTTACATTGGTCAAAACAGTAAGAACTCATCATAGATATGGGAAAGATTATGAACGGGCTAGCAGCAAGGATGACGAGCTTCATCCCCTCTCTCTCTCCCCCCCCCCCCCACTTTCTGTGCCCCATAGGGTCGTGCTGGAGCTGATGGGGCCCGAGGTATGCCAGGGGAATCTGGCCTCAAGGTAAGATAGGACCTCCAAGCAGAAGGGGTTTCATGAGGGCTAGCGCCCCACATGACCACCGTGGGGTTTGCTATCCAGAATATACTGAGGGCAGGGAGGGGGGTAATTGCCTGTCCTCAAATGTCTGCAGTATCGGGTTGTGAGACTTTTGGTTGTAATTCTTGCACTGAGTTTTCTACACTCATTTTATGTGCTTCTTTCATAACCTGGGTGTTCGTGTCTGGCTTTTGCTTTCCTGCCTTCTCTCTGTTCTGTAAACAAGGGCGTTACAAATATTCGAACATAATTAAATCAGCTCTCATACTGAAACAAAAAAACCAGGTGAGGCTCATTGTAGAATAAACCTCCATTAAAAACAGTAGTTGCAGCGAACGGTGGAAAGATCCTTTCAAAGCTCAACCCCTTCCTCGAGAGTCCAGGCGTTAGCCGAAGGTCTGTCTCTTGAAGAATTGCTTTTTTCCCCCTCTGTGGGTGGCCTTTAAGGTCTTGGCATTTAAAAAGGTGTTCATTGTTCGGTGGGCAGTTTGTTCCTCCAGAAGGGCAGCCCAACCTTGCAAGCACGTTGGGTGTGTGGAAGAGGGTGAGTTTCGTCTCTCGCAGACTCCTGGGATGGTGCAAAAACGACTGCTTTTTATTAAAATCAAGCCCAACGCGAGCCCCATGGAATGATTTTCAGTTGTGCATCACAGTTCCGGCAACCCTAGTCAAGAGCTCACCCCAAGGATTTTCTATCGTTTTCTTCCCTCCTGCTTCCTTGTTTCCCCCATAGGGTGACCGTGGGTTCGACGGACTCCCTGGCCTTCCTGGAGAGAAAGGACACAGGGTGAGTGATGTGTGTGTGTGTGTGTGTGTGGAAAGCCTAGGGGTCATAGCAGGAAGGCAGAGCGCAAGACCTCAACAATGATCCCGTCTCTTGGAGCAAACCGTGTTCAACTCTTTGCCCGAATAATATCGAGGGGAGGACCCGGTTGCACAATCCTTCCTCCGTGTATCCTGGCCCTTGTGTTAGCTACACGACAGGCAGAAGTTCAACAGAGGGAGCATTTCCGTCTTCCCGAATGCACCTGCTGAACATCCACATCTCCAGAATCCAAAATCCAATCGCAATATCAAGAAAAACTTCTTAACTGTTCGAGCAGTATAACGACAGAACCCATGACCTCGGGTCATGGTGGTGAGCGCTGCAACGCTGGAGGCCTTCAAGAGAAAAACGGACAGCCGTCTCTCAGATCTGCTTTGATGGGGATTCCCTGCCTTGAGCAGGGGGGGGTTGGACCCGATGGCCTTCGAGGCCCCTTCCAAGTCGGGGTGTGTGTGTGTGTTGTGTGTGTGTGTGTGTGTGTGTGTGTGTGTGTGTGTGTGTGTGTGTGTGTGAGATCCCAGGTTTGATCAAACCGCCTTAATCTCTCTGCTCCTTCCCACCAACCAGGGTGACTCCGGCTCTCAAGGCATCTCAGGTCCTCCGGGTGAAGACGGTGAGAGGGTAAGTGCAGGTTGATGGGAAAGAGATTAGGATGTGGGGGCCAGGACGGGCCTTATTCCTGCTCCCAGCTTTTGGGGACAACCTATGGTGCGTGCAACAAGTCACCGAAACTCGACTTCCTGTTTCCAAAGTCCAGGCGAATCTCAAATGCTGTTCCTTCCCTGCTTCTCCTCTGAGGAGGTCCCTTCCGACAATAGGTGTCCAACTTTTTTTTTTTACCCGTAAGCCTTCAGAGGTGGGTGTTACTGTTCACTTGTTAGAAGGTCAGCGCAAAACCTCAGCCACCGAGAGAACCTCCCCGTGACGACACTTCTCTTTTCTCCACCTGCAGGGAGATGATGGCGAAGTGGGTCAACGTGGACTTCCTGGAGAACCAGTACGTAGCAGCCCACCCCTGCTTGCCTGCAGGGAAACAGAGCGACCCTTGGCAGTGGGGCAGAGCCCAGGATGCTGTGCAGCCCCCCGCCCCCCACTGGTTTCTGAGCCTTCCAAAAGCTCCCACCCCTGTTCTCCCCACCCCATAAATTAAGGAAACCAGCCGTATGTGCCACTTCCAGGTGCGAGCATCCTGTCTGGGGAGAGACCTCCCCTGGATGCTGGAGTGGTACAGTCCTGCTGTATTTGTGGGACACACACACACATACAACATGATTTCTCGTGTGTGTGTGTGTGTGTGTGTGTGTTGACCTGCCTCTGCTTCTCTCCCCTCCTCTTTCCAGGGACCAAGAGGTTTGCTCGGCCCTAAAGGACCTCCAGGGATCTCAGGCCCGCCGGTAAGTGCTGGGGAGGGGGTCCCCCTGTAACACAGAGCGACCGTTCACCCCACACAGCAACCCACAGAGCTCTGCCGCTAAACCCCCCGTTTGTCTGTCTGTCCTCTCGGCAGGGAGTGCGTGGCATGGACGGGCCGCACGGGCCAAAGGGGAACCTGGTGAGTAGCCACTCGGGGGGGGGGGGAGGGAGAATCTCCTTGGAGCGTGGGAACCTTCCCTCCCCTCCCCTCTAGAGGTGCAGGGACCTCTCTGTTGTGTTAGATATGGAGGCAAATGCCGGCTTTTCACAGCATCAAGGGGTCATTTATTTAAAACCCCCTGCAGAAAAGGCTGTTCTGGGGGAAAAAAAGCCCCACCCACCGAAATCTTGAACCCGAGTCTCCCTTCCTTTCCGGTTTCGTCTGAGCGAGAGGGACGCCTGTGAGGTCAACTCAGAGCCCATTTAATCTGGGCTCGGTCCTGGTTTGTGAAGGAGTCCCCGGACCACAGAATGGTAGAGCTGAGAGGGAACCCCCGAGGTCATCCATCTGACCCCATCCCCCTGCAGGAAAGTCGTGGCTAAAGCATCCCCACCGGTGCTTGTGGTCCAGCCTCTGTTGAACCGCCGCCCTTCCCAAACGCCACTCTGGTCGCAGGCTTTTGAATTCCCCCCCCCCCCTTTTCTCAGAATCACAATCTCTGTGATGCCCCCCAACCAATTCCCCCCCCCCACACACACACGCAAGGGAGAGGGGCCCCGCTGCCCCCAATGGGTACATACGTATCTTGTCTCTCCTCTCGTGGCCCCGACTAAATTCACCCAGGGGGCGTTGCTGGAAGGCAGGGGTCAGCCGTGGGGGTCTCACGGGGAGACAGACACAGAGCGCAAGAACACAGGGCTTCTGCCTGAAGGTGCACAGCCTCCACCCCATGCTGCGGGCCCCGAGTTCAGATCCCTGGCTGTGAACTGGGCTCACCCCATGGAAAGGCAGGCCAAGCCTTTCAGAGCCCAGGTGACCAAAGGGGGGGGGGCAGAGGGCAGGGGTCTTGCTGCTGGTCTTCCCCCCCCCCCCCCCCCCCGCACTCCAGGGCTTTGGAGGCGCTCCGTTTCTGAGTAGAGCCGTCTCACCGCTCCTGTTTTGCTTCCAACCAGGGTCCGCAAGGGGAGCCCGGACCCCCTGGCCAGCAGGGAACCCCAGGAACTCAGGTAGGTGGAAAGAGAAGAAGCAGGGCGGCGGATGCAGATTGGGTCAGGAAGGTCTTTTCTTGAGCCCCCACCCACCCCCGACTTGCCGTGGCCACACAAGTACTTCTGGAAAGCCCCCCCCCCCCAAAAAAGAGGGGAAGGGGGGCAGCCTCTCCCTCCCTTGCAGCTGCGTCTTGTGATTTAGCGGGTAGACTGCTCCTGGACAGAGAGGCCCTCTACCCCCACTGCCACTACAAATCCAGACAAATTCTTAGCTGCCTCCACCCACTCACAGCCTGTCGCTCCTGGCAGGCGAGCGGTAATCTTGGGGGGGGGGGGGGTGGTTGCTGTGCAGCTAAGCATCTCCAGGTCTGGGCAAAGAAATGGGCGGAGGCTAGAGGTACTCCTAACTATTGGAAATAGGGGTCCATTTGTCATGTCCATGCCACAAAGGGGTCTAAAAGTTCGTTGATGAGAAGTCTGCCCAGGACAGTTTCATTTCTGTCTTCCCCTGGTGGTTATTGTGTTGTTGTTTTTCCCCCCAAAACAGGGGCTGGCCGGACCTCAAGGAGCCATGGGCCCTCCTGGCGAAAGGGTGAGTGGTTAGCTGATCTCGTCTTGCGGCCTCCTAAAGGGAGGCTTGAATCCCAAACCTGCTTGAAGTCTAGGGGGACCGGGCCTCCCCACTTCTGGTCTGTTAAAACCGGGTTGGGGCCTCACTCCTTCTCTGAGTGCCTTTCTCTAAGAACATCCGCCCTTGCCCGCCGACCCTCACGGGCCGTCCCCTTGCGGGCTGCCACTCCGAGAGAGGCCGGGAGGGCCTGGACAAGGAACGGGGCCTTCTCGGTTGTGGCACCGTCCTGGTGGAACGAGTTCCTCCATGCCTGTCTTCAAGAGAATGTTAGCAATGAGGCTGCTTGAGGAATCCTTTAGGGGCGCCCTCGGTTGCATCCTTTCCTGGATTTTTTTTTTTGCCACTGTCCTGCCGTGGGTTGGTTTTGCTCAGTTCTGCGCTGAGCTGAATGGCTTCTCCTGGATTTATTGGATCATTTGGATTTATTTGATTATTCAGTGTCATTTGTTTTTTTATATTATATGATACTGGTTGTTTCCTTTGATGTAAACTGCCCGGAGTAGTGTCCATCATTAATTGGGTGGAATACAAGTTTATGAAACCAACCAACCAACCAACCCACCCACCCACCCCTCTCTTTTCTGTTCTCCTAGGGTCCCCGAGGGAAACCTGGACTTCCAGGGATGCCTGGCTCTGATGGACCACCGGTGAGCCCCCTGTCCCCCCCCCCCCCCGAGGACTTCCCTGGATCAATCCCCAGGGTTGCCCGAAATGGCAATTTGAGCCAGACTCAATGGGAAGTAACTGGCATCCATTTCCTTGGCTTTTCCTGGAGAGCCACCTCGGGTCTTCTTTCCTGCCACATGGATTGCCTTTCCCGGCTGGTATTTCCAGTTCAAGAGGAAGGGAGCGACGTCCGTAAGTGCCAACTCCAGCCCTGAGACGTGATTCTCCTCCCTCTGTCCTCTCTTGCCAGGAAGTCACTCATGAATTCACAGGAGTGCCCAGTTGATAAAATGGCACTAAATGAACTGGCCGCTCTTAGGTTTCCTGTATCTGCTGCGCAACGCCCTGGAATATTTCCTCTTTTGAAGCAGCCGGCCATGCCTCACGCTAAGGGGAAAAAAAGGAACAGTCCTGTCATAATTACCTGGCCTCATTCGATCTTCAGAGACTAGAATCATAGAATAATGGCGTTGGAAGGAGGCTACAAAGCCATCGGGTCCAACCCTGTGCTCAAGGCAGGAATCCAGATAAAACCAGATGTGCCAAGTGGTTGTCTAAATTTTTCTTGAATGCCTCCAGCGTTGGAGCAGACACCCCACCTTCTGAAGTCATGGATTCCACTGTCGTACTGCTCTAACAGTTAGAAAGTTTTTCCTGATGTCCAACCTAAATCTGGCTTCCTATAACTTGAGTCCCTTATTACGTGTCCTGCACTCTGGGATGATCGTGAACAGACCCTTCCCCACCTCTGTGTAACAACTTTTCAAATGTTTGAAGAGTGCTATCCTGTCTCCCAAGGCTCATCAGGCCCAGTTCTTTCAAGCTTTCCTCCTAGGGCTTGGTTTCCAGCCCCCTGATCATCCTGGTTGCCCTCCTCTGAGCTTGTTCCAATTTGTTTGCATCCTTCTTGAAATGCAGTGTCCAGAACTGGACACAGTAATCAAGATGAAGCTTAACCAGCGTCGAATGGAAGGGGAACTAGCCCCTCATGGGATTTGAAGACTATACTTCTGTTAATGCAGCCTAAAATCACAATTTCCCTTTACCTAATTACCTGTGTTAGTAATTGTGTGTTAGTTATTGATTGACACGGGGACTCAGTGTTTTGGGCACACTCCTGATTGGCTGCTTTAAACAGGTGGTGGGCTGCTTTCGTGATCTAGCTGGTGGCCATAGACGTCTGTCACATATTTGGTCACCCTATTAAACAGGAAATGAGGACATCTCGGATACCTGGGCTCCGTATTATGGACTCAAGCATTTGTATTAAAGAGGAAGCACGTTGCTGTCCTATATTTGGTCACCCTATTGAACAGAACACAGCGGTTCCCATGTCCCTGGTTAGACACATTAAAGGGGACGAGAGATGCAGTCGTACACCAAGTAGCCATAAAAAATAATAATAACAACAGGAAGTGGGGTGCGATCACCTTCTGCAGATCCCCTCGTCCACACCTATGGCATGCCCCAGTTGAGTTCAAGACTCCTTAGCCTTCTTTGGGTCATTATTACACCTGGTCCAGAGCTGCTGGATCGCTCCATGGTTTTGGCGTTTGGCTGCAGAACCAGAGGTTGGGAGTTCGATTCCCCCACCGGGCCACCTTGAGTGGGGCTGGACTGGATGATCCCGAGGGTCCCTTCCAGCTCTGCGGTTCCAAGTTTGATGATGATGTTTTTGTCTGCATAACCTGACCTCACACGTTCAGCTGAAGTTGCTTTCGGCCCACGGGGATCCAGGAGTATGAAAAAACAGAGGAGGCTGCTCCTCGTGTGTAGACATAACCCTGGGAAATGTGGCTGTTGTGGCCAATGGGACTCCCTGTGTGACATTGTAAGAGCGGGTCGTTGGGTCTGAGGTTTGGGGCCTGAAATCTCAGGCAGTGCTGGTGTTACAGGTCTGGCATACGCTATCCACCCACCTTTTCCCCTGATGAAATCTGGGATCCAGAAGCACCCCTGCTGGATGCATGAGCTGCCCTGAGTCCCATTGGTCCGTGTCTCCCGGAGAACACTGAGATTTGAAAAGTCGGTGGAGTTAACCTGGTTTCCTTTCTTTCCCCCTTTCTTTCCTGTCTTCCACTTTCTTAGGGCCACCCTGGCAAAGAGGGTCATCCTGGTACCAAAGGAAATCAGGTGAGTGGGACACTTTTGGGACTCCAGTTTTAAAAGGGGGAAGGAAGCTCAAGATGCACTGAAATCCAACCTCTATTTCACAGACAAGTTTCCTTTTTTCCAATTTCATCAGTACCGATCTGCGTGCTATACCGTTTCCAGCCGCTTGGTGGCAGGAGAGAGTAACACATGACCAGACCTCTGCAACTCCCCCTTCTATCCATTAGGGGGCAGCACAGCTACACAGGAACCACAAACACAATGGGTGCACCCCCAAACGGCGTAGATAGAAGAGTGGGCGACAAAACTCTGGCATCAGACACACAACACACACATACAATATTGTCCAGAGGAACTCCTTATGGATTGAACACACGTACCAGTTGAATTTCTGCCTGATAGGACCGAGAGTGACGCCAGGGAGCAAATAAAGGAGTCTTCAGCCTTTCTCTTCCTTGTGTTTCTGAATTAATCTTCCTCTTTTTTGTGTGTGTGTGTGTCTCTTCCAGGGTCCATCTGGTGCTCAAGGTCCAATCGGTTACCCAGGCCCTCGGGGTGCAAAGGTAAGGACCGAGTGGGCAGAGGTTGGCGTGCCTGGGGGGCCCACGGCCCCTCCCTCCCTTCCTTGGTCTGTTTCTGCAGCAGCTTCTTGCTGAGACAAGTAAAAAAAAAGCCCCAGAAAATAGTCTAGGGCAAAAGTGAGGTGAGTGGGTGGGTAAATATAGGAAGGAGAGGGTAGGAGTTAGGGAAGTCTGGACTTCGGCCCGATACTTCTTCTTCTGCCCCTGAACCCTTGTGGTTTTTTTGGGAAGCCCCTTTACTAGTTGAACTTCAGCTTGTGGCACTTCTGCTGTTTCAAAAGCATTGAAGGTCAGCCCGCCAAGAGAGAGGGCAGCCCACTCTGTGTTAGTGCCGAGAGATGCCCACGGCACAGAATCCGTGGCACCCCTCACGGGCTTATTTAGGGCACACCTGGCCAGAGGCGGGCTCTGTGGCCATCCTGGCACCAGAAGGGATGGTGGTTTTCGGCAGGTGACGTGCCGAAAGACAGAACCGAGGTATAGAGGGACCCTCCTGTTTCGAGGGAAGTGAGATATTTCAGAAGCGGTTTTACCTGTTTCACATCCCCCCCACCAGTGAATGTTTCCATGGCCGAGCCGGAATTCGAACTCAGGTCCTCTGAGTCCTCGACCGTCATTCTGTCCGCTCCACTCCACTGGGTGTCTCAGGGTGGTCTTAGAGGGGGCTTTTCCTGCTGGAGTGGGGACAAGGGAATCAAGACCTCAAGCACGGCCTTTTTTATTTTTCCTTCGGGGCACGAAACACAACCCTTAATTTTCCCATTTTTTTGCCGTTACCCTTCAGGGAGTGGATGGCATCCGGGGCTTCAAGGGCCACAAGGGCGAGAAGGTAAGCAAACACCCGCCGATCTCTCTCTTGCCCAAATGGGTTTCCTTTTTCTAATTTGGGGCCGGGTGGCCGGATGTTCCCGGCAGAGGAAACCCCCCTCCCCCCGTTTGCCGGACGGATTCTAAATCCAGAGGACCCCAAACTGTAGGATTTAAATGCCCGCGAAAAGGAGGCTGTTACGCTCTACGTGTTTACATGAGAGTAAATGCCGCCCCGAACCCAATGGGATCTGCTCCCATCTTGACACAGTAGGACCGAGCTGCTCGTGGGGCTTCCCCTGACGGCCGGAAAAATCATGGAGTCAGGGAGGGGAGGGCCCCGTGGCTGGATCAGACCGAACTGGGCCCCTGCCCATGAGGAAAAGCAGGAAAACAGGGAAAGTCCTGGGGGCTCCCCATCTCTGGGTCTGGGCTTGGTCCCTCTGGTCCTGGAGGGAAGCCACCAATGGCCCAAACCTCCGTGAGTCTGTCCCCGTCCCCTGTTCACAGCTGTCCCAAGTCGGCAGCCTCCGTCGCCGTCCCTTGTGGCAGGGAGTTCCGCCGGTTCCTCTTGCACCAGATGAACAACTCTGTGACTTCTCTTCTCTGTGCCGTCTGCATTTCCTCTGAGGCGGCTGGGTCTCTCTCTCTTTCCTGCAGGGAGAAGAAGGTTTTCCTGGGCTGAAGGGCGACGTGGGCGTGAAGGGGGACCTGGTGAGAGCAACCCGTCAAGGCCTCCCTCCGGGAAGGGCATTGGAGGGGGGGGGGGATGAAGGCTGCCCGAGGTGGGCCAGAGGGGACCTCCTCCTTGATGCTTTCCTGCTTCCTTTCTGCGCTCAGGGCGAAGTCGGCGTCCCAGGATCCCGGGGTGAAGACGGACCCGAAGGCCCCAAAGGCCGGACGGGGCCCCCGGGAGATCCCGGCCCCATTGGGCTCGTGGGAGAGAAGGTGAGGGACGGGGTGGCTTGTGGAGTCGGGGTGTGTGTGTGTGTGTGGATCAGGGCTGTCATGAGCAACAGTGGCGCCTGTGGCTTCGATGGAAAAGGAAAGACCCCCCGATCCCATGAGCAGGGTTTCCCTGATGGCCTCCTGTGTTCGGCCGGGGACGCAAAACAGGGCCTTCTCTGTGGCTGCTCCCAGAGACTCTGGAACTCCCTGCCACTGGAGGCCAGGCTGGGCCCGTCTTTGCCGTCCTGCTGCAAGACGGCCAAGACCTTTCTCTTTAGGCAAGCCTTCCCTGAGTGACGGGGTTGCCACTGGGTGGGGCTTTTAAATGGATGGCTGTGCCTTGTTGCTTTGAATGTCTGTTGTGGTGTTGCTTTTATTTACCGTCTTTTACTGTGGTATTTGTTAGATCTTTTTTAGCCTTTGTACACTTCCTGTTTTGAGCTTTAAACATTGTCTTTTAGTGGTATAAGCTGCCTCGGGCCCATGTTAAGAAGAAAGGCGGGGAACATATTTTGAATGCATGAATGCATGAATGAATGAATGAATGAATGAATGAATGAATGAATGAATGAATGAATGCTTTTAATCTCTCACTGTCTCTCTTTCTCTTGCTCCCTCTTTCTGGGTTTTTTTCCCCCTCCACAGGGCAAACTCGGTGTTCCAGGCCTGCCTGGCTATCCGGGGCGCCAGGGTACCAAGGTTGGTATGAAACCCCCCCCCCCCACTCTCTTTTCAGTCACTATGGCTGCTTCCACACCGACACCCAGTCTTGGGCTGGTCCATGGCAGGGCTTTTGACTGAGAGCCAGAAAGAGGAACTCAAGGGGATTCTTCCTGGCTCAGCATTTGGCCCAACACTTCCCGGGGGTGGGGGTGGGGGGGTGAGGGGAAGGATCTTTCCATGCTCCTCCTATACTACTTACTCCCCGGGGACCCCATTCAGCCCAATTGTCTCCTGCAGGGACAGTAAGCTTTTTCACATTGTCATTTTACACCCAGAAAAATGCAGCCTTGCATTCCTGCTCTTTGGCTACACCTTCAAAGGGCTTCTCGCTGCTAATGGTGGGCTGGGGAGCATGCCCGAATCATCAGGAGTTATGTCTGAATAATAAAGCGGAGGGCAGGGCGGGGGGGGGGGGGGAGAGGGGAAGAAAGGTATGAATGAAAAAGTCTCTTAATAAAATCAATAATAAAATCATTTAGATTTTCTTTACAAAACTTTTCTGGGAAAGAGGGGAGAGTGTAGAAGCGATCTTGTTCGAAAGCAAAAGAAGAAAGGATAACGTTCACCACTAGCGATGCATTGTTAACGCTCGTTCCGTATCTCACAAGGCACAGCATTGAGGAATTTTGTGGTCTGCTTTGCACAGGAGAAAAAGCCAGTTTGCAGAGCAGCCGAGAGGTTCGCCAAGTGGTGGCAGCCTCTCTTACGTCTTCCCCGAATATCTTGAGTTCTTGGCTTGTTTTTTCCCCCTTGTGTATTTCCATCTTTCCCATCCTGCGTAAAGAGAAGCCGAGGCTGGCTAAGATTTAGAGGGCCCCCCCCCCAATGCTCTTCTGTGCTATAACAGCCTGTCTGTTTTCCTTAGGGATCACAAGGCTTCCCAGGATTTCCCGGGACCAACGGTGAGAAAGGCAGCCGGGTAAGTAGTCCTCCTCTGGAGCAACGCTCGTGCTCCCCACCTCCGTCCCCTTGCAGAGTGTGCCATCAGTCAGCTTCCTGTGGGTGTTGCGTACCACGTCTCCCATCATCCCTGTCTGGCGCATCTTGTGAAGGGGGTCGTATTCTGACACACCCAAAAGAAACCAGCTCGGGGCTGACGTGTAAGCCGACAGGAAGCAAAGTGATTCTCCAAAATTCTCAAACTGGAATTCTGTCATCCATTTAGTGGGAATCTTTTAAAGGGCCACCTCCATTCATGGTACAGATTTCACGCTCTATGCAGATAGGATTCGATGGAGGGATCCTATGCATCTAAAATATTCCTACAGTAATGCAAAAACAAAAATCTTCCATTTCCCCCTTCCCCCAAAAGCAGGGAATAAATTCTACTAATCCAGAAACATAAGAGGGGCAATTCGTAATGGATCATCTGTCAGGCGTTCTCTCCCCCCCCCCCCCCAGCCATCATGGCTGTAGAAAGACTGGTTTTAGTTTGTCTGTGGAAGGGAGAGGGGGAAGGGAACTCTGCACATGCTCAATGACACTTTTCTTCTTCCAGACAGAGCTGATGTATAAAGAACTTTGTTTAAATCTGAGAACAGAAGCAAGCGGTTTTTCCATTGGCCCTTGCGTTGTGACAGGAAGGTGTATTGGGCTGTTTTTCATTTCACAGATTGTAGGGATTCCCCCACCCCATAATCATAATCCTCCCCACTTTGGTTATCTATAAAAGGGGCATAAAGGTTCAAAAACAGCAAAGAGAGAAGGTCAAGATGCCTCTCTGTTCTTGAACTTCTTTCCTTCTTCTTTTCCTTAATCTAGGGTGTATCTGGGAAGCTTGGGCCCCGAGGAGAGCGTGGACCCTCGGTGAGTAACATAAAAGGAAGGAGGGCGGGCGGAAAGAGGGGAATTGTGAGAGTTTTCATCCACCACCCCTCAGGGCAGAAAAAACAAACAAACCCCAAGCTGCAAAGCTTCATAATTGGAAGCAGAGCTGCCTTAAACAGTGAAAGGAGTCTGATTAACCTCCCATTGCAAACGGTCTTGCTTTGTTGGTCAATTGGGAGGAGTAGGGAAAAAAAAAAACCAAGCTGTGTTTGTATGATGATTGCGTGAAAGAGGCAGTTGTCTATGCAGCAGGAATAGAGAAGGTTTTATCACCCCCTAACTGTGAAGCTGCCTGTCTTCTCTCTTTGTCCTCCAAAGCTCTCACCTCACCTCAGAGTGGAATTCGGTTTCCATTTTTAGTGCATGGGCCTGGAAGATGCTTTCCGATTCCCCCCCGCCTGTAGCCCCCCCCCCCCCCCGGAGGATTTTTTGCAATAGATTTCCGTGAGATTTCCATTCTGCAGTCTGGACCCCTGAATCCATTCCAATGGATAAAAAAAACCCTTCTATAGAAACATGGCCCCCTAACATTTAAGAGCAACTTTCCCAGGAAAACCCACCTTGCCATGTCCGTTTAGACTCTTAGGTTTTAGACTTTTAAGTTCTTCCCGCTGGTACAAACCTGATGAAGTGGTGTTTTATCCATGAAAGCTTGTGTATTGTATGGTGATTTTTCAGTGGTCTATAAAGGTATCGCCTATTTTTGTATTTGTATTTTATTTTGTTTGGACTACACAAGCTATCCTTTACTGCAATGAGGCAGAAGTGTACTCCCTGATTTTTGGGAAAGAGATACTCCCTCTTTTTTGCACATTTACCTCTGTTTCCCCACTGAGACCCTCGGGAGGGGGTGTTGTAATCCTCCATTCACAAACACACATTCGGGTTTCCGGAAACAGGCAGGGCAACCCATTTTCTCCCTGAAGCAACGTAATTCCTTCCCTCTCCACCCCCATGTGTTACACCTACGTAGAACATTTTGCTCTGTTCACAACGCACAGAAGCCTGGAATAATCAGGCTGATCTCCAGCTAGAAGCATATAAAATGATGGCAGAGACAGGCTTAAAAAAAAAACCCACAAAAATCCCACACACTCGATCCGGCAAAGAGGGGTTTCGGTGGACGATCAAGAGATACGAAGAAAGGCCCGGAGCGGCTTCGGTTGGACTGCGCCAAACTGACCCGCTCCCAGTTTCGTCACCTCTGATCCGGTGGCTTGTGGGCGCATGCGCGGCCTGTGTTGTTCATGTGTTGCATGTGGGGCCGGGGGCAAAAATGGGGTGGTTCCTGCATGAAGTCCCAAGCGTTTTATCAACGGCTGGCGAGCATTGTCTTTTTTCCTCGAGAGGCCGAGAAGCTCGCTTGTCGGGAAAGAAAAGGGGAGATCCTTCGGATGCTGAAGCCCGACGCTTGTGTTTTCCCACGCTTGTGTTTCGCTCGGGTGGCCCGGCCTCCCTGGTGGGACTTTGAGGGTTTGGCCCTCAAAGAATCGCTGAGGTGGATGCCAGAGATGGGTTTCAGGAGCTGGAGAAGAAGGAGGCCTCCAGAAGTGACCTCCGTCTCCGAACCTCTCATTCACCTCCTTTTAAAATCCTTCCCCTTTTTCCCCCCCTCTAGGGTCCCAGAGGCCAGCGTGGGCCACGAGGAGCCACCGGCAAGCTTGGACCAAAGGTTGGTTGTGGGGTCGCCCCCCCCCCCCCCACTGTTCTCTCTCAAGGGGTTGGCGGGCTGGCTAGGGCCCCGTCTCCTGCACCGGTCAGAGGATCACACCCCCTTCTTTTGCAACCGAAACAGCTAGACCTGGGGCAGAATGCTCATCGGCACGAGAAAAGCTCGCTTCCGACATTCTTAACCCCGAAAGATGCACAGCATGCGTGTGTGTCTGAGTCTGCGCCAGCGTGTTTGGGTGTGGGTGTCCAGATGTACGTGTGTACAGGTAGACCTGTGTGTACACGAATCTCGTTGCCCTGGAGAGTCTGTCGGCACATGTTCTCTCTTTACGCAGAAACGCACAACTCCATAAGAAATAACTCTGTTTCCTCTTTCTGTACCCTTTTTCTGCTCAGGGCACCTCCGGTAGCGAAGGACCTTCCGGTCCCCCTGGCGAACGGGTGAGTGGAAAGAGCCGGGCCCACATCGCCAAGCACCCGGGCATGATTTCTTTTCAGACCATTAAACAAAGCCCCTGGGAGGTTCGATAAGCGTCGCTCACGTGCCTGAAGTCTAAAGGGAGGAAGTGAGAAAGGAAAAGGGGGAAGGATGGAGCAGAAGGAAGGGAAGATGATGGAGGAAGGCAGGAAGGCAGTGGCAAGGTTTTGTAATAGAAGAGGGATCTTAGACAGCGGCTAAAGATGCCAGGAGACGGGTTCAAGCCTTGAGTGAATGGAGAGCCCTTCCCTCTGCTTCCTCTCAACCTCCAGCGCGGCCTTTGCCGTTCCCATCCGGTGCCCATGGGAACGTCTTTTGCCCCGGCCGTTCCAGGGCAGATCTGCAGGGAGCCTGGGCAACCTAGAGGCCTTCGGACTCCAGATCCCATCAGCCCCTCAGCTTTTCCTGGCTGGTCATGGAGTGCAGCGGGCCTTTTAACCATTTGAGAATATCTAGGCCACAGGTTCTGTGGGGACTAATCTGGGGAACCACGGAGGGGGGGTTCTGGCCCCTGTGAAGCCACCATCACCCTTCATCCCCCCCCCCACTTTTTAAAGGGGGAGAATCAGCCTTTAGAGGGGCAGGATTCTACTCTCAAACCCAGCATGCCCCCTCCAAACCAATTTTTGAGATTCAAAAATGCCGGGTTCAGGAGGCTGTTTAAGTCAAGGGTGCTTTTATGGGTCAGTTTGCCACCAACATTTCCTCATCGCTCTTCTTTCTCTCTCTCTCACCCGCCCCCCCCCCCCCGCAACAACAATAACCACAAATCTTTTCTTCCTTCTCAGGGGCTTCCTGGATCACAAGGGCCCAACGGTTTCCCCGGACCGAAAGGACCCCCGGTGAGTAGCCCCATTTCTCTTCCTGTTCCCGCCCCACACTTTGAGGTCCCCTCTTTCTTCCAGGCCAAAGCCAAAGCCCAAAGCAAAATGTGCTGTTGACATATCGCCCCATAGTGCTTAAAGCACTCTCTGGGAAGTTTATAATTTAATTATGCAGGCTACACCTTGTCTCCCCCCACCCCCTGCTAGGTGGATACTCAGTTTACCAACCTCGGAAGGATGGAAGGTTGAGTCCACCTTGAGCCGGCTTCCTGGGCCTGTTGGGATCGAACTCAGGTTGTGAGCAGAGTCTTGACTGCAGTACTGCAGTTTCACCCACTGACCCCCTCGGACTCTCTTTTCCTTTTGTTCCACCTACAGGGTCCCTCTGGGAAAGACGGGGTGCCCGGCCACCCTGGGCAGCGAGGAGAAGTCGTAAGTTCTTCCTTCTGGGGGCCGTTGCTTCGCCTTTCTCCAAAAAACAGCCGCTCTGCTGCTAGTCCTGAGACCTTTTGGCTCCTTCTTGACTCCTTCGCATCCGCTTCTCTCTTCTGCTTCTTTCCACTCAGCCGCCCTGCTTTCTCCTCCTTCTCCTCAGGTGCCGCCAGGTAAACGTGGGGTCCCGGGATACGGTCAGTTGCAGCCTTCGGAGCTCCCTCCCTCCTCCTTCCCCTTGCCTTAGGGTCTCACTTTTGGCTTACGCACTTTTCCGTGCTAACCCTGCTCAACTTGGCGCGTTGGGTTTGCTCCTGTATAGCACGATTCCACTGTGTTTCTCCCAAACTCGGCCCCAGGTGATACACAGGGCAAAGCATGGTTAAGCTCATCCTTTCCACTGGGGCAGGAAAGCAATGAATGAATGAATGAATGGATGGATGGATGGATGGATGGATGGATGGATGGATGGATGGATGGATGGATGGATGGATTCTCCTCGAACCCATCCGGTGCCCAGATTCTCCCACCCCAGGATGCAAAGGGATGGTACCAGGATGATGCCATCAACACACTGAAGCCCTAGGTGCAGCTTATACTTCTGAGTTTTTTGGGTGGCAGGGGGAAGCTTTCCTCCTTCCACCCCTTCCCCACACAGAGGAAGTCCAGGAGATCAAAAAAGCTCTTATCTCAGAACTCCACGTTACAGTTAGCTGTCGCTGGAAGCCCACGTCCCTTAGTGTTCCAGAAATGTGGTTCCCGCAGACTTTGGGGTCTGAGCCATGGTGTGCTTGCAAGCCAAGCTCTTGGCTTACCCCTCCGTGACCAGTCATGAACCCCAGCCAGCTCATTTATGAATGGTGTGAAATCTTCCCGCTGTGACAGTCAAACATCCTCAGCACTCCACCTACTAATGGTGTGCCGTCTGTAATGTACAGTTTGGCCCTCAGCTGGCAGCACCAGAGGAGGGGTGCTCATTCATCTCCCTCTTTCCATCTTGCTCCCCATCCCCCAAGAGAAGGAGTTTGGAGGGTATCCTGCTCACGCGCAGCACTTTCTGGAGCTCCTGAGAATTGCTGGCTGCCCACCTCCCCCAAAGTTTTGGGACATAGTTAATTAGTTAGTTATGTGCTGTCAAGTCGGAAATGGCTTATAGCGACCCCAACAGGACTTTCCAGGTAAGTGAGATATTCAAGGAGTGGTTTTACCAGATCCCCAGTGAGTTTCCATGGCTGAGTGAGGATTTGAACTCAGGCCTCCCGAGTCCTAGTCTGCCACTCTGATCCACTTAGACCACCCTGGATATCATGAGGTGGATACTGGGGAAATAAAGTGGTCTCAAACTCAGCTTTCCAGCCCACCTAGGGGTTGGGGGCAGGGGAAGGGGGCTGGCACCCACCCCCTGACACCCTCTCTTTCTCCCCACAGGGATTCCAAGGCAAGCCTGGGCCCCCCGGTGGCCCTGGAGTTGTGGGTCCTCAGGTAAGGCGGCGAGGGGGTGTCGAGCCAAGCATGAAAAGTTACCTTTTGGAATGAATTTCTTCCTGTGATAGGCTACCATATTTGAAATGTAATTTTGTCGACAGAACCCATCGCCATGCCAAGAAAGTAACTGGTCCCATTTCTAAGTTCTAGTTCATGTTTTCATTACTTTATGAGGACCGAGAAGAGAATGGCATAAAAACCTGGGAAAAATCTTTTTACAAAAGCCTTCAAGAATGCCCTCAAATGTTCTTAGGCAGTTCATTTTAACAAGAAACTGTTACCCGTTACACTTTTAAAGTCACTGAGTTCCACCTCTTGAAACATGACTTCATTTTTGTCTTTGTTTCCAGTAAAAAGTAACTAGATACCTGTAACTTGTTCTGTCCGTGCTCTGGGGTGAGGCTTCCTCACTTCCGGGCAGGTGAGCACTTTATTATCATCATGGGTAACTCCAGTATTTCTCATTACTTTTAAAATGTAGAGCTTGGCTAGATGGCCAAATTAGAACGGGCAGGATTGGGGCTAAATAGGGTGGCTAAGGAGGAGGTGCATGGTGCAATCCTTGGGTGGTTTTGGGTTGGAAAAGCAAACTGCAACTCAAGCAACCCTATTTAGCCCACCTCCCTTTAAAGAGAAAGAAAGAAAGAAAGAAAGAAAGAAAGAAAGAAAGAAAGAAAGAAAGAAAGAAAGAAAGAAAGAAAAAGTAAGTACCCTGTTTCCCCTAAAATAAGACCTAACCTGAAAATAAGCCCTAGTAGGATTTTTCAGGATGCTCGTCATATAAGCCCTACCCCAAAAATAAGCCCCAGTTAAGGGAAACCCCACCCTCCACCCTTGTGCAGCAACCAGAAGAAGATGACATGACTGTAAAATAAAACATCCCCTGAAAATAAGCCCTAATGCATTTTTTGGAGCAAAAATTAATATAAGACCCTGTCTTATTTTCGGGGAAACACGGTAAGTAAGCAAAGCAAAGCAAAGTAAGTGACCCTTCCTTGCTCCCTCGTGTCTCCTCCTTTTTCCAAGCTTTTCGTGTTTTTCCCCTAAAAGCTATAGCGTATCAGCGTTGACCTAACTGGATTTGGAAAACAGTAACTCAACAATCTTAGCTTCCTCCCTCTCCCTCTCCATGGAGGAGCCGAGGAAGTTTTCAGTTGTTGCTTTCAGTTTCCGCTTAAGCCACTGAAACGGTATTGGAAAATCGGAAGCTGCAAAGCATCCACTTTGGTTTGATCCCAGGGATGGTCCGTGCTGGGAGTGAACCAAAACAGAACGATCCAAACCTGCGCCTTGAGAAATGTAGCCCCTGACAGGGAGTCAGGGAGGCATGGGCAGGAATGCTCCGAGGACAGGCCGGTGCGTGTTGGCACGGATGCTGTGCGGTTGCCGCGAAAAGGAGCGAACCAGCCTGTCCCCCGAGTGGACCACCCCATGGGACCGATCCCTGTCTCGCTGCACCCAGAACTTCCTGCAGGATGCCTCCCAGAACCCGTCCCCTTGTTTTGTGCTTGGAAGCATCTTTTCCCCTGAGAAAGGGTCTCCTCATTTTGCTTGTGACAGGGAGCGCCGGGAGAAACAGGCCCCATGGGCGAAAGAGGGCATCCTGGCCCGCCAGGCCCGCCAGGAGAGCAAGGCCTACCGGGGCCATCTGGAAAAGAAGGGACAAAGGTAATGGCCCAGGGCACCGGGTTCAGGCCAGAGGCCTTGATCCGTGGCTCTTTGGGGTTCCGTGCATGGGGGACAGACGTGCAATGGCACCGTGGCCGTATTCGGGCCTGGGGAAGGCCCTGCTCGGGAGTGACCCAGAATGCATGCTTTGGGAACCAATTAAAAAGAAAACTCTCAATGATTTGTTTCTAGCAAATCTGGGCACTGCTATGCTCCTCCTCCTCATCCTCAAGCTCTGCCCATGATTTGCCAGGCACCTCCCCTTGGCTCTCAGGCTCCGCCTTCCACAGCTCTGGAGACTTGACCACACAAATGGAAAACTCTTTCTCCTCAAGGGAGCACAAATGGACCCGAGCCCACTTTTTGTGGATTAAAAAAACAAACACAAACCCAACCCAACCATGTTTACGTGGCTTGAAGGTTGTGGCCTTTAGAGGGAGGATTTCTGTGACATTTCACGCTTTCTCTGCAACCTCTACTTGAACCCACAAGCAAATTTAAACAAGTTTATGAGCAATCTGGGCTTTCTCGCCAGATTACTCATGAACAGGTCAAAAGCCCACTTACAAGTTCAAACATAGGCTGCAGAAAAAAATATGACATGTCATAGAAATCCTGCCCCTATAGAAGTTTTCTATAGCGTTATAAATTATTGGAAGAAACCTGGGGTAGAAATGAAATAATGAACAAAGCAACATCTGGTATTCATAGTGCTGTTGAGTTGCGGCAGCAAACTGCAAAAATCTCTTTGGAACCAGCAGAAAATGGGGTTTGGTGGGAGCAAGAGATCTTTTCAGTTAATTTTTTATTTTTTTATTTTTTAAAAAGAAAAATATTTGAGGGTGGGAGGGACATGACACAGGAGTGGATGCAGCCCTCCAAGATTCAGGAATGAGCACATATATGCCCCCCCACTTTTCCATTCCTAAGCTGTTTCCCCCGGTGTTGAGTCCAGATTTAACATTCAGCTCCTTAATGTGAGCCCTTCCGAGGCAACCGGGGGAAAACACTCTCCCTTCCTCTGTGCTGCCATCCTTTGAGGAATCAGAGTAAGGGGGCCACTTGGAAAACCCCAAACCGTTCCTTCAATCTCACCTGTTCTTTTTCTTCTGTATCTCCGACCACCTTTGTTTTCTGATCACCCTGACCTTGACGGAGACTGGCTTTGCGTCCCTACCCCAGAAAAGATGAACGGAGGATGCCCCAGGGCTGGTTTCGGCTTCACCCCCCCCCCCCCAGGAAGCCCCTTTGGGGTATTCGGATAACTTTGCTTTTTGTGTGTGCGTTTCAGGGGGACCCCGGCCTTTCTGGAGTCCCAGGAAAAGACGGCCCGGCTGGACTGCGAGGCTTCCCCGGAGAACGTGGTCTTCCCGGCACCCCTGTAAGCACCCTTTCCCACCTTATACGTTTGCATCCCTCTGGGGGGGGGGTGGTTTCTCACACGGTGAAGGCAGGATGAGCGGATGGGGGGAGCAAACAAGGCCGGGCCAGGCGGGAAAGGATGTGCTGGAAAAAAAAAAAAGGGGGGGGGCGCCTCTGCCATCTGCTCTTCCAAGCTGGGTACCGGTTTCAAGACTCTGCAGGATTTAAATCGAGATTCAGTGCTTCCCACCTGCCAAAGCAGAGAAAAAGATATCTTTGTGTGTGTGTGTGTGTGTGTGTGTGTGTGTGTGTGTGTATCACCCCCTTTTAAAAGTCCACCTCATTTCTCTTTTGCATTCGCTGCCCACATTCACGCCTGCTCCGAGTTTGTCCTCGTTCCCACCCATCCCACCCCCAGAACAAGAGGCTGGCTGTTTGCGTGCTTTTTAAACAAAAGCGTGTCCTGTTTTTCACCTTTTGGGGGGGCTCAACGTCCAGAAATGCGAAATATGTGGCGGGCTGCTTCCGGTCACCGTTTTTCTCTTGTTCGCACCTCCAAGGAGAATGTTTGGATTCATAATTTTGGGGAACTTTGGGACTGAGCTCGGGGGGCCTGGAGTTTTTTTGGGGGGGGGCAGTTTTCCGGCTCGGCCCTGTCTTTTCTGAGTATGCGTTATCTTTATTATTTTTCCACTTCACCTGGCAGTGGAGAGTCGTGGCCAAGAACTCACAGTCACGCCGGCTTGCGAACAGGCAAGAGTGAAAGGCAGAGAGAAATCATAGCATTGTAAGAGTTGGAAGGGACCCCGCCAGGTCATCTAGTCCAGCCCTCTGCCAGGACAGGGAACCCACAGCTGAAAAACTGCAAAAAAAAATAGCTCGGGGGCTTGGGGGGGATTTTTTAATGGGGTTTTAAGGGCTCTTTTTCTCACTTCTCCAGGGAGGCTCAGGACTGAAAGGAAATGAGGGACCCCCGGGACCCCCAGGACCCGCCGTGAGTATTGCTTGGCCCCTTCACCCCACACTTCCCGCATTATCCCTCCCTCCAAAGCAGCAGTTCTCTGTACCCAGTGACCCATGGCCTTTGACATACGTTGACCCCATGAATCAGTGGCTTCGAAAAGGTCCTGTCTTCATCAGCTCCTGAGAACTCAAGCCTGTGGCTTCCATGATGGAGTCAATCCATCTCACGTTCGGCCTTCCTCTTTCCCTGCTGCCTTCAACCCATTGATGTCTTAATAAAATGTATGTTACCATGTACGTTTTCCCCTTCCCCTCTGCTCTGCTATTCCCTCCCCCTCTCTTCTACCCAGAAGCCTTCCCAGAATAGCAAAAAATAAATAAATAAATAAATAAAAAAACAAACAAAAAAGAAATGCAGTATAATTAAGTTTTAAACTGGCAGGACATTGAGCAAAAAAACTCAGGAAGGTTAAAACTAGTACTGGACAGAACTTTTAAACGTGGGAGGATCCCCCACACCTTTTATAAAGGAAGGTCTCTGGGGTGAAGGCATAAACTGCGCCCCGTTTAAAGAAAAAGCCCCCCAGACCTGGCCCGGTCCAGCATCCAGGCTTTTGATAACGAAGGACCAGCACCCTAAAAGCGGGTACCCTCTAGACATCCCGGAGAGCAAGTGGTTGTCATCCTTATGCTGCCTCCCGGGGATGATCGGAGTCGTACCGGAGGCCCCAGTGGGTAGGGTGAGATCAGACGACCCCGGCCGCGTGCCTCCCCATGCCCCCCCACCCCCTTGCTTCTGGGTGCAGTCCTTTTTCCTTTTTGTAATTCATGCCAGTTGCCACAACGGGTGCCACGTTTTATTTTCCTAAGACGGAGAGCTGGCCACTGAAAGCGACGAGAGCCTGTGCCAGCTTTGAGCATTTCTCTACACGGTGGTAGTGAGTGGTTTTGTTACAGGTGTTCTCCGTCCGTGGCGAGGGTGTTGGTTCAAGACGACCCTTTTCTCCTGCTCTCTCTCACACTCTCTTTCTCACTCTTCCCCGCTGCCTCCCCTCAAGACCGTAACCACCCCATAGGTACAGGTAAAGGTTCCCCTTGACATTTAGTCCAGTCGTGTCCGACTCTAGGGGGCGGTGCTCATCCCCGTTTCCAAGCCGTAGAGCCAGCGTTTTGTCCGTAGACAGTTTTCCGTGGTCACGTGGCCAGCGCAACTAGACACGGAACGCCGTGACCTTCCCACCGTGGTGGTACCTATTTATCTACTTGCATTTTAACATGCTTTCGAACTGCTAGGTTGGCAGGAGCTGGGACAAGCGACGGGAGCTCACTCCGTCGCGTGGATTCGATCTTACGACGGCTGGTCTTCTGACCCTGCAGCACAAAGGCTTCTGCGGTTTAACCCACAGCGCCACCACGTCCCTAACCACCCCATACACCCCCTTTTTTATTCTTTCTTGTCTAGGGTTCTCCAGGGGAGAGAGGGGGACCGGGATCAGGTGGCCCCGTTGGGCCCCCAGGAAGGCCCGGTCCTCAAGGCCCACCTGGCCCAGCCGGAGAGAAAGGCGTACCTGTGAGTGTGATTCAAACCCAGGACTCCTGGGTTTACTTAGGAGGGAGAGAGAACAACACCCCAAATGAGGAGGACGGGGTGGGTGGGGGGTCGGGGCAGGGCAGGAAGCCACTGAACACTCCAGTTGGGATGGGGGGCTAGGACCCCTGCGTACCAGTCAGTGTGACTGCCAGGCTATAGAATCAGAAGGGAACCCAAAGGCCATCTAGTCTAACCCCTGCCATTTCAGGGTTCCTAGGATTCTGGGGATTGAGTCTGAGAATCAGGTAACTGGACCCTCCCCCAAATCAGGTGTTGTCTGTTCTTCCTCCCAGGGTGAAAAAGGCCCCATCGGCCCGTCTGGCCGTGACGGCGTTCAGGGTCCTGTCGGACTGCCGGGTCCTGCAGGACCGCCGGGGGGCCCTGGCGAAGATGGGGACAAGGTAAGGCTTCAGAGCTATCCCCGCCCCCCCCCCCCACTCCACACCTCCTTCTGTGGGGCCCTGTAATCGTCCCTGTGGCACCCCCAATTTCTCTCTCTTTCTTTTCTCTCCGCAGGGTGAAGTGGGCGACCCGGGCCAGAAGGGCAGCCGAGGGGGCAAAGGAGAGCAGGTCGGTGGGAGACGGAGGGGGGCTGGCTGGGGGCGGGGGGGCACCCCCATGATCCTGGGGTGGGAAGGTATGAAGGGCTGGACGGCAGCCTTCCCCTGCCACAGCGGCTCACAGCCTTGTCTTCCTTCTTCCAGGGCCCCCCCGGCCCCCCGGGCCCGCTCGGTTCCCTCGGGCAACCAGGACCTGCGGTGAGTCTCTGTGGGTGGAGGCAAGAAAGGCGGAAATGGCTCAGGCTGGCTTTTCGTGAGCCGTTTCTCCGAAACCCACCTGCCTTATAAAATTCCTCTTTCTTTTCCTCTGTTGGATTATGAGTCCCTGTCCTTTTTTTTTTTGATGTGAAAATTTCTCTCCTTTCCCCCCCAAAATCACACATTCACAAGTTCTTTGTGTTTGGGCCACGCTTCCGTTTCTCCTTTCTTTCTTCCAAATTTCCCCCATAAATCTCTTGGTGTGTGGTTTTGCTCCTCTCACCTTTCCCTCTTCGCAGTCGAGAACGGCAGGATAGCTCGGTGGTTTAGCTTCAGAAGCCGAGGTTGAGAGTTCGATTCCACGCTGTGCCTCCTTGAGAGGGGCTGGACTAGATGATCCAGAGGGTCCCCTTCCAGCTGTGCAGTTCTAAGATTCTATTATCTTATATAAAATATGTATATTTCCCCCCCCCCCCCTCCTGTTAAGTCACCAAACTGGTGAGGTGTAAAACCTCCTTGAACAAAACGAAAGGGAGAGAATGCGACTTAACCACGCCAGGAGAGGAGGATGGTGGCCTTGCAGGGTGGTGCGCTTCGTTGTTCACCTGCAGTAAAAGGAAGGATCTCTCTCTGACTCGGACAACCTGCCCCGCCCTGTGTCTGTGTACCTTCGGGCACATTCCAACTCTTGATAGAGAGACAGGTGGCTCCTGACACACCAGGGGGAGATCCACTGACAGCCCCTAACGTCCTGTGGCGGGCAGTTCCACCGTTTAACCTGAGTGGAGAGGTGTTTCCTTCCTGGTGTCTTTCTTATTCTCCCGGTCCGTAAACCGTTCCACCTCCCGGTGCCAAGAGTGCCAGAGGGGCAAGAGAGCAGCCCCGGCGTGACCCAAGCGCGTCAGGCGGGAGGAGGCCCCGCGGGGTCTCCCTGCCGCTCCTTGAGGTGTTTTGGGTTGCCTTCCTCCTGACTCCCATCTCCTCTCCCCCCCTCCCCCTTTGCTTCCTGCTTCTAGGGTGCCGACGGAGACCCTGGCGCGAGGGGTCCCCAGGGCCACTTTGGGGCGAAAGGTGATGAGGGCACACGAGGGTTCAATGGCCCCCCAGGGCCCATTGGCTTGCAGGTGAGCAGAGCACCCTCCCTCCGGGTCCCCTCTCCCCTGGCGTGGGCAGCGGCGTCCCAGCGGCCTCCCTTGACCTTCTCTCTCCGGACAGGGCATGCCTGGACCATCGGGCGAAAAGGGCGAGACTGGAGACGTGGGGCCCCTGGTAAGTGCCAGCTCCCCAGCTCCCTTTCCTTTCCTTTCTCAAGGGTGTGTGTGTGGGGGAAAACCTTCCCAGGCTCCCGATTCACCGAACCTTCCTTTTCCCCTGGGGAAACGGCCTCTTTCGGCTGAAGCTCGTTGGGTGCCTTGAGCATCGGCGAAAGAATGGGAAGGGGCAGCCGATGCTAACGAGTCAATGTTTTCTTTCCCCGCAGGGACCGCCTGGGCCCCCAGGACCCCGAGGCCCAGCTGGACCCTCTGGAGCGAGCGTGAGTGCGAATCCCACCACCACCACCACCACGGCCAGCCTCGGCGCCACGGGTCCCCCCTCCCTTGACCCTTGTTTTCGACCCAGGGTGACCCCGTGGCGGCTGTAACATTCGTCCCCCTTCCTCTTGCAGGGTCCACAAGGCCCCCCCGGAGGCATCGGAAACCTTGGCCCCCCAGGGCCGAAGGTAGGTGGCCGAGGGTTAGGATGCCTGGGTAGGCCTGGAAGAATGGAGAGGGCGGCCCAAAAGGGGACTGAGAGGGCGGCTAGCAGGCTGCCATGATGGGGGCCAAAAGATATTTATATTTCCCAAGTTAGGGGAGAAGAGCAGAATAGCTTCAAGTTGCCCAGATTAGGCCACTCCTTTTTCTCTTCAACGGGAACTTCCCGTCTCAGTCACTCCCTCGGAGACATTTGTAAGAAGAAAAGGTTTTACAGTTGGACAGATCAAGCAGCAAACTGACAAAACGTGACCGCTGCTTTCACCGACAGATCTAGAGAGGGGGAAAAGGCACCGAGCGGAGAGGCGGGGACTCTCTTGGAATTCAGAGCCGGGAGGGAATGATTGGTTCGCGCGGTTTGTGATGGACAGCCTGGGAAGGTCCCGCCCCGCCAAACAAACGGCAGGCGGCACCTCGGGTTGAAAAGACTCCCAACCCCTTGCCATCCTGTGTGTCTTGTTTTATTGCGACCTGGGTTTATGGACTGCCCAGAGTGTGATGGGAATGAAGGCGCTCACGGCTGTTTTCCGTCCTTTCAGGGTGAGCCAGGAGAAGCCGGCGGTCCCGGGGTTCCTGGGGAGCCAGGTGGCAAGGTAAGAATCTCTCCCCTGCTCCCCTTCTCTCCCCATAAGACCAACAGGAGCAAAGCCTGCCTCGGGCCAGATCACAGTGCGAATCCTGCAACGGGCTTCCCTCCTCCCTCCAACGTCTGGCACCCCAAACCTATCAGCTTCTGGGAGAGGCCAGCCTGGGGTTCCAGTGGGTGACCCACGAGGGGACGGGGAAGGACAACGGCATACATCCAGAGGTTTGCCCCTTCTACAGCCGGCATACAAAGGGTAGACTGCTCCTCAGACTGGAGGATCTCGACGGAGGCCCCCCGATCCTAACTTCAACTTTTTATCCCTCCTTTTCAGGGCCCGCGGGGGGAAAGGGGAGAGAAAGGGGAACCTGGCACTGCGGGTGACCCTGGACCCCCCGGTCCGAAAGGGCCCGCAGGAGACGATGGGCCGAAAGGCAACCCAGTAAGTGAGAGAAGGGAGGTGGTGGTGCGGGGGGGGGGGGGGCGACCGAGGGCTCTAATGGGTTTAAAGGGGGCAAACGGAACCCCAAAACCAGCCTGCCTTAAATCTTCACGATAGGTGGTGAGGGGAGGTGGGGTTGTCTTCCTGCTTAGCGCCACGTCTGTTTTCTCCTTCTCTCTTAGGGTCCGGTAGGTTTCCCTGGAGACCCGGGACCCCCCGGTGAAATGGGACCACGGGTGAGTATCATTCACATCCCCCCCATCTGGGCCCCCTTGCCTTCCTCCCAGCCCCCCTGGGTGGGGTCGGGGTCTCTGGGTCAGAGGGACTGCCCTGTCTTTGTCCCTCCCTTAACAGGGCCAAGATGGAGCCAAAGGTGACAGGGGAGAACATGGAGAAGCTGGAGAGCCGGTAAGGGTTCTAGGTCTGAGTTAAGGTGGGTTCTAGGTTACTCTTCTATGGAGGCCCCGTTCTAGACCTCTCTCCTAAGTGTGAACCCCCAATCTGTCTCTCTGATTTTGCAAACCATCCACAATAAGTAACTTCCACTCTCATCGTTCTTTCGTGACCTTCCTAACCAGCCCATACAGCCCCCACTTTCTGGGTCGCCGACCTCTCCTGTGCAGGGTTTGGATACCTGCCCTCCCCCCCCCCCCCCCCAGTTTAACTCTCCTTCTCTTCTCCCCACCCTTCAGGGTTCACCGGGCCCGACTGGTGAAAATGGCCCACCTGGCCCACCTGGGAAAAGGGTAAGTCGTGGGGAAAGTGTTCTCACCGCTCATCATATTGAGCAGAAGTCATGATTTAAAACTAATGTGAGTAATATCTGTTGCAGAGTTTTGGATTTTTTGGTTAGCTGTGCAGCAAAAGTGTAGGGATTCACGGAGCAGAATTGCTTCAAGTTCCCCAGATCAGGTCACTCCTTTTTTCTCATCAACTGGCACTCTCAGAGACATTAGTAGTAGAAAGAATAAAAAGGTTTCATTTACTTACAATTAAACAGATCGAACAGCAAAGTGACAAACATGACTGCCTTTGACAACAGACTTCAACAGACAACCTGAGAGGGAAAAAAGGTCTGAGCAGAGAGGCGGGGCTCTCTTTGAATTTAGAAGCAGGAGGGAAGTAGTGGATAGATAGATTGACAATCACCCAGCCCAGAAAGGTCCCTCCCAGCCAAACCTACTAAAAGCAGCAGGCGAGGTTGTAAAAACTCCAGGAACATCGTCAGTAGAACAAGTTGCAAGGTGAAGGGGCAACCCCAAATTTGACAAGCAAACAGCTTGGCCAGCGTCCTCCACTCCAGGAGAAATGTCTCGAGGTTTGACCTCTGTCTTCTTGTTGAAGATTAGGGGCCGAAGGCAGCTTTCCACTGGGGGCAGAGGGTGGTTTCGGGAAACCCTGTCCCTGGTGCACGTGGTCCAAGGGGGCCCTCCTGAAATCACCTGGCGGAGAAGGTCTGCCCCTTAGAGGGACGTGGGCTTCTGAGGCGAAAGAGCGGGGACCGGTTGGGCGTGGAGGGTTCTTGGAAGGGAGGAAACGCGGAGGAAGAAGTGGTTGGAACGAAACCTAAGGAGATCTAAAAGTCAAGCGAGGAATCCAGGGTCCGGACATTCAAGGTCCGAACTAGCCTTGGGAGAAGATTGGTCCCAGATCTGGAGAGAGTCCGTCGGCTGCGAGCACCACCAACGCCCTGGGCGCTCAGACTCCCCCCCCGCCCCCCCCCGGCTCCCTGGAACAGGCAGCGCTTTCCCCGATCCTGACACCGAAGGCCATCGAAAGGCCCTGGAGCCTGGAAAGCTTTGTGTGTGCCCCATCCCTGCCCCTTCGGGGGTCACCTGAAAGACCCCTTCTCTCCCCCCCCCCGCACCCCAACCCGTCAACTCCCCCAGTTGTGTCTCCTCGCCGGGCTGTGACTTGCTAAAGCCCAGATGGGAGCTGCTCCTCGGGGTCCTTCTTCGTTCAACTTCAGGCCACGGGGGGGGGGGGGCAAGGGGGGGTTTCTGACTCTGGCCGGCCGAGGGTGTCCCTCTGGAACTCCACAGAGAGCTGCGCCGCTTTCTCCTTACCCTGTGTGGGTTTTTCCCCACCTTGCTATGGGGTCCCCCCTTAATCCTGAAAAAGTTGCCTCCCCGAAAGCTTAGGGACTGGCTGGAAGAGGTTTTAAGGAAAGCAGGTGTGTGTACCTGGAGATTTCGGGGCTTGGTTTTATGGTCGTTGAACAGCCTCCTTCTCTTTCACCCCCCCCCCCTCCTGTCTCCTCTCTTGGCAGGGCCCAGCCGGCGCCCCAGGCCCCGAAGGACGGCAAGGGGTCAAAGGGAAGAAGGTGAGTCTCCGCGCAAAGCTCGCCTGGCGGAAAGGGCTGGCCGCTCAGCACCCCAAAATGCCCAGCAAAGCGGGGGGGGGGGGGCGTGGAGGGGAGGGGAGGAGGGAGGGAGCCTCTCGGCATCGTCAGTTCTGTCCAGCGGGCTGGGACGTCCCTGGCCACGTGGCTCAAGGGAGCGTCTGAATCCAGGAGGAGGCTTCTGCTGAGAGGATAAGCGCCGAGTTGTTCCTTCGTGGCTCCGGCTGGCCTTCGCACGGCCACATCTTCATCATCTCGGAACTGCCGAGCTGGACGGGACCTTTCGGATCATCGGATCCAGCCCCTTGCCGAGGGGGCCCGGCGGGGAATCGAACTCCCAACCCTCTGGCTCGGCAGCCAGAGACCTCCACCACTGGGCTATCTGGCAGTTCTAGAACTGCACAGCTGCTGTCGCTGGGGCCTCCTTAGCACTGCCCTCCTGCCCCACTGGATCTAAGCAGTGGGGCAGGGACCATGGGGGAAGGCGAGAGGAGAGGCTTCCGTTTCCCGAAACTAAATGCCATCGTCTGGACGTCTCATGGGGACATAGTATAACGGGATGACCTGAGAAAGAAACGCGGGTGTGTATTCGGTAGTTTGACTTCGGAAAGACGGGGATTGTAGGGCTGTGTGTGTGTGTGTGTGTGTGTGTCTGTGTGTGTGTGTGAGTGTGTGTGTGTGTGTGAGAGAGAGACAGAGATTTGAAGATTGCCATTTCACCTTAACTCTGCCCTTTCTAGGGAGAAACGGGAGCCCTGGGCCCCCCTGGCAAGACGGGGGCGGTGGGGCCTCAGGGAACTCCAGGGAAACCCGGAACGGACGGGCTGAGGGGACTCCCTGGATCCGTGGTGAGGAAAAGGAGCTTGGACTCCCCGGGGGGGGGGGGGTCTCTGGGCTGGGTGCTGGGGAGGGGGGGAGAGGGGGAAAGGGGTGCCGGCTGGCTGGGTGGTGAGGTGGGTACGCTCTTTGGGGGCCCCTTCTTGGGGATGAAAATGGAACGAGGCTGTAGATCTCCGCTGGGCTGGAGTTTGGGGTGACACGGGGAGAGAAGGCGGTGGTCCTTCCCGGTTTTCTTCCCGGTGGCACGTAGGGGAAATCAGAGATTTGGGGGTGGGTCGGGGGGATGCTCTTGAAAGAGAGGAGGTGATGAGTCTCTGATCTTCCTGTCCCTCTTCCTCTTCCAGGGCGCCCAAGGCAAACCGGGGGCCACCGGCCAGGCTGGACCCCCAGGACCAATGGTGAGTGGCCAGTGTTTGCTCTGAGGTGGGGAGGAGCTGGGGAGATGAGAGAGAGAGAGAGAGAGAGAGAGACAGAGGGTTATGAGGCTGGGCAGGTGGCGGCCATTGTTCCTGGGGAGACCTAAGCTCACCCTGGTTTGTCTCTTTTTCACGTAGGGCCCCCCAGGCTTGCCTGGACTGAGAGGCGACACTGGAGCCAAAGGAGAGAAGGTAAGGAGGGGGACCCCGTCCTCCGTCGGGCAGCTTCACAGCGAACCACATGCCTGGGTCGCCACAGGCGAACAGACATGCTGTGCAGGCGAGCCAGCGGGCAGGCGGAGTTGGTTTCCATAGCGGCTGCGGTCCAATGGTTTGCAAACAGGTCCCTTTGGCATAACTCACGGCGTTACCCATAACTTTGGAGTGGCTGGGTTATCGTTTTCCTATACTCCGATGACAAAAAAAAAACATCGGTTGTCGTGCAAGTTACTTTCGAGCATTGCAGGAAAATATTCTCTGGTTCCCCCTAGTGGCCAGTTCTGATATTGCCCCTTGGAAATACATCAAAATAGGGTCACACAGAAGACCCCAACTGCTCTGTGTCTGAAGAATGAACACAGAGTGGGTTGATCCACCCTATATAGAGGACTCTGTGACCCCTTGTGACCCCCGGGTCTGTGAGATTATCTTTGCATTTCTGGATCTCTGTTCTTAAAAAAAAATGCAAAAAACAATTTCTCTGTTCTTAAAAAAAAATGCAAAAAACAATTCTGTGAATGTGGGGGGTTGCCAGTGCCTATCGATAGGGTGAGGTGGGGGGAGAACTGCCATGTCCTACCCAATAAGAGCCCATACACAGGAATCAAACTTCCATACCTTCCCCCCCTGACAGTGTAGCAACGCTTCAATAAAGTTTAGTAAACAAAGCCGAGTAAGGGAATGTAGAAAAAAAGAATTCCGGAATGCAAAAACAAAGAGGCTGAACAAGGAAGGCGTTGGAAAGAGCAATACATCGACCGCATCGTACAACTATAGAGTCAGAAGGGAGACCCCCAAGGTCATCTAGTCCAGCCATCTGCCAAGCGGGGACCTCCACAGCTCCCCTATCCAGAGCAGGATGGCACTCAGATCAGGCCGATAATGGTGCAGAATCCTGATCTGGGGCTCAACGCCACCTGGACATCCCCCCCTCCCCCCCGCGCTCCTCGCAGTACGCACACAGCCACGGTTTCCCGTCTGGGCTGAGGCTCTCACAGTCCCCCTCTCATCCTCTGAGAGGTGAGGACCGGAGGGTCCCAGAGAACACGGTGCCCGTCCTTTGCACTGCATGCTAAAAATTTAGATCGGGGGATTCCCTCCTAAAAAAAAAAAAAAATCACACACACACAAACAAATTAAGTCATCTCAGCATGTGGACCAGACTCCTCTTGGGAGTGAAATGAACCGGACCCGAAACAGCTGGGGTGGGTGGGGTGGGGGTGGGGGGTGAGGTCCCAAGTCCATCCATCGCTCCCTGCTTCCCGACGGGCGGTCTTCCCAGTCCAGCTCTGGTAACCCCCACCCCTCTCTTTCACCCCTTCTCCCTGCCCCACAGGGTCACCCTGGTCTCATCGGCCTGATCGGACCCCCCGGGGAGCAAGGGGAGAAGGGGGACCGGGGCCTGCCCGGCCCTCAAGGCACCAAGGGACCGAAAGGAGACACTGTAAGTGCCGAGGGAGACCTGTCGGGGGGTTTGGCGTGGGGGCAGAAATGGGGGGTACACGGGTTCCGGTAGACAGAACGGATTGGGAAACCAGGAAGAGGGGCCCCATGGCTCAGCCATGGGTGTGTGTGTGTGAATCAGGACTGGGGTGTGTGTGATCTCCGTGGCCCTCGTGATGGCCAGGGAAGGAGGGTGGGGGTGGGGGGGCGGGTCAGGGGCGTTTCTTCCTGACCAGCTTCCAGGGTTCGGTCAGACGATGCTCATCTTTCTGAATCCTTTTCTCTTTCCTTCCCCCCATCTAGGGTATCCCTGGTCCATCTGGCCCCCTTGGCCCCGCAGGGCATCCCGGACTTCCTGTGAGTGGCCCCCGTCTCTCCCCTTTCTCCCCCCCCAACATCCCACCCCTCCACCGCAGCTCCCTTTTGGGGTAACTCCCCCTGACCTCTTGTCTTCTTCCTTCTTCAGGGACCCCCTGGACCCCAAGGTCCGAAAGGAGCCACGGTAAGGTTGCCCCCCCCCCCCCCGGCGAGACCTGTGTCCTTCCTGGGGAGGCTGAGGAGAGGGCCGGGGTCTCCTCTTTTGGCCCCTCCCAGCAGCGCTAAAGGTGTGGGGGCTTCTATTTTTAGGGTCAAGCCGGACCGAAGGGTCAGCGCGGAGTCCCTGGAGCCCCCGGGATGCCGGTAAGACCCCCCCCCCTCCTGAGCCCCATAGATCAGCCTTCTCTTCTCCATTCTCCTCCTTGTGCCGAAAGAGATCAGGTGGGGGGGGGGGAGGAATAGTTTGATTGGACTTCCTTAGAAATATGTGGGTCTCGTTTCTCGTTTCACTGAGATCCTCCCATTGAGGGTATAAAGCGGTTCTCCACTCCCTGAGAAGATGGGGGTTTTCAATTTTGAATCAGGTTCTCAAAAAATAGCCACGTTTGTACAGTTTTGCTAAAGGGGCCGCAGTTCTGGGTTTAATTAACTGGTTTAAATAATATGTGGTTTTCCTGCTCTTACATTCTCACATGACCAGCTTTTTAAAACATGTGTGACTTAGACATTCAACAAAAGCTGTTGTTTACCTTTCAGAAACAATCCAGATCACACCGGTGCTGCTTCTTCTAATATTTTTATTACTCTCACAATTACATCTTTTTTTGCCAGTTGAAGGAGCACTCCTTCTAGAAACAGATTTCTCTGAACATGTGTTTTTTTTTTTTTTTGGCTCCAGGATTCCTGCCCCCATAGTTTTTATCAGCTATATCTGTGACAGAGAGGAGGAGAACGTAAATTAAAATAGCTGCACTCAAATACAGGCCAACACTCTTGTGCGAGTGGATCGTTCAAGTCAGACCATGAGTGTGTTGAACCTGATGCCCTGACTGGCAGTCGCTGTGTCAGGATCCAGGCAGATGTTTCTTATCCAGAGTGGCCTTGGCAGCCAGATGGGTGGTATAAAACTCAAATCAAATCAAATCAATCAATCAATCAATCAATCAATCAATCAATCTCTGAGACACGCCCCCCCTTTAAATCAGACACAACAGAAGGGCTTGAACATGGGGAACGGAGCAGAGCTCTCTTGTGTGCCCCTCGATGCAGGTGGTGCCCCCCGAATGGCACCTGGCTCCCTCAGTCTCTCTGCCCGTCTCATGCCCCCTTTGCTCCCCACTTCTCCCAGGGCCCTCCGGGTGAAGTGATCCAGCCGCTGCCCATCCAGAGGCCGAAGAAGAACAAGCGCTCGGTGGACGGCAGCCAAATCATGCTGGAGGAGGAGGAGGAGGAGAGGATGGCCTCGGACACCGCCGGCCCCCCGCGCTCCGAGGGCATGGAAGAGATCTATGGTTCGCTCAACTCCCTCCGGCAGGAGATCGAGCAGATGAGGAAACCTCTGGGCACCCAGGACAGCCCCGGGCGCACCTGCCAGGACTTGCAGCTCTGCCATCCCGAGTGGCCAGACGGTGCGTGTGGGTGGGTGGGGGGAGATGGGCGGGTGGGTTGATCCCGGTCATCTTTTCTGATCTATACCCCCACCAAGAAGGAGGTTCATCCAGACACCTCAATCCATGCTCTATCCAGAATGCCGTGGGAAAGAACAGGGGTCAGATAGGAACGGACCTTGGAGAACAAACAGAGATAACTCAGATCAGTGAGCCAAACTGTATTTATGCCTCGGGATTAATACAAGCCAGAATTTCTGGCTTTTTTTTTTTTCCGTTACAAGGGGGAAATGCATCTAGGTTGTGGATGTGATTTGAAACACGCTTCCGTTGCAGGGAGTGGGGTACAGAAAGGGGCGAATCCTTTCCCTCCCCCTTTTTTTTCTTTTTTCTTTTTTTGGTAAAGTGGGGGGGGGAGCAGGGCACAAAGCAGATGTGGCTGTGATAAAGGGTGCCCCTAGAAGGGGACTTTGCCATTGTGCCACATATCTGTAGAGACACCCCCAGAATATTTGCCAGATTCGGCCAGGCTGATCTTTTTTGGGGGGTAGGAATTACGTTCCAGTGGCAAACGGCATGTGGTGCCCGAGGGGTTTTATATGTGTGTGTGTGTGAGAGAGAGAGACTCTGCTCTGGGTTGGACCTGCGAGCGATGTGGAAGTTGGGGGGGGGCAGCCCTTTTGATTTTTTTTCTGTCCCTCAATCCTGTCTTCCAGGTGAATACTGGATCGATCCCAACCAGGGCTGTGCACGGGATTCCTTCAAGGTCTACTGTAACTTCACGGCTGGAGGCGAGACATGCGTCTTCCCCAGCAAAGAGACTCGAGAGGTAAGAAGCAGCTGAGCAGAGGGAGAGAGTTGCTTGCAAAGAGAGGAACAACATGAGCGGGTTCAAGAAGAGGAAGGGCCAAACTTAACATGTTTGCGGGCAATGGTTTCCTCCCTTTAGAGCAACCGATTAAACTTTTTTTAAAAAGTGTCATCTTTTTTTAAAAGTTTCTAATAAGATAGGACTCTGGGGGAAAATGGGGTTTGTGATGGCACAGACATCAGCCAATCTGAGCTATGCACACTTTACAGACCTGTTTTGGTTTTGTTTTGTTTTTAAACTCTGCATTTAACTCAGGGAGACCAAAGGTTTCTTTCAAATAGTGCTTGGCTGTGCTTGTTGAAGCCCCCCCCAACCCCCACTTCCACCCCCAAGAAGATACACCTTCAAAATGGCAAATAGGGAGGACTCACCGGTGGGCCGCTTCAGGAAACCTGTCCCACCGATGCTCTGGCTGCCATTTTCCAGGAGGCAAAGGGGGACAAACTCAGTTAAAGAAACCTTACTGGTTGAATTGCCTTGGTTTTATTTGAGGAGTTAACTTCATCTACATTTCAGTTGAAGAAAAGTAGGGTTGGGAGGTGGCTCTATTAAGATGAGTGGCTGGCTAAGTGTTTGACCTGCAAATGGTTCCATTCTCTCTCTCTGTGTGTGTGTCCCTCTCTGTCCTTCTGTCTGTCCATCCGTCCAGGTGTCTATGGCCACGTGGGAAAAGGAGACTCCTGAAACCTGGTTCAGCCAATTCCAGAAAGGCAGTAAGGTGAGCAGGCCAGTGAGGTGGGACTGGCAGGAAGTGCTGGTCCCCCTCTATTCAGCACTGGTGAGGCCTCACCTTGAGGATTATGTCCAGTTCTGGACACCACACTTCAAGAAGGATGCTAACAAATTGGAACAAGTTCAGAGGAGGGTGACAAGGAGGATCAGGGGGCTGGAAACCAAGCCCTATAAGGAGGAAAGACAGAAAGAACTGGGCAGGTTTAGCCTTCAGAAAAGAAGACAGAGAGGAGACAGGATAGCACTTTTCAAATACAGGAAAGGCTGTCATACAGAGGAGAGGCAGGATCTGTTCTCTGTCATCCCAGAGTGCAAGAGATGTGAGCTACAGGAAACCAGAGTTAGGTGGAACGTCAGAAAAAAACTTCTTAACGGTTAGAGGAGTATGACGGTGGAATCGCAGGAGGTGAGAAACCTAAGGCAACCACCTGGCAGATATACTTTGACTTGTATTCCTGCATCGAGCAGGGGGTTGGACTTGATGGCCTCACAGGATCCTTCCAACTCTCCTTTGCCCTACGGTCTCCGCACTCCTGTTCTGAGTAACCAGGGGCACAGGAATTCAGACTTTGAGCTTGACGGGACACCCCGGACGCTCCAGGGAAGCCGGGTGGCCCTGCGATGCGTCTGGGGAATCCTCCCCTGGGACGGAAGCTGCAGCTCGAGGGGAGAAGTCTGAGAAGCGGTTGTGTGCCTGAGCCCAGACGTGTGGGGCAAAGCGCTGTAGAGATTGCCATCGAAAAGGCTGAGGGTGCCCAGTGAACTGAAGTCCGAGTGGCTGAGAAATTGCTCGCCAGCTGGGCTGTGGTGAGGGGGTGGATGCGGCTCTGGCGCTTGATCTCACCCTTGGGCATGGAGGAGGTAGACTTCCTCTGGACCTGGAGGGTTTTCCTGACTGCCCGGATGAATGCTTCGTGGTCCTCAGCACCCGGAGGTCAGGAGAAGGGCTTCTCGGCTGCCCACAGATGGGTGAGGACCGTGGGCATGGCAGAGGACGGACCCCATGACGTTGGGTGAGAGTTGGCATGGACCCCAGAGGGTCATCCCGCCCCCTTGTCTCCTGACCCCTTTCCCTCCTTCCCTCCCCAGTTCTCCTACGTGGATGCCGAGGGCAACCCCCTGGGGGTCGTCCAGCTGACCTTCCTGCGGCTGCTGAGCGTCTCGGCCCGGCAGAACTTCACCTACCACTGCCAGCGCTCAGCCGCTTGGCACAGCCGCGACGCCCCCGCCGGTGCCTCCACCACCACGGTGGGGGGATATCGGCGGGCCCTGCGCTTCCTGGGGGCCAACGACGAGGACATGAGCTACGACAACAGCCCCTACATCAAGGCCTTGGCGGACGGCTGTGCGGTAAGGCTGCCCGGAGCGTGGCCGTGGCTGAAGGATGCCGGAGGTGGGCGGCCCTTGGCGGGGTTTCCTCCGGGGAGGGGGGAAGCATGGTGGGAGGGAGGATCGAGGCTCAAAGGCCAGCCACCTTCCAACCCCCATAAACCGGAGGCGCGCTCTTGAGTCGCGTGTGGACCCCAGAAACCTCTTTCGCTCGTGTCTGGTTGTGGACGCTCGGGAGTGGAAAGGTGGTTCCCCTGAAGAGACAACTTCAAACGAAAGCCAGGATTAAAAGCAGGAAGCCCTCTCAGACCCATCTTGTGGCAGGGGGTTCCACAGGCTCAGCCGTGTTTCAGCGTGGGGAAAGAGAACGGAACTTTTTTTAGCCCAAGCCAAATGTTCCCATTTCCTTGAACCCGGCACCCCACCGGCTTCAGTGCCGCTGTGGGCAAAGAGTCGGTCCCTCTAAACCCTAACTGGGGGCTTCCACGCCCCAAAAAAGTCATTTAAAGTTTCTTTTGGGTGGGGGGATTTGACCCCCGCCCAAGTCCCCTTGTTAAGGAATAATTTTGGCTACCGGAGGGCAAAAAGGGGGGGGGGGGACTCTTTGTTTTTGTTGAGGTTCATAATAATAACTGCCTGCCCTCAAGTCAATTCCAACTTACAGAAACCCTTTCCAGAGTTTTATAAGTGGAGGATCCCCACCCCTGTCTCTCTTCCTCGAAACACGGAGGGCCTCTTTTCTTCTCCTTCCTCCACCTTGAGGTTTCTCTCTCTCTCCCTCTCTCTACCTGCCCCACAGGTGCGGAAGGGGGTGGAGAAGACGGTCCTGGAGGTGAACACCCCCCTGGTGGAGCAGCTCCCCTTGCTGGACGTGCGTGTGACGGACTTTGGAGAGCCCAACCAGAGGTTTGGGTTCGAGGTGGGGCCGGTCTGTTTCCTGGGCTAGAGCAAAGCCCCTCCACCTGTTGAGCCTCCCCCCCCCTCCGCCCCCCACCCCCAACTTCTCTGCCCCCCCCCCTTCCTGCCTTCCTTGGTCTTCGGTGGAATAGCCCTCCTCGGTCCTCCTTCCCACCACCGCCGACCGAATGGGACTCATCCTGATCCTCCAGCACCAGCCACAGCCGTGCCCTCTGGGGGCACCTCCACCCGTACAACCCCCCCCCCCCCGAGGGGAGGCGACGGTGCAGAGAAGAAAGGGAGACCAAGAGACTTGGGAACAAATCAGTTTTTTTCCCCCCACTGTCTAGAGGCTCACGGGATCCTCTTCCTCTTTTTCCTGCAGTGGCTGATGGACTTTGCAGTCGCACCCCCCCCCCCCCCAAAAATAGCAAAGCTCCCTTTCTCTTCTCCGGATACCCGGCCCCTGGCCTCCCCAAGCTTCCCTCCTCTCCCCCCTGGACATAAGGTCTCCATTCATGGATAGCTAGGCATCCCGAGCCATCGCCACCCCACCCCTACGTATAAATTTCCATCCCTCTGCTTTGATCTTCATTCAAACCCAACGCCGCATCCCAGTGCCATGAACCTGGGGGGGGGGGAGCGCTTTGTGCTCCTCTTGAAAAGACCTAAGCCTCGTCTCTCCCCCCCCACATCTTCTGGGGTGCCCCCTTCCCCTGGAAAAGCTTTCTGGCCTTAGACCTTGAAGTGGGAGGTGGTGGTGGGGGGTCCCGAGATGAGACCACCCCGGTTTCCATCATCCCGGTTTCTGGGGGGAGCCAGCCTCTTGCTCCCTGACCCACTACCAGACCAAGAGGTGGGGCTGAAGACCTGTAGGTTTGGGGGGGAGCGCTGCCCGTCAGCCCTCATCCTGCTTCACCAACCCCCCCCCCCCGCGTGTTTTCCCCAACTTTTAACACTGGTGTGGATGAACTCGGTGCTCCGTCTCTCCTACCTCAAGAGATAGCCAGAGGGGCAGGGACCGCGTGGCTGGGGTCCCAAAGGCAGCACCCCCTCCCCTTCCATGCCTGGGGGGGCCCACCCTAATATCCTGGGGCACCGGGGGTGGGGGTGAAAGAGCCTTTGAGACCTACACATCTCCAGTCTCTGGGAAATCAGGGGGATTTTGGAAAAGTGACCCGGCCGTCCTCTATTCTATTTGAACAAGGAAAGCCCCCCCAGGTACCAGCCCTGGACATTCAGACAGTCCATAGGCCACCCCCCCCTCCCCTCCCCGCCTCAGCCGTGCCCCCCCCCAATTTAACTCCCCCAAACTGCAAGCCACCAAAAAAAGTTCCCCCTTGTGCCTTTTTTTTGGGCTCCGGGAACACTCCAAAGATGAGAAAAAGAACTGTGTATTTTATTTTGTTTTTATAAAAAAAAAGAAGAAGAAAGAAAATTAAATTAATTATATTATTTAAAGGAGTGGAATATAAGAAGAAAGACTATTTTTTTTTGGTCTCCTGCTGCGCATTTTCAATCTAGTTTTAAAAGTAAGAAAACCAGAGCGGGGGGAAAGTGAGTTTCACTTCTATTTTCTGGTGCTTTTTGAAATGGTTTTTTTTTTCCAAGTTTTTTTTTTCCCTCTTGGCTGCCTGCAAATGAAAAGGTCTCCTTTTTTTTTTTTGAGGGGGGTGCCCTATAAACCCCTCTTGCTTTTTTGTTTTCTAAAGAGCAACCAGGGTACCCCCTCCCGGTGCTGAAAAGCAGGCGATCTGTGTAATGTTTTGTAAAGTAAATGTGGAAATGGTATTGTGTAATAGATAATCTATAATTTTGCTGCTTTCTTTGTGTCTGTTTATTTTGATTTCTCCGCTTGCCCACCTGGAACCTTCATAGGAAGCCTTTTCTTTTTCTGGCTTTTAAAACGTGTTTTCTCGCACGGGTCTGCTTTGCAAACCATGGATTATATAACATCTGTTCCCCATTCCCAGAAAATCCAGCGTTCCCTTCACACTGGGACCATCCCTCTCTTTACCTTCTTCCCTAAAGGAGAGTTCAGTCACACACAGGCGAGCTGGAATCTGTCTCAAAACAACCATTGGGGGGGGGGGGGGGTGTCTTTTGTAAAGTTTATGGCTCTTCATTGCCTCTTCCGGAGGGACAGCCTGGATAAATAATAAATCTGCCTGGGGGGGGAAGCCATTTCAATTCCCGCTGCTAAGAGGACCACCGCGGAACTGAAAGGAAGCCAAGGAGACTGGGAGGTGGGATGGGGTTTGTGTTAAGCCCATGATACCACAAAGTATCCCAGGAGCCTTCACCCTGAGCTGTGCTGGCCAGGATTCCTGGGAGTTGTAGTCCTAGAGCATCTGGGGACCCCAGGTTGGGAACCACTGGCTTAGACCAGTATTTTTTTTTCTGGGGTTCTGTGCTATTAAGTCACCTCCGACGGATGGCGTCCCTATGAATGAGTGACCACCAGAATGCCATGTCTTCAACGGCCCTGCTCCGCTCTCGTGCAAACTCAAGCCTGTGGCTTCCTTTATGCACTCAGTCCCTCTCGTGTTTTGGGCCTTCCTCTCATCCTGTTGCCCGCAACTTTTCCAAGCGTTCTTGACTTTTCCAGTGAGTCTCTGCCTGCTCACGATGCGCCCAAAGCAGGACAGCCCAGCACAAGGTTTTAGTAGCTATACACACCCAGTGTGAAAAGGGGGGGAGGACATTGTCCCACCATCACCCCTCTGTCAGTTGCAGACACGAGACCAGTGAGCAAAAGCTGGACCCTTGGGGGACACTGCCTGAGCCACAGGCTGGATGCAGACCCCCCTCCACTCATGCTGTGTGTTTGTTGCTCTTGCATCATCATCATCATCACCACCACCACACAACACCACTGGGAGCACTCCCATGGTTAAAGGCTTTATTACCACCATAAAAAGCAACCGCTGAGACAGTGAAATAGAAGGCTTTTCTCCGTGCTCCCTCTGGTCTTGGATCCTGCTTTTCCCTTCCCTGAGGAATCTGGGAAGGATGGACGGGGCAGGAATCCTCCTCCGCCTCCTCCCTAGCAGCCGCCCCTCCCTTCAGAAGTTGGGCTTGTGTTTCTTCACCTCGACCATGAGGTGGTGGATGTTGATGAGCTCCGAGCGACAGGCAGGCCCTTGAGGGGAGGCAGGGCCATGACCTTGTGGAAGCGGTGGTAGTACTGGATCAGCTGTGTCAGCGCCCCCTGCCAAGGGAAGGAGAGGGAGGGGGGAAAAGGAAAGCCCCCCTGTTAGACCCTTCCAGACTGGCACGCACCAAAGGGGGTTAAGGGAGAGCACGGGGGTCCCTAAGAGGCCGGGATCCCAGCAAGACCCTCCGCCTCCCCATGGACTGGGGAGCTGCCTTCCCCACTGGACCCCTGGAGACCCACGCCGCTTTTCAGCGGGGGGGGGCACAGAACACCCCATGCCAGCTCCGGCCATGCCAGCTGACTGAGGCTGGACCCCAGCTGGCTGCTGAGAGGCCCTGGGAAGGTGCAGAAAAGCGGTGATGCAGAGGGCCACACGAGTGTGTGTGTGTGTGTGTGTGAAGAATGGTAAAAGGGTCCGTCCCCCCATCCCCACCTTCCTTCCTCGCTTCCTGAAGCTGCAAGGCCTAGGGGGGCTGTGACGCCAGATGAACACCCCACCCCCATCATCCCCAGCCAGTGGAGACCATGGAGAGGGACGGGTGCCGGAGGGGCAGCCCCACAGCGCCTGGAGAGCCACCCCTTGGCCCACTTCTGCCCCACAGAGCCTGGAGAGATAAAGCTACCCAGTCCTTTAACGCACACCTTATTAGTTAGCTCAGAGAGAGAGAACAGCCGAGAGAACAGCCAGGTGGAATGACTGGGGATGATGAGGGGTGGGGGTTGTAGTCTAAAACGCCTGGGGAGGGAGGGAGGGAGGGAGGGAGGGGGAGCAGAGCCTGGGGACACCTGGCCCAGAGAAGAGGAAGCCAACCCGGCAAGGGTGCCAGCCCTGCCCCTCGCAACCCGCTCAGCCCCACCTGGCCTGGCACTTACCCCACTCCATGGACCGGCCGTGGCTCCCCAGAGGCTCCCTGCCCACCCCAAGGGCCAGGTTCAGAACCTCAGAAAACCTGCCCCCTCCCACGCGGTCGTAGGTCCCTGCCTCTCCCCCCCCCCCCCGGCTGGTGTGACCCACCTGGATGATGGTGGTCCCGTTTTTGAAGTTGGTGAAAGAGCGCATCACATCCTGGCTCAGGGACTCCACGGCCGACTTCCACGTCCCGGCGAAGCCACGCACCAGCTGCGTCACCCGAGCTAGGGTGGAGGCGGGCAGAGGGCGAGGGAGAGGAAGAGAAAGCCAAAACCGAGAGACGCTGGGTGGGCGTCTCTAGAGAGGGGGCTGAAGGCCACCCCCTGCTCCCACTTCCAAGTGAAACTTCCCCCCCCCGCCCCATGGGGAGAGGCACTCACCTTCCTCGCCACGCAGTCGCTCCAGCTGGCCCCGCTCCGCCAGCGCCTCCGCCTCCTTCACAAAGGCGATCATGCCCCCAAAGCCCGGGGCCAAAATCTCCTCGATAAACTCCTAGGAGAGGCAGTAGCGTTGGGGAGAAAGAGCACCCCATTGAGACCCAGAGGCTGGGCCTCCCCCTCTCTGACCCTATGAGTTTGGCAAACCCCCCCCCCCCCCGTCCTGCTCTGCCTTCGTTGGAAGTGTCTAGTCCTCAGGATCGAGGGAGGAGCCCCGAACTCTTGTGGGAAGGCAGGGGCTGAACAGCTGTGTTTTTTCCCCCCTCTTAGTATGAGATAAGATTCATTTTCATTCTGTCCTGAAGCCTCTCCCAGCCAGCCCCATGTTAGGGGGGAATGCTACTGCTCCCACCTTGAAGAGCAGCCCTTTCCTGGAGAAGAGGGATCTCTGCTCATGAGCGGCAGACAGAAAGAGAGAGCAAGGGCAGGATCAGGCCCCTGCCACCCGCCCTCTCCCCCCCCCTCAACCGCCGACTCGCTTACCTGCGTCCGAGCGTTGAGCAGCTGCTGGAACCCCTCCACCTCTTTGCTCTCTTCCACCGCTCGCTCCTGGCAAAGAGGACCAGGGCATGAAGAGGACGCGGGCCGGCAGGCGGGGGACCTTGGATCCCCCAAGGCCTCCCCCTCCTATCCTATCCCCCCCCCCCCCCGCTCACCATAAGCACCCCCAGCATCATGTCGTAGTTGTTGATGAGGAAGATCAGCTGCTCCTTGCGGGAGGAGAACTCGGCAGCCACTCGCAGGACAAAGTTCTCCACCTCAGTCTGGGTGGCGGAGAACAGGAGAAAGGCAAGAGGCCGGAAAGGGTGAGGGGGGGCGGGAACTCCGAGACACCCCCGACTCAGTCCCCCCATCCCCACCCCCCGACCCATACATCCAAGGCTCAGATCCAGGCGCCCAACGCCACCTCCTCCTCCCCTTTCTCTGCTCTTCCCTAGCGGATCCAACCTGGGGGGGGGAGCTCTCCCCACCCCCAAGTCCCTCATCCCCCACTGCTCTGCCCGCAGCTGGGAAAGGGCACCAAGCGCCAGCTGTTCTCCAGCAGCATAAGACGCAGCCCCCCTTCCCCCCCCCTGGACCAGGGACTGAACCTGCACTCTGGATCCCACCCAGGGTTCACGGTCTTGCCTGCGGCCAAGCCTCCTCTGATTCGGGAGAATAGGGCTTCCCAAACCCTTCCTGAGGAAACCCTCCAGAGGCGAATCGGGAGGTTCCCCCAGGCCCATTACCTGGAGCTGCCCGAGCAGGGTGAGGGTCTGGTCGTGCGGGAAGGTCTGGTTGATGCTGACAATGGCCGAGGAGAACTCTGCGTAGCGGCGGGTGATCTAGAGCCACAGCAAGGAGAGGCGGGGGTGTGGAGACGCTGCCCCATAACATCCAGAGATGGGGGGCTGGGCTGGGGGTCTTCCTCCCAAACCCACCCACCCCCAGCCCATCAGGAAGGCCCCTCCCCAGAGCAGACACGGCACTCATAAGGAGTCTTACAACCCAGAATGGCTTGGGACCCAGATATTCAAGGGAGGGGGGGTCTCCCCATATACACCCCACCCCACCCCACCCCATCGCTAAGGTCTACTGGTGGTGGTGGTGGTGGTGGGGAGGTCCCAGTATTGAGGGCAGCCCATTATGTGGAAAGCAGAGAAGGGCTTTCTCAGCTGCGGGAGCCCCACCGATCTCCTTAACTGCCATCCCAAATGAAAATCTGCCTTTTTGGGTTAGTATATTTTAGTATCTAGGAAAATCAGAAGGTCATTTCTGCTCCTTCCATTTCCTGGCTTCGCCCTGGTCCATTTCAGTGCGAGGGGGGCAAAAATAGAACCCTCTGTGTGGTAAAGTGCTCCAATTCTTTTTCTTTGTTCTTATTTTTTATTATAGCTACTGCTTTTTAGTTACTAAAGCTACTAAATCATTAAGTTGCTCTGTACTATTTCAGTAATTCCACGTAACCACGTAAGGGAACTAGTTTAACTTCTTTTGATAGGATTCTACTTCATTCTACCTGCTCTGATAGAAAACGGGTTAGAAACACCTGAAGAGGTAAATAAATAGGGTGCGTGGGGGACCCACCGTACAGGAGATGCACCTCCCTGGCTCTTCTTCCAAAGCTCCAGGGAAGAAAGTGGTCCTCCCCACATCTTGTGGCAGGGAGTTCCACAAGGCCACCAAGCAATATCCTCTTCAGAAGGCAGGGAAGAGAATTCCCCCCCCCCGAGTCCCCTTTCCAAGCCCCCCAGGGTGGGTGAGGATCTTCCCCAGAACAAAAGACACCCAGCGGGGTGAAGCCAGCTTTCCCCTCCTCTCCCGCCCCGGCTTACGTAGTGGGGCCGGGTGTCGAGAAAGCCCAGCTTCTGTGGGTCCGTATTTTGGATGCTCTGGATGTTCAGTTCCAGGATGTGCTCAAAACGGGGCCACAGCATCTCCAGTAAAGTGTCCCAATATCTGTGGGGTGGGGTTGGGGTGGAGAGAGAGCAGAGAGAGAAAAATGGGGTCCAGGACGACGCCATGTTCAGTGGCTCTCTGGGACCCTCAAGGAACTGAAACCAGAGACCAGCAGTGCTTGGTTGACTGGGGGGTGGGGGGTAGGCGGGGGGGGGGAGGAAATGCCCTCAAACAGGGCCACCATCGTCGGGGTGGGGTGTCCAGAGCACTGTGTTTCTTCTGGGGCTGCAGCTGACGATAGCTGGCTGCCTTCTGGATGAAGGAAGTGGCCACAGTCGGCAGGAAAGGAGCCCCCGGTTGCCTCAAAGAGGAACAGCTGCCAAATAGTGGGACGGAGGGTGAGAGACAGAGAGAGAGAGAGAGAGAGAGAGAGGAAGCGGGAGCACTCACTTGTCGATGGCAGGGACGTTGCGCTTGGCCACGATGGCCTTGAAGCGCAGGACGATGTGGATGCAGAGGAAGACGGCGATGCTGTCGTAGCAGTCGCTCACGTAGGCGTCCATGTGTTTCTGCCGAGGGGAGGGCGTGGGGGGGGGAGATACACACATATAATGGAACAGCCCCATGGGTTTGCCTGCTTGCATCTCTCTTGGGACCGCCCTCCTGCCTCCCACCTGGGTGACTGGGAGTGTCAACTCTGTCAGCATCAGGGCCACGAGGGTGGCACGCCTGATTATAACTGAGTATATACAGAGGAAGGCAGGATTCTCTGGAAAAGATCATCATGGTAGGAAAGGTGGAAGGCAGCCAGGAGAAGAGGAAGACCAAATATGAGATGGACTGACTCCCTAAAGGAAGCCACAGGCTTTAATCTACGCTTTAGAGATCAGTCATTCATGGGGTGGCACGCAACACTACCACTACAAACGTGAGATGCTGCTCCTCCTCACTGCCCTCTCTAATTTTTTTAGAGTGCCGTTCTACTTGTTCTGCTCCCATCCACCTCAACCACCACAAACGAAGCTGCTCTTTAACCAGTAGAGCAGTTTTTTCTCTTCGCGGCCATCCCACCTGCTCTGACCCTTCCCCGGCCTCTCAAGCCCAAACGTCAGAGCCCTATCCAGGCAGTCCGCCTGAAGATCCCCTTGATCGGGAGGAAGCAGAAGAGGGGGCACGGTAAGGCCCACCCCCCTCTTCCCCACCCCACCCCAAAGCCCTGCAAGCTTTCGGACGGCAGCGGAAGGACTGGCCTGGGGGCCGCCCAGCTGAACGGGCTTTACCCTTTTCCCACGGCTGATGCCCCTTCCTTCTGGGGACCCCTGGAACTCGCAAAAACTTGCCCTCCAAAAGTCAGCAGGGCTTCTCAGGAGCGGTGGATCTGTGGAGTGGGGCTCACCTGCACCCCCACCTCACCCCACTCCTGGTGCCCTTCCCCCTTGCAGCCGGAAACACCTCCAGGCAGCTGCTTTCTCTTCACCAGGGGTTGTCGTACCGACCCTTCTTACTCTCCCTCCGGTCCGAATTCTCGGCCTCCTTTCAAACGCCCTTCCCAGCCGTCGTAGAGAAAGTCCATCCCGAGCTATAGGATCGCAGCCACCATGTGCTCAACGGACAACTCCCTCTGTTCCCAGCCCTGCCTTGATGATGCCGAGTCCAGTTCCCAAAGGATAAAGATCCAAGACCGGGACCGACTTTCCGGCAAAAAAAAATCAAAACCCCGCTCTCCTTTTCGAGAGGCAAAGGTGGACGTGAAAGGTGAGAAGGTCGCTTGTCAACGTCCCCCGGCGGGCCCTGCAGACTCCCAGCGCTCCCCCCCCCCTCTCCTGACTCACCAGGAACATGGCCAGGGTCTTGCCCATCACGGCGTTGAAGAGGTCCATGGCTGGGGTCCCTGTCACCAGGAAGAAGTCACAAAGGAAAAGGTATTCCCGGCAGGTGTTGTCCAGCAAGGCATAATGCTGGCTCCGGAAGAGGGACTCAAAGGGATACTGGGGGGGGGGGGGGGAGAGAAAGAGAGAGAGATGGTGGGGAGGGGCTTTAACTCACAAGGAGACCCAGCCCCTTGCATGACATCTCCCACAGCCCAAGAGACCCCCTGGAACGAAGCAGTTTCCCTTTTGGCTCACTCATCTCCCTTCCCCCATTCTGCGGCTGCCCCACAAACCAGGACTTTTAGACTCCTCCACAAGTTCCCCCTTTTTTATCTCCCCTTCTCCTGCTTCACCCGAACTCCTGGCTTAAATCCACCAGGTCGCCCTGCAAAGACGGGACAATTCCAGATGGAATCCCTGGCAAGACGACGAAACCCGAGGCGGAAAAGACGGGGAGAGCAGGAAAGGGTCCCTCCCTTACTCGGACGTCGCTCTTCTGGGCAGAGTGGGGGACGATAATAGGGCCCTCCAGCTCGGCGCTCCCGATCACACTCCCTCGGTTGCCCAGCGTGAAGATGGTGTTGCGGTTCCGCAAGGATGGCTTGGAGAAGAAGCGTACGGTGGCCCGGCCGAGTCAAGGATCACAACGACTGGGCGGCCGAACCCCTTCCATGGGGAGACTGCAGGCCCAGTGGGTCTACCTTGGAACCTTCCCCGTCCTCACCCCCCAGCTGTGGGGAGCAGAGCAGACATCATTCCCCCCCCCCACCTCCCTCAGTGTGACCCACACGACTCAGTAGGCAAGCTTTGGGGAGGGAGGGAGGGGGAAGCAGGCCGGTCTTTGCTACCCCTCCCGTCCACCATTTCGAGCGGGCAGGTCAAAAAGGATATTCTTCTTTGCCGTGTCTTCCACCCCCATGAGGTCATCCTTCTCGGCCACTTCCTCGTACTGCAGGTGGAAAAGAGAGAGAGAGAGAGAAGCCGCAAAGCAAAGCAAACACGGGCAGAGAAATCGGCAAGACTGCAAGAGAAGAGCCCCCCCCCCCCCGTGCCCCAGAGGGAAAAAGGCTGGGCCAAGGTGGGAACAGGCGCCTTTCCCCTGCCCCAGGGGTTTGTGTGCGTGCGTGCGGTGTGGAGAGCCTCACCTGCACCTTCATGAGGCGGCTGGTGTAGGACTTGAAGTAGCTGAGGTAGATCTTGCTCAGGGTCTCCACATACTCGTCACGGACCTCCTTGGCCACCGAGCGCTCGTGACCCAGCAGGAACTGATAGAAGAACCTGCCCTCGAGGAAAGGAAGAGGGGTCAGGCGAGGAGAGCCCCCTTTCCCCCCGCCTCCCTCCCGAAAAGGCTGGAGCAAGGAGGCCCAGCTCCAGGGCCACAGAGAGGCGGTCTCCGGTCCCCGACATGGCGCTGGGACAGACACACGCCAGATCAAAGACGGCATCCCCGGCGCTCCTCGTCGGAGGTCACCCTCGTGAAACTCTCCCTGACCGGAAGAAAGCCAGGCAGCGATCCTACACACCGTGCTCCTGTGCCACCGCGTGGCGTGCTGTGCCAAACAGGGAGCACAAAGGCCTACCGGTATTTGAGCAGGGCGTTCTGGGGGATCTGGTAGTTGGTCATCGGTTTGCGGAAAGAGTAGATTTTCTGCAGGATGAACTCCCGGATCTTGGCCACCGCCTGGCAGAGAGAAAGAGGGCAAGTGAGGGTATATGAAGGGCCCGGGGCTGACCACCAAAAGGTCCCTCAAGGCCCAATTCTGACCCGCCTCGGCTGTCCTGGGGATTTGGGATGGGTGAGAAAACCTCAGTCCTTGGGACTCTCTCGCGGAAGGACAACGAAGCAGCCGAAGGTCTCTGGGGAGGAAGAGCTGCTCAGAATCTGACCAGACTGGAAGCTGGGGACCCGAGGAACCTCACCTTGGCCTTCAGCTTGTCCAGGATGTCTGTCACATCCATGCAGGCCATGGTCTCCTGGAACTCTTGCTCCTTCACGGCATTGATCTTGTTGTTCAGCTCGTGCAGCTGCTCCAGGAAGGCCTGGTCAATCACTGGCGTCTCCAGGATGGTGCTGGGGTTGGAAGGGCAGAAGTTTGAGAGCAACACACAGACCCCTTGCCAAAGAATCAGCTATTCCAACCCACCCACCCACTGGCTGCGTGATCCCTCAGGGAAAAAAACCCAAAAACACAGCAAATTCAAGACCAATGGAGAATGTCCGTAAACGCTGGAAATTGATGTGATGGTAACCTCGCCAAGGAGGAAGGCTGGCTTACTTTTGACAACCTTGTGAGAAGGCAAGGTTCTCTGGAGAAGACAAGGATCATAGAATCATGAAGTTGGAAGAGGCCTCTAAGGCCATCGCATCCAACCCTCTGCTCAACGCAAGAATCATGCTGGGAAAGGCGGAAGGCAGCAGGAAAAGAAGAAAACTAAAATGCAAGATGGATTGAATCGCTAAAGGAAGCCACAAGTTTGAGCACGCCAGAGATGAACAGGACATTTTGGAGATTGTTCATTCATCGGGTTGTCGTAAGTCGGAGGCAACTTTATGGCCCAGAACAACAACACAACCTCACCAGGGAAAACCATCCTGTGCCAGAGCAGCCCCCCCCCCCCACGCCTACTTCCCAGCGAAAGGCAGACCTGATCATGAGGTTGGGCACCACCAGCTCATCCACCAGCTGGGAGAGGCGCCCCCGGACGGCCTGGCGGTTACGCAGGCGGACGTTCATGGCCACCGACTGCTCCTGTAGGGTCTGGATCTCTGAACTGATGCTGCTCAGGTCGGACTGGAAGGAGCTCAGCATGGCCTCCATGCGCTGAGAACGGAAGGGACACCCCTGGTGTTAGGAACGAGGGGAGGCCAGGAACCCACCACCCACAAGGAAGGAAGGAAGGAAGGAAGGAAGGAAGGGGAAGGGGAAGGGGAAGGGGAAGGGGAAGGGGAAGGGGAAGGGGAAGGGGAAGGGGAAAGGGAAAGGGAAGGGGAAAGGGAAAGGGAAAGGGAAAGGGAAAGGGAAAGGAAGGAAAGGAAAGGAAAGGAAAGGAAAGGAAAGGAAAGGAAAGGAAAGGGAGGGAGGGAGGGAGGGAGGGAGGGAGGGAGGGAGGAAGGAAGGAAGGAAAGGGAGGGAGGGAGGGAGGGAGGGAGGGAGGGAGGGAGGGAGGGAGGAAGGAAGGAAGGAAGGAAGGAAGGAAGGAAGGAAGGAAGGAAGGAAGGAAGGAAGGAAGGAAGGAAGGAAGGAAGGAAGGAAGGAAGAGACCCCCCACGTCAACAGAGAAGTCTTCACCTCCAGGAGCTGGGATGTCTGGGGCAGAACCCTAACCCCCCCCCCCCAACCCCTCTCCCCGGCTCATGGGCTTGGCTTCTTCTGGGCACCAGTGGCAAACGACAGGGTCTCGCGCCCAGAAGAGTGGGTGTTGCGTGCACACCGTGGGAGGAAGGGGGGGCTCTCTTGAAAATGGAGAGGGATCTTGGGGGAGGAAGACAGAGAGAATGCATAGAAGAGGCCACGTGAGACATAAGCATCCAGGAGAGCCACAGGCTGGGGCCACCCGTGGACTAAGCTGGGGCGGAGGCCATCCCCTTACTCGGGTCACGAGTTATCCCGGAGAGTTTGTGGGGGCCACACCGGCAAGGAGGAGCCAGACTGAGAGGCAGGGAAAACCCTACCAAGGTCTGGAGGATGACCTCTGAGCAGGGAGTTCCTTGAAGGACTTGTGGGTGAGGACCTTGAGCCCCCGTCCTACCCCTCACGCCTAGGGTGCTTGCAGGGAACTCCCCCACCTGGCAGGGTGACCCTAACCCTGCCAACTGCATGGAAAGGGGGGGTGAGGGGGGGAGATGAGGCCAGAGGATCTCCCGAGGGGGAGGGCGCATCGTCTTCCTTACCTCCAGGACGGCATCGCAGGCCGTGATCTGCGTATGCAAGGAGGCGATGTTCTTGCTTTCCTTGATGTCTGGGTTGGGGCTAAGAAAAACTGGCCGTGCGGGGAAGAAGCGTCAGCAACAGCGGGGGAGCCCTCTCGCCCCCCGTTCAAGGGGAGCACCACCTCCCACCCTGCCCAAAACAGCCCGCCTTTTAGGGTCTCAGCCCAGCCCAGCCCCCACCAGCTACCCCGGTCGGCCCCAGAGGAGGATACAATCCTTGATGGAGGCTTTCTCAATCTGCTGCAGCTCCCGCTCAACCTGCTTGGAGTACTGCCTCAAATCCACGCCCTGTCCGAGGAAAGCAGAGAAGACGCAGATGGGGAGATGAGAGGAGGGTCTCAGACAACACCCCCCCTCCACCTCCAGCCCCTGCCCACGGGAGCCTCCCCGGCATCCCCCACCCACCCACCCACTCACCGTCTTCAGGGCCTCCTGCACCAGAGCATCTTCCAGGTTGGCTTGAATGTGGCCTGGGGGGGGGGGGGGGGGAGAAGAAAGAAAATAATCGGTTGCAGGTGGGGTGGGGGGGAATATTCCTTTCCATACAGCTCCCCCGACATAAAGAATCTAGAAAATGCTGTAGCCTCACAGGGCTGTCTTGCCCCATTTCCAAGCTCTAACAAGTGAGATGTCTGTAACTGTGCAAGGCACAGAATAAAGAACTACGGGATTTCTAGTGCAAGAAGCCCCAAAACCTCACGGTTAGGAACGCATTTTTTTTTAAAAAAAAATACATTTATACTCTCCAGTGCTTGAGAAAGTGTAGGAACGACCTCTGGTGATCTGTGGGGTGGCTGCCAGCACAAAGGCAGAGCTTCCAAGCACCCTGACCGTCGGAGAAGGCCAAGCCGTGACCCTTAAGCGAAGATCAGGGATCAGATGGGATTAGGGGCAAAGTGAGGCTCTCCTATGGCTCCTACCTCGGTCTTCTTCCCAATTAAAACTCAGCCTCTTTCTGGGCTCTATTAATCCCCACCCACCCCCCTAAAAAAAAAACACCAAGTAGATATACACAGCTTGTGAACAGGTAGAGAGAAAGGGGAGGGGGGGAGGGAAACACACACACACACAAAGTAAACTTACTGTCCACTTCATCCAGGATGAACTCCTCCGAGGTCAGGTCCAGTTCCCTTAAATTCATTTGCAGGGGCTCCTCACCAGGGCCCTAAAAAGAAGCAGGCGCAGAATTACCCCCTTGCAGAGGGAGCGGGGTCAGGCCGAAGGGAAGACTTGGGAAGGTGAGGGAGAGGGGAAATGGGGAGGGCGAATTAGTGACAGAGGAGCGTCAGGAGACAGGCAGAAGCTCAACAGGTGCATCGTCTGCTTCTCGCCTCCGTTCTCTGGCACTTGCTACACCTCGGGGCCGAACGACACCCACTCAATGGCAACACGGCCATTTAAAGCACTGCCTTAGGGGAGAAACTCCACGGGTGCAAGATTCCCGTCTGGTATCCGTTCACTGTTACTTGGTGAGAGACTGTGGGGTGGAGCGGATAGAGCGACCGAGACCAGGAGATCTGGGTTCAAATCCCCACTCAGCCACGGAAACGCATAGGGGAGGGGGCAGCAAAGGGAAACTCATTCTGTAAACGTCTCGTCTGCTTTGGAAACTCTAATCAGGGCTGCCATAAATTAGAAAGGACCTAACAGAACGATGAAATTGACCAATTCTATGAAGACCTACAACACCTTCTAGAACTGACACCAAAGAAAGATGTTCTTCTCATTATAGGGGACTGGAATGCTAAAGTAGGGAGTCAAGAGATAAAAGGAACAACAGGTAAGTTTGGCCTTGGAGTTCAAAACGAAGCAGGGCAAAGGCTAATAGAGTTTTGTCAAGAGAACAAGCTGGTCATCACAAACACTCTTTTCCAACAACACAAGAGGCGACTCTACACATGGACATCACCAAATGGGCAATACCGAAATCAGATTGATTATGTTCTCTGCAGCCAAAGATGGAGAAGCTCTATACAGTCAGCAAAAACAAGACCTGGAGCTGATTGTGGCTCTGACCATCAGCTTCTTATAGCAAAATTCAAGCTTAAACTGAAGAAAGTAGGAAAAACCACTGAGCTAGCCAGGTATAATCTAAACCAAATCAACAACCTCAGATATGCAGATGATACCACTCTGATGGCAGAAAGTGAGGAGGAATTAAAGAACCTCGTAATGAGGGTGAAAGAGGAGAGCGCAAAAAATGGTCTGAAGCTCAACATCAAAAAAACTAAGATCATGGCCACGGGCCCCATCACCTCCTGGCAAATAGAAGGGGAAGATATGGAGGCAGTGACAGAGTTTACCTTCCTGGGCTCCACGATCACTGCAGATGGTGACAGCAGCCATGAAATTAAAAGACACCTGCTTCTTGGGAGGAAAGCGATGAGAAACCTAGACAGCATCTTAAAAAGCAGAGACATCACCTTGCCGACTAAGGTCCGCATAGTCAAAGCTATGGTTTTTCCAGTAGTGATGTATGGAAGTGAGAGCTGGACCATCAAGAAGGCTGACCGCCGAAGAATTGATGCTTTTGAATTGTGGTGCTGGAGGAGGCTCTTGAGAGTCCCCTGGACTGCAAGGAGAACAAACCTATCCATTCTGAAGGAAATCAACCCTGAGTGCTCACTGGAAGGACAGATCCTGAAGCTGAGGCTCCAATACTTTGGCCATCTCATGAGAAGAGAAGACTCCCTGGAAAAGACCCTGATGTTGGGAAAGTGTGAAGGCAAGAGGAGAAGGGGACGACAGAGGACGAGATGGTTGGACAGTGTCACCGAAGCTACCAACATGAATTTGACCCAACTTCGGGAGGCAGTGGAAGACAGGAGGGCTTGGCGTGCTCTGGTCCATGGGGTCACGAAGAGTCGGACACGACTAAACAACAACAACAAACAGAACGATAATGGTTGATAATTGCATCTACACAATTCCTCTTAAGTGACTTAAAGCCCGCATTGAAACCAATGGCTCAGGGCAGACAGGCAGAAATCCAACAGAGGCACCTTCTCCTTATTCCCCTCCGTCTTTTGTTAATGCTATTTTCTGCCCCCTAAGGCAGGCCTTTAGTGGCTAGGATGGGCAGGCAGAAATCCAACAGGGCAGCTTTCATTCTCCCCACCCCCAGCAACTGCTACTAACTTTTGCTAATGACGTTTATTCCCCCAAGGCATCCCTTGAGGGGGAAATGGAGGATATGCAGCCCTTCAGGGCCTGGGACGGGCTTAGGATAGGATACGCAGGCAGACATCCAACAGGTGCATCGTGCACAACAAAACCGGTTCTAGGGAAGGTCGGAGGCTCCTCCTCAGCTGCACACAAGGAGGGGGCAGGAAAGGGCAAAACCGAGCCGCCGCCCCCCCTCGGGCCCCCAGACCCATTTGGGGAACAGACCGGAAGCTGGTCCCCCACGGACCGGAAGTGGACCCGGTCCGAGAGCCTAACCCGTCCGGCCTGGGCGCCCACCTCCTCTTCCTCCATGTCTCCCGAGCGGAGCTGCCGGTGCCGCCGCAGCTCTTCCTCTTCTTCCTCGTCAGCCCACCCCCGCCGGAGGTTGCCATGGAGCTTCGCCCGGCCCCGCTACGTCACTTCCGGGACTCCCAGAAGGACCATTTCCGGTCCCTTTTAAGGCACAACGGCGGACCGCACTACAAGTCCCGAAGTGCCCCGCGACCGCCTCCTCAACGGAGGGTTCTTTTTCCCCCCCACTTGTCCGTAGAGATAGAAATTTAGACTGACACGCAGTATGTTGGGAGCTGAAATCTCAGAAGCTGAGCTCCTTCGAGCCCCCCCGCCTCCCTCTCGCAAGGCCTTGCGATTGCGGCTCTACTATATATTTGCATCTATGGTCACCCTTCTGGGAATAGGGACTAGGCTAAACCGGAAGCGACTTTCCAGGCTGACGTCAGCGATCCCCCCTTCCATCCAATAGAAAAGAAGACGGCCGTTCCGCCTCTGCCGGAAGTTAGCGTCCTGGAGTAGGAGGGTCTTATAGCGAGGCTCTCAGCCCATCCGACTTCCTTTTTCCGGCCGGAGCAAAAGCGAGGAGGTGCTGGTGGTGTCGCTGCCATGGTGAGTCTGATGGGATTTGGGGGGGGGGGGGACTGGGAATCCTCCGCCATCCTTCGCGGGGGCCATGCTGGGGGGCCGAAGGGACGGCTCGGCTTGGAGGGCACCGCCTGGGCTCCAGCTTCGGGGGGTTATTGAGGCGGGGAAGGGGGGCGGTCTCTTGGGGGGGACCCCTTTTTCTATGGGGCGCCCGATCATTGCACTGCAATCAATGGCGGGTCTGCTTTGCAAAATAATAATAATAATTCATTTCGAGGTTGTTTATGTTGTATGATTTTATTCCACTGCCAGACGGAACTTATTCGGCAACCATTGCTGGAATTGCTGTTTACTTTAAACGAAAACCTTTTAGAGAGATAGGGGAGGGAAAGGGAGATATAAGAATGCAGGAGGGAATGAATCATAAGCTATTAAAGTATTGCAAGAATAAAAAGGGGTTCAGGGCAGTTTGCTATTAAAAATAGCAGGAAAAATAGGGGTTAATAGGTAAATTATTTAAGTAATTAGATATTTAAAAACTAAAGTTTAACAGACAAACGTTAAAAAGGGTAGTAAATGTATAATGAATAAATACATTTTAAGTACTTACTCCAAATATTCCTTGAGTTTATGGAGGATCCTAGGGGATAGATATTGGAAATGTTGAAAAAAAGCTATAATTAACTTTTTTGGTTGCTTCTTGTATATCGATTTATTACTCTTGTAGATCTTCACAACGACCCTGCGAGGTAGGCTAGCTTTGCCGGAGTAGGACTTGAGGGAGGTTGCAAAGAAATCACTGTTTTTCCCATCCTGGGAGCTAACAGTGGGAACTTTTAAAAGGCCTTTTAGATGTCACCCCCAAGCAATACTGGCTTATCTTGCAATCTCGTTGTGAAAGTGCAAAAAAAACCCCCAAAAAAATCCAGTTTGGGGTATATGGGGCACTCTAGGGGAGGCCTCACAGAACAGAGTGGAGGGGGAATGCATATATTTATACAGCTGGCAGGTCATGATGGAAAAAAAGTTGAAGGCAGCAGGGAAAGAAGACCAAATGTGAGATGGACTAACTCCCTAAAGGAAGCCACAACTGTGAGTTTGCAGATGAGCTCAGCCGAGATGCTCATGACAGGACCGTGTGGAAGTTCCTCAGCTCCATTAAGTCAGAAGCACCTGTGCGAGGGTAGGGAAACTGAGGCAGTGGGTGGGTGGCTAATAAAAAGGCTGGGACGTCAGCTGAGTTTTTGTAATAGCCTTTCTGCATTGGATTGGGGTGTGAAGAGTGCTTGAGAAGTGATCCTGCAGGTGACTTTTAGGATCCCCACCTGTGATGACCTAGGAGGGCTCCAGATCCAGCTTAGTGGGCCATAGAGTCATGAGTGCGAATCTCCTGCCTTCTAACACACTTAATTATTTTTTAAAAAATCACTTGATTTATAATTTTCTTGCTGGGAAAATGCAGTGTAGAAAAATGCATTTTTGAAAGGATAATAAATGAAGACCTTAACAGTAAATGATCTTAATTCATTATTCTTTCAAAATGCCCTCCCTGTTATGGGTTGTTGTTTCCTGTGTTTGTGATGCTGGAGTTGATTTTTTTTCCCTTTTTATCTTTATTGCTTAATTCATTGTTATTTCTGTTTGATTTTATTTGTTCGCTGCCCGGAATAGTACTTTGTACTAATGAGTCGATATAAAAGCTGAATAAATCAGTCAAATAGAATTCAGTCTAAAAGGTGTTAAAAAGATAATGAGTTAAAAGAAACCTGCTTAAAAACCAGGCTGCACCCCATAGCGAAAGTAATAATGCTACAGGGGTGTTCGGAGGTGAAAATCCAGTCCTTCAAGAAAAGAAGATTATCAGCTGTTGTGGAAGGACCGTAAGCCAGAGGCCAGCCTAACCTCATGAGTCAGAGAGTTCCGTCGACCCCAAAAAGTGGATTTGTTGGTCTGGGTTAGCAATTTGAGGAATGCAAGCGGAATCCTTTCCTCTCTTCTGATTTAAATGGTCTCCCCGCCTGTGTGGTGAAGAGAGTTAGCCTGTTTGCCTGTGTTTACGTGTTTGGAGGATTTGCACGGGTAACCTCAGGTTAAGCAGGAGGGTCACCTGGTCCCCTTCGGGTGGCTGGGGCCGGCAGTCTGTTCTGGCGGCAGCTGCTTCCCCAGGCAGGGAAGGCCAAGAGGGTGCCAGGCTCCTCGTCCCTTTCAGGGGAGGGCATTATAGAAGGCTCGAGCCGAAGACAGTCGGAGGGAGTGCGAATCGGTGATATTTTTTTCTCCCGCTCCTGGTTCTTACTAAATTTCTGCCTTTCTCTTTGCTTCTCCTCCCACCCCCCACCCCCCCAAAAAAGTCTCTTGTGATACCAGAGAAGTTCCAGCACATCCTGCGTGTTCTCAACACCAACATTGATGGGCGGCGGAAGATTGCCTTCGCCATCACGGCTATCAAGGTCTGTGAGGAAGCGGGGTGAGAGAACCGGGGGCTGGGGGGGGGGCTGGCCTGCTGGGTCTCCCCCTCTGGGCCTCACTTGGAAGTGGGGGTGAGGAGGCCTTTAGGGGGCCAGCGGAGATGGGCTGACTTCCCTTGGCATTGGAACCGTGAGGAGGAGGCATGGGATGGGCAGCATTGTTTGGACTACAGATCCCATGATTCTCCATTCTGGGATTCACCAGAATGAATGGGATGGGCGGCATTGTTTGGACTACAGATCCCATGATTCTCCATTCTGGGATTCACCCCCGACAGACCCACACCTACAGAGGTGGAGCAAAGAGATGCCTCTTTGAGAGTGGACAGGTCCTGTGGCGGGCAACAGTTTGCAATCATGTAGAGCATCTTGAAATGTTTGGTTTCGTTTATTTATTTATTTGACCTGTGGAGGGCTGAACAGGATTTCTGGCGAGCCGCCCAGTTTGGTTCCTCCTCGCGTGACCGTGTCTCCCTTCTCCCTCCCGCAGGGTGTGGGCAGGCGTTATGCCCACGTGGTGCTGAGGAAAGCGGACATCGATCTGACCAAGAGGGCCGGCGAACTCACAGAAGATGAGGTGAGGAGAGCAGCTTCGCTGAAGACAAGGGGTGTGGGGTGGGGTTGCGGATCTTCCTTTCCTCCTCCTCCACTGGGGTCTGGATGGGTGAGCTGGCTGGTCCCGCCTGTGTGGCACCATTTCAACGGTGGTCTTGTGGCACACCCTCAGCCCCTTCTCCTCACCCTTGCCACAGTGACGAACCCACCTGGCTCACCTTTGACCTCCTCGCGGGGCCAGACTGTGGTGGTTGTCATTGACAAGGTCGTAAGCGACAGCCCAGAATCTTTGATTTCCAGCGTGCTTTGTTCCTGTCCTTAATTTGCAAAGGGAGTTTGTCCTTAGCTGGTTTGTAGTGCTGCCAAAATAACTTTTTTTATGGCTTAGACTGCTTTCTGCTTTTTTGCGGGGGGGGGGGGGGACGTTTAATATTAAGGCAGTAGCCTAAAGGTGGCGAGGCATCTGTCCAAATATCTCTTGAAACAACTGCACAAGAAATATTTCAAGTATCTAGGAAGTGGGGTTCGTCCTGAACTTTGCTTCACCTTCCCGGCCAGAAAAAGGGGACAGTGTCTTGATAGTAACCAGAATCTGTCCTTTTGGATCCTGTTTTTGAGTGAGGAGTGCTGTTCGGGAGGGCTGATGGCGGTGCTCTCCCCTCCCCACCCCTTTTGGTCCCTGTAGGTGGAGCGTGTGATCACCATCATGCAGAATCCCCGGCAGTATAAGATCCCAGACTGGTTCCTCAACAGGCAGAAGGATGTCAAGGATGGAAAGTACAGCCAGGTGAGCGGGCAGACCCCTCTCCGGCGGTGGGTGTGGAGGGTGGTTCCTCCCTGTGGCCGGAGAAGTGAGGCGGGGGGGGGGGTGGCCCTCAGGAGATCACGAGGAACTCCGCAAGGATGACAGAGCAGGTTGGAAGGTCTGAAAGCCAAGCAGGCCAAGGACATTGGGGCACGCATGGGGAAATGGAGCCTCTGGACCCACGAGACTAGGAGAGGAAGTCTTTGAACCCACACCTCTCCTCCTGCAGAAAAATCTCTGGAGGAGAGGAGGGATTAGAAGACTTACTCTCCTAGTCCCGTGGGTCCAGAGGCTCCATGGCCGGGGTGGGGGGGGAGAGAGAGAGACATTTTCTTATCCTGAAGGCTTAACTCTCCTTTCAGGTCTTGGCCAACGGCCTCGACAACAAGCTCCGTGAGGACTTGGAGCGCCTGAAGAAGATCCGTGCCCATCGCGGCCTCCGACACTTCTGGGGGTGAGTCTCGGGGAGAGTCGGGGGTGACGTGCCAAGGGGGGTGGGGGGGACAGAGAGGGACTTAGAAGAGGTGCCAAGGTTGAGGGAAGAAGTGGAGGAAGACCTACATGCAGCTCAGTTCCTGCAAAATTGGGTCAGATGCTGCCTGGTGGATGAACCGGAAGGATCAGGCGAGAGAGAGGATTCCACGCGAGGGGGGGGGGGGGGCTGCAGAAGGGATAGAGTGGGGGGGGGGTGAACGAAAAGGGTGGGGAATGCGGGCTTGTCTTCTCTCCTGCCTTGCTGATTTGCCACTGCCTGTTCTTCTCTCCCCCCCCCCTCCCCCCGCAGCCTCCGAGTCCGTGGCCAGCACACCAAGACCACTGGCCGACGTGGCAGAACCGTGGGGGTCTCAAAGAAGAAGTAGATGGTTTATATGCAAATAAAAGTGCCGTTTTCAGCCCAGCCTGTCTTGATTTTTGCTGTTCGTGGGGTCATTCTCTCATGCCACATAGGACTGGGGGGGGGGGGGGCGAGCGGTTGGTAGATTTGGAGAGGGGCATGCAAACGCGAGAGACAAAGTCAGCTAGGAGGAGTGGGGGCGGGGGGAGATGTTTATAATCCCCATGCGTGGTTTCTTCCCTTGGTAGCTCCCTGCATGCACCGAGGTCATGGGCCCCAGTGGATTCTCCGAAGACCTTCCGGACGGCCCGCTGCTTCCGTCTTGACGCGTCCAGGTGCAACAAGGATCTTCAGACACACCAGCCCTCTCTGTGGGAGGTTTCATGTCAAAGGGACACAGCATTAGTGTGGAAAGGCCCCGGGCCACCCACTCATGTCTTAGCCAAAAAGCCTTTGAGTGATCAAAACTGGTCTCGGAGAAGCCGACGGTCCTTTGGCTCAGGGGTTGAGTCACCTCGGGGGTCCAAGAGAGACGCATTTTTCGTCCGCTAGCTTTAGAATTTTGCACCTGAGCGGCTAATGGCCGGGTGAATTTCTCTTCCATGAATCTAGCAAGACACACCGGTGGCTCAGACTTTGCAGGCAGGTGTGTTTGGGGTTCTCCCCTCTTCCTGGCTGAGGGGCTGTTATTTCAGCAAAATCAAAAGGGTCCCTGGGAATCTGGGACTAGAAACCGGGTTCTCTGTTGGACAAGATGGTTATTGGGATCGGCCAAAAGCGAAGGGGGTTCAGATCCTCCAAGGCTCATCAGTGAAGAGGCCCAGGGCGCTCGGAGCCCGGATCCTCACCCCTCCGAAGTCCAGTCCCTTCTCTTTAACCGTCTTTTGTCTTCCTGTTTTTGCTATTTGGGTGGCTCCAAGCTTCTCTCAGCAAGCGTGGGGGTTTTGTGTCTGTAGACTGGTGACGGCTGCTTTCCAGATAACGGAGGCCCATGGGATGCAGGCTATCTATGATTCCTGCTGCCTTTTATTTTGTTGGGTTTTTTTTGGCTGTAATGGGACCAACCTACCCTGTTTCTCCGAAAATAAGACAGGGTCTTATATTAATTTTTGCTCCAAAAAACGCATTAGGGCTCATTTTCAGGGGATGTTTTATTTTTGTCATGTACAACAATCTAGGTTTATTCAAATACAGTCATGTCATCTTCTGGTGGCTGCATGATGGTGGCGGGCGGGGTTGCACTTAACTGGGGCTTATTTTTGGAGTAGGACTTATATGACGAGCATCCTGAAAAATCCTACTAAGGCTTATTTTCAGGTTAGGTCTTATTTTCGGGGAAACGGGGTGTTAGGAACTGCTTCGGGCCCTGCATTCTGTTGTTCTGCCTGAGAAACCTTTCAGTCCCCCAAGGCGTTTATCTCTCTGTTCCCCAGTCTCTCTCTGCCTCTGAGGAAAGTCTGGTTGGCCAGACAGGAATTCAAATGGAAAAGATGTACTGTGTCTCTTCCATGGGGGAGCTGTACCCGTGGAACTCATGCCTGTTGAAAAACTACAGGTCGTTCGGGGAAATATAGGGCAGAGTTGTCTGCCGTGTATGAGGAAGGGGGGGGTGTAGAAGCTGTGCCTGTGACGTAGCCCCTTCCTGGAGACAGGAAACTGGGTTTCCAGCCCCCCATTGTGCTCTTTCCTCCGGTGGGAGCGAAGCAGAGCCCCAGGGAGAAGGCCGGGGTCCAAGTTCTGCACTGGGGGGAAGGGAGGAGGTGGAGAATTGGTGTAAACACAGCCGCCACTCCTGGCTCGGGTTGCAGAGTGACGCCCGCCAGGGACTGGCAACCCCATGTCAACCGAGATGGGCAACGATGATTCCTGAGATGACCCGAGGAGGAGACATCGAATACCTGGAGCCGACGGAAGGAACTCCCAGCCTGCGTCTTAAGCCGGAGCTTTGGGCTGCTGGGTTCCCCGAGCCTCGCTCCCAAGCTCTGCGGTGCCCTATCTGAAGAAGCGTCCTGTTCGGCCTGGAAGCTGACTGGCTTTTTCTACTCTAGTGCCGCAAGAGAGAGGAATAGAGGACAGCTTTTTTTTTATTTATTTTTTTTGGCAGCTGCAGAGTTCTGTTTAATTCCATGGCAATGAAGCTGAGACTGGTCCGTGGGTGCACAGAGACCCACCGGGGGGGCCATGTGGTGTTTAAGGAGGGTGGTGGGGCCTTTTTACTCAGGTGGACAAGCCGGGCCCTGTTCAAGATTCGGCAGGTGACCCTGCAAGCCATTTTTTTTGCACCCATCTGGAGGAACACCTTTGGGGTCCCTAAGAGAGGCAACCCTTTCAGTCCACAAAAGCTTGCATTAAAAAATGACTTAACGTTAGTCTTTCAGGTGCTACCACGTTTTCGTCTGTCTCTTGCTTTTGTTTCCCTCTGTCATGCTTGCACAGACGGAACGCGGCTGCCCCTTCTGCCATTTCGGTCCATGTTTTCTTTCTCTCCGGGTTCTGCCCCCTCGGCGCCCTCGTTTCCGCCTCTCTTAAGTTTTGCACAACCCCTCCTGAACCAGACCTCGCTGAGGCTTAAGACGGTTGACCCACTTTGCCCAAACTTCCTGTTGCTGCCACCTCGGGTTTTCTCCCGTGTAACGCTCCATCCGCTTCTACGCTGGGCCAATGCCTTAGGGGTGCAGTTCTTGATCCCATTCCAAATAATCCCGTTCCAGTTCCGTGGTTTGCGTTTATGATGCCCGCGGGCCGACTCTCCCGGCCTCCGGCTCCAGACCTTGGGTGGAATCCAGTCCTGGGTTTTCTACTCTCCACCTCGGCCCCCAGTTTCCTGGCTCCGTTCCCAACCCGCTCTGCTCCAGGTTTCCCATTCAGTTTGTCCCTGGCTCTCTTCCCAGTTTGCTCCACTTCCGGACTTTCCATCCTGCCTCCCCTCCCTCCTTAGGGGTCCCCATCACTCCAGGCTGAAGAGTGAGCAGAAGCCACTGCAGGGCTGGCAGAAGCCACTCCTGGCACTCTTTTGGCCCGGGGCTCCTGCTCCAGCCGGCCAACCCCATGGTGTGGCTTTTCCAAACAACCAGGTGAGACCCGAGGGGGAGAAAAAAAAAGGGGGATGGAGGAGAAAAAGAGAACAGAGATGAATTCTCCCTGGGTAGCCGGTGAGAGTTTATTGAGTTTACTGGGGGTGAGGAGGAACAGGATACGGCTGGAAGAGCCCAAGGTTGGCATGCGTTTGTGAAGATTTCGGGGCCGGGAAGCACAGCTGTGCAGAGATCCTGCAGAAATGATGGTGCTTTTGAGGGCACCCTTGCTTTAGCTGTCACAGGGAGGGGCAGCTGCGCCAGCCTGTCGGAGCCAAGGGGCATCGCCCCGCCGAACCAGCTGAAGCTTTCCTTTAATCTTTTAAGCTTTCACAAGGGCTCTGGGGTGGTTTGGCAGCAGGGGTGGGTGGGTGGGTGGAAGGAGACCGGGGGGGGGGGCAGGGGGGACGTACCTGAAGGGCCAGGCGTGCAACAGGGTGTGTCTCTCCCCCCCCCACACCCGTCAGCCCCCCCACTCCCCACTCCCCACTTTTCTCCTCCTAGCTCCTCTAGAGAGTAAGAGGGAGGGGGCCGGATGCTGGCCCGCTCTCTGCGCCACCTGCTCGACGGGAGAGGCGACCCAGGGGTGACCCTCAGTGCTTTCCGCAGCCGGACCCCCGATGGGGAGTGTGGACCCCTTGCTCCTCCTGAACAGGTGAGTTGCACCGGGAGGTGGGGGGGCAGGCCTCTCCTGCAAGGTGTGGTATTGGTCCTCTCTCGCTCACTCGCTCTCTGTGTTGTGCATGTCTTCAGAAACCCATGCTCTGCAGTGTTCGGGTACCTGTGTGGTGTGCTTCCAAGTTGCATCCAACAGGGTGACCCTAATCGGGTTTTCAAAGGAAGTGGGGGGGGGGGCATTCAAAGAGCGGTTGTACCACTTGCTACTGAGTTTCTTTGGCTGAGCCGGGATTCAAACCCAGGTCTCCTGCGTCCTGGTCCATCACTCTGCCCGTGGCTTGTCTCTCTCCTGGGGTGTCTATTCATAGGTGGAGAGCAGTGTGAGCCCTCCCTGAGGGGTGCATGAGAGGCCAGTATCGATCTATGTGCGAGTGAGAGAGAACAGGTTGAATTTTCCTCTCTGCAGAAACATGTTGTACGGGCCGGCTTTGTTTACTGCCTTGTGCCGTTGTGTTGTCCGGGTGACAGCCCTCCTGGCGCAGGATCACCTTTGGCCCCGCTGCCCCGTGTCTCGTCTGGGCCGAGCTGGCCCGCACACCAAGGATGTCGTCTTTGGCTTCTGCAAGGGGGTGTGGGTGGGTGGGTGCGCTCCCTGCCCTTTCCGGGTCAACCTTTGGGCTCCAAGCCTCTCCTCTGCTGCTCGGCCTGGGGCTGCCGTGGCCCGAGAGCTGCTGGGGTCGTTGTGGCCGAGTGTGTAGTAGCCGAGAATTCACAACCACTGATGCACGTCACCAGGAGCTGCTGCAACGTGTGTGTGTGTGTAGGGGAAAGACGGGGGGGAAGGCTGGGGTGCTGGAATCCGGCTGGGCCAGTTTTTGGGGAAGTCCTGCGGGGCGGGGAGAAGGCAGAGCGCAAACTGGTAAAGCGGAAGAGGAGCCAGGAAGCGAGCGAGAGCGAGAGAAAGCGAGGAGCAGAGCAGCAGCCAGGAGAGAAGGGGGCGAGGGAGTCCCGGGCCTGGCCTGCCCCACACCTGCCCCCCCCTCAGGCTCCCCACCTGAGCCTGACTTTCCATGCTTGCTTTGCACCCGGGGAGGGGCAGGTCAAGGTTCTTCCCCCCCACCGAGCCCTTCTTTCCTGCTGAGAAGGCTGGATCCGGGTGCAAATTGGGTGGGTGGTCCTGCTAAGGAGGGGCTTCGCAGCCGGGGGCTGTCCCCATGAAGGTGTTCTTCCGCCTGGGGGGCTGCCTGGAGGCAGGGGGCTCTGGGGATGGGGTGCTGCTCACACGGACCCGCTGGTACTGCCTGCCTGTTAAGGTAAGGCTTAACGGGGTTTTGTAACGGGGGGCGGGCGGGCGGAAGGCTGATCAGGAACGAGAAGGTGGGGGCCATTTTTTCAGGGTCTTGAGGACGAATTCTGCTCTGCTTCAAAAAGTCTCCGTTTTGCTCTCACCCACCCACCGACCCCCACAATCCAGGCCCCTGTCACGCTCTGGGAAGAGACCGGCGAGGGTGTCATCTACACCGTGAGTTCCCGTTCCCCAGGGGGCGCCAGAGGCAGCGTGGGGTCCAGGGTAAGTATGGACTGGGGGGGGGGGCGGGAGAGTTCCCTTTTTCATCTCAGACTACAGGTCCCAGAACCTCCGAACCAGCTCGTAGTCCGGAAGAAACACTTCCCCGAGCCCTAAGGGTCTCCACGAGGATCGAGGGACAGACGAGAGGAATCAGGAGCCCTGGGTTCGAATTCCCCACTCAGCCATGGAAACTCGTGGAGGGCTGTCGAAGGGAGAAAACCACGCCTTAGACCTCTCCCTTACCTTGAAAGGGTGGCTCGAAGTCAGTGCCAACGAAGGGTGCCACAGGGTGTGCATGCGCGTTCTTGCACACTGGGATCTGTGTGTGTCTCCCTCCCTCGCGCCCGTCTTTGTTGATCTCCCCCCCCCCTCCTTTCCTTGTCCCCAGGGCCAGGCGGAGCAGGAGGCCGTTTCAGGTCACCCCTCGGCCGCTGCCGCCTCGGTGTCCGGTTCCACTGCTGCGGCCGGGCAGACGCGGGCCCTGAAGGCCGCCACCCTGCCTCGGCTGGTCGGGCACCTGTTGGAAGCCCCCGCCCTCGGCGACACCTGCTACGTCCCGGCCTTCTTGGCGACCTACCGGACCTTTGCCACCGTCCGCGAGGTGGTGCAGCTCCTGCTGGAAAGGTGGGCCCTGGGAGGGGTTCTTCCCGGTGCGGGTGGATGGCAAGGCGGGCATGGCTGGGCTCCTGGGTGAGAAGAGGCCGATGCTGCCGCCCGCTGCGTTCCTCCCCCCCCCCCAGCCCCTTTGTTTTGGCCCATGTTTGTGCTTGGCAGGCAGATGTTCAACAGGTGAGGCTGGGCCAGGGCAGTTCAGTTCCAAAGGCTTCCATCCTGGCCGTTGTGCAAAAGGGTGCAAATCCAGGGCTCTCCACTCGAGGATGGAAGCTTCACCTGTTGAATGGGTGCCTGTGAAGTGATCGGAGGAAGGGGTGGGGGAGAAGGTGGGTTTTTTTCTTTCTCTCTCTCTCTTTGGTTCTACATTTGCCCTCTTTAATATTCTTCATCCCTTTCAAGGCTACAGGAAGTGGCCGGGTCAGGCTCAGACGTCAGCCCAAAAACAGCCGAATTGCGGCGGTAAGTGTTCCCCCCCCCCCCAGTCTTACTCCTCCCGCCCTTCATTTTGTGAAGGGTATGCAGTTTCTGAAGAGGGGGTTCGGCTCATCCTTTCCTGGGAAGGCTTTCCTCTTTGCCTTTGGTTATAACAGTGAAGAGTTGTGGGTTTGTTTTTTTTTTTTTGCTGTTCTGCTTATAGGTTGGCTAATGCTGAACGCACTCTTTGCAGGCTCAGGGGAACAGTTGTTCCGAGCCTTAAGTTCTCTGCTCAGTCAGGTTTTTGGTTTTGGCTTTCCTGATACGTTTGGCCACCTCTCCCCATCTCTCAGGCTGGGGGCTCAGGCCATCCTTAAGCCCCCCCCCCCAAGCATTAGAGAGTTGGGGGGGGAGAGCACAGGGTCAACAGAGGCAAAACTGCCCCTCAATTCCCCCCCCCCCCCCACAGACACCAGTGTTTCTCGAGGACAAGGAGAAGTCTGTGCGATGGTTGTCCGGAACAGCTCCATTCGAAGGAGGAGCGAGGAAGCTTAGAAAAGTTCCTTTTCGGGGGCTGACAAATCCCCTTTCTGTGGCCACGCCAGCTGGGGGATTGTGGGATCAGTAGTCCGTGGAAGTATCTTCCCCCTCCCCAAATAACAGGGGTACCTTGATCATAGATGATGGTGGTGGGGGGGGGGGAGAGATCTGTTTTGATCCTTCTCGGTGGGTTGCCCAGACCCGCCTGCCTCTGCCCACCGTTGGAGACGAGCCGGGGGGGGGGGGGGGTCCAAGAAAGACCCTCTTTTTTTGGCCCGACGGACTGGGGCCCCCCTGTTGTGTTCTTAAGGTGAAATAGGGAAGCCCTCGTGACGAGGAGGAGGGCCTCGTTAAAATATCCCCGAGGGGTGATTGGCGGGTGATGCTCCAGCCGTTGGCCGGCTGGGATGCGAGGTTGACACAGGGCTCAGATTTGCACTGGTGTGTGTGTGTTTTGGAAGCTGATGGGGGCACTGAGGCACGTGGGCCCCCCGCTGCCTCGCATGAGGGAGTCTCCAGAGACGGTCTCTTCCACCAAGGGCTCCCCCCCCCCCCCCCCGTGGTGCAGCTGCTCCCTCCAGATTTTGGCCTGGGGCAAATCATGGACGATGGGTGTCTTCTCTGTGGACAACACAGATCGGGTCCTCTTTTGCAAACGGAGCGGCTGGTCTGCTTGGCCCTTTGGCCTGTGGGGCTGACTCTCCCCCCCCCCCCCCCCCCCGGCCGGTAGTGGCTCAAGGTTGTGATTGTGGCAACGGCAGAAAGGGGCGGCACTCTTCCCATGCTCAGAGGCTCAGTGTCTTCCAGGAAGTTGTTTGGTGAATGGTTAAGGCCACTTTCCCAAGCCGGTGCCCTCCAATTGTGGGGCGGGGATCTTTTGCCTCCCTACGAGAGAACGCTGGAATGGAGAGGTTGTTAGACAGGAAGAAAATCAACCCGAGAAAGGAAGAAAAGGGGGTAGGAAAATGATGAAAAGTCTGGAATGAGGAGGAATGACAAGGTTTGGTCTACGTTCGTGTAGAGAAAAAGTGGGAAACGAGAAGGATAGCAGAGGGGGACCAAATCCTGCCCAGCCTGGAGAGAGTGCCCTGGAAGAGTTATATCTGGCTTAAGGAAACCAGCAGAGGCAAGAGGCTGGATCAGGCCTAAGGCTCTCTCTGATCCAAATCTGTTTTTACCACAGTGGGAAGCCATCCCCCCCGTATTTTGCAGTTCTCTAGAGCTGCTATAGGAGAGGCGCAAAAAACGTCCTTTCCCACACTGCAAGATCTGTGACCCTGTGGAACTCCCTGCCACTTTTTGAGCGGTAGCATCCTTCTCCCCTGACCCCCTCCCCCAAATCTTCCGCAGGGCCCTGAGCGCCTTGCTTTGCTCCTGGCTGGATGGCTACCCGGAGGACTTTATGGGGCTGGAACCCGGCCTGCGGGAACAGCTGCTTTCCCGGCTGCGTTGGGTACTGGGGGCCGGGTCGGAGTGCGAGAAGACCCTCATGGCCCCAGCAAGAGGAGGAGCCCCGGGGAGGACCCAGAAGGACCCAGCGGAAGGCGAGGGTGTCGGGGACGATGCCACGGAGAGAGACCCTGACCCCCACTACATCCTGGGGCTGCAGGCAGAGGACGTGGCTGCTCACCTGACTGCGAAGGATGCCGTGAGTCAAAGTGGGGTCGGATGGGAGGCATAGTTAGGAAGGAAAGGGGCTACGGGGAACACAATTACCTGTGATCAGAGTGGAACAGAGTTATTTTAATTTTAATTTAATTTAATTTAATCTATCTATTCTATCCATTTATTCATTCAATTTCTACACTGTCCATCTGTTGAGGCCACTCTGAGCAGTTTACAAGGTGATAAAAACAACCAATGACACTTTAAATGGATCCACGACGTAAGAGGACAAAAATCAAATTAAACATATCACTCAACTTAAACTAAAAAAAAGACAGCATGAAAACATGTAAGATGGGGTGGTAGAACGGATAGTTTAAGCTGTGCCGCAGTGCAATGCATGAGAGTGAAGTTACTTTATCTGAGGAACTGGTAATATGTTCTAGCTGTCTTTTAAAGTTATGCTGGGCAGCTCAGTGGTTTAGGTATAGAGGTTGGGAGTTCGAATCCCCCACATTGCCTCCAGGGAGAAGAGCCATCCTGGGTGGCCTTGGGCCAGCTGCACAGCCCCACAGCGCCCCTAGAGGAAGGGAAGGGGAAACCACTTCTGTGTATTCTCTACCTGGGAAACCCTGGAAAAGGATCCCCATAAGTCAGAATTGATTTGACAGCACGCAATTATTATTATTCAAAATTATGTTTTAAGGGTAATTTTAGATATATTTAGGCCATCCTCTTATGAGTCCGACGGGTTTTTTTTTTTAAAATGGAACATACAGTAATTTTTAACATAAATGACTTTTAAAACTTTCTAATCAGTAATAACAACGAACCGCTTTAAAATACTTTAATGAATAATGGAGAAAGATTGCTTTTTAGAAACCAGCCTTTCAAGGTCTGGAAAATATACACGAATAACTGCGTAAATACATGTACTCCACCAGGAGAAAACCCTGTGTTTCGTGTTATCTAAATTCTATTTATCTTTGATTTGAAAAACAAACAGCGTGGAAACTGGGAGCTGATTACGTCTGAGTTTTCTCTGGCTTTCTCTCAGCTGGACGAATTCAAAGAGATCAGCCGTAGGGCCTCTATATTTTATATCTATTCCAAATCTTGGCCAGGTTCTGAACCGGTGAAAACTGGCAGATTCCTTTTGGGGCCAGGAAAAATTGTGCTGTGTTGAAAAGTTAGCAAAATTGCTGGAAGTAGAAGGTTTGAGAGAACAATCGGGGGCATCCTTAGAGATATCGGGAAGTTTATTTTGCTTGCCGTGTTTTTATCCCGAGGGAATCCCACCAAATATTCCTGAAAAATGAGAGTTTTGTTTTGACAGCTCTTCCCCACACAACCAAGTCCTCCTGATTGCTCCTGATTCCCTCGGAATCAGGACGATGAATTAAAGTCTGAAAAATGGTCATTTAAAAAGGATGGCCAGTAGAGTAAAGGAAATTTTGAAGGTGAAGGGGGTCCATCATGACCATCTCTATAGGATCACACGGTTGCCCCCACCCCAGCCAAGAGAGTCCTAAAAATACAGGCAACTGGACTCCAGTCATACGAATGTTAAATCAAAACAAGGAGCGAGTCTTTTGTAAAGCTATTGGATGTTAATGTCTTGTCTGAGACCAAAGTACCCTCAATTACTTCACAAAGCAACAATGATACTGCCAGTGGCTGTGCTGGCTTTGGGGTTTCTGAGAAATATTTTGCTGAATCCCAAGACTTGTATTAATTGCACAAACCAACCCATGGGGGGGGGGTTAATGCAAATTTGCCTGGTTTGTTTATTTTCTGTTGATCTATGGCAGTGCTTCCCAACCTTTGATTACACCCCCCCTCGGGTATTTCACACCCCTTGCATTGCCCCTAAAGTTCCAAGGGCATCTTTCCACAGCCATGAGGACTAGAAACTTAGACCCGTTTTCTCTTTGTTTTTGAAAGAAAGATGTATTTCTTCAGATGCTTGCACTCAGGACCACGGGCCCTGATTTCCTGCTGGCGTGGAAGCCCGTCTGTCATTCCCCGGGGTGGGGGGTGGGCTGGGGGTGGGGGCGAGGCAGGAATGGATCTTGGCCTCTGTCTTTCTCACGGTCGGTCTGCCCTCCACCCTTCTCTCCCCTTCCGCCCCCCAGGAGCTCTTCCTGCGCCTCGTCCCCCAGGAGTGCGTGGGCTCCCTGTGGTCCAAGCGGGACAGGAAGGGCCACGAAAGGGCCTGCCCCACCGTCCGGGCCACAGTGGCCCAGTTCAACCTGGTAGCCAAGGCCGTGGTCTCCTCCTGCCTCGGGGACACCGGGCTACGGGCTGCCCAGCGGGCTCGGCTCCTGGAGAAGTGGATCCGGGTGGCCGAGGTGAGTGGGTCTCCTTGGGCGGAGGGTTCCCTTGACCCCCCGAGTCTCCTGCCCTGGGGTAGAGGCTCCAGAGTCGTCATCTCCTCTGCTTCCTTTTGTCCCTCCAGGAATGCTTCTGCCTCCGAAATTTCTCTTCGCTCTACGCCGTCATCTCTGCCCTACAATCCACGCCCTTGCACCGGCTCAAGAGGACCTGGGAGGAGACCTCCAGGTGGGGGCTGAGGGGCAAGAGTCAGGCTTCCCCCTAGAACCCCCCACGGTCACGTTGCAGAGTTTTGAACCTGGGTTAAATTCCATTAGCGGAACAGCTTCAAGTTTTCCCCAGTGTAGACCACCTCTCTTTTTTTTTCTTCCCCTCATCCACTGGCACTTACAGTCTCAATAACTCACTCTGGGACATGAACAGTAGGAAGCATAAAACATGTTTCTTTACTTACAGTTGAACAAACCTGGCTGGCTGACTTTGAGCAACAGGCCTCAACAGACTACAGAGAGGGACAGAGATACAGAGCGGAGAGGCGGGGCTCTCTTTGAATTCAAAGGCAGGGAAAGAACGATTGGTTAGTGCTGGATAGATTGACAGTCACCCTAGCCCAGAAAAGGTCCCTCCCAGCCCACGCCTCCTAGAGGCAGCATCCGAGGTTGCAATAACACTATCATGCCCCCCCCGCCGCCCCCCAAAGCCTTCCCTAGTTCCCACCTTTGCAATGTCTTCTCTTGGGAGCCTGAAAAGAACCATCAGGAGCCCCCCTTTCTGGGGGGTGTCACGGAGGATCTCGGGAGGCTCCCCTCTCCCAGCAGAGCCAGAAAGCACGGGGGGGGGGGGGAGCAGGGAGGTGCCTGGTTGTGCCAAGCACAGACACGAGATGCCCCCCCCCCAGAGACACTCCCCCTCCAAGCTTCCCAGACGGGAGGGTGAGAGCAGGATTTCTGGGGTGGTCTTTCTCTTATCTGGGATGAGACCCCCTCTTTCACTGCAGTTCTGTGGGTGCTGTTGCCCTACGGAGCTTCTCTCCTCTGTTTTCCCCACCTCAAACCCCCCCCCCCAGGGATTCCCTTCGCTGCTACGAGGAGCTCAGTGCCGTCTGCTCGGAAGAGGATAACTACAGCCAAAGTCGACGGCTACTGTTCCAGGTGGGTGCAACCACTGAACCCCACTTCTCCTCCTCCATCCACCGCACTCTTTGTGTGTTGCGTTGTGCATCTGCACTTGTGTGTGGATGTTTCCCCACTATGCCCTGGGCAAGGGGGAGGCCCGAGAGTCAGCGCAAACAGGCTTCGTGGCTTCCTCGCACCCGGCATAGACAACCCCCACCCCACCGTCTCTACCCAGGAATGTCGTGATTCCACGGGATTATGCAGAACTATACTTTTAATTCTGCTTTTGTTGAGGGATTTCGGGGAATTGGCAACCCCACTGTGCTTTCTGGGGAGAAAAAAGCCAGTCTGGGTGGCTTTGGGCCACCTGCACAGTCCCAGGGCACCCCCCAAAAGAAGGGTGTGGGAAACCACTTCTGAGGAGACTGTACCTGGAAAACCTTGAAAAAGGTTGACCTAAGTCAGAAATGACTTGACGACACATTATTATAACACAACATAACATAAAAGCTGGCTGCTTCTCCTACGGGAGGAGATAGCGCCGTGACTGGATGATTTTTTAAAAACAATCGAAGTTGGCATTTCTGTTGCTGCATCTTGTGGCAAGGAATTCCACAGGTTAACTTCTGCACAAAGCGCCAAAGAAGGGCTTCCTTTTCTCTGCCCTGCATCTGAGCACCCTGGCCTTCTCGACTCGCTCGGCGGCATATATATTGGGCATTGGGAGATGGGTTCTAAAGGACTATTAAAAACATATATATATATATATATATATATATATATATGTATGTTATATATATATAACATACATACATACATACATATATACATATACATATATGTATGTTTTATATATATATGTGTGTGTTATATATATATGTGTGTGTGTGTGTGTGTTTAATAGTCCTTTAGAACCCATCTCCCAATGCCCTTCACGGGATGTAAAGCCGGCCAGGGGAGCTCTAGGGAAAATATGAACACCTGTAAGTAGACTGTGAAAATAAACATTGAAAATAAATAGCAGTCGAAGCCCTTCCTGATGCATCACTTTTAAAGAAAGGTCAGGGGCGCTGCTGGAATTCCCCCCTTTTATTGCTGGTTGCCTCCCAGCAGCCTGAGGCACGTTTACTCAAGAGTATGTGCCAGGGCATGGAATCCGAGGGACTCCTTTTCTTACAGTACCGTGTGGGTGTTTGGGTGGGTTGCTGCTGCTTGTATTGTTCATGTGGCTGCCCTGCCTTTCCTCCCTCCCTCCCTCCTCCTCCGGTATCCACACGACAGCCCTGCCAGGTAGGGTCAGTCTGAGTGCCCGTGAGCCCCCCCTTCCTCCCCATGGAATTTCATGGCTTGGTGGAGAACAGAGTATCTTCCACTGCCCACTCCACCCGTCTCTAACCACTGCACCACACAGTGGGTGATCATGGGTTATAACCCAAGACAACCCTGTATAGAAGAAAAGCGTTGGTTCTGCCTGGCCAGTCGGCTGGGGGCTCACTCTGCCTCTCCCTCCCCAATTTGCGCCCCCCCCCTGCCCCGCCCCAATAGGAAGGCTATTCCCGAGGAGGATCTGGCATGGACCCCATCCAGCGGCGGCATCAGCGGAGGTCCACGGAGCACCGGCCCACGGTGAGTGGCTGTGGTGTGTGCCCAACCAGCGCAACCTGGCGTCTCCCAGATGGATTGGGCCTGTGGCTCATGCCGTCCTTCCCACTAGGCATGCTGGCTGGGAAGGACCGGGCGGGGGGGTGGGAGCTACAAACCTGGGGGAGGACACCAGGTCAAGCGGTGACCCTCTCGATGTGGGGGAAGAATGGCCAGAGGGGTGGGTTCCAGGTGAGCCTCGAAGCAGATGGGTCACCCTCTTTCCTTCCTCTTCCTTCCTTCCTTGCAGGGCGTGGTCCCCTACCTGGGCACCTTTCTGAAGGACTTGGTGATGCTGGATGCGGCCACCCGGAACCGGCTGCAGGTGAGCAAGGAAGACGCTGTGTTCCCTCCGTCCATTATGGGCGCATGGCCATGTTTATGCCTACTACCCGTCTACATGGGGGCCATGGCTGTTTCCGCCCCACTCCTTTGCTGGGAGAAGCTCTGTGTGCTTATGGGGGAGGGGGGCTTTCTCCAGGAAGGCTGCAGTCCACCAAAACAGGCCACGAGAAGCGTCTGGACCAGAGGTTCCCAACCTTAGTTCCCCAGATGTTCTGGGACTACAATTCCCAGAAGCCTTCACCACGAGCTGTTCTGGCCGGGATTTCTGGGAGTTGCAGTCCAAGAACATCTGGGGACCCCGGTTTGCGAACCACTGCCCTAGACTCTTTTTGGGTGGTCTTTCTCCAACTGTGAAGGGACGTGGTGGCGCTGCGGGTTAAACCGCAGAAGCCTCTGTGCTGCAAGGTCAGAAGACCTGCAGATCGTAAGATCAAATCCACGCGACGGAGTGAGCTCCCGTCGCTTGTCCCAGCTCCTGCCAACCTAGCCATTCGAAAGCATGCAAATGCAAGTAGATAAATAGGGACCACCTCGGTGGGAAGGTCACGGCGTTCTGTGTCTAGTCGCGCTGGCCACGTGACCACGGAAACTGTCTACGGACAAACGCTGGCTCTACAGCTTGGAGAAGGGGATGAGCACCGCGCCCTAGAGTCGGACACGACTGGACTAAATGTCAAGGGGAACCTTTACCTCTCCAACTGTGAGAGCCACAGTGTCACATCGGCTGCAGCGGAAGGCATCCGCTCAGAAGTGTCAGTGGGACTCTGCAAAATCTGTTGGCCAGCCCCGGTGGTGAATGCTCTTTATCATTTTATTTTATTTCAATTTAATGTTCTTTTGATACTACTTTTATCTGTTGCTTTTGTATAGATTATTCGGTTTTATTGTCTGCTTTGTCTTGTCTTGTCTTGTAATATTTTGTTTTATGGTATTTTGTCACCCGCCCAGAGTGGCCTGGGTTGCCATACGGGTGGTACAGAAATTAAACAAACAACTAAATAAATTCCTAGCAAGGCTGGTCTCAAAGCATATTGTTAAATGTTTTTGCCCTTACAGAAGAGGGACATGTGAGAGGTTTTTGGGGGGAGGGTTGGGAAGAGAGTCTTCTAGGAACGGCTGGACGCTTCGGTCTTATTGCCTCTCGTTCTCTCTCTCTCTCTGCAGAACGGCTATATTAATTTTGAGAAGCACCGCAAGGTACGTGTGCCGGTTAGCGCAGTAAAGGGGAGCCGGGAAGTGCCTGGAAGCTCCATCCTCACCGTGGGTTGGGGTCCCCTTGTTCATGACTCTCCCCCCGGAGCAGATCAAGACCAACCGAGCATGAACCGCATTATTCAATAAAATGTAGATATTTAGGAAAGAGCCCCCCAGCCTTACCTGTAAACCCAACTCTTGGCTTTCTGCAGGAGTTTGAGATCCTGACCCAGCTGCGCCTCCTGCAGGCCAACTGTCGTAACTACGCGCTGAACCCGGACCCGGCTCTCCAGCGGTGGCTTCAGCGCCTCCCCAGCCTCAGCGAGACCCAAAGGTGGGGGGCGTTTGGGGTTGGCTGGAGATCAGAGGGGATGGGTGGGTGTCTGCCTTTTCTCCGGCCAGGACCTCACGCTCCGGCTTCCTTCCCTCCCTTTCTGTCTCCAGCTACCAGCGCTCGTGTGCGATCGAGCCTCCGGCCGAAGGAGGGGGGACCCCAGCGGCCAGACCCACCAAGCCCATGCTGGTGATCACCCACTGCACTGAGTGAGAGGCCGAAGGGATCTGGGGGGCAGGGAGGGCTGGGAGGAGCCTACCTGGAATGGGGGCCAGCCCCTTGCTGAATCTGGCCCAAAGGGGTCAACTCGGCCAGCAGGGGCTCCCCAGAAAGGTCGGTCCTGCCTTCTCCTGGAGATCTCTTCCTCCACCATGGCACCCTCTTATTTCAGGGGGGCCAGAGGACGGAGCCTCAAGGGGCCCCGGGAACGAGAGCTTAACCTCTGCCCCCTTTCCTTTTGTCCATGCAGCCTGCTCACCTCCATCGGGGTGAGCACCCCAGTTCCCTGGGACAGACCCTGCTCCCCGAACCCACCACCAGACCTGCTCTTGCCCCCGTCAGCCTCCGGAGCGACCCAGGGACAACCTTGCCCGCAACAGGTGACCAAGCCTGGGCTTCCCGGTCGTCATGCTTGCATCCTCCCCCACCCCCTGCCGCCGGGGGGGGGAAATCCCTGAGCACCCGCCCGTCATCTAGAGTCTAGCTTTTTAGGGAGTGCCATATGTGGGGTCACAGCCTGATGGGGCTGTGCTAGGCTTTGGCACCATCTGCTGAAGCTCCGTGGAAAGCAAGGGGCCTCTTTTTAAATTCACACTCAGTACAACAGGACTAATGGAGAAAATGATCTCACTGGGTTGTTCCTCCATGTTTCTGGGTCTCGCAGTGATGATTTGGCCCAAAAGGCATTTATGTTGGGGAGATGAGATTCTGTCTGGGTCTGGTCCCAAACCTTCTTCTATGTAGTCTCCCTGAGTTCCACAGGGCTTACGTCCACATAAGTGGGTGCAGGATGGCAGCCTCTGTGACCTTCTTATGCCGTGCCAGGAAGAGAATGAGATGCTGATGTTTTCCAGGTCATTTACTTGAATTGTTTGGGTTCTTCCCCCCCCGATTGTATTTTTTAAACATTTAAAATACCATGCGGAATCCAGGTACCTTAGTGGCTTTTATACTGGGCACAGAATTTGCACCAGGAACCGCTTTTCATCTTATTGTATGCTTGACTTGCCGGGAGAGAGTGCAGGCTGCCTCTGTTTTAATCCTGGATTTCCATTCCTCTTGGCCCAGATCGCAAAGCAGGGCTTCCCTCCCTCACCCCAGAGCATCGCTTTGCTTGGTTTCCCCTTGTTCTTGACCCTTCACGTCATTAAGGAGAGGCTCCCGAGCAGAACAGGAACAAGCATGAAAACTCCTTTGCTTGCAGACGTTTGGAGAGCTCGTTTTGGGTTGCCCGTCTTGTCTCTCTTAGGATCCCGACTAGCAGCAATGGCTCCGTGGTTCTTCTCTCGTTCTCCAGTTGTCTAAGATCCTGTTTGGAGCTAGAAGTTGGGGTTTTTAGACCCGGTGGGGCCCTCTCGCTTCCACATGTCTTTCTTCCTCTCCCTTCAGCCCACGAAATGGCCTTCGGTCTCATCCCTGGACACGGCCTCGGAGAACGCCACTCCTGCTTCCCCTGGGGGGCTCATGCCTCCCCCGGCCAAGGCAGGAGGCTTCATCAAAGGGCACCGGCGCTCTGCTTCCTGTGGGGCTGCCTACCCCACGGCCCCGGCCCCAGGCAGCGCCTCAGCCTCGGACTGCCGCATCATCCGGGTCAGCATGGCGCTCCAGGACGGCACCCTCTACAAGAGCATCCTGGTGGGTGAGCCGGACCTGGACAAGGTCATGTGAGGGCAGGTGTCACGGGGCCGACAGTATGGACCTCCGACATCATCATCATCTGGAATCCCGGACTTTAAAAACAAAGGGAACTCCGGATTGCTAGAGAAGTTGGATTGGGGGGGGGGGGGGATACCGTATAGACCCCCCATGTCAAGACTATTTCTGCATTCCCGGGGTGGGGTGGGGGACCATCAGGTGGAGCATAGCGTGGGATGAGCAAGGGGGGCCTTCTTTCCCTGACAAAAGAAAAGACACGGAGACACCTGCCAGTTGCTGACATGCTGGGGAGTTAGCTCACCCCAAGGGGTTGTTACATTGCTAGGATTCTCTGTGCGCACGTGCAGACCCGTGTCCTTGTGGGGGCTTTGGGCCATGAGGTCAGAACCTTGCTTTGGGGTGTTCGGGTCCAGCTTTTCTTTTCCTTCTGCCTCTCCTTCCCCTTTCCTTGGTGTTATGCTGATGATTCCGCCGCCATCCCTAACGACAATTTCCTGCTGTTTCTTGCCTTCTCTAGGTGGGAGGTGGGCAAATAATTTCACGGGTGCTGTGTAACTCCACCCAGGCTTTTAGCCATTTGGGTTTATCATAGAATCCTAGAATCATGGAGTTGGAAAGGGGCCTCTAAGTTCATCAAGTCCAACCCCCTGCTCAAGGCAGGAATCCCCATCAAAGCACATCTGACAGACGGTGGTCCAGTTTTCTCTTAAATGCCTCCAGTGCTGGAGTGCTCGCCACCTCCTGAGGTCATGGGCTCCCTTGTCGTACTGCTCTAACAGTTAAGACATTTTTCCTGGATATTCAGCCTAAATCTGGTTTCCTGTAACTTGAGCCCATTATTATGTATCCAGTACTCTGGGATGATTGAAAACAGATCCTTCCTCTCCTCTGTTTACTCCAATTGTGGGATCAGGTCATTCCTGGAGATCTGGCAAAAAAGGAAATACTGGTGTGGGTAACGATCGGGTGGCCAGATCTCTAAAAGGGCACGGGTTTTGTGTGTGTGTGTGGGGGGGGATCCTTGGGGGCCAGTGGGCACAGCCCCTAGATTGCTATAAAACAGGAAGTCCATGAATGCTGTTGTAACAGGGTGCATTTTAGGAATGCAGGGATTAATTGATATTAAAAACTTAATTCAATCCCTGATGTTCTTGGACCGCTAAGCTCTCATCAGCCCAACACCCACCCCAAACTAGAATGGGGATCAGGTCCCAACGTTGCTGCTTTCAGGAAGGGCGTGAAGACGAGTTTAAAGCTAGTTTGTTTAATATACATTGTGCTGGTTTTCAGCAGGTTTTTTTTAATGGACTTCTATTGTTTAAATCGTTTTAGGGTTGCATATTTGTTTTCTGTTTGCTTGCTTTTAGAAGCACACACAAGCATTGCTTTGCTGCAGATAGGCGGGAGCAGAGGCTCATCCTGTATTAATAATAGCTGGTTTAATCAGTGGTGAAAGACCGTGGGAGCAGCGGCTGAGAATCCTCAGCTTAGCAAAATGTTCTCTTCATCCTGGACTTAATTCATGGGATAACAGCGTTCACAGTGTGTTGGATCCAGATCGTGCTTTGATTTCGAGTAGACCCACTGAGACCATTCAGCGATGGCTGAAAGCCACTGACTGGTTCTCATGGATCTGCTCTCACCGTGACTCAGCCTGGATCCAACCCAAAGGTGCAAGATCGTCTTTAGAGGAAACAAACGTTTCGTTTAGGGAGGAACACTGAGCAGACCTTCACTTGTCTAACATCAATTCAGGGCCAGCTTTCTTATAAAGGGATGGTTTCATCAGATTAAGCAGGGGTGAGGAACTGCTTTGGTGAATAAGTCAGCAGCGCTTTTCAAGCAGAATATATATATATTTTTAAAAAAAGAATTCTCGTTCTAGGAAGCTCAGGTGGGTGAAAAAAAAAAATTAGCTGCTACTGTTGTGTGTTTTTTTGGGAAGGAGGAAATGAGTTCCCTCCAGACAGAATTAAGGGATGGCTGAAGCAGGTTGCCGCTGAGCGCCAGGGATGGGAACAGCTTTTCCTGAGGAAATGTTTTCCAGAGAACAGAGATATATGGTTTTATTTTTCCGCGTCATTTCCTCCCATGGCAGGTCACCAGCCAAGACAAGACCCCAGCCGTGACTGCAAAAGCGCTGGAGAAACACAACCAGGACCGGAGCCGGGCCAACCAGTACGAACTGGTGCAGCTTCTGCCTGAAGGCCGAGGTGGGGGGCTGTGTGCGAATTGTGGGGGGGGGGGAGGGATTTGGGATGCAGGGGGAGCTGTTGATCATCCTGGGAGGGGAGAAGGCTGTGGGGATGAGGAGGGGCTACGCTGGCCCCTGTTAAGCATCCTCTGGTGCTCTCCTTTTCTTGAGCTGTGAGCAGAACGGATGCCAAGACGGTCTGTTTAGCTTGTGTTCTCAGCGTCATCATATTTTCTTAACACTAAAAAAATAAATAAATTAGCAATTGTAGAAAGAACACCAGCCCCCATTACTCAGGCGGGAGCCGGTGGTCTTGGCTCCCCTTTGTGACTGATGGGAGAGGGCATGCTGAGTGGATCGCCCACCCTAGATAGGGGCTCCAGAGATTTAATGGGGCAGCAAGGAGAGTCTGATCCGAGTGCTCAGGAATCTGTTCTTCAGACCTCCCAGTCCTAAAACATATAAATGGGTTTAAAAGGTCCAACCTGGGATTGAGCCTGGAAAAGGGCTGGTTTTGCTCCCGGAGAGGATGGAAAACTGGAGTTCGACAGCCAGCCCCAAATAACCTGGGCCGTCCGGGTTCTGAGCCGATTGTGGTTTCTGGACTATATTGGGGACAACACGGAGGCCTGCCTGAGACAGAACGGCTGCAAACATAAGACGGTGGGCTAGCCCTCTGGCCAGTGGCTGTGGCCTGGGAGAACCAGGAGCAACCCTGTCAGCCAAGAGTGAGCGAGATGCTGAAGCTGTGTTTGTCCTGGTTGACCTCTGTCTTGGCTGATAAAGGACACCCCCCCCCCCTCCAGTCTCCCAGAAAGGATGATCTCCAGCTGCTTGGGTGGTGCAAAGCTTAGCTTTCCTGTGGTCTGCGGAAGGAATTCTGATATAAAGAGAATTTAGTAAGGATATTGGCAAGTCTTGGGGTCCGAGTCTTGAGTCTGAGTCTTGAGTCGTTTGACCTCAAGACTCAAGACTGTGCCTGCACCACCCAGCTGATAGGCTGGTGCATGGACAAATACAGAAAGCGTGGAAGGGGAACCGGCTGGGCCCGTGCCCTTCCTCTGCGCATGCGCCGGCCTCTCAGTTGGGCAGCAGGTGGGTGAGCGGGCGGACGCAGAAGCCAGCTCCTGGAAGGGAAGCCGGGTCGGCTGCCTCTGAGGATGATGGTGGCGGCAACAGGGAGGGAATGCCATCCCTAATAGGGACTTGAAACGTGACTCGAAAAATTGGTTTTGAGTTGGAGTCTTTTTTTTTTTTTAAAGACCCGAGTCGAGTTGCTAGTGCGAATTAAGTCAAGACTCGACAGCAAGTTGTGACTTGCAAATTCCCCTCCCTGGAATTCAGGAGCTAATGGCAGGCGGAGGGGGGGGGGAGGAGAAGAGGTCAATTTTTAAGCAACACCCCTCCGGAGGTTGATAGAGAAATATATTGAAATGGCCGTGGGATCCATCAGTGTCTTTCTCTCCCGCAGAGCTTGCCTTCCCGCCTACCGCGAACGTGTTCTACGCCATGAACAGCTCCTGCCAGGACTTCATGCTCCGGGCCAAGCAGGGGAAGCCAGCCCCGCTGCCACCGCCGCCACCGCCCCCACCAAGGACCCCCACGCCTAAGGGGGTCGAAATCAGCGCCACTTTCCCAAAGATCAAAGCCACCGGGCGCAAGATTGCCAAAGCCCTCTTCTGAAGCAGAGAAGGCAGCGCCTCGGCGACGGATGAGCCCTGGCACCACCACGTCGGCGCGGCAAACAAACTGGGACCTATTTTTAACCTGCTCCCGGGGGGGGGGGAATGGGTGGGCAGCCTGCCCTCGTTGGGTTTTGCCAACAGCCGCCTTGACTGGGGTGCCTGCCCTGGCCAAACTGGAAGGTTCCTGCTATCTGTTCTGGCAGCTGCTTTCGCTCTGGAGACTGACTGGAGTTTCCTGAAGCTTTCAGGAACGTGATGCGTTTTGCACTTGGTGCCAGGAAGAGTTTTGCATGGCCGTGTTCGGCACCAGCCAGCCAGAGCTGCATGGAAGACACACACCCCCCCCCCCCCCGCTGCCGACACACCAGCTACTTTTCACCCCAGGTGGTGCCGTTTTGATGCTTCCTGTTGGCGCTGTGCCCGTTTTCTTGCTTCCTGAGCTGGGTGCCTTTTCCGCTTTAGAGTTGGATGCCCACCTGACGTGCCTTAATCGTGACACAGTGGCCAAAAGACAGACCTTTCCCGAGACCCCTCCCCTTCCTGCCTTGGCTGGAAATGCCTGCTATTTTTTGCTCCTTCTGGGGCAGGCGCTCCGATCCTCTGCTCATCCTTTCTCATTATCCAGTAGGGCCTCCGGTATCCATGGGGGATCGCTTCCAAGCCCCCTCCCCGCGGATGCTGAAAAACGTGGAAGCATGAAACAGAATAGACTCTGGCTCCCTCTAGGGGCCAGTTCAGAGAAATATACCCTGGAAATACATCTCAATAGTCTTTAGTATTTTCAGGTGAGTGGATAAGTGAATCAGTGGATGGGCGGGTCCTGCTGTCCATCTATAAGCACAGGTGGGCATCCATGGAACAGCGCAAAAGGAGAATAACTGCTTTAAGCTAATATGCCCAAAGAAGGCACCAGAAGAGGCAAGAAGGGTTTCCTCAGGGAGTCTTAGCTGGGTGCTGAGATGCGTTAATTGCCCCCCCCCCCTTCCAACGCTGCTGCCTGCCCCCCTCTTACGAAGTCTGTGCAGCTGAGCATCGCTCTGCTTTGCTTCTCAATACAATTTAACACTAATTTCCTTTTTTAAAAAAAAAATAAAGACAGACACTACTGCATGAAGCCAAGGCAGAAGTTAATTTCTCCTAGAAAATGAGGATGCACCGTTACCAACGAGGAGAGGAGGCTCAAAGGCCACCCCGGCTGATCTTTAGCTCTGTTTACTAGAAGCTCCGCTGGCCCAAGTGGGCGACTTTCCATTCTGTGGCCTGCAAAGCCATCCGTTCTCTTTTTTTTTTCTTCTTCCCCATTTTTTGCATCCAGTCCTTGATGACAGCAAAACACTCACAAACTCTTTGACCACCTCACGGGGTGGTTGTGGTGGGAGAGACGGGACTTCCAACTGCTGGAGGGCAGGAAGAAACACAACAGGTGCGGCTCGACCTGTTGAGCAGCTTCCTGTCCCAGTTGCTGTCAAAGTTGCAAGGAGGGAAAACGGAAGGGTGAGAAAACATCACCTAAAAAAAAAAAGTAACTTTCGCAAGGCCTGGGTGAGCTGGACGGATAATGGTCACAGAAGCCGTTCAAAGCCCAGCGGAGCCACGGACCTCTTCTCTCTCGAGTCCCACCCCCAAATGTTTACTCCTCCTTCTGAGAGAGAGAAAAAAAGCCTTTTTATTGAAGAATGTGATATGCTTGTGTGTTTGATGGTCTCAGGCCCTCTCAATGGAGGGTGCCCTTCTTTCTATAAAATAAAAACAAAACCAAGCTTTGTGATATAAAGAGTTGTTAGTGCTGTGTGAGAACAGGAAGGTCTCATTTTCCATCTCTGACTCAGGGTGCCATGTTTGCCATCAACGGTAAGAGTACCTCTGAGTGCATGCAGAGTGTGGATCAGATCCTCCCATCACTGCCCAAGAGCGGAGCCTGATCTCCTCCAGCCATGGGTACGTCTCCCTCACATTTCTGCATCCGGCCATCCTTCCACAAAAGATTACAGGCCCTGTTAACAGAAGATTCGGAAAGGCGGGGAGATCGCGGTTCATCGCCTGGTTCAGCCTCTGCTTCCACCTTTCCCCCCATCCGGGATCTGGGATTCCACGTTTTGCCTCTTTTACCTGTAGGCACGGAATGCTGTAAACACACCGGGGGCCAGCTTTTACATCCAGAAGAGCAGGGCCCAGATCCAGCTCCCAAGAGGCACTGTTGGGAAGCCTTCTCAAGTCCAAAGAGGCTGGAGGGTGGCTCTTGAGATGCCACGAAAATAGCTCAGCCAGCCCCTCCCTGAGGGAGGTGAAAGGGGAGGGTTGCCAGCCCTGCGTCCCTTCTAGAGATGGGCACGAACCACTAGTTCATGCCAGTTCGTTTATTGGCCAAACAAGTGTTCAGCACTTCCCAGTCCCACCTCCTCCAGCAGGTGCCCACTGAGTGGTCGCCTGCTGGAGGAGGCAGGGCTGGGAAGCGCTGAACACCTGTTTGGCTGATGAACGAACCAGTGGTTCATGCCCATCTTTTAGCCTCTTTCTTCATCAGTTCTCACTCAAAGGCCGTTTGGGGCCCCTTACCGTCCTCAGGCCTCTGCATCTCCTTTAGAGTAGCAGGAACAAGTAGAAGGCAGGATCCCAAACAACCAAACAACTGTGGAGTGGGCACAAGAGGGAGACTAATTTTATTTCAAAGAAATGGCATCCTAGCGGCCTGCAGAGACATCAAGAGGAAAGCCGCCTGCCCCACACCCACACCCAAAGTCCTGCCCCATGGTGACCCACGGCCACCTTCAAGCCTTGAGGGCCACTTTGGCCTGGGCCTTCTGGAACTCCTGCTGCAGCCGCGCCAACACCTCCCGCTGCTGGTCCGACTTCTTATCGTACTCCTGCATCTGGGTCTCGTAGCGCTTGCTGGGAACAGATGGGGGGGGGGAGTAGTCAGTGGGGCAAGCAGGGGCCAGGAAGCACCAGCCATTTCTGGAGGGGCACACGCTCTTTTCCCTTGTCCAACCATCCTCGCTCAGCAGCATCAGGTTCAGGGGAGGTGAGAACCCCGAATTTTGCTTTCCTTGGAGCCTCAGGACCAAATCTGTCTCTCTACGGCTTCTCCGGATGACCTCATCCCCTCCTCCTTTGGGATTTCCCTGTTTTGGTATGTCTTCTCCTACTCTAAAAAGTCTAGCTCAGTGAGTTAGGTCTCTGGCTGTGGAGTCAGAGGTTGGGAGTTTGATTCTCCCCTGTGCTTCCCGGGAGGAGCTGGCCTGGGTGGCCCTGGGCCAGCTGCACAGTCCCCTGGATCAACCCCAGAAGAAGGGGATGAGAAATGACTGCTGAATATTCTTTACCGGGGAAATAGAGAATACTCAGCCAAGAGCGGCCCACTCCCTGAGGCCAGACTCTTGTTACCCAGCAAGTGAACCTGCCCCTTTCTTAGGTCAAACGGGCATCCTGCCCGGCCCGATACCGGCTCCACTGGCTACCAGGGGCAGAGAAGCCTTTTTCCACCACCCCTGATCCTTCCGCTGGAGGTATTCTGTCTTGGAAATTGTGGCAAGACGGGAAGCTCCCAGGAAAACTGTTCTCCGTCGCTCTCTTCTTCCAGCCTCTCTCTCTCTCTCTCACAGAGGTAGACTGCCTCTGCACCCAGAGGTTCCTCAGAGGGAAGGCTGGGTCACCTCTTTCAGCCCGAGGACAAAACTCGGTTTCGGAAACATTCTGCAATTCTGCTGGTGAGCAAGGCTGAAAAAGGCAGGACCAGGTCTGCCCCTACGTCAGGATCAGAGATGGGAGGAGTTGCTGAGCCATCCCGTCTTCTCCCCTCTTGTGAGTTTGCCTGCCCCCCCACATCCATCCCCCCCCACCCCCTCCAAGACTGACTCACATTTCCCCCATGATGTAATCCAGCCTTTTCCCAACGGTGGCTTTTGCCTCGTCCATGTCCTGCTTCACCAGGACCGGCCCGATCAGCTTGTAGACCGTGTTAGAGGAGTCTAAGAGGTCCAACTCCTAGAAAGGAGAGAAAGCCCAGTTGAAGAGCAGCAGGTGGGGAATGAGAAAGGAGGAGGACGGGGCAGTCCAGGGCCTCACCTCCTTCACGACGTTGTTCTCAGTCAATTGAGCCTCCAGTTTCTGCCGGGCTGTCATGCATTTGTTGATCTCTGAAAGAGGGGGAAAAAAGACAGTGATCTGGAAAGATCAACCTCGGGAGGCTTCCCAGCCACCTCTCCCCTTCGCCCCATCCCCCTTAACGACATCCAACTCCACCTTTTACTCTTTCTATCCATGACCGGCCATGGGTCTTGCAAATGAGGGAGGCTTTAAAAGAGACGCCCCAGGATAATCTGCAGAAGGGCTATTCCTCTTGGTTAAAAAGAATATTTCTGTACTATCTTATGGGTGTCAACATCTCTCTTTTAATAAAAGGCAGAGCGCTTTATAGCCTCAACGCCTGCCTTGGCTTCTTCTTTTTAAAATGAGTCAGCCTGCAGGAAGGGGGTTCTGTCACCTGCTTTGTGTTTCTTTCACAGGATCAAGATTTAGCTCCATTGGAAAATTTAAGGCAATTCAATCCAGCCAAAGGAGAGCTTCGTTTTGAACGTATCACCTGACACCCTTCTGGGCTTACAAGCATGTCCTTCAGGCACATCGCATACATAGAGGGGAGACCTGGAACTGAAATTCCATGGATGAGTGGTTCCCAACCTTGGGTCCCCAGATGTTCTTGGACTACAACTCCCAGAAGCCTTCACCACGAGTTGTGCTGGCCAGGATCTTTGGGAGTTGTAGTCCAAGAACATCTGGGGGCCCAAGGTTGAGAACCACTGCCATAGATACTTGAGTCCTTCTTGGGCCATGGACACATCCATGGTGAACCCCCTTGTTTGTCATCTGGGTCTAGGTTCACAAAGCCCCCGCACAGCTTAGGAACTTCCATACCTCCGTGATAAATTATTCCACCCCACCCCACCCCTGCCACAGTCCCCCTGGGTCAACTGAAGACACCACCTCCAAATCATCCATCCTTTCTTGAAGACAAACTTGCCCATCGGTCAGATGTTTTGAAGGCATTTAAAGAAAAGGAGGAAGAACCCATTCTGGGTTTGGGGAGGGGCAGCAAATCTATAAAAAATATCAGGTTATGGAAGAAATGACCTTTCTGTAGCTGTTGGAACTTCTCCAGTTCCCCCTGAATCTTCTTCTGCACTGCCTCAGCCATCTCTTCACCCGGCGTCTTCTCCCTACGGCTGAAGTGGCTTCTCCTGCAAAGAAACCAAGAGGGAATGCAACCTTGGGTACGGCGCACAGAAGGTCAGCCGAGCTGTACAGCTGGAAACAACCCCATCCAGCTGTGGATGCAGGAAAACCACAGGCTGGAGCATCCCCCTCACAGGCTCCCCCCCAACACCTGGTCCAAAACGTCCGAAGGAGGAGCTGCAGAGAATAAGCTTCTGCCTATTTCCACATGACAGCTCTTCAGATATTTGAAAACGGCCATCATACCACTTTTCTTTTCCAGAATAAAAAAAAAAACACCCAGAAACCTCAACTTGTTCCTTACAAGGCTTGGTTTCCAGATCCTTTACCCTCCTGGTCACCCTCCTCTGGACATCCTTCAGCTCATTTGTATTCTTCTTAACTGGACTGCCCAGAATTAAGACACTGGATTGTAGACGAAGACATGAACTTTGGGCACAAGTTCTAGACCCTTTTCCACGTGTAGTACAGCCATGTTGGCCATCGTACTCTTCATATATCGGCGTGTCTGTTTTTTCCTGCCTAAATGTAGACCTTTATGATTTCCCCCCTTTTTCTTTAAACTGTTTCTTTTGACCCAGTTCTATCTGTTTACGTCACCTTGAATCCTGATTGCCTTCTTCTGATACTCTTTTGAAGTATCAGCTACTGCCCCAGTTTGGTGTCACCCTAAAATTTCATAAGCATCCCCCTCCAGTTTTTAATCTGAGTCATTTATAAAGAAGTCAAAGTATACGAGGCCCAGGTTTTTGACAGTAAAGGCAGTGCTTTATATTTCCACTAGACGCTGTTCCAATACCTCTATTCAGAGCACGTTACCATAGTCTCTCGAAACTGAAGGATGCCTACTACTACTACTACTATATTTCCATAACCCACAAGCTCTGTTTGGACATTGCCGTCCTCAGCAATCCTGAGATTCTCTGAAATTTTATTTGAAATTTTTTTATTTGAAATCCTTTTATTATTTATACCCTGCCTTTCTCCAGAAGAGGATTCCAGGCAGCTTACAATATTAAAACAGACAATCTTAAAAGTCAGGAATACAAATTCTGACAATTTTAAAACAAATCAATCGTCAGTATCTTATTTCAAAATAGCTTAAACAATTTTGAAAGCATATTTAAAAGATAGACAAACAACCTTATTAAAAAGAAGAAAAAACCCTCACATGCAGCCAGTTACTGGGGTGGGGGAGCCTGCCATAAGAGAAAGCTCTTCGCCTGCTGGCAAAAGGGCACCAAAATGGGGGCCAGTCTGAGCTTCTTGTGGGAGGGAGTTCCACTGCTTCCAGCAGCAACTCCCAAGGAATTTAAATTTAATTACATGCCATGTTGGTTCATAAAAAGCCACCTTGAGACCACGTCACAGGCAATGGAGGTCTATCTTAGCCATCGTCCACGGCCTTGACTAACCGAGCTTCAAGAAGCTGGCCTTCTGGGGAGGGGATTATGGGTGTTGTAGTCCAAACGGAAAGGAACTTGAAGGAGTTGCAAGTCGTCTCCCTTAAGCAGAGGGCAATGACTGGCCGGCCCATGGGCCACTGAGCCGGAGGCGGCTGCTGCTGTAGCTCACTGAGGATGATGGGGCAGCTCCTCAACCCTGACCCCATTCCTCTTCCTCTTTCCCCTCTTCTTCCTCCTTGTGGGTCTTCATCCCATCAAAAGGAGACGCGTCTTCCCCCCGGCCACCCAAGCAAACCATGTGACTACCTGGATACTGGCCATGCTGGCCAGCTGGGTGGGTGTACTGGGGTGCATGCTTTGTGTGTGTGTGGGTGTGGGTGTTGTGGCCCACTCCCTCCTCCCCCAAATGGGGACTTGTCCCGTTACTGTTGATTTTAAAAAAATAACATTTATCCCTTTTAAGGTTGCCTCGCTGCCTTCCTGACTGGGGGAGAGGGAACAGCCTGCAAGACTAATTCCCCCCCCCCCAGATGATCCCTGTTTTTAGGTCTTCCAGACCCCCACCCTATATCCCCACTGAATTGGGGTGGGTTTTAAATGCTCCTATTCTGCTTCCCTCCCCCCAAAAAAGCTACAGATCTCAGACTACCAAGTATGGGAGGGGGAAGAGGGGGCCACCATCACACAAGGAACCCCTCCCAAAAAAACACCCCTTCGTGGCTGGAGGGAGGAAAGGGCCCCCTCCATGTGCCACTTCTGCCCCTCACTCACCTTCTCCTCCAGCCCCGCCTCCTGGCGCTGCTGACCTCTCACCCCGGAAATGGGGACCCCTCCCCGCACGCAGCCCGGTGGCGTTACCAAGTATACCGCAAGCCCTCCTCAACCCACGCCGTTCTCCCCCAGTCCCGGAAAGCGCACGGCGGGCAGACGGAAACGAAGGAGCCGAAGGGGGAGGAGTCCGTGACGCTGCCCTCCCCTAGCTCTGCCCGCACTTCCGCCCGGTCCCAAGATGGCGGGGAACCATGGAGATGCCAGGGTCTCTAGGAGTTAAAACATGTCTCTGTGGCTAGAGCGTCCCGGCGGAAGAGTAGGGAAGCTTTGACGTCTGAAGGTAGATTTTTAAAACCTTTCAGGCCCGCCATGTTTGGTGTTTTATTGGGACTTCAACTCCCAGAATTCCTCAGCTTTTGGCCTTAGCCTTCTGGGAGTTGAAGTCCTATACATGGGGAAGCAAAAGCATGGGGCAAACACGACAGAAGAAGCACAAAGCTGGGGAAACTTACCACTCTGGGCTACATCCCCCATCATCCCCCAGCCACCCTGGGGCACTAGCCAGCTATGGAGGCTGGGGGCCTCTAATATAAATAATTTTTTTTCCAAATTACTACAATACAACTATCAAATATTCCCAGCCCAGTAAAGGGGATGCTTGGCTGGGGATGCTGGTTGTTGGAGTGAAACTGCTTTGGGGAGAAAAGTGGAGTAAACATATTTTAAATAAATAAATAATGCATCTGTCTAAAGCTTTTTTTAAAAAAATTAAAAACGTTACCTCTCTTTCTTTTTGGCTATGTTGGAGTCTAGGAGGCATATTGTTTAGATTTTGTTTTTGAACTAACTGTTCCAGGTTCCGGACTGCATTGCTAAAGCATTTTAGAGTTGCTTTGGCCAACAAGCCAATGATCTAGGCAAGAATAAATCTCTCTCTTGGATGTGCAGCTTAAACCAGGAGCAGCGAATCTTGGGCACTCCGGTTGTTTTGGACTACCATTCCCATGGCCCTATATCACTGGCAATAAATACTGAGGATGCTGGGCGTGGCCTGTTCTTCAAGGGGAAGTGCCAGCTACATAACCCATGAGTAAGGGGATGGGTGCCGTGTGGCCTGAAAGGGACACATGGATCCCTCGGCCTCAAACGTGGCCCCTAGCAAAGCTGGGCAGGCTGCAGGAGCAGCCCCCCCCCCCTCAAGTGCCCATGGATGAATGTGGGCATTGCCTGAACCATAAAGGGGTTTATCCGTTATCTCTTGGTCAGGCTCCTTGCTCAAGAGTTTGGAAGGAATGAGTTACACCTAATGAATGTGCCCATAATGAGCAGGCTGAGCAATGATCAAAAACATCATCTCTCACAGGCTGTTGTAAAGATTAGTGTCATAATGCCGACAGGCTGCTTTTAACACCTAGAAAAGTGCTGTCACATTCATTCTTCAGTCGGCTGTGTGTGGCATGTAACTGTGGACATTAACGTGCCAACCATTTATATGTACACAAGCATTTGAAATAAGGGTTTACTGTATGAGGCTAAAAATGTGCTGGCTTGAGACACGGAGACTGAGGGAGAAATATTGAGATCAGCGAGAAACAACAAGTGCAGAAATAAAATTGGCCTTTTGTGACTCCACCGGATCTACCTATCTGGGGACAAAGTAAAGCTTTGGTACCTTGAACCAGAGAGGTACTACTGTCTCTTCATAAAACTGGCTGCTGAACTGAATAGGGAAGGGATGCCCTGAAGCCAGCAGAGTAAAACGAGGCTGACACACTGTAAGGGTTGTGTGCTCGATCCTTTTCTTTTCACAGGGAACAACTCAAGAGCCCTACAGCTTGTGTGGTGGTTTGTGTGGTTTCCTTCTGTCTGCTGGGCTTCCCGCCCAGCTCATCTACAGCCTCTTAAACCTACAGGAAGTGGAGCTGATGTACGAAGTCAGGAATCGCAAAAACCACCACAAATCCCATCGTGTTTGGGCACCTTTGGGGGCTGACCAGTTGATTTCCCTGGGAGCATTCCGGGATCGCAAGCCACCTCTTCAGACACAGAAACATTTAGGATTAAATCCCCGGGGACGCCTGCTTTGGACCTCTCCCTCTCCCTCGCCCCCAGATTTCGGGCAGAAGGGGGCGCCCTTGCCCTACCGGTCCCTCCGGGAGCAGGAGGAGCAAATCTCCCGCGAAGAGGCAGCAGCTCTGACTGACCGTGCCTTTTTATCAGAGATGGTCTGGTCTCTTTTCAGCCGGAGCCTCTGCGGGCAAGGCTTGCCTGATGCCAGGGGCCCCTTGGCTACCTCACGCTGCAGGCTGGAAGCCCCACCCCTCTTTTCATGAGTTGGTTTTAATACGAACCTGATTAGATAGATAGATAGATAGATAGATAGATAGATAGATAGATAGATAGATAGATAGATAGATAGATAGATAGATCCCTCGTCCCGGGATCGTCCGTGGCCTGGAGGGCCAAAAGCCAAACCCTCTCCCCCCGCACCGGGGGAGTCGTGAGAGAGGCAGGCTCGCGAAACAGAACGAAATGCAAACCAACGCAACGCAACGGAAGAGGCTCCGTGTGCTGACGCGGCCCAGCCGGGCTCCTGCTCTGAGCTGGCGCTCCAGTCCAGCCCCCTGGGGAACCCTTCGAGATCCTTCCCGGGTGAGGGGGATAGGCCGCTTTCCCCAGGCTGGCTTTTCCCTCCCTGCCTGTTCGCCTGCCAGTGAAGGGCGACGAGCCCCGGGGCCCATGGGGCCCTTCTGTTTGGGGGCAGGGGAACCTGGGGGGGGGGGGGGGAGTGTCCAGGGGAGGCCACCTGCTGGGGCTCCTTGCCAGCCGCGGGGGGGGGGGGGGCTGGACCCAGAAGCGGCTCCGCGAGGGAGTCACTCGGCGCTTGGATCGGGCCCGGCTTCCCTCTTCCCTCTTGCTCTCTGAACGCTGAGCGCCGGCAGCCTCCCGCCTGGCGAAGCGGAACCCGATCGCCCCCCCCCTTCGGCGTCCCCTCCACTGCTGGAGAGGGAAGGAGGGGCTCTAGGAGAGGGGGGTGGATGTGGGGGTGGGGCAGGACAGCCCATACCTTTGGGCCCAGAGGCTCCGCTCGCACCCCGGGAGAGCCAGAAGCCAGAGAAAGGGAGCTACCAAGGACCCCCCCCCCCAGGAGAAATAAATAAAGGGGGAAGGCATGTCCGATAGAGGTGTCCTCCCCCCCAACACCCGGACCTAGAGAGACCCATATCTATTGTTTCTGGGGCTCTGAGAATGTGAGCAGAGCCTCTGGATCCAATTGCGTGGATTCGCCTGCCCCCCCAAAAAACCCTCCCTTCTCAACGCTCCCCCACCCCCGGCAGCTTCCTATACCGGAGAGAACACAGAGAGGCCGCCGGACTTTTTTCCTCCTGGTGCGAAGGGTCTCAATTTAAGGTGGTGGTGGTGGGGAGAACCAGAAAATGTCACCCACACAAGTACACACCGTTCATTGGGGAACACCTTGCTCAGGGACATGCTCAGGCTCTTCCAGCATCCCTTCATCCATCATCTGCATCCAGGGGAGGCTTGAATGGGAACGGAGGAAACCCCCACTGCTGGCGGGGGGAATAGTGGTGGAGGTTGGTCTGAATCTCAAGCCGCTTCAGTGATTCGGAAGACGTGATCAAGGCGAGGCGGAGTGAGGGGGAGCCTCTCCCTGGGGGGGGGGGGGGCTGGTCAGACGCCCTGTCCTCCCCCCCCTCCCTCTCTCATGCCCCCAGTCTTGCACCGCCACAGCCTTGGTCTCCGTGGCTCTGGTCTTCCTGGTGACCCCCTTTCGGCCCAGCAACCGGGGCTGGGAAACAATGAAGGCCTTGGAACATTGTGACGATTCTGCTGTTTACATCTGGTGAGGAAGACATCTGTTTGTACCTGTGCAAGATTCTCCACGAGACAGATGGATCTCCGCTAAATCTGTTTGGCTATATCCAGTGCCTTTCATAGAGGAGTTGCAGAAGGGGCAGCCATGTTAGTCTGTGCCGGTATTATAGGTGAAAACAAAGTAAAAAAAAAAAAGGGCTTGGCACAAGGGATATTGCTTAACACTAAGTCTCTCTCAGAAATAAAAGCGGCCTTGGATTCCCTCGCCTCTGGCAAGGCACCTGGAAAGGATAACATCCCTGTTGAAGTGCTGAAGTGCTGTAAAGAGACCATCACTACCGTATTAGGCATCCTTCAGTCTCGAAAGACTATGGTAACGTGCTCTGTATGGGGGACTTGGAACAGCGTCTAGTGTGGCTGAGAAGGCCAATTCGAGAGTGACAATCCCTTCCACACTGAAGACAAATACAATCTGTCCCCTGTCCAGCTCCCTGATTTTGCTGCTTCCGTGACTGCCTCTTTGCCTCGGTCTGCTGGACAAGGGTCTCTTCAAAATGGGAGAGGCCATGATGCAACGCCTGCCTCCAGGCTGAACGCTCAGATGTCAGGGTTTCCCATCTGTTGAGGTCCATTCCTAAGGCCTTCAGATCCCGCTTGCAGATGTCCTTGTATCGCAGCTGTGGTCTCCCTCTGGGGCGATTTCCCTCCACTAATTCTCCATACAGGAGATCTTTTGGAATCCGACCATCAGCCATTCTCACGACATGCCCAAGCCAACGTAGACGTCGCTGTTTCAGTAATGTATACATGCTAAAGATTCCAGCTCGTTCTAGGACTACTCTATTTGGAACTTTGTCCTGCCAGGTGATACCAAAAATGCGTCGGAGGCAACGCATATGGAAGGTGTTCAGCTTCCTCTCCTGCCATGCACAAAGGGTCCAGGACTCACTGCAGTACAGGAGTGTGCTCAGGACGCAGGCTCTATACACCTGGATCTTGGTATATGTCGTCAGCTTCTTATTGAGCCATACTCTCTTCGTGAGTCTAGAGAACATGGTAGCTGCTTTGCCAATGCGTTTATCCAGCTCGACATCTAGAGAGAGAGTGTCAGAGATCGTTGAGCCAAGGTACACAAAGTCATGAACAACCTCCAATTCTTGTGTGGAGATGGTAATAGAAGGAGGTGAGTCCACGCCCTGGCCCATGACTTGTGTTTTCTTCAGGCTGATTGTTAGTCCAAAGTCTTGGCAGGCCTTGCTAAAACAATTCATGAGTTGTTGGAGGTCTTGAGCAGAGTGGGCAACAATGGCTGCATCATCGGCGAAGAGGAAATCCCGCATGCATTTCAGCTGGACTTTGGTCTTCGCTCTCAATCTAGAGAGATTAAAGAGCTTTCCGTCTGATCTAGTCCGGAGATAGACACCTTCTGTTGCAGTTCCAAAGGCGTGCTTCAGCATGACAGCAAAAAAGATCCCAAAAAGGGTTGGTGCGAGGACACAGCCCTGTTTCACTCCGCTTCGGATGTCAAAGGGATCTGATGTTGAACCATCAAAAACTACAGTGCCTTTCATTCCCTCATGGAAGGACCTGATGATTTTAAGGAGTCGAGGTGGGCATCCAATCTTGGGAAGGATTTTAAAAAGGCCATCCCTGCTAACCAAATCAAAGGCCTTTGTGAGATCTATGAAGGCGACAAAGAGTGGCTGTTGTTGTTCCCTGCATTTCTCCTGCAACTGTCTGAGGGAGAATACCATGTCAGTGGTGGATCTATTAGCTCGAAATCCACACTGTCACTACCGAGCTGTATGAAATCTTTTGTCTTTGCTGGAGGGAAGGTGGAGTACCACAGGACATGAAGGATGCAAACATCGTCACATTGTACAAGAACAAAGGAGACAGGGGCGACTGCAATAACTACCGTGGCATCTCTCTTCTCAGCGTTGTAGGGAAGCTGCTTGCCCGTGTTGTGCTGAAGAGGCTCCAGGTGCTCGCAGACAGAGTCTATCCAGAATCACAGTGTGGATTTCGAGCTAATAGATCCACCACTGACATGGTATTCTCCCTCAGACAGTTGCAGGAGAAATGCAGGGAACAACAACAGCCACTCTTTGTCGCCTTCATAGATCTCACAAAGGCCTTTGATTTGGTTAGCAGGGATGGCCTTTTTAAAATCCTTTCCAAGATTGGATGTCCACCTCGACTCCTTAAAATCATCAGGTCCTTCCATGAGGGAATGAAAGGCACTGTAGTTTTTGATGGTTCAACATCAGATCCCTTTGACATCCGAAGTGGAGTGAAACAGGGCTGTGTCCTCGCACCAACCCTTTTTGGGATCTTTTTTGCTGTCATGCTGAAGCACGCCTTTGGAACTGCAACAGAAGGTGTCTATCTCCGGACTAGATCAGACGGAAAGCTCTTTAATCTCTCTAGATTGAGAGCGAAGACCAAAGTCCAGCTGAAATGCATGCGGGATTTCCTCTTCGCCGATGATGCAGCCATTGTTGCCCACTCTGCTCAAGACCTCCAACAACTCATGAATTGTTTTAGCAAGGCCTGCCAAGACTTTGGACTAACAATCAGCCTGAAGAAAACACAAGTCATGGGCCAGGGCGTGGACTCACGTCCCTCTATTACCATCTCCACACAAGAATTGGAGGTTGTTCATGACTTTGTGTACCTTGGCTCAACGATCTCTGACACTCTCTCTCTAGATGTCGAGCTGGATAAACGCATTGGCAAAGCAGCTACCATGTTCTCTAGACTCACGAAGAGAGTATGGCTCAATAAGAAGCTGACGACATATACCAAGATCCAGGTATATAGAGCCTGCGTCCTGAGCACACTCCTGTACTGCAGTGAGTCCTGGACCCTTTGTGCACGGCAGGAGAGGAAGCTGAACACCTTCCATATGCGTTGCCTCCGACGCATTTTTGGTATCACCTGGCAGGACAAAGTTCCAAATAGAGTAGTCCTAGAACGAGCTGGAATCTTTAGCATGTATACATTACTGAAACAGCGACGTCTACGTTGGCTTGGGCATGTCGTGAGAATGGCTGATGGTCGGATTCCAAAAGATCTCCTGTATGGAGAATTAGTGGAGGGAAATCGCCCCAGAGGGAGACCACAGCTGCGATACAAGGACATCTGCAAGCGGGATCTGAAGGCCTTAGGAATGGACCTCAACAGATGGGAAACCCTGACATCTGAGCGTTCAGCCTGGAGGCAGGCGTTGCATCATGGCCTCTCCCATTTTGAAGAGACCCTTGTCCAGCAGACCGAGGCAAAGAGGCAGTCACGGAAGCAGCAAAATCAGGGAGCTGGACAGGGGACAGATTGTGTTTGTCTTCAGTGTGGAAGGGATTGTCACTCTCGAATTGGCCTTCTCAGCCACACTAGACGCTGTTCCAAGTCCTCCATACAGAGCACGTTACCATAGTCTTTCGAGACTGAAGGATGCCTAATACTAATACTAAGTCTCTCTCACACACACACCACATGGGAAGGGGGGGGCATCCCCTCTGCTAGCATTTCTGTTCCTTCATGTCCCCCATCTTGTTTTTGCTCCCTGTCAGCCTCTGGGGCAACCCATGGCACCCAATTCCCATTCAGCCCAACACGTGAGATGCCAATGGAGCTTAATCTGACCCAAAGCTTTTCAGGAGGTCACCCTGGAGTATTCCCCCCCCCCCATATTAGGATTCAGGTGGGTTGAACATGGAGTGACTCTGAGCACATACCTTACCTATCTTTGTTCTGAGTTGATTATAATTGGCTTTCCTAAAGTCCAGTATATTTGTGCTACTACACTCTGCTTTGGTTTCTTTTGAAATCGAGAACTCAAGTAGAACATGGTCACTTCTCCTCCCTGCCAGCCTCTGGGGCAACCCACGGCATCCTAGTTCCTGTTTACTCCATCACAGGACGTGCCAACAGAGATTAATCTGACCCAAAACTTATCAGGATGTTGCTCCGGAACCTTTAGTTCTGTATTACGACTCAGGTGGGTTGAACATGGAGTGACTCTGAGCACATGCAGAGTGCAATTCCTTCTCTAGTCTGTGCAAAAATATCAGAGAAGGAAACAAGCGACTAGCCTCCATAAGTGCAACGATCATCTCTGGACTATTTGGGGGGGGGGGTGGAGAGAGAATTCCCAGGGCGCCCCCCCCTCCACCTTTTCTCAAGGCTGGCCTTGGCAAGCTGAGGAGCTGGGCAGAGTTTGGTCCTGACTCCGGGGCTGCCATTGAATGCAAGGAAGCAGCGTTTGGGTCCCTCCGTGGGCTTCCTCGGCACCTGCTCAAGAGTTTTTTGGGGGTGGGGTAGATGATGATGATGTTCCTCAGGAGGCAGAAACTGTTGGGGCCGGTCCTTCTGGCAAGAGAGAGAGAGTCAGTGGCTGACCTCCCGGCCTCGCCTTCTTCCACCACTTCCATCCCTTTCAGAGGCAGGATCAGCCCCGGGGGACTTTCCCAGCCAGGCTTGTCACACGGGATGGATGCCGGATTTGTGGCTGTTTGTGCATGTTTGCGTCTGGCTGGGGACTTTCCCCGGGGTGGGAATGGGAGCCGAGCCAATCAGAGCCTCCAAGGCTGATGACATCATCAGTTGCCAGGCAGGAAGGGTATGGCACAGTTCAGTCCGATACATACCGGGGGACCTTCTGTTACCTCTCATCTCTTGTCCGAGTCCAGGAGGTGACGGGGCCGAGAGAGTCTCAACTCTCCTCCGTGATCTTTGGTGAGGGAAACTGAGGCTGATCGAGGGCTCCGCTTCCTTCCTGGGCCCTTGAAAGGGAAGGTGGGCTCCCAAGCAGCCCTCTGGGCCACCCAACTTTCCCTCCCAGGGAAACGCTCGCCAGTCCGCCAGGCCCCTCCCCGCGATGGCCACTTGGTGCCAGGAGTCCGCTGGCCGCTTCCTGCTTCGGGCTGGAAGGCCCCCCCCCCCGCGCCTCTTTTTATGGGCTAGTTTCAATATGGGGGAGGGGGAGGGGAGGGGAGGCCACCTGCGGGAGGGGGAGGGGCTCCTTGCTAGCCGCGGGGGGGGGGGGGGTTGCTGGAAGCCGGAGAGGCGCCCCGACAGAGCCAGGCGCGTCACTCGGCGCTGAGCGCAGCCTCTTGGATCGGGTCCAGCTTCCCGGTTCCGTTTCCCTGAATGCTGAGCGCAGCCTCACCCACCGGGAAGCGAAACCCGAGCCCCCTTTCGGCGTCCTCTCCGCTGCTTGGGGGGGGGGGGAGGGAGGGAATGAGCGGCTCTAGGAAAAGTTGGCGGGGGAGGAAAGTCCCCACTCTGGGACCCAGAGGTTCTGCTCGTACCCCCCAAAAATGGGGCTACCAAGGACCCCCTGAAGAGAGACGGAACAAGGGGGAAGTCTTGTCCCATGGGGTCCCCCCTCGCTTGGTCGCCGAGACACCCGTCTCTCTTGTTCCTGGCCCAATTAGGGGGATTCTCCTAGTTTCCTGCCCCCTAAAAACCCCTCCTTCCTCAGCGCTCTCCCCTCCACACACACCTCCCTCCAGACTGGTTTCATACTGGTAGGAAGGCTCTCCATTCAAAGAGGGGAAGGGAGAACCAGAAAGTGCCACACCTCTCCCCCATGAGTGCAAAACAACCGGCCCCGGGCATGGGGCAACTCCATCATCATCAAACCTATCATCTGCAGTAACACGAGGATTGGGTGTTCAGGGTTCAAAATACAGGAAACCTTGATTCACCGGGAAACACTGCGGGGGTGGGAGGGTGGGGGTTCGGGCTCCCACCGGTCTTTCTCTGAAGTCGTCTTTAGGGCCTCGGAGGATGTGATGAATGAGGGATGGCGCGACCTCCTTTGGAGGGGGGGGAGGGCAGCATCTCCCTCCTGGCCCTTGAGCCAATGGGGTCCCCTCTCTCTCCCCCCTCCCTCTCGCTTGCCCCCCCCCCCCAGTCTGTACCAGGGCAGCCTTGGCCTCCGTGGCTCTGGTCTGGCTGGTGACCCCCTTTTGTGCAACCGCGAAGCCACCCGTTTTGGTGTTGCTTTCCCCATGACACACACACACACACACACACACACACGCACGCACGCACGCACGCACGCACGCACGCTCCCCTCCGTGCCCCACAGAGATTGCCAAGGGCTGGGCTGTCCTCAGGGGCTGACTTCAAGATCCGATGCCAGGAAAGGAGGGGGTCTGTCTCTGCTGGAAAACGGGTGGGTGAAAGTGAGAGTTCCACAGAGCATACACAGAATGCCTTGTTAAAGCCAGCCCGTCTTTGCCTGGGTTAATGGGAAGAGTGAAGGTGGGGGTTGGGTGGGGGGTTCCAGGCAGGTTTTAATATCTCGGCTCTTCTCTCGTTTTATCCTTTCCAGCTGGCCAGCAAAACAAAACAAAAAGGAAAAGATGCTGCCATGTGTCAAGGGGGGAAATCAGGGTTTGGGAAATCCTTTTATTGACTCATGGAAATATCACAGAACAGGCAGGCTTTCTCGTCCCACAGGGTTCCTCGTCAGGCTGGGCGTTTCAGGGGCAGGGCAGGAAGTCCACCCAGATGTTCTCCAACCCTTCCTGGTTTTGGGCCGCCAGAGGGACCACCTGTCTGTCTGTCTGTCTGTCCACGTCCTCCTGCTCTTCTGTGTTCATCCAGAGGTGCTGGTCAAGAGCTGATCACCGTGGTTGGATCAGGCAGGATGAGGCCCAAGAGCCCAGGGGGAGCTGTTCTCACGAAGATCACGGGGGCATGGGATCTGCCTGGCAAAGGGGGGGGGTGAGGGAGGGGAGTGGCAGAAGGGAACCTAGACATGACAGAGGGAAAGCTGTTGGACAGGGGGGGGAAATGCCCTTAGCCTGTGGAACTCCCTGCCACCAGGTGGAAGAAAAGCCACTGACCGAGATCCCTTTGAAAGTGGGTGATGCCAATCCATGCAAAGAGCCCGAGGGGAAGGGGATGTCTGCCAGTGGAGAGGCTACTGGGATCGCTCTGTGCTCCGGACAGGATGTGTGCTGCTGAGCGCCAGTCCCAAGAGGCCTTGAGGTTGCTTTCATGCAATGTCCATCATGGACACTCTTTGGGCCTCTGGGTGGCCCCTGAGGGGAGGGGGATGCCAGACGAGGTGGGCCTTTTGGGAGACCTCACAACTCAGCAGGAAGGCAGCTGCTTGGGTACAAAGGGTCCCGGGTTCAATCCCTGCATCTCCAGAGGCCCCGAAAACCATCCCTGCCTAAAACTCTTGGCGAACGGCTTCCCACCCTGTTGCAGAGCAGAAACACCATCATGAGGAAGGAAAACAGGGAAGGAGATACATGGTGGGAGATGCAGGACGGGGGTCAGAAGAAGGGCGTCTTCACACACTTCTTAGGACTCAGGTAGATTGGACATGGGGCATCTCTGACCACGTGCAGAGTGCAATTGCTCCTGTAGCCTGTGCAAGAGTATCAGACAAGAAAGAAAACAAAAAATAGTGGCTATCCTCCATAAGAGCCACCCTCATCTCTGGGCTGTGGGGGTGGTGGGGGAATTCCCAGCTTTGCAAGCTGAGCAGGTGGGCAGAATTTGGTCCTGACTCAGGGGCTGACATTGAATGCAAAGAAGCAGCATTTGGGTCTCTCCGTGGGCTTCCTTGGCACCTGCTCAAGAGTTCTTGTTTGGGAGGTAGATGATGATTTTCCTCTGGCGGCTGAAACTGTTTTGGCCAACCCTTCTGGCAAAAGAAGGTTCTAGGTTTCCCTTCTTCTTTTGGGCATGGGATGAGCCCTGGAGGACATGATGGTCCAGGGCTTGTAGCTGTTTCTGGCTGCCTGGGGACTTTCCCCTGGGTGGAAATGTGAACTGATCCAATCAGAACCTCCAAGACTGTTGGCATCATCAGTTGCCAGGCAGGAAGGGCATCCCTTTTCCATTCACCCAGTCTTGGATATTTGTTGTATTGTAGGGTGCAGTCAAATGCATCACAGGATCTTCTGTTATCCTTCAAGGGTGTGTCTTCTATTACAGTCTGAGATCTGACCAGTGAGGAATTGGGGGAAGTGAGCCTAAACTCTCTCTCTCTCTCTCTCTCTCTCTCTCTCTCTCTCTCTCTCTCTCTCTCTCTCTCTCTCTCTCTCTCTCTCTCTCTCTTTGGTGAGAGAAATTCAAGTTATCACTGATCTCTGATCAAGGGATCAGCTTCTGATCTCAGCCCTTTTAAGGGGAGTCTGGCTCCACTCTTCCTCTCGGCTGAAAATCAGCTCTCTTGCATTCCCAACTCTTTGGAAAACTTTGGGGACACCTTGTCAGAAAAACCCAAAACATGGTTTGTACTGTTTTGTTTTGTTAGTGGATGAGCTCTGAAACCTTCCCACCTGAACTTGGCTGCCTGAGGGGGAGTCAACGGGATTCCCTGTGGATTTCTTCTTCATTTTTAAAAAATGCATCTTAAAAGTTGTTTTGTTGCCTGATCTCCTGACCTTCGTGTTCCTCCCTTGTTTTTGGAGGAAGGGTGGATGGAAAGGATGCAGGAGACACAGAGGAAGGGTGGGTGGAAAGGGCAGAGAAGAGGGTGGAGAAATGGGAAGGGGGAGATTACGTGGGGGGGGGCATTGTGTGTATGGCCATGTCAATGGGGCAGTCAGCTCTCCCCCATTCTTGTGCAAACACCCTCACCCCATGCCTCCCCGGTCCCATCGTGGGCTACGAGGGAAGAGGCAGCCATCAAAGAGAATAAGAGATCCTGATGTAATCATGATTTTTGTAGTGGAAAACCCGTTAAGCTACCCTTAAGAACAGGTAGAAAAGCAACAAAAACCAACTCCATCTGAACAAACTGTTTATTAAATTTGTTTTTGCATATTAAAAAAGGCAGGTAAGAAAGACAGTGCTAGGACTGCACGGATCCCATGAGACCGATTTCAAGAAGAAAAGAGATTATTTCTCCCACTTGGTGCAGACTTTGTGACTCTGGCTTCTCTTCTCCTTCCTGAGGAGGCTGGCTGAGGGAAGGGCAGAGGCAGGAATCACAGAGCTGAGGATTCCTTCCATTACAGGGCAAGGAGCCGAAGTGAGCAATCCTGTCGCTAAAAACGGGAGGCAGAGGTCAACGGTTAGGGGGAAGGAAACGGCATGGGGTGATGCTTTCTGTTAGAGTCTGTTCTGGCGAGGGATGTCAGATGTTTGCACTTTCTTCAAAATGAAGGTCCCTCTCCTACATCAACTGCAACTGGGAAAATAAAAAATAATTTAAAAATGGGAATTAAGCCTTCTCTAGCCATGATTCTCACAGGGCCTGGGCTGTGGGTCTGCTCTGCCCCACTGAATTCCTTGCCATGGCAAGGGGGCTGGATTCAGTGACCCTCAGGGGCCCCTCCTGGCTCTACAAAAGGGAATATTTTCACAACAGGACTTTTACAGGGTTAAAAAAAGCTCCTCTGCTCCTTGCTGTTAAAAACGGGGAATGTTCTGGGTTCAAAAGGAGGCAGAAGCAGCACCGGGTGACACTGGAGCAGTTGGGGAGAGAGGGCGCACCCAGTGGGTGAGGGTGGAACCTCAGGGGTGCCCCACCAGGCCCAACTTTCAGCCCACAAGAAGCAGAACAAGCTGCAGGGAAAAGCTGTGGGGGAGACACCACTGGGTCCTTGCGGCTGATTAGAGCAGGGGGGGTGTCTTGGTCAGGGTTGGGAGGAAGGGAGGCCCACGAGGATCTCCCTGGGGTGGCCTTCAGAAAAGGGGTGTCTCTCCGTTGCCCGATCACCTGGAAAGGAAGAAGAGGGACCTGTTAGGAGGAGGCTGTTTGTCCTGGCGTCCTCCCAGTGTTGCCTCTTAGCTCCTCTCCATGTCAAAAGAACCCAAATCAGGCAGTTTTAGGAGTCAGGAAAGGCTCTCCTGTCGCCTGTTAAACCCCCTGCCTTCTGCTTCCTTCCTGCGCTTCCTGCTCGACTGAGGATGCTCTCAGGGTCTCTCATTCGAGTCTCTTCCTGGCCTGCCTTTCTTTCTCACCTTCCTGAGGAGGAGACCTGGGTTTTCTCTCTCCTCTTCCCTGGAACACAAAGCAGACTAGCCAGGATTAGAACTCAGGCTTTCCATTCTGGAGTGCAACTGTTATCAGTACAGCCCCAGCCTTGTCTGGGCAGAATCAGGCCCACCGACCCACCCTCCGGTCTATGTCACAGAGGCCCCCTTCCCTGGCACTCGGTCCACCCTGGGCGGTCACTTTGTGAATTCCGGAATTAAAAACAGGAGTTTTCAAGGGATTCGACTCACAAGCCAGCCCTGCTTCTCGGATGGTTGTGATTCATCCTCAGGGCTTTGAAGAAGAAGACGGTGCCAACCACGATACCCAGAATGCCAATGGCCAAGCCCAGGCCACAGAGTATGTTCTCTGGCGTCTCTGGCACAGGGGTTGGCTCTTTCGCATCTGGGGGAAGGAAAAAAAATAGGGTAAAATATGGCAATGACCAGTTCATCTTGCAATTCTCTTGTTAGTGGCCTGGGCGGTGGGGGGGGGAATTGGGGGAGAGAAGCCAGGAGTTGTGACTCCCTCCAGCAGGAATTGATCTAGAGAACATTTACCCCATCAATCTTGGACATCATTTTTCTCCTTCTTTCTGCCCATGAATGGCTCTTCATCACTTTCTTCCAGAAAAGACTCCATAAACCATGTGCCACTTATGCCCAGAACAGGATTGTGCGTTCACCACACCAGACCAGAGATATGGATTGGGTCTAAATTGGGCACTTCCTAAGATTTACCTTCGCTTGACCCAATTATTTTTAAAATAGAGGTAAGTCACTAGACCTTAAGATAAACTTGAAAATGACGATGAACAGCAATACCTCAACAAAGCTAAGACAGTGGAATAAGATCTACATAGCTCTGTCTTCTATTTATTTAAAACATTTATAACCTGTCCGACAAAGCAAGATCTGGAGTGGGGGCAGAGTTACAGATCACTTAGGCACAACACAATAATTTTTCTCATAATGCAAGCATGCTTGATAGGCAGGAAATTCCTGGATCTTTCCAGGACAGAATCAAGAGGGGCCCCAATCCTGCTTACACCAGACGCGGGTCAGGCTCTCCGGGAGGCCCCAGTGGTCCACCTGGCAGGCGTAGACGTCCCCCTCCCGCGGGACGAAGGCCAGGTAAGAGAACTTGCGGAAACTGTAGTCCACGCTGGAGAGGAACCCCGTCTCCTGCACGCCCCGGGAGACCACCTGCCCGTTCTTCAGCCAGGTGATGTTCAGCACTGGGGGGGAGAACTTGTCCACGAAGCAGATGAGCACGTTGGGGTCCCCCAGTTCCACGGGGTCTTCGGGGTACAGAGTGGCCGAAGGAGGAACTGAGAAGATGGACAACGTTAGTGACTTTCTTAAGAGAGAATCCTGAGCCTTGATTCCTCCCCCCCCCTCCCCATCATCCCCAATGATCCTCACGGTCCCTGGACACAATTGGCAGCCCCCCCCTCCCCGAAAGGCGTCTCCCTGGAGGTTTCCTCAAGGCTGCTGTTCCCCTGCGGCTCCATTTTCAGCAACTGTCGGAAGGGAGGAGCCTCTATCTGGCCCTGTTGAGCAACTTATGTGGAGGTCCTGAAACGGTTTATCCTGGCCTGTTCATTTCTGGACCCCAAGGCAGAAGGCGGGAATTGATTTCATTTGCAGAAGTCACCCCCTGCGCCACCTCCTTCCCCACATCCTGCTGTTTGTATTCTCCCTGGATATGTAGGAATGTCTTGACCCAGGGAGGGGGGGGGGAGTGTCCTCTAGCTAACTGTGCAGGGCAGAGCCCTCATCCCAGGAAACAAGAATTACAGGATCAAAAATATTGAGTTTCATGCATAACATATTCCCCCTCCCCGCCTTAAGATTAGCAAAGGTTGGTGCTGCTGGGCATTTGGGATTTCTCACAGAGGTGTAAGACTCTGGGGAAAAATCCAGGTAAACCCAAGAACTGTTGTGCAACCCCCCCCCCCCCCCATGGCAATTCTACAAGGACTTTCTCTTGTTTAAAGCAGCTGGGTTTGGGGGCTCATTGAGGTGGGGATGGGGGGGCAAACTGAGCGGATAGCAGTCCCTGGCCTGGCTCATGGGTCTCATAACATGAGTGGATGATGGTGGAGGGGGTGGGTGGATGGCTAGGCTGAGCACAAGGCCTGTTGTGGGTGGAGGGCTTCTCCCCGTTTCAGACTGGGGCTGGGACTCCCCCCTCCAGCCCAGTCTCTCTAAGCCCCTGAAGGCGCTCTGCACACACACACACACCCCGACCACTGCTGACTAAATTGCTGGGATGTGAGTGTCTGTCAAGTCAAGAGATCTCTGCCCTTTGGATGGGTGTCTCTGAGGCATGTGAGGAAAGGGGGGGTGTCAGGGGGGGGGCTGTGTCCAGCTAAAGTGGGGAGGTGGGTCCTCCTTTCTTGGTACCGTTCTGGGCCCGGGTCCAGTTGCTGCGCTTCCTCATGACCTCCAGGTTGTTCTTCATGATGGCGATGTTGCCCAGGGCCCCCTGCGTCTCGTAAGTGCTGCTGCTCCCAATCTCTGGCAGCCTCCAGACGTTGCGCTTCTGGGCCCAATCCACGTGGAGGATCTCCTCCTGGTTGAAGGCCAGCAGGTCCTCCCCGCCCTCTTGCCCTGAAGGGAGGGTCTCGTGGAAGAAGTCCAGCCCCGTGAAAGTGGCCTCCACTGGAGGGGGGGTTTGAAGTGGGAAAAGAAGAAAAAATACACACAGAGAGAGAATGATCTGGCCTTCTGGCCACCCTTCCAGACACCCTCAGTCCACCACCGGAAAGACAAGCCAAAGACCTCTGGGCTGAGGGACGCGCGTGTTTGTCTCTCTCTCTCTCTCTCTCTCTCTGTGTGTGTGTAAAGGGAGAGGAGGGCAGCCCCCGCCCCCCCGAGACAGCCCTCCCTCTTCCGCTGGGCCTGGCCCACCTGGCCGGGCTGTTGTCGGCAAGGCAGGGAGCGGGGCACCTCTTTCCTCCCCAATCCTTCCCTCAGGCCAAAGTCAGCTGCGGCGCCCCGAGAGCCTCCTTCCCACCGGTCTACTCAGAAGGAAGTCCCCTCGGGGTCAGCGGGGCTTCCTCCTAAGGGCGCAGCTCGAGGGCACCCCCTCAGGACCACCGCCCGCGAATGGAAAGGGGTCGGGAAGGTGGCGAAGAGCCCAAGAGGTGGGGGGTGTTCTGGGGGGGGGGGAAGAGAGAGGGCGGCGGGGCCGGGGGGGGACTGTCCTCTCCCTTCCTCCCAATCCTCTCGCCTCTTCTTCTCCTCCTCCCCGTCAGTGGCGGTTCCAGAGCTTCCCTCTGCCCCGGGGCAGCATCCGTCCATTCCCGCCCCCTCCGCCCCGGTATCCCCTTTCTGTGCTCACCCCAAGTTCCTCCCCAGTTGCTCCCCCCTCCCCCTCCCCCTCCCTCCCTCCCTCCCTCCCTCACCTTCCACCGCCCGGGCGAGCGGCAGGGCCAGGAGGGCGAGCAGGAGCGCCCGGAGGCGCAGGTGAGGGGCTTCGCTCAGGCCCGGGAGAGCGGGGTGCGCCATCGAGGGTCTTCCGGGGCCGCGAGAGGCGGGCAGGTCGGCGGGCGAGCGAGAAGCGAGGAGCCGGAGCCCGACGGGGCGAGGACGGGGTTCGAGGGTCCGGCTCCGCAGGCGCAAGTGCCCGGGGGAGGATCGTGCCGGGGGTATGAGCCGTCGGGGGGGAGGAATCCCCCCTCAGTGGACTGACCCAATGGGAAAAAGGCTCTGGCGCTGACCAGCCGGTTGCCAGGCAGATCTGCCCCGCCCTCGGGCCTCAGCAGGCGAGTTCCTCAGCTCATCTGGCCGATCCGGACGCTCTCTGGACTTCCCTGCCTGGAGACTCATGACGTTTGCCTGGCTCTCAGGGCTGATTGGCCCCTAGGGCGGAGGGGGCGGTGCTTGGACGGCCAAGAGTTCTATCCCCCCCCCCCCCAATAGGGTGGGGACCGAGCCGTGGACGTCCCGGTCAGAACTTTGGGGGCGAACGTCGACGGGGCTGTAGCTTCTGAGGGATCGCGTCTGAGATGGGCTTTGGGATCCTGCTCGTGGTGGGGATGATGGGATTGGTCGTCCTGACCTTTCCCCCAGTGGCGGAGAGCGCGGCGGAGCCTCCAGGTAAACGCTTATTCCCGTTTGTGTGTCTGTGTCTGTGTCTGTGTGTGTGTGTGTGTGTGTGTGTGTGTGTGTGTGTGTGTGTGTGTGTGTGTGTGTGTAGTGGGGGAAGGGTGAGAGCAGCGGGGGGGGGGAAGGAAACCATGCACAAGACCCCCGCCGCCGTCCCCAGACGCTGGGCAGTTAAAGGTAGGTCGGGCAGGTTGGTCAGGACGAGGAAGGCGGGGAAGAGGGCAAGGGTCACCCAGTCGTTTCTCCCGTCGTGAACCCTCGGCTTCAGGGTGGGGGACCAAAGGACCGGGGAGGCGGTGGGCGAAGGGGGCGCGGAGGAGGAGAGGCCGGGAGCGCGGCTTTGGCCGGGGCCTCCGCCTCTCCTACGAGGCTCATCGACGGCGGCAGCAAAGGAGCGCCCCCGAGAAGCCCTCCTCCATCACCCCCACCCAGAGGGGTCCATGGAAAAAACGGCTCTAGGTCTGACCAGCCCGATGCCCGGCAAACCTGCCCCCTCCGCCCCATAGGGAGCGTCAGCTAAGATCCGTGGCGTAAACCTGAAACTTCTACAGCGCTTTTATTCACTGAAAGCGACAAAAATTATAAATGAATAAATAGGAAAAAAAATGCTGATTTAAAAGGCAGCAAAGATTAGAGAATTGTTTGACGTTGCACTGAGATCATTTTGCCTGTTGGCAACAAAACAGGGAAAAACAAGAGATCTTTTCCAGATTTGGAATCAGTGAATCATTTTGGTAATTCAAATCAGTTATTTCTGTGGATTTAAAATTCATCAGAAATGTTGTGATAATCATATTTTGGCACTAGGATTCTTTTAATGTTCTTTTTCAGCTGTACTCTAATGATAAATATGAAGCGTTCATTATGAGTACAATCTGTTCCTATTCTTGTTTTGCCAGAGAGAATACATTTTCTCTATCTCCAATTAACTAGTCTATTTCATTTCTATATTGCCAGTCTGATGATATCCAGGTGTACAGTCATCTGTTTGGTTGCTCGAAGCAAGTACAGTATTTGCAATAAACAGATGGTTGGTTTCATAGAACTTTGAGTTGGATTGTTTCTGATTCCAGGGCCAAATTCTCCAACAACATTTGGCTCTACTTGGTTTCCTCCGTTTGCTTTTCAGTCACATATGAATATCATAAACTCACTGGGGGTGTGAAGCTTGTAAAACCATGTCTTGAATATCTCACTTCCATTGAGAGCTGTATTGAGGTTGCTCTAAGTCAGTTCTGACTTGACAACACATAACATAAAAACAGGTATGTGATCAATTCCCTCCTGGATTCTTGCATAAAAGCTTTCCGTTTCCTCCTGTTCAACATCTGTAGTTGGAGTTTAGACTTGAGTGACGGTTATGTTGATATCGTTTTTCCCCAGAAACTTGAGGGATATTATTTGGTCAAGATCTTGCATTATAGCCCCTAACTGCTCGTGCTACAGCCTGCCTCAGGCGTGACTATGAATCCATTCACATTCATTCACAGTGTCGTCTCACCCAGAAACTAGGGTCTGTGTGATGTAAGTGGTCACCCAGAAAACAGGAGGGGGGGCTCTTGTTGGTTGCTTGTAGTTCCACAAACTGCTCTGTAGGTGGCTCCCTTTCGAAGATGTGCCAAACACGGATTTAAAAGACTTCATCCTGCAGTTTCCTTATCTAGTTATCATTAAGTTTTTTGGGGTTGGGTGGGGGGACTCTGGCCCCGGGAGACCCGCTCCCGTTCTTAACCCGGAAGACGAAGGCGTTGTCCCGGGAGCGTTCCTCACGGGAGGAGAGCTGTTCAAAGACGAAGCGGTGTCTGGGCAAGAGGCGTTGCTCCCTCTGAGCCTGCGCTGCTTTTCTGTGCGTGCGTGTGCATGCGCGGCTTGTGGGCCGAGGGACGGGGGGGGGGGACGTGCGTTGCCAGAGACCCCCCTTTGGGCGGGCGGGTGTGAGCTCCCTGGGCTGGTCCGTCTGCACCGGTTCCAAGCGATCCCACGCTTCGGACCCAAGCGGAAGGAGGCTCCCTTTCAAGAAGGGGGAGGATCTCTGGTGAGGAGTGGGGCGGGAGGGGGGCCGGGAGACGGACTCTGGGCTGATTCCCATTGCCTGCTCCGTGATGGGACCAAGTGTTAATTAAAAAACCCTCCCTCCCAAACCGGTGGTATTTCCCGCCCCTATCCCCTAGCCTTTGCAGTCAGTATTCGAGGCCCCTCCATCTCTTCTGAGTTTGCCATTTCCCCTTTCCTTCGCCAGCCCCTCCTTCCTCCCCCCCTCGGGTGTGTGTGTGGGGGGGGGGGGAGAGGGGCGCAGGGAGGGGTCTTAAGAGACTTAAGCTCTGGGACGCCCCCCGAGGATCACCTGCGCAGGCACAGAGCACCGCCCTGGCGTGCATGCGTAGAAGCCAGGATGATTGAATCCCCTTTCCGGGACCTCCTGCTCCCTCCGTGTCCCCTCCCCTCCCCCTTCCCGTTTCTCCCCTCCCCTCCCCTCCCCCCTGCCCCATTTCCTAGTTGCCTGGGTGCAAAGGTCCCCCTCTTGAGCCCTTTCCTTCGCCAGCCCCTCCTTCCGCCCCCCCTTGGGTGCGTGGGGGGCGCAGTGAGGGGCGCAGTGAGGGGTCCCCCCTTCCCTTCTGGTGACCCCCCATCTCTCTTCTCTCCCGCCCCCCACCAGCGCATTTCCTGTACCAGGCGACCTCCGAGTGCTCCTTCCAGTCCAACGGGAGCGAGGCCGGATCGGGGCCATCTCCTCCTCCTCCTCCTCCGCACGTGCGCTTCCTCGACCGCTACTTCTACGACCGGCAGGAGTACGTGCGCTTCGACAGCGACCGCGGGGAGTTCGAGGCGGTCACGACCCTCGGGGAGCCCGACGCCCGATACTGGAACAGCCAGAAGGACTTCCTGGAGGCCAAGCGGAGAGAAGTGGATTCCTTCTGCCGGCACAACTACGGTGTTGTGGAGAGCTTCGCCTCGGGGAGGAAGAGTAAGCGGGTGCCCGGCTGGAGGGCAAGCGGGGCAGGAGGGAGCGTGAACAGGGAGGGAGGGGGGCCAGAACTGTGGGGCCCGCCGGCAGCCCCCTCCGGACAAGGGAAGGGAAGGGAAATAAGGGGCGGGAGGAGCTCCTTTCTTACCACTGTGGACCGGACAGAAGTGATCTATTCATTTATTTCTCTAGTCATTTATTTATTCAATATAAATACCACCCATTGAGCAAAATGTTACTGTGGCCAGTGTACAACGAATTAAATTAAAGTAAAATAAATTGAATTAATTGAATTTAATTTAATCGTTATACATGGTATTCTGACGCCATTTAACAATGTTTGCCATGGTATTATTCTCTCTTTTGTCCGAAGCAGTGGGCCTGTCCGAAAAAACTCAGACTGAAATATAACAGTTGTTCTTTAAGGCGCCTCCATGTTCTTGCCTTTTTGTTTATAGTTTTGTAGATGTCTTTTTTTACCTGTAAGGCTTGCACAGATTAACTCGGCTACCTCTTCTACAATGAAATAAATATTCTTTATTACAATAGCAATAATCTTAGAATGGCAGAGCTGGGAGGGACCCTCTGGACCATCCAGTCCAGCCCCTCTCAAGGAGGCCGAGTGGGGGAATCGAACCCCCAACCTCTGGCTCCGCAGCCGGAGACCTCAACCACCGAGCTGTCCAAGGGAGGGAGTACATCATCCTAGACGTTGTGTTACACGGACAGGTGCTTTTATTTTGTGTGGGAGCCTGGACAGCCTCAGCCTTCTCCAAACACCCAGAGGGAGACACCTGGTCCTTATGGAGGCTTCTCTCTCTCTCTCTCTCCTCACGTCACCCAGTTTGATTAAGAATCCAGGGAAGGTTGCATTTATGAGCTTTATCAGCTTATAAGCTTTTGTGGGGATGGGGCGGATTGAAGGAGAGACTGGAGAGCTCAGTGGTTGAGGTCTCTGGCTGTGGAGCCAGAGGTTGGGAGTTCAATTCCCGCACTGGGTCTCCTTGAGAGAAGAGCCAGCCTGGGTGGCCTTGGGCCAGCTGCACAGTCCCAGAAAATGCCCCCAGAAGAAGGGAAGGGGAAACCACTTCTGTGTACTCTCTACCTAGAAAACGCTGTCCCCATCACAGATTGTGGTAAGAATTGACTTCATGGCATATGATGATGATGATGATGATGATGATGATGAGAAGGATTAACCCTTCCTGGTTGGTATACCCTTTGAAGATCTCCCTTGCATGACTATTAAAACAATCAACCAACATAAACACAACTAGTAAAGGTTAAAAAAACCCCTTAATTTCCATTAAGAGAGACAGGGATAATGAAGCAAGAGGCCCTCAAGGCTGTGATATCCAGACTGCAGAGCTGCCAGAGAGATTTGGGGCTAAGACATCATTCCATGGTAGCCTTTTCTCTCTTTTTTCCCCCTTCCGTTTTCTCTCCAGTTCAACCCACGCTGAAGATCGCCCCCTCAGAGAGCTCTTTGGCCCAAAACATTTTGCTGATTTGCACTGTGGACAAATTCTTCCCCTCGAAGATCAAAATCACCTGGTTCCGAAACGGGAAGGAGGAAGACGAGGCCCGAGTGTTCACCACGGACCTGATCCGGAACGGGGACTGGACCTTCCAGATGGCGGTGATGCTGGAGGCCCAGCCGGAGCGGGGAGACGTCTACACCTGCCAGGTGGAGCACGCCAGCTTCCCGGAGCCCGTCACCGTCCAGTGGGGTAAGAAACGAACTGAAGTCCAAACCCACATCCCTCTCACCCATCCTGGCCACCATCCCGACTTCCTCATCTTCTGCAACCGAGTGTGGCCCCTCCCAAAAAAGGAGCAGCTGTCACTCAACCATCTTTTTTTGTCCTCCATAAGCTTTCATGGTCTGTTTTGGGTTCCCTTGTTTCTGCAGAAGCCCAGTCGAAATCTGCCCGGACCAAGATGTGGACGGGGGTCGTGGGCATTGTGATGGGGGTGGTCTTTGCAGCTGCCGGGATCTCTTTCTACCTGAAGAGCAAGAAAGGTGAGGGGAAGGCCTGGGCTAGAGAGGGACGGACGGTGGGGATCAGGCCCTGGAGAGTACCTGAAACAGGGCCCCCTCCACATGACGCTGACATGGCCTGAGTCCATTTGCCACCAGGTCCAGAAGCCCCACAGGGGAGAAAGAGGGCACCTCCCTCCCTGCCACCATCCTCTGCCTCAGGCAGATGGGAGCTGTAGTCCGGCAATACTTTGGATCTGGAGCTGAACTTTGTCCGTGGCTTCCTTAAGGGCACCTTCAGCTTCCCTGGAAAGCAATGGAAGGGATTTAGTGGTTGTGCTGATTCACTCTGGTCCCTGAAGGGTGGGGGAGCAGGAGGGGGCTGTATTTTAACATACTTTTTGAGCAAGAAGGAACATTTTTACTACCCACTCTTTTTTTTCCAGGTCAAGCCATACCTCAGCCTGCAGGTAATGTTTCTCTTTGCTCTTCCACATTAAAACCTTTCCTTCTGGATGCTAGGGGTCCCCCCCCCCCCCCCGCAGTAGCCCCTGTCTGTCCTTTCCAGCCTTTCCGAGTCAAAAACAGGGTGAGCAAAATTTCCCCAAGAAAGCTATTGGCCAGGGTCCCTCATTGGGATTTTTTGCTTGGGTGTCCGTGAAGCCCCTTAAGCCAGGGTGTTGAAGTCCAGCCAATTAACAAGGTGCCCAGAGGTATGCCTGGTCACAAGCCAATCACGCCACCAGGTCCATGATTGGCATCTTGTTCACAAGCTGCAATTTCCCACCATGGCACACATGATCTCACTTACCCCAGAGCAAAACCTTGACAGAATTGGGGCCAGTGCGTTCTCCCCCCCACCCCACCCCCCATTCTCTACACATAGACTCGGGCTTCATCCCATAGCATAGCTGTGGATGGGCAGCACAGTTTCCCATCTTGGAGGGTGTTTTTTCCTCCCTCCGTCTCTCCATATCTCTTCCCTTCTCCGATGCACTTTGAGCAGCCTCTGTGACCAACTCAGTCCGTCCTTTAGCTGTCCGGTTACTAACCTGGTCCAGAAAGGATGAAGGGAAACCGAGCTAGGCAGAGAACATCAAAAGGGAGTCCAGGGGTGCCACCAACTCTGGCATCGATTTATCATTAATTCCATTTATTTTATTTCTGTGCCCCGTTTCTGCAATAAATGCAAGGGCTCGAGACAGTTCAGAATAATAAATGGTTAAGTGTGTTTTTTTCACGCAAGAGCTGATGCTGTATTTTCTTCCACGGTGGAGCTTTTCTCTTCCTCCGGAGGCTGGGCCTTAGTGTTGCTTTGGTTAATTGATTATTTGTCCCTAAAAGGACAATTTGGAACATAGGCGTTCAAGGCAGGGAATCCTGAGGCCAGCCTTTCCTTTCCTTTCCTTTCCTTTCCTTTCCTTTCCTTCCTTCCTCCCTCCCTCCCTCCCTCCCTGCCTGGAATTAATTTCCATTTTTCTCTCTTTTCTCCACTCTCAGTATTCAAGTGGGTAGGATTTTTATTTTATTTTATTCTCTCCCTTCCTCTTTCCGCAGCACTCATGAGTTAGACTTCACGGCTGTCTCTGGATCCCAAGCCGAGGAGAAGAAGCTTCTCGCTGTTTTCAATCCCACCCCCTCCTGCCACCAGGGACTCTCTTTCCTTACAGAGAAGATGCAAACTTTGAAAGAGGGCATGGAAGGAATGGAAGAAGACAACCACAGACATCCTGACCCTTCCCCCCACCCCGCCCCCAACCTTTTCTTCCAAAGCATCACCTCTTGCCTGCGTTACTGAGGTCAGCTCTCTTTTACTGTATGGTAACCTTAAGCATGAGTGACCTGGAAAATGGTTGATCAGCTGTTGGAAACTGAAGGTCATGGCCTCCTTGATGGAGTCTATCTGTCTCACCTTCAGTCTTCCACTTCTCCTGCTACCTTCAACTTTTCCTACCATGGTTGCTTGCATCGAGAAAGCAAAATTGAAGGTGGTGCTTCAGGGTATTTTATTTTATTTTTCTTCTGTCAGCATCTGTTTTGTGGATTACCAGTCATCAGAGCCTGCACATTTTTAAAATCCCCTAGTATGTTTTGTACGGATGGCTAACCCCTTTTCTGAGTTTTCCTGATCTGCACTTTTAGAACAATAAAGATGCTTATCTGTAAAGTCACTCTGTTCCTCTTGAATTTTTATTTATTTATTTATTTATTGTATTTATATCCCGCCCAATTGGTCCGCTGACCACTTGAAGGTTGTTGCCTTTCCTGTAAAAGAATCATACAAACCCACACACAAGTTTTGGGCTCCTGCTGACTCCGGCTGGACCTGTTCAATGTGACTCAGTCCCTTGCTGTGCTAATTATTCACCGAGGCCTTGTCATAACTGGGTCGAAACGATTCCAAGCAGTAATTGAACCATAAAGTGAAAAATAACCAGGAGTCTTGAGGCATCTGAGAGGCTAACTAATTCGGCATCAGCTTCCAGAGAATATAGCCCACTTCTTCAGATCCATGCATAATCCGTAAAAGACCCAAAGAAGGACAAATTCATCATCATCACCGTCCCAAGTACATATTGCTGACTTTCCCAGAAAATGCTGGGTGAAACCATGTGTTGTGTCAACAACAGGTGTGTGTGTGTTGAATCCACACTATGTTAGGGGTCTTGGAACAGAGGGAGTAAGAGGTGGCCGGTGGCTGAGCCCCTCCTGAAATCATCGGGCAAAAGGGATCCAAGATTCCTGCGTAGCTCCTGCAGTTGCTCCTTCCCAGGGGTGACTGAGCCCGCAGTCCATCCTGTGGCACATTTACTTGGGAGTAAAGGAACCCTGAGTGGGAAGGCATGGAGGCAAGCAGGCAACTCCTAGGCGAATGAACCGCTGCCGATTCAGCTCCATCCAGGCTGAGAAGGGCGGAGAAGGAGCCGCCCTTGGCTCTTCTCAATTAGTTTCCTCTTCAAAAGGATCTTTTAAAAAAATCCAGGGAAGCTCTGTGGTAATTACACAATACAAATGAGGATGAATATGACACCATTATTAGACACTTAAAAAAACAACCCGTGTCTGAGTAATTATTTCGGCTGGTTAAATGCTGTGGTGCTTATGTGTGTGTGTGGTTTTATTGGGGGGGGGGACTTGGGAGGGAGCTAGGAAGTGAGGGAGGAAGGGAGGGAGGGAGGGAGGGAGGGAGGAAGGAACGAAGGAACAAAAACAAAAAAAGTGAAATATGTGGTGGGGATAGGAGAAACAAGAGGACATATTTTTTTAAAAAAAAATCAGTGTCATCTAATGCAGTAGATTCCTTTCGATTTGATTGCTTTAGCTCACTCACTGTATATTATGGATGGGCCCAGAGCCCCACTCTTAGGAGGGCCCTCCTCCTATAGAACGCCTTGGGTCAGAGGAGAAATTAAAAGGGGGGGGCACTCTCCCCCTTTCGATATTGGGGTGGCCCAAACCTCAAACTCCTTCCCTTTGGGGCAAACATCAGTGGCACCAGGATTTTGCTCTGAACTTTCATTCCCCCCACCCCCACACCCAGGATGCGCTTTCACCTCCGTGACCCTGTCTGGGCCCCTTCATGAGCATCCTTCCCAGGCTTTGTTCACGGAAGGCTCCCAGAGCGCCCAATTTCAGCCCCTGGACAGCAGCTGCAGGCGGCGTGCAAGGGGTTAAAAAGGGAGACCGTCTCTGTAGAGAAGGGGAGGAGAAAGGAGGTTGGAATCATATTTTCTCTTTGCACACCTTCATGTAAGGAACGTCTCTCCCCCACCCCAAATTCCCTCTGGCAGGGGGCCAAACATGAGGAAGGGTGCAGGAGGAGTGAGTTTGGAGTTCCAAAGGGAAGTGTGGGCGAGAGCCTCAGTGCAAAAAGGCCCCCCAACGCATTGGACATCTCTACAGACTCCCTAGATAACAGGGGGTCTCCTGGAGGGGTGGGCAGACACACTTTGGCAACATTTTAGGCTGAACTACTACAGCATGGTTTGCATGGGGCTGCCCTTGAAGACGGTTTGTATTGGAATTGTTATCCATTCAACATGCAAATTAATGCACGATCACCTCAGAGGAAAGAAGTGCTTGTTGATTAACACGCTGAGTAATTTGCAGGATCCCCTGCCCCTCCTTGACCAAGTAACGAACACAAGGTGAAGATCCAGATGAAACCCACATCGAGGAGGAGAATAAGAGGCTGGTCACGAAGGACAAGGAGAACGTGCAGAAGTTTCTTGCCGAGGAGGCTGAGAAGATCAAGCAGGTCACAGAGGAAGCGGCTCAACTGAGCAAGGCGGCGCGGGAAGCTGCCCGCCTGCATAAATGTGCCAAGGAGGACCTGGCCGAGCAAGGGGCCCTGGCTGAGAACATCCTGAAGGAGGAGATGCAAGCAGTCCCAGAAGCTGCCCAGCTGAAGGTGGAGGCAAAGCCGAAGGCCTCAGCCCAGGAACTGGCCAGGAAAGTCCAAGAGGACCAGGAGCAGGTACACCTCCAGCTGGTGGAGGAAAGAGAGGGCTTCCCAAAGATCCCGAAGAGGTGACAGCTGGAGAAGAAACCCCTTCTCTGTCTTCAGCTGCATCAAAGCCTTCCTTTCAGGCACCACAAAGCTCAGGGACCTCTCGGAAGAAGGAGGCTTGTTTGAGCTCCTTCTGGTGTCCACCCTGTTTCTCTCAGCCGTGTGGCTGAGAGAACCTGTTTTTGTTTTACTGTTTTAAACTTCATTCATATTAGACATGGATAATGGGACTTCTGGCCCCATCAGAGAGGAGCATAATCCGTTCTCTTAATGGCTCAGCAGGGGAGGCCTAGCACAGCTTGGAGCTGAAACTGAATCAATCAAGTCCCCCAAAATAGGCACTCACCCCAAGGCATAGATACACCAGCTTAAAAGTAATTACTCAGACGCTGCTTTAAGGTAAAAGGAAAGAAGATCTTGACTCACTGGCCATAGCTTGCAAACTGCAGGCTGAAGCCTGATTCAAAAAGTGGCAAGAGTGAATAACCAATATCAGGTACTTCAGAGATGAGCAAAGAAGGATAAAAGAAAAGTAAGAATAGTAAAAAGCAAAAAAACCAGTTTCTCTCAGACTGCATGGCTTGAGGAAACAAACATGGTGGACATGAGGAGATCCTCAGCAGAGCATCCTACCTCTATCTTGTCCCAAAACCTTCTGGAACCTGTGTGTCCTAAAAAACAAACAAAAAAAAAAAACAACAAAAACAATTTAAATGAGAAACAAAGGCTTTAGTTAACTGGTCAACAGGAGAGGACTAACTACCCAGCATGCAATATAAACATTCTCCTTCCTCTCCCGTGATCATGCACTAAGATTGCATGTCGATTTGCTAAATAAACTCTAATTCATTCATTCATTCATTCATTCATTCATTCATTCTTTCTTTCTTTCTTTCTTTCTTTCTTTCTTTCTTTCTTTCTTTCTTTCTTTCTTTCTTTCTTTCTTTCTTTCTTTCTGGCATCTGGGCAACTGAATCTCCACCCTTTCCCAAAAGAGAGTCGGGCCCTTGTTCCTCGTTTGTTGCTTTTATAGGGCGGGTGTGTGTATGTGTTTGCTGCCTTTTGCGCCCTTCATTCTGTCACCCCTTCCCTTTCAGGCCCACCCTTGCTAAGGGCCCTCCTTCCCCCCCCCCCAACTGGATGCTCAGAGGGGCCCAAAGGCATGCATGAGGCGGGGGCGGCGGGGGTGGGGAAGGGCAGCTGCCTCGGTCCCTTGGTTGAGGGTGTCGGAAAGCGAAGCGGCTTTGTTTTGCTCCCTCCTGAGCGCAGTTCCTCTCTTGGATCGGGCCCAGCTTCCCCGTTTCATTTCCAGGAACGCTGAAGGCAGCTTCGTGCGTGGGGAAGCGAAACCTGAGCAACCCGCCCTCCCCCGCTTTGGCTTCCCCTCCGCTGCTGCTGCTGGTGGAGGGAGGGAGGGAGACCTCAAGGAAGAGAAGCAGGTGGGGGCGGGGCAGGAGGGCCCCCGGCCTTTGGGCCCAGAGGTTCCGCTCCTAACCCCCCCCCCCGACACCAAATAGCGGGAAGCAGGGGAAGCGGGTCTTAATGACACCAGCGTCGGGGGGGGGGGGGGAGAGTGTGTCCGAGGGGGTGGGGTGGAGGGGGGAGGGGAAGGTTTCCTTCTTGCTGGCTGGCCAGGGAGTTAAAGGCTAGCGGTGGGGCCTCATGGGGGCGATTCTGTGGCGCACCCCCTCCCACCCCCGAAGTCAGTCTCTGGAGCTTCACCGGCAGGGTCAAGCCGGCCTCTGAGCGCACCCAGCTGGATTGGGGAGTTTCGAAGGAATGCGGATGGGGTTACGGAGGGGAGCGATCCGGCCAGTCGCAGCCTTCGCCGCCAGATCGGGGGGCGCTCCCGAGGACCCCTCGGGCCTTCCGGTCAAGCCAGTTCGCTGGCCCCACTCCCCTAATCTAGATGCAGTTAATCTATAGCACTCTGCACATGCGCTTCGGAAAAACCACATTGTGGGGCCAAGGGCTTGGCTGCTGGGCGAGATTCCCCAGGCGAGGGGTCTCTCCTGGCGGTCTCTGAGCCTTTGCCCTCCGCCAGAGGGCGCTTGGCCCGGCCGGTTCCTTTTACTCTCCCCGCCCGGTATTTGTCTTGGACTCGTTCCCGGATGCGGGGCCACCATTTCCCCCCGGATGACGCGCCTCTTTGGCTGAACCACAGGCTCACGCCTTGGGTGCCAAGCCTTTGCACTTTGCACACGCTCTGAGGCGTCCGTGTGCGCAGGGAACGTCAACCGAGGGCTGGGTTTCCGGGGCGAGAGTTAATCCAGACCGAGAGGCGTCTATTCTAGAAGAATAAGTTCATTAAAAGTAAACGCGAAGGGTAGAAAGATACAAAACAGCGAAGCTTCAAAGGTTTCAGAGTTCAAGGCAAAAAGCCTTAATGACGCTACAAAGAAGCTAGAAGAGAGGAAACGCTGCTCCTTCGGATCTAGGGCTTCAACAGGCACGAACCCATGAACCCGGTCAAGCTCGGCGCTTACACGTCAGAGTCAAAACTGGCTCTCCTTCCATTCTTGGAGCCGCTTTCCTCTCTGTCTTAGAGAGGAGCGGGTCTGTTTCCCGCCACAGCTCCCATCGCCCCCACCTCTTCCGGAGTCTTAACACTCTCCCTGCATACTTCAGGCATCTCTGTTTTGGGGGCTTATCCCTCCCCTTCGGCTGGTTTGCCTGTTCCGTGAGAACCTGGCAACACGCAACGCCAAAGAGGGTCTTTGAAACGCATTAACCTGCAGGTTTGCAGGAGACTGCCTCGAAGGCACGAAGCCACTGGCTTGGCCTATTTTGCACTTAAGGGGGTGGGGATGATGGGGGCTCCCCTCCTTTGATATGACACGTGGAGCTGTTATCCTGGTTCTCTGGTTCTGAGAACACCTTTGTGTAACTTTTGTCTGTGTCTGGAGTTGTCCTCACAGGGTGTCTCATGTCCTTCTGTTCACATCTTCTCCAAAAGATAACTTTATTAAAAGGAAATGGCAAAAAAGGGTTAAGCTTTTAAGTTGCATTCATGGTGCAGCACAAGCTACAGAAAAAGGCTTCCAGCTAAGGTGCTGCTATTTTCCAGTTAAATCTAACGGCGGTGATCCTCTCATGATGGCTGTTCTCTTAGGTGATCATCAGGAGGTGTTCCGAGCAGGAGATGCTTCCCTCTCTCCCGCTGGAAAGGTGCTCGTGCTCCATCTATGCTCCTTCTCTCTCTCTTCCACCCCCTTCCACCCCCTCCCAGCTGTCTGGAGTCTTTGCAAGGAACAGAAAGCGCAAGGAAATGGTGAGGGTCTCCATCATCCTGGGAAGGTGAGAGCCACTTCCTACCTGCAAATCATCAGACCTGTGAATCAGCAACCACCTGCTAATCGGAGCATAAAGAGGCCCTTCATTTTCGATCTATTGTTCCGACTTTAGGAACTCTATCCTTCCTAATTCTGATTTTTTAAAATTTTATTTCTAAAACCTCCCCAACTAAACTTAGCTGTTTGAGGTGAATCAACTGGACTTACTGTGGATTTTGTCTTAATTTTTTAAAAAATGTGCCATACGAATTGGTTCATTGCTTCATCTTCCGACCCTAATATTCCACCTTTGTTAGTTTTGGGGGGAGGGGGAGTGCGTGCAGAGAGGGCAGAGAAGAGGGTGTAGAAGTGGGAAGGGGGAATTGACAGGGGGGCGTTGTGCTTATGGCCATGTCAATGGGGCAGTCAGCTCTCCCCCATTCTTGTGCAAACACCTTCACCCCATGCCTTCCCGGTCCCATCGTGGGCTACGAGGGAAGAGGCAGCCATCAAAGAGAATAAAAGATCCTGATACAAAAATCATATTTGGAGTGGCAAACTTGTTAAGCTACCCTCAAGAACAGGTTGAAGAAGAACAAAAACCAAGTCCATCTGAACAAACCGTTTATTAAATTTGTTTTTGCATATTAAAAAAGGCAGGTAAGAAAGACAGCGCTAAGACTGCACGGATCCCACGGGACCGATTTCAAGAAGAAAAGAGATTATTTCTCCCACTTGGTGCAGACTTTGTGACTCTGGCTTCTCTTCTCCTTCCTGAGGAGGCTGGCTGAGGGAAGGGCAGAGGCAGGAATCAAATAATTGAGGATTCATCCCTTACAGGGCAAGGAGCCGAAGTGAGCAATCCTGTCGCTAAAAATGGGAGGCAGAGGTCAACGTTTAGTGGGAAGGAAAGGGCCAGGGGTGATGGTTTTTGTTAGCAGCTATTTTGGCTGGGGATATCGGATATTTGAACTTTCTTCAAAATGGAAGTCTCTCTCCTACATCAACTGCAACTGGAAAAATAAAAAAATAATTTTAAAAAGGGAATTAAGCCTTCTCTAGCCATGATTCTCACAGGGCCGGGGCTGTGGGTCTGCTCTGCCCCACTGAATTCCTTACCATGGCAAGGGGGCTGGACTCAGTGACCCTCAGGGGCCCCTTCTGGATCTCCAAAAGGGAATATTTTCACAAGAGGACTTTTACAGGGTCAAAAAAGCTCCTCTGCTCCTTGCTGTTAAAAATGAGGAATGTTCTGGGTTCAAAAGGAGGCAGAAGAAGCACCGGGTGACACTGGAGCAGTTGGGGAGAGAGGGCGCACCCAGTGGGTGAGGGTTAGTTTCTCAGGGGTGCCCCACCTCAGGGTTGCCCCACCAGGCCCAACTTTCACCTCACAAGAAGCAGAACAAGCTACAGGGAAAAGCTGTGGGGGAGACACCACTGGGTCCTTGCGGCTGACTTAGAGCAAGGGGGGGGTCTTTGTCAGGGTTGGGAGGAAGTGAGAGCCATGAGGATCTCCCTGGGGTGGCCTTCAGAAAAGGGGTGTCTCTCCGTTGCCCGATCACCTGGAAAGGAAGAAGAGGGACCTGTTAGGAGGAGGCTGTTTGTCCTGGTGTCCTCCCAGTGTTGCCTCTTAGCTCCTCTCCAGGTCAAAAGAACCAAAATCAGACAGTTTTAGGAGTCAGGAAAGGCCCTCCTGTCGCCTGTTAAACACCCTGCTTCCTTCCTGCGCCTCCTGCTCTACTGAGGATGCTCTCAGGGTCTCTCATTCGAGTCTCTTCCTGGCCTGCCTTTCTGTCTCACCTTCCTGAGGAGGAGACCTGGGTTTTGTCTCTCCTCTTCCCTGGAACACAAAGCAGTCTAGCCAGGATTAGAACTCAGGCTTTCCATTCTGGAGTGCCACTGTTATCAGTACAGCCCCAGCCTTGTCTGGGCAGAATCAGGCCCACCGACCCACCCTCCGGTCTATGTCACAGAGGCCCCCTTCCCTGGCACTCGGTCCACCCTGGGCGGTCACTTTCTGAATTCCGGAATTAAAAACAGGAGTTTTCAAGGGATTCGACTCACAAGCCAGCCCTGCTTCTCGGATGGTCGTGGTTCATCCTCAGGGCTTTGAAGAAGAAGACGGTGCCAACCACGATACCCAGAATGCCAATGGCCAAGCCCAGGCCACAGAGTATGTTCTCTGGCGTCTCTGCAACGGGAGTTGGCTCTTTTGCATCTGGGGGAAGGAACAAAATAGGGTAAAATATGGCAACGACCAGTTCATCTTGCAATTCTCTTGTTAGTGGCCTGGGCAGTGGGGGGGGGGATTGGGGGAGAGAAGCCAGGAGTTGTGACTCCTTCCAGCAGGAATTGATCTAGAGAACATTTGCCCCATCAATCTTGGACATCATTTTTCTCCTTCTTTCTGCCCATGAAAGGCTCTTCGTCACTTTCTTCCAGAAAAGACTCCATAAACCATGTGCCACTTATGCCCAGAACGGGACTGTGCATTCACCACACCAGACCAGAGATATGGACTGGGTCCAAATTGGGCACTTCCTAAGATTTACCTTTACTTGACCCAATTATTTTTAAAATAGAGGTAAGTCACCAGACCTTAAGGTAAACTTGAAAATGACGATGTACAGCAATACCTCAACAAAGCTAAGACAGTGGAATAAGGTCTACATAGCTCTGTCTTCTCTGTCTTCTATTTATTTAAAACATTTATAGCCTGCCCGACAGAGCAAGATCTGGGGTGAGGGCAGAGTTACAGATCACTTAGACACAACACAATAAATTTTCTCATAATGCAAGCATGCCTGATAGGCAGGAAATGACTGGATCTTTCCAGGACAGAATCAAGAGGGGCCCCAATCCTGCTTACACCAGACGCGGGTCAGGCTCTCCGGGAGGCCCCAGTGGTCCACTTGGCAGGCGTAGACGTCCCCCTCCTCTGGGACGAAGGCCAGGTAGGAGAACTTGCGGAAAGTGTAGTCCACGCTGGAGAGGAACCCCGTCTCCTGCACGCCCCGGGAGACCACCTGCCTGTTCTTCAGCCAGGTGATGTTCAGCACTGGGGGGGAGAACTTATCCACGAAGCAGATGAGCACATTGGGGTCCCCCAGTTCCACGGGATCTTCGGGGTACAGAGTGGCCGAAGGAGGAACTGAGAAGATGGACAACGTTAGTGACTTTCTTAAGAGAGAATCTTGAGCCTTGATTCCTCCCCCCCTCCCCATCACCCCCAATAATCCTCACGGTCCCTGGACACAATTGGCAGCCCCCTCCCCTCAAAGGCGTCTCCCTGGAGGTTTCCTCCGTGAGGCTGCTGTTCCCCTGTGGCTCCATTTTCAGCAACTGTCGGAAGGAAGGAGCCTCTATCTGGCCCTGTTGAGCAACTTATGTGGAGGTCCTGAACCGGTTTATCCTGGCCTGTTCATTTCTGGACCCCAAGGCAGAAGGCGGGAATTGATTTCATTTGCAGAAGTCACCCCCTGCGCCACCTCCTTCCCCACATCCTGCTGTTTGTATTCTCCCTGGATATGTAGGAATGTCTTGCCACGGGGGTGGTGGTGGTGGTGGTGGGTGGGTCCTCTAGCTAACTGTGCAGGGCAGAGCCCTCATCCCAGGAAACAAGAATTACAGGATCAAAAATATTGAGTTGCATGCATAACATATTCCCCCTCCCCGCCTTAAGATTAGCAAAGGGTGCTGCTGCTGGGCATTTGGGATTTCTCACAGAGGTGTAAGAGTCTGGGGGAAGCTCTGGGGAAACCCAGGAACTATTGTGCAACCCCCCCAATTGCAATTCTACAAGGACTTTCTCTTGTTTAAAGCAGCTGGGTTTGGGGGCTCATTGAGGTGGGGGTGGGGGGGGCAAACTGAGCTGATAGCAGTCCCTGGCCCGGCTCATGGGTCTAATACAGTGGTCAGGGAACAGGGATAAATTACCCCAAATGGGATAAAAATGAAAATCCTGGGGGTTATGAGGACGGTCCTGGCTGTGCGACCGTCCTCATTACCCCCAGGCATTTTATTTCCCATAATGTGTATACCTACAAGGACCTGACGCAATGCAGTGCAGCGTCAGGTCCTTGTGTATGCGTGCTTGCCTTGCTGATAGAGGCGGGGCCCGGAGGCACTGGAGGAAGCCAGGGAGCCAGTCCACATGCTGTACCGCTGCTGCGGGCGAGCTCCGCCAAAAGAAGAGGCGAAGAGAGCGCGCAACTTGGCAAGGAGGGGAGGTACCGCAGCCGGGCTCCCTCGCTCTCCACAGCGCACTACTACCACCGCCCCACCACACCACCTCCGCTCCCTTTTCTCTTCAGAGCAGGTCCGAAGGAGGGACAAACAGCCATAGGGGAAGGTTTCGGCTAGAGGCGACTCCTCATAGCTGTCCCTCGTTGCGCCGCGTTGAGCAACAGCAGCCGAAGAGTGAGCGCTGGGAAGAGTCTTTGGCTGTCGGCACCCAAAGTCCCCCCCCCAGCTCCTCCCGCGCTCATCGCTGCAGGCCATGTCTCTGTCAGGCTGCGCTTCCCCTTCGCCCTCACCTTAGAGCGCGCGGACTGGCGGGGAGGTGGGGTTGGGGACGGCGAGGGCGCGCACCCACGCGGCTCTACATGTCCAGCCTCACCAAATCCCCAAATGGCGGCCCCAAGAAGAATTTGGAAAGGGGGCAGCAGCAGCAGGTGTAGGGGGCCAGCCCATCTTTCCCACCTCTTCCTCCTCCTTCGCCTTCACAAGCCTGGAGGCGCTATTGGCAGGCAGCAGGCACCCCCCCCCCCTTCGGGAAAAGCCTGAATGGCTGAGAAGATGTAAAAAGGTGGAGGAGGTGGATGGGGAAGGGAAGCCCTGGCTGTTTACGCATGAACTCCTCAAAACACCTCAGGGTTGCCGAGGAAGTGGAGCCATGTCCCCCGCCGCTCTGCTTTCCCAGCCCTTTTCCTTTTTGCCATCCCCAAGGCCCCTGAGGAAGTCATTTGGGGGTCGGGGATGAGAGGGGAAAGGAGGCTTCAATGGGCTTCAGTCCCCGTTTCTTGCAAAAGAGAGAAAGCGAGCTAAAGTAGGCGGAATTCTCCCGCCATTTCCCCAGACAACCGCTGTGTTTCCCATCCCTCGCTCTCCCTCCTCGTCTCACGTGGTCGCCCTCAACAGCCCAGTAAAGCCACCATCAAGAACTCCTCGTGAATTAGCTTCCACCGCAGCATCAAGAGCGAGGGTGCCCGCCTCGGCTTTCCCTCTTCGGCACCCAGCTGGTTGAAGCTTTCAAAGTAATTTTGAATAGATTCAATAAGATTTTGAATTCAAATAATGTATGATTTCCTTTCTTTGAAATCAAGGGGGTAATGTCGGAGTATATAAATTTTTTGGGGGGGTAAAAGGTAAAAAAGTTCCCTGATCCCTGGTCTAATAACATGGGTGGATGAGGGTGGAGGGGGTGGGTGGATGGCTAGGCTGAGCACGAGGCCTGTTGTGGGTGGAGGGCTTCTCCCCCTTTCAGACTGGGGGTGGGAGTCCCCCCTCCAGCCCAGTCTCTCTAAGCCCCTGAAGGCGCTCTGCACACACACACCCCCGACCACTGCTGACTAAATTGCCGGGATGTGGGTGTCTGTCAAGTCAAGAGATCTCTGCCATTTGGATGGGTGTCTCTGAGGCATGTGAGGAAGGGGGGGGGGTCAAAAACTTTCCAGTGGGGGGGGGGAGGGCTGTGTCCAGCTAAAGTGGGGGTGGGAATCCTCCTTTCTTGGTACCGTTCTGGGCCCGGGTCCAGTTGCTGCGCTTCCTCATGACCTCCAGGTTGTTCTTCATGATGGCGATGTTGCCCAGGGCCCCCTGCGTCTCGTAAGTGCTGCTGCTCCCAATCTCTGGCAGCCTCCAGACGTTGCGCTTCTGGGCCCAATCCACGTGGAGGATCTCCTCCTGGTTGAAGGCCAGCAGGTCCTCCCCGCCCTCTTGCCCTGAAGGGAGGGTCTCGTGGAAGAAGTCCAGCCCCGTGAAAGTGGCCTCCACTGGAGGGGGGGGGGGGTTGGAAGTGGGAAAAGAAGAAAAAATACACACAGAGAGAGAGAATGATCTGGCCTTCCGGCCACCCTTCCAGACACCCTCAGTCCACCACCGGAAAGACAAGCCAAAGATCTCTGGGCTGAGGGACGCCCGTGTTTGTGTGTGTGTGTGTGTGTGTGTGTGTGTGTGTGTGTGTGTGTGTGTGTGTGTGTGTAAAGGGAGAGGAGGGCAGCCCACCCTCAGACACCCCTCCCTCTTCCACTGGGCCTGGCCCACCTGGCCGGGCTGTTGTCGGCAAGGCAGGGAGCGGGGCACCTCTTTCCTCCCCAATCCTTCCCTCAGGCCAAAGTCAGCCGCGGCGCCCCGAGAGCTTCCTTCCCACCGGTCTACTCAGAAGGAAGTCCCCTCGGGGTCAGCGGGGCTTCCTCCTCAGGGCGTAGCACCCCCCCAGGACCACCGCCCGCGAATGGAAAGGGGTCGGGAAGCAGGTGGCGAAGAGCCCAAGAGGCGGGGGGGGTGTTCTGGGGGGGGGGGAGAGAGAGCGTGGCGGGGGCGGGGGGGGCTGTCCTCTCCCTTCCTCCCAATCCTCTCGCCTCTTCTCCTCCTCCTCCTCCCCGTCAGTGGCGGTTCCAGAGCTTCCCTCTGCCCCGGGGCAGCATCCGTCCATTCACGCCCCCTCCGCCCCGGTCTCCCCTTTTGTCCTCACCCCAAGTTCCTCCCCAGTTGCCCCCCCTCCCCCCTCCCTCCCTCACCTTCCACCGCCCGGGCGAGCGGCAGGGCCAGGAGGGCGAGCAGGAGCGCCCGGAGGCGCAGGTGAGGGGCTTCGCGGACGGCCGGGAGAGCGGGGGTGCGCCATCGAGGGTCTTCCGGGGCCGCGAGAGGCGGGCAGGTCGGCGGGCGAGCCAGAAGCGAGGAGCCGGAGCCCGACGGGGCGAGGAAGGGGTTCGAGGGTCCGGCTCCGCAGGCGCAAGTGCCCGGGGGAGGATCGTGCCGGGGTTATGAGCCGTCGGGGGGGGGAGGAATCCCCCCTCAGTGGACTGACCCAATGGGAAAAAGGCTCTGGCGCTGACCAGCCGGTTGCCAGGCAGATCTGCCCCGCCCTCGGGCCTCAGCAGGCGAGTTCCTCCGCTCATCTGGCCGATCGGGACGCTCTCTGGACTTCCCTGCCTGGCGACTCCTGACGTTTGCCTGGCTCTCAGGGCTGATTGGCCCCTAGGGCGGAGGGGGCGGTGCTTGGACGGCCACGCGTTCTCTCCCCCTCTGGGGACGGTGGGGACGGAGCCCAGGACGTCCCGGTCAGAACTTGGGGGCGAACGTCGACGGGGCTTTCGCTTCTTTGCTGTCTCCGTCGAGGAGGAGGGATCGCCTCTGAGATGGGCTTTGGGATCCTGCTCGTGGTGGGGATGATGGGATTGGTCGTCCTGAGCTTTCCCCCAGTGGCGGAGAGCGCGGCGGAGCCTCCAGGTAAACGCTTGTCCCCGTCTCTCTCTCTCTCTCTCTCTCTCTCTCTCTGTGTGTGTGTGTAGTGGGGGAAGGGTGAGAGCAGCGGGGGGGGGGGGAGGAAACCGTGCACAAGACCCCCGTCCCCGTCCCCAGACGCTGGGCTTTTAAACGTAGGTCGGGCAGGTAGGTGAGGACGGGGAGGGGGGGAAGCGGGCAAGGATCACCCAGTCGTCTTTCTCCCGCCGTGAACCCTCGGCTTCAGGGTGGGGGACCAAAGGACCGGGGAGGCGGTGGGCGAAGGGGGCGCGGAGGAGGAGAGGCTGGGAGCGGGGCTTTGGCCGGGGCCTCCGCCTCTCCTCCGAGGCTCAGCGGTGGGGGCGGAGGAGGGAACGCCCCCGAGAATCCCTCCTCCATCACCCCCACCACCCGGAGCCAGAAGGGTCCATGGAAAAAAAGGCTCCGGGTCTGACCAGCCCGATGCCCGGCAAACCTGCCCCCTCCGCCCCATAGGGAGCATCAGCAAAGATCAGTGGCGTAAACATGAAACTTCTACAGCGAATTTTTATTCGCTGAAAGCGACAAAAATATAAATTAATACGAGGGGTTATTGAGCCTTTCCCAGAAAAAATTGAGCTAGGAAGCTGTAACTGCCACACTATTCCACATATTCCCCCAGGAAGTCAATGCACTTGCGACATCTGTCCTGCAGCTTCTTAAGTCCCTGCAAATAAAATTCTTCCGACTGCTGGTGTAACCACTCATTTGCAGCATTAGTTGCCTCCAGAACACTCCCAAATCGTTGTCCCTTTAGGTGTTTTTTGAGTTTGGGTAACAGATAATAGTCAGAAGGAGCCAGGTCGGGAGAATAGGGTGGATGGGACATCACTTGAAAGCCTAAGGACGTCAGTTTTGCCATTGTTTCACCTGCAGTGTGTGACGAGGCGTTGTCATGCAACAGGATGACACCTTTGGAGAGCTTTCCTGGACGTTTTTCCTTGATGTTTTGCCTCAACTTCGTCAATAAAGCAAAGTAATATTTTGCATTGATGGTTGAACCCTGTTGGAGGTAGTCCACCAGCAGAACTCCCTTCTTATCCCAAAAACTGTTGCCATTTGCTTCTGCACCGACCTTTGCACTCGGAACTTCTTTGGCCTGGGGGAACCACTGTGCCTCTCTATTCCTTAGACTGTTCCTTTGTCTCAGGATCATAGCAGTAGATCCATGTCTCATCACCAGTTACCAGTTTGCCCAGGAAATCTGACTCATTTCTTGCAAAATGTTCCAAAACAGCCACCAATGACTCCACACATTTCCTCTTTTGTTCGGTTGTCAAAAGTTTGGGGATCCACTTTGCTGCCAGCTTTCTCATCTCCAAGTCGTTGTGGATAATGGCACCAACTCTCTCACGTGATATTCTCAGATATATAGCAATACTTTTGGCTGATATTCGGCAGTCCTCCGTGATCATGTCATGGATGGCTTTCACATTTGCAGGCACAGAGACAGAAACAGGCCTTCCACTGGGTTTCTCACTTTCAACACCGAAATGGCCAGTTTTAAAATTGACAACCCAACGTTTAACTGTTGCATATGAAGTGCCACTGTCACCCATAGTTTGTGACATTTCATCATGGATCTGCTTTGCACCTTTCCCTTGGAGAAACAGGAACTTGATTATGGTCCTATGCTCTTCCACACTGAACTTTTCTGGAGGTGCCGCCATGTTCATTTTGGACCGGAAAATGAAAGTTAAGTTAAAATCATAGGTAGTTGATTTTTGCACCGTTGAATATAGACAAATTGTCCAATACACCCTGCAATTTATAGCTTCCTAGCTCAGTTTCTTCTGGGAAAGGCTCAATACGTATCAGCACCCCCTCATAAACAGAAAAAAATTATTTGCTGGTTTAAAAGGCAGCAAAGATTAGCAAATCGTTTGAGGTTGCACTGAGATCATATTGCCTGTTGGCAACAAAACAGGGAAAAACAAGAGATCTCTTCCAGATTTGGAATCAGTGAATCATTTTAGTAATTCAAATCTGTTCTTTATCTGGACTTTAAATTCATCAGAAATGTTGTGATAATCATATTTTGGCACTAGGATTCTATTAGTGTTCTCTTTTATCTGTACTCTAATGATAAATATGAACCATTCATTATGAGTATAATCTGTTCCTAGTCTTGTTTTGCCAGAGAGAATACAGCTTCTCTATCTCCAATTAACTAGTCTATTTCATTTCTATATTGCCAGTCTGATTATATCCATGTGTACAGTCATCTGTTTGGTTGCTCGAAGCAGGTATTTGCAATAAACAGATGGTTGGTTTCATAGAACTTTGAGTTGGATTGTTTCTGATTCCAGGACCAAATTCTCCAACAACATTTGGTTCTACTTGGTTTCCTCCATTTGCTTGTCAGTCAGATATGAATACCATAAACTCACTGGGGGTGTGAAGCTTGTAAAACCATGTCTTAAATATCTCATTTCTCTTGAGAGCTGTATTGAGGTTGCTCTAAGTCAGTTCTGACCTGACAACACATAACATAAAAACTGGCATGTGATCAATTCCCTCCTGGATTCTTACATAAAAGCTTTCCGTTTTCTCTTGTTCAACATCTGTAGTCAGAGCGTAGACTTGAATGATGGTTACCTTGATATCGTTTTTCCCCAGAAACTTGAGGGATATTATTTGGTCAAGATCTTTCATTATAGCCACTAGTTGCCCGTGCTACAGCCTGCCTCAGGCATGATTACGAATCCATTTACATTCATTCACAGTGTCGTCTCACCGAGGAATTCGGGTCTGTGTGATGTAAGGAAGGGGGTCCTCTTCTTTCTGCAAGTTCCTCATCTAGTTATCATTAGCTTTTTTGGGGGTGGGGTGGGGACTCTGACTCTGGGAGACATGCTCCCCTTCTTAATCCATCAGCTTTCCTCATGGGGAGAGCTTGTTGGTGTTAAGTTAGCAGAATTTTTGTTTCAGTCCAGGCAATCACACAGACAAAGACAGCTTCTTCCAACACCAAGTGTATTTACAGTATATACAGAAGTTTAGCAGTACAAACCGGCAGCATGACAACATGACATTCATTAGAAGAGATCCTACACCTTCTCCACATGTCCACACAGTTATACACATGCACATTTACATACAGCCAATCAGTGTGAACATTGCATCATCCCAGACTGCATGATTTAGCATTTTGCACACCTGTAAAATATGGCTGCTGATTATCATAGGTCTTGTTCTGCCTCAGTGTGGAAATTATCCTTGACACCACTCCTAATTTACACCTGAGCAGAACGTATTCCCAACTCTTCAGTTAGTTCTCTGTGTCTTTGCACGTTCAGTGGTTTTGTTAGAATGTCAGCTACATTCTTTTCTGTTTCACAATACTGCAGTTGAATTAGTTTTTCTTTTACTGCCTCTCTAACATTGTGATATTTAATATCAATGTGTTTGCTTCTGCTTCTCATTTTTTCTGTGGTTGCCATCTGTATACATGTAGTGTTGTCCTCAAACACTGTTATGGCCTGATCCACTTTAATTTTCAGATCTATAAGCAATTGCTTATACCACACCAGCTCTGAACACACTTCTGAAAGAGCAGCAAACTCTGCCTCAGCAGTGGATGTGGCAACTGAACTTTGCTTCCTTGATTTCCATCCCACCAATGTCTCAGGAAACTTTATTGTGAAACCTGATACTGATTTCCTGTCAGCTATGTTGTTGGCCCAATCATTATCTACATAAACCTTTAATTTTAAATCACTAGAGGGTTGTATTACTAAACATGTGTCAAGGGTACCTTTTAGGTATCTAAATATTTTTTTCACCCCCAACCAGTGTTTCTGTGTTGGCTTTGCAGTATGCCTACTCAGAATATTAACTCCTACAGCAATATCTGGCCTTGTCCAGTTTGCTAGATATTGTAAACTTCCAATTGCTGATTGGTACACTTCTTGTTCTTCAAACTCTTTGCTTTCATCCTCTGACTTTTGAAAATCTACTGTCATGGGTGTCTGTACACTTTTGCAGTCCTGCATGTTGTATTTTATTAGCATTTCCTCTATCTTTAATCTCTGATTTAGGACATAACCATTGTCTTTTTTCTGAATTTGAACCCCCAAATAATTCTGTATCTGGCCTAGGTTCTTTAGTTTGAACTCTTTTTTCAATTGTTTTTCAAACAGATCAATTTGAGTTTGTTCTTTTGACATAAAGCATATGTCATCAAGGTATGCTAGCAGAATATTTTGCTCTTTTCCATTTTCTTGAACATAAAGGCATGGGTCTGCCAGGCTACTCTTAAACTTCAATCTTTTCAGTGCTAAATCTAAACACTGGTTCCAATTTCAGGCAGACTCTTTAAGTCCATAAATTGCCTTGTTTAATCTATACACCATCCCTGGTTGAGAACTCTCAAACCCAGGTGCCTGAGCCATGTATAGCTCTTCTTGCAGATCTGCATTCAAGTATGTTCTAGTTATGTCAAAATGACTAACTAGGTAATTTCTTGAAGCAGCCAGAGTTAATGCTAGCCTCAAAGACTCTGCCTTTACTGTTGGGGAAAAAACCTCATCATAGTGTACATTTTTTTCTTTGTGTGTATCCCTGAGCCACAAGTCTGGCTTTATACCTATATTCCCCATTGACCTGTATTTTTCTTTTGTAGACCCATTTGCTTCCAATTGCTTTGTGTTCTGGTGGCAATGTGGTTTCTGTAAACACTCCATGGTCATCCATGGATTGTAACTCTTCTTTCATGACTTGTTGCCATTTCATTTTCTCTGCCTCAGGCAGAAGCAACACCTCTTCATAATTCTTAGGTTCATGGAACACATGACAAACTCTTATTTTCCCCACACCAAACCTGGATGGAGGTATTCCTTTGTCAGATCTTTCTGACCTTCTGGGAACCTCTGGTTCTTCTTTAATGACAGGCTGACTCTCTGCCTCACTACATTCTCCATCCTCCTCCTCTGAGCTGCTGGGACTTGAGCTTCCTTCAGCCTCTTGCTTTGGAACCACCTCTATTCCCTGAGGTTTTTCACCATTGTTTATAGGTATGAACACTTCTGAGTTTGCATGAAACTTGTCCCAGTTTTCATGTTCACAGAAATTGGCTGATCTGGAAATAACTACATTTCTATTTCCATCTCAGAATCTATATGCTTTAGACCCTTTTTCATACCCCAGAAATCTCATTTTCTTGGCTTTTGGTCTCCCCTTTCTCCTTGTTTCCTTTGGAATGTGCACCTAGGCACTGCATCCAAACACTCTCATATGTTGCAGGGAAGGTTCTTTGCCATATAACATGAAATATGGGGTCTGTTCTATGGCTGAAGACCAAATTCTATTAACTATGTAGTTCGCCATCTGAAACGCCTCCCCCCTTTACAAATTACTCATGTTAGCATCTGCTAACAGGGCGTCTTTCATGGTTTGCAGGACTCCATTCCTGCGTTCTGCCACACCATTTTGAAATGGAGAATAGGGACTTGTTTTTCTGTGATGTATCCCTATCTTTGTCAGCCACGTCTGGAACTTTCCAGACATGAATTCAGACCCTCTATCTGTCTGCAACTGGCCCACCTTTTGGCCATAACGTCTGTCCACGAAGTTCACCCATGCCCTGAAATGGTCAAACACTTCTGCCTTATTTTTCATGAGAAAGCAGAATGAGAAACCTCCCATAGATGGCACTAGAGGCCCTATTATATCTGCATGGACCAACTGGAAAGGCCTCTGTGTTTACCTGTTACTTTCCTTGCTTATTTTTTGGACCTTTGATTTTGCAACTTTGCATACATTGCAATCCAGAAAATTCTTACAGGGTTTCATTTTCAAACCTTTTGCCATCTTTTGCATTTTTTCTACCACCCTGAAATTAGCATGACCCAGTCTCCTGTGCATCAAATGAGCACACTGGTCATGTGGTGGTGTGTTTTTGACTATGGCATGTGTTACTTTGTTTTGTGTTCTTCCCTTCAGTACATATAAATTATTTTCAAGTTTTGCTGTGGCACACACCCTGTTCCCTTTCTTAATTACACATGTGCTATCAGCAAATGTAACTGTAAACCCCTCCTTGTCAAAACATGAGACACTTAGGATATTACAGTCTAAATTGGGCACATGCAAAAGACCATGTAGTTCCCTTTGCAAACCTGGAACATAAATTGTTCCCTCTCCCGTTACTGATGATTTCTCTCCATTTGCCAGGCTCACATAGCTGTGTTTTGAAGCACCTAGGGAAGAAAATAGCTCTGATTTATGAGTCAAATGAGAAACAGCTCCACTGTCAAGAATCCAGGTGTTGACCTTGGAGTCCTTATCAGATAACTGTATAAGAGAAATCCTCCCTTGCTTCTTGCCTCCGCTTCTCCGGCTAGTTTCTTTTTCTCTGCAGTTCCTTTGTAAATGCTTTTCCGATCCGCACTTGAAACAGCATCTTACAGCAAGAGCCTTTCCCATCTGTTCTCTGTCGCTCCTAGAAGCAGCTCTCCTCTGCTGTGGGATGTTATCTCTCATTCTGACTTGGGACCTCTCGTTCCTTTTTTTTCCTCTTCCTCCAACAATCTGCCTGTCAGATACTCCAGGGTTAAGTCCCTCTCTGGCATAGATTCAAGGCACATCATAGTCTTCTGGAAGACTGCTCAGGATCACATACACTTTGTGATTCTCTGTGAACTGCATGCCCCTCTGCTCAAGCTCCACAGATTTTTTCATCTGCTGTAAGTGTTCTGACATGCTTCCATCATGGTCAAGCCTTGCTCTGTATAATTTACGTGTCAGAGCAACTTTGCTGCCAGCAGAGTCCCGAACATAGACACGGTGCAGAGCTTGCCAGCACTGCCTAGCTGAGGTCAATCCACACACGTGTATTAATTGGCTGTCCTCTAAACAGAGAACTATTGTTGTTAAAGCCTTCTCATTTTGCTTTATCTGTTCCTCATTCAGGACAGCGGGGGGATTGGAAACAATATTCCACAAATCCTCTGTTCTCAGCAGCATTTCAGCTTTAACTGACCAAGTCAGATAGTTCTGTTCATTTAGCTTTGTGAGAGGGAATCCTCCCATTCCTGCTGTCCCAACTGACTGCATTTTGCTGCCTTTTTATCTCAGTCCTCCGTCCTTTACCCCTCCTGGACTCTGAATGGTAGGACGCTCACCTTTCTGGACTTTCTCCAATTCTGGACTGGTTCCTCTGGCCTCTGTGGTACCCTCTGGCACTCACCAGCTTCTCTGGTGCAAGGCAGACATCTCTGGGCCCATAACCCCTTGTTGGTGTAAGTTAGCAGAGTTTTGTTTCAGTCCAGCCAGTCCAGTTGAATCACGGACAGCTTCTTCCAGCACCAAGTGTATTTACAATATATACAGAAGTTTAGCAGTACAAACCGGCAGCATGACAGCATGACATTCATTAGAAGAGATCCTACACCTTCTCCACATGTCCACACAGTTATACACATGCACATTTACATACAGCCAATCAGTGTGGACATTGCATCATCCCAGACTACATTATTCAGCATTTTGCACACCTGTAAAATATGGCTGCTGATTATCATAGGCCTTGTTCTGCTTCAGTGTGGAAATTATCCTTGACAGAGCTGTTAAAAGACGAAGTAGTGTCTGGGAAAGAGGCATTGATTCTTGTAAGCCTGCGCTGCTTTTCTGTGTGCATGCAAGTCTTGTGGGCCGAGAGACTAGAGGAAATGTGTGTTGTGAGAGACCCCGCTTTGGGTGGGCGGGTGTGAGCTCCCTGAGCTGGTCTGTCTGCACCGGTTCCAAGCGATCCCACGCTTCGAACCCAAGTGGAAGGAGTTTCCCTTTCAAAAAGCAGGAGGATATCTGATCAAGATTGGGACAAGGGGGGGACGGACGGACTCTGGGCTGATTCATATTGCCTGCCGCATGATGGGACCAACGGGGACGAGTGTTAATGAGACCCCCCCACCAACTGGTGGTATTTCCCACACCACGTTTGCCATTTCCCCTTTCCTTCGCCAGCCCCTCCTTCCTCCCCCTCTTGGGTGTGTGCGTGGGGGGGGGAGAGGGGCGCAGGGAGGAGTCTTAAGAGACTTAAGCTCTGGGATGCCCCCAAGGATGACCTGCGCAGACACAGAGCACCGCTCTTGTGTTCATGCGTAGAAACCAGGATGAAGAAACCCCTCAGAAGTGCATAGTACAAGCCCCATGAACAAGCCCGACCTTAAAAGAAACCTTTGCTCGCTTTCAAAGCAATAAACCATTGACTGTGTGCTTCTTTAAATAGCACAACAGCCTTGCCAGGTAGGACCTCTCAATTCTCAGTAGCAACTTAGTGACCTTCTCAAATCCTCACTGGATTTAGGTGTAATCCTGCTGTTCAAGAGACCAGTCCTCTGTTGAAGAATTATATTTGTTTTTATTAAGAAACTAAAGTCGTTTCATTAGAATACAGTTGTTGCATTAAATAGGCTTAAGCATTAGGCATATTCGTCCGTTATAATGTTTAAAATAAGCTTACTATTTCCAAGTAAAATAAAAACAACCAGAACTAAGCTAAGTAATCATTTTTGCTCTCTCTACATGTTAGCACATAGATGAACAACCATTTTTCTACACATCTCCAGACCTCCCTCTTTCTGACACCCTTCAGTAGTTAACCAGTTAAGTCCCAGTGGGTGTAATACAGTTCACCGCCCAGATTTCACATGAGAAGATCCCAAAGCCAGGTGGCTTCTCTTTCCCCAATTAAGCGGTATGCTCTGTTTCATCTTCTTCTGGCCCTCTTCGGCATCCTTAGCTCTGTGCCAGGCAAAGCAACTCTCCACAACAGTCTCATGAGAACATGGCATTGCTTTTAAATTCATCTTACATAGAACCTAACAAACTCCATCTTTGTTTGACTACAAGTCCCAGTTTCCTCCTATTTCCTCACACACTCCCAGTGCATTTCCTGTACCAGGGAACCCACGAGTGCTACTTCCAGTCCAGCGGGAGCGAGGCCGGATTGGGGACACCTTCTTCTCCTGCTCCACGGGTGCACTTCCTTCTGCGCTACTTCTATGACCGGCAGGAGTACTTGCGCTTCGACAGTGAGCGGGGTGAATACGAGGCCATCACGCCACTCGGGGAATTCGACGCCCAGTACTTCAACAGCCGGAAGGAGATCCTGGACGACACATGGAGGAACGTGGACTCCTTCTGCCTGCACAACTACGGTTCTGCAGAGACCTTCACCTCAGGGAGGAAGAGTAAGCGGGTGCCCGGCTGGAGGGCAAGAGGGGCAGGAGGGAGCGTGAATGGGGCAGGAAGGGGGCACCTGCCCTCCCTAGAGCTGTGGGGCCCACTGGCAGCTCTCTCCCAGGGAGGGGAGGGAAGGAAAATAACGGGCAGGAGGAGCTCCTTCCTTGCTGCTCTTCACTGTGGAACTGACCCGGTTCCACAGACGTTATATTCATTTATTTATCTATTCATTTATTTATTCAACTTAAATACCACCCATTGAGCAAACTGCTACTATGGGCAGTGTAAAAGGAATTATTTTAATTTAATTTAATATAAAAATTTAATTTAATTTAATTTAATTATACTACACGGTATTCTGATACCATGTATCAATGTTTGCCGTGTTATTATTCTCTTTTGTCTGAAGCAGTGGGCTTGTCTGAGAAATGTCACCTTGAAAGATAACAGTTAGTCTTTAAGGTGGCTCCAAATTCTCGCCTTTTTTGTTTATTCTTTTGTTTTTGTTTTTATTTTACCAGTAAGACTCGCACAGACTAACACGGCTAACTTTTCTACAACAAACTAAATATGCCTTATATTCAATAGTAATCATCTTACAACTGCAGAGCCGGGAGCGGCTCTCTGGACCATCCAGTCCAGCCCCTCTCAAGGAGGCCGAGTGGGGGAATCGAACCCCCAACCTCTGGCTCCGCAGCCAGGGGCCTCAACCACTGAGCTGTCCAAGGGAGAGAGTAGACCATCCTAGACATTCTGATACACAGACAGGTGGCTTTGTTTTGTGTGGGAGCCTGGACAGCCCCCACCTTCTCCAAACACCCAGAGGGAGACACCTGGTCCTTATGGAGGCTTCTCTCTCTCTCTCCTCAAGTCACCCACTTTGATTAAGAATCCAGGGAAGGTTGCAGTCATGAGCTTTATCAGCTTATAAGCTTTTGTGTGGGGACAGATTGAAGGAGAGATTGGAGAGCTCAGTGGTTGAGGTCTCTGGCTGTGGAGCCAGAGGTTGGGAGTTCAATTCCCACACTGGGTCTTCTTGAGAGAAGAGCCAGCCTGGGTGGCCTTGGGCCAGCTGCACAGTCCCAGAAAATGCCCCCAGAAGAAGGGAAGGGGAAACCACTTCTGTGTGACTTCATGGAATGTGATGATGATGATGATGAGAAGGATTAAGGTTGGTATACCCTTTGAAGATCTCCCTTGCATGACTATTAAAACAATCAACCAACATAAACGCAACTAGTAAAGGTTAAAAAAACCCTGTTAATTGCCATTAAGAGAGACAGGGATAATGAAGCAAGAGGCCCTCAAGGCTGTGATATCCAGACTGCAGAGCTGCCAGAGAGATTTGGGGCTAAGACATCATTCCATGGTAGCCTTTTCTCTCTTTTTCCCCCCTCCCGTTTTCTCTCCAGTTCAACCCACGCTGAAGATCGCCCCCTCAGAGAGCTCATTGGCCCAAAACATTTTGCTGATTTGCACCGTGGACAAATTCTTCCCCTCGAAGATCAAAATCACCTGGTTCCGAAACGGGAAGGAGGAAGACGAGGCCCGAGTGTTCACCACGGACCTGATCCGGAACGGGGACTGGACCTTCCAGATGGCGGTGATGCTGGAGACCCAGCCGGAGCGGGGAGACGTCTACACCTGCCAGGTGGAGCACGCCAGCTTCCCAGAGCCCGTCACCGTCCAGTGGGGTAAGAAACGAACTGAAGTCCAAACCCACATCCCTCTCACCCATCCTGGCCACCATCCCGACTTCCTCATCTTCTGCAACCGAGTGTGGCCCCTCCCAAAAAAGGAGCAGCTGTCACTCAACCGTCTTCTCTGTCCTCCAGAAACCTTTATGGTCTGTTTTGGGTCCCCTTGTTTCCGCAGAAGCCCAGTCGAAATCTGCCCGGAGCAAGATGTGGACGGGGGTCGTGGGCATCGTGATGGGGGTGGTCTTTGCAGCTGCCGGGATCTCTTTCTACCTGAAGAGCAAGAAAGGTGAGTGGAATGCCTGGGGTAGAGAGGGACGGATGGTGGGGATCAGGCCCTGGAAAGCACCTGAAACGGGGGGCCCTCCACATGACGCTGACATGGGCAGAGTCCATTTGCCACCAGGTCCAGAAGCCCCACAGGGGAGAAAGAGGGCACCTCCCTCCCTGCCACCATCCTCTGCCTCAGGCAGATGGGAGCTGTAGTCCGGCAATACTTTGGATCTGGAGTTGAACTTTGTCCGTGGCTTCCTTAAGGGCACCTTCAGCTTCCCTGGAAAGCAATGGAAGGGATTTAGTGGTTGTGGTGATTCACTCTGGTCCCTGAAGGGTGGGGGAGCAGGAGGGGGCTGTATTTTAACATACTTTTTGAGCAAGAAGGAACATTTTTACTACCCACTCTTTTTTTTCCAGGTCAAGCCATACCTCAGCCTGCAGGTAAAGTTTCTCTTTGCTCTTCCACATTAAAACCTTTCCTTCTGGATGCTAGGGGTTCCCCCCCCCCCCCCGCAGTAGCCCCTGTCTGTCCTTTCCAGCCTTTCCGAGTCAAAAACAGGGTGAGCAAAATTTCCCCAAGAAAGCTATTGGCCAGGGTCCCTCATTGGGATTTTTTGCTTGGGTGTCCGTGAAGCCCCTTAAGCCAGGGTGTTGAAGTCCAGCCAATTAACAAGGTGCCCAGAGGTATGCCTGGTCACAAGCCAATCACGCCACCAGGTCCATGATTGGCATCTTGTTCACAAGCTGCAATTTCCCACCATGGCACACATGATCTCACTTACCCCAGAGCAAAACCTTGACAGAATTGGGGCCAGTGCGTTCTCCCCCCCACCCCACCCCCCATTCTCTACACATAGACTCGGGCTTCATCCCATAGCATAGCTGTGGATGGGCAGCACAGTTTCCCATCTTGGAGGGTGTTTTTTCCTCCCTCCGTCTCTCCATATCTCTTCCCTTCTCCGATGCACTTTGAGCAGCCTCTGTGACCAACTCAGTCCGTCCTTTAGCTGTCCGGTTACTAACCAGGTCCAGAAAGGGTGAAGGGAAACCGAGCGAGGCAGAGAACATCAAAAGGGAGTCCAGGGGCGCCACCAACTCTGGCATCGATTTATCATTAATTTCATTTATTTTGTTTCTGTGCCCCGTTTCTCCAATAAATGCAAGGGCTCGAGAGAGTTCAGAATAATAAATAGTTAAGTGTGTGTTTTTTACGCAAGAGCTGATGCTGTATTTTCTTCCACGGTGGAGCTTTTCTCTTCCTCCGGAGGCTGGGCCTTAGTGTTGCTTTGGTTAATTGATTATTTGTCCCTAAAAGGACAATTTGGAACATAGTCGTTCAAGGCAGGGAATCCTGAGGCCAGCCTTTCCTTTCCTTTCCTTTCCTTTCCTTTCCTTTCCTTTCCTGCCTTCCTCCCTCCCTCCCTCCCTCCCTCCCTCCCTGCCTGGAATTAATTTCCATTTTTCTCTCTTTTCTCCACTCTCAGTATTCAAGTGGGTAGGATTTTTATTTTATTTTATTCTCTCCCTTCCTCTTCCCGCAGCACTCATGAGTTAGACTTCACGGCTGTCTCTGGATCCCAAGCCGAGGAGAAGAAGCTTCTCGCTGTTTTCAATCCCACCCCCTCCTGCCACCAGGGACTCTCTTTCCTTACAGAGAAGATGCAAACTTTGAAAGAGGGCATGGAAGGAATGGAAGAAGACAACCACAGACATCCTGACCCTTCCCCCCACCCCGCCCCCAACCTTTTGTCCAAAGCATCACCTCTTGCCTGCGTTACTGAGGTCAGCTCTCTTTTACTGTATGGTAACCTTAAGCATGAGTGACCTGGAAAATGGTTGATCAGCTGTTGGAAACTGAAGGTCATGGCCTCCTTGATGGAGTCTATCTGTCTCACCTTCAGTCTTCCACTTCTCCTGCTACCTTCAACTTTTCCTACCATGGTTGCTTGCATCGAGAAAGCAAAATTGAAGGTGGTGCTTCAGGGTATTTTATTTTATTTTTCTTCTGTCAGCATCTGTTTTGTGGATTACCAGTCATCAGAGCCTGCACATTTTTAAAATCCCCTAGTATGTTTTGTACGGATGGCTAACCCCTTTTCTGAGTTTTCCTGATCTGCACTTTTAGAACAATAAAGATGCTTATCTGTAAAGTCACTCTGTTCCTCTTGAATTTTTATTTATTTATTTATTTATTGTATTTATATCCCGCCCAATTGGTCCGCTGACCACTTGAAGGTTGTTGCCTTTCCTGTAAAAGAATCATACAAACCCACACACAAGTTTTGGGCTCCTGCTGACTCCGGCTGGACCTGTTCAATGTGACTCAGTCCCTTGCTGTGCTAATTATTCACCGAGGCCTTGTCATAACTGGGTCGAAACGATTCCAAGCAGTAATTGAACCATAAAGTGAAAAATAACCAGGAGTCTTGAGGCATCTGAGAGGCTAACTAATTCGGCATCAGCTTCCAGAGAATATAGCCCACTTCTTCAGATCCATGCATAATCCGTAAAAGACCCAAAGAAGGACAAATTCATCATCATCACCGTCCCAAGTACATATTGCTGACTTTCCCAGAAAATGCTGGGTGAAACCATGTGTTGTGTCAACAACAGGTGTGTGTGTGTTGAATCCACACTATGTTAGGGGTCTTGGAACAGAGGGAGTAAGAGGTGGCCGGTGGCTGAGCCCCTCCTGAAATCATCGGGCAAAAGGGATCCAAGATTCCTGCGTAGCTCCTGCAGTTGCTCCTTCCCAGGGGTGACTGAGCCCGCAGTCCATCCTGTGGCACATTTACTTGGGAGTAAAGGAACCCTGAGTGGGAAGGCATGGAGGCAAGCAGGCAACTCCTAGGCGAATGAACCGCTGCCGATTCAGCTCCATCCAGGCTGAGAAGGGCGGAGAAGGAGCCGCCCTTGGCTCTTCTCAATTAGTTTCCTCTTCAAAAGGATCTTTTAAAAAAATCCAGGGAAGCTCTGTGGTAATTACACAATACAAATGAGGATGAATATGACACCATTATTAGACACTTAAAAAAACAACCCGTGTCTGAGTAATTATTTCGGCTGGTTAAATGCTGTGGTGCTTATGTGTGTGTGTGGTTTTATTGGGGGGGGGGGGACTTGGGAGGGAGCTAGGAAGTGAGGGAGGAAGGGAGGGAGGGAGGGAGGGAGGGAGGAAGGAACGAAGGAACAAAAACAAAAAAAGTGAAATATGTGGTGGGGATAGGAGAAACAAGAGGACATATTTTTTTAAAAAAAAATCAGTGTCATCTAATGCAGTAGATTCCTTTCGATTTGATTGCTTTAGCTCACTCACTGTATATTATGGATGGGCCCAGAGCCCCACTCTTAGGAGGGCCCTCCTCCTATAGAACGCCTTGGGTCAGAGGAGAAATTAAAAAGGGGGGGCACTCTCCCCCTTTCGATATTGGGGTGGCCCAAACCTCAAACTCCTTCCCTTTGGGGCAAACATCAGTGGCACCAGGATTTTGCTCTGAACTTTCATTCCCCCCACCCCCACACCCAGGATGCGCTTTCACCTCCGTGACCCTGTCTGGGCCCCTTCATGAGCATCCTTCCCAGGCTTTGTTCACGGAAGGCTCCCAGAGCGCCCAATTTCAGCCCCTGGACAGCAGCTGCAGGCGGCGTGCAAGGGGTTAAAAAGGGAGACCGTCTCTGTAGAGAAGGGGAGGAGAAAGGAGGTTGGAATCATATTTTCTCTTTGCACACCTTCATGTAAGGAACGTCTCTCCCCCACCCCAAATTCCCTCTGGCAGGGGGCCAAACATGAGGAAGGGTGCAGGAGGAGTGAGTTTGGAGTTCCAAAGGGAAGTGTGGGCGAGAGCCTCAGTGCAAAAAGGCCCCCCAACGCATTGGACATCTCTACAGACTCCCTAGATAACAGGGGGTCTCCTGGAGGGGTGGGCAGACACACTTTGGCAACATTTTAGGCTGAACTACTACAGCATGGTTTGCATGGGGCTGCCCTTGAAGACGGTTTGTATTGGAATTGTTATCCATTCAACATGCAAATTAATGCACGATCACCTCAGAGGAAAGAAGTGCTTGTTGATTAACACGCTGAGTAATTTGCAGGATCCCCTGCCCCTCCTTGACCAAGTAACGAACACAAGGTGAAGATCCAGATGAAACCCACATCGAGGAGGAGAATAAGAGGCTGGTCACGAAGGACAAGGAGAACGTGCAGAAGTTTCTTGCCGAGGAGGCTGAGAAGATCAAGCAGGTCACAGAGGAAGCGGCTCAACTGAGCAAGGCGGCGCGGGAAGCTGCCCGCCTGCATAAATGTGCCAAGGAGGACCTGGCCGAGCAAGGGGCCCTGGCTGAGAACATCCTGAAGGAGGAGATGCAAGCAGTCCCAGAAGCTGCCCAGCTGAAGGTGGAGGCAAAGCCGAAGGCCTCAGCCCAGGAACTGGCCAGGAAAGTCCAAGAGGACCAGGAGCAGGTACACCTCCAGCTGGTGGAGGAAAGAGAGGGCTTCCCAAAGATCCCGAAGAGGTGACAGCTGGAGAAGAAACCCCTTCTCTGTCTTCAGCTGCATCAAAGCCTTCCTTTCAGGCACCACAAAGCTCAGGGACCTCTCGGAAGAAGGAGGCTTGTTTGAGCTCCTTCTGGTGTCCACCCTGTTTCTCTCAGCCGTGTGGCTGAGAGAACCTGTTTTTGTTTTACTGTTTTAAACTTCATTCATATTAGACATGGATAATGGGACTTCTGGCCCCATCAGAGAGGAGCATAATCCGTTCTCTTAATGGCTCAGCAGGGGAGGCCTAGCACAGCTTGGAGCTGAAACTGAATCAATCAAGTCCCCCAAAATAGGCACTCACCCCAAGGCATAGATACACCAGCTTAAAAGTAATTACTCAGACGCTGCTTTAAGGTAAAAGGAAAGAAGATCTTGACTCACTGGCCATAGCTTGCAAACTGCAGGCTGAAGCCTGATTCAAAAAGTGGCAAGAGTGAATAACCAATATCAGGTACTTCAGAGATGAGCAAAGAAGGATAAAAGAAAAGTAAGAATAGTAAAAAGCAAAAAACCAGTTTCTCTCAGACTGCATGGCTTGAGGAAACAAACATGGTGGACATGAGGAGATCCTCAGCAGAGCATCCTACCTCTATCTTGTCCCAAAACCTTCTGGAACCTGTGTGTCCTAAAAAACAAAAACAAAAAAAAAACAACAAAAACAATTTAAATGAGAAACAAAGGCTTTAGTTAACTGGTCAACAGGAGAGGACTAACTACCCAGCATGCAATATAAACATTCTCCTTCCTCTCCCGTGATCATGCACTAAGATTGCATGTCGATTTGCTAAATAAACTCTAATTCATTCATTCATTCATTCATTCTTTCTTTCTTTCTTTCTTTCTTTCTTTCTTTCTTTCTTTCTTTCTTTCTTTCTTTCTTTCTTTCTTTCTTTCTTTCTTTCTTTCTTTCTTTCTTTCTGGCATCTGGGCAACTGAATCTCCACCCTTTCCCAAAAGAGAGTCGGGCCCTTGTTCCTCGTTTGTTGCTTTTATAGGGCGGGTGTGTGTATGTGTTTGCTGCCTTTTGCGCCCTTCATTCTGTCACCCCTTCCCTTTCAGGCCCACCCTTGCTAAGGGCCCTCCTTCCCCCCCCCCAACTGGATGCTCAGAGGGGCCCAAAGGCATGCATGAGGCGGGGGCGGCGGGGGTGGGGAAGGGCAGCTGCCTCGGTCCCTTGGTTGAGGGTGTCGGAAAGCGAAGCGGCTTTGTTTTGCTCCCTCCTGAGCGCAGTTCCTCTCTTGGATCGGGCCCAGCTTCCCCGTTTCATTTCCAGGAACGCTGAAGGCAGCTTCGTGCGTGGGGAAGCGAAACCTGAGCAACCCGCCCTCCCCCGCTTTGGCTTCCCCTCCGCTGCTGCTGGTGGTGGAGGGAGGGAGGGAGACCTCAAGGAAGAGAAGCAGGTGGGGGCGGGGCAGGAGGGCCCCCGGCCTTTGGGCCCAGAGGTTCCGCTCCTAACCCCCCCCCCGACACCAAATAGCGGGAAGCAGGGGAAGCGGGTCTTAATGACACCAGCGTCGGGGGGGGGGGGGAGAGTGTGTCCGAGGGGGTGGGGTGGAGGGGGGAGGGGAAGGTTTCCTTCTTGCTGGCTGGCCAGGGAGTTAAAGGCTAGCGATTGGGTCTCTGGGGGCGATTCTGTGGCGCTCCCCCTCCCACCCCCGAAGTCAGTCTCTGGAGCTTCACCGGCAGGGTCAAGCCGGCCTCTGAGCGCACCCAGCTGGATTGGGGAGTTGCGAAGGAATGCGGGTGGGGTTGCGGAGGGGAGCGATCCGGCCAGTCTCAGCCTTCGCCGCCAGGTCGGGGGGCGCTCCCGAGGACCCCTCGGGCCTTCCGGTCAAGCCAGTTCGCTGGCCCCACTCCCCTAATCTAGATGCAGTTAATCTATAGCACTCTGCACATGCGCTTCGGAAAACCCACAAAGATCGTGGGTTTAGGGGTTTGGCTGCTGGGCGAGATTCCCCAGGCGAGGGGTCTCTCCTGGCGGTCTCTGAGCCTTTGCCCTCCGCCAGAGGGCGCTTGGCCCGGCCGGTTCCTTTTACTCTCCCCGCCCGGTATTTGCCTCGGACTCGTTCCCGGATGCGCGGCCACTATCCCCCCCCCCCCCATGACGCGCCTCTTTCGCTGAACCACAGGCTCACGCCTTGGGTGCCAAGCCTTTGCACTTTGCACACGCTCTGAGGCGTCCATGTGCGCAGGGAACGCCAACCGAGGGCTGGGTTTCCGGGGCGAGAGTTAATCCAGACCGAGAGGCGTCTATTCTAGAAGAATAAGTTCATTAAAAGTAAACGCGAAGGGTAGAAAGATACAAAACAGCGAAGCTTCAAAGGTTTCAGAGTTCAAGGCAAAAAACCTTAATGACGCTACAAAGAAGCTAGAAGAGAGGAAACGCTGCTCCTTCGGAACTAGGGCTTCAACAGGCACGAACCCATGAACCCGGTCAAGCTCGGCGCTTACACGTCCGAGTCAAAACTGGCTCTCCTTCCATTCTCGGAGCCGCTTTCCTCTCTGTCTTAGAGAGGAGCGGGTCTGTTTCCCGCCACAGCTCCCATCGCCCCCACCTCTTCCGGAGTCTTAACACTCTCCCTGCATACTTCAGGCATCTCTGTTTTGGGGCTTATCCCTCCCCTTCGGCTGGTTTGCCTGTTCCGTGAGAACCTGGCAACACGCAACGCCAAAGAGGGTCTTTGAAACGCATTAACCTGCAGGTTTGCAGGAGACTGCCTCGAAGGCACGAAGCCACTGGCTTGGCCTATTTTGCACTTAAGGGGGTGGGGATGATGGGGGCTCCCCTCCTTTGATATGACACGTGGAGCTGTTATCCTGGTTCTCTGGTTCTGAGAACACCTTTGTGTAACTTTTGTCTGTGTCTGGAGTTGTCCTCAGGGGGTGTCTCATGTCCTTCTGTTCACATCTTCTCCAAAAGATAACTTTATTAAAAGGAAATGGCAAAAAAGGGTTAAGCTTTTAAGTTGCATTCATGGTGCAGCACAAGCTACAGAAAAAGGCTTCCAGCTAAGGTGCTGCTATTTTCCAGTTAAATCTAAGGGCGGTGATCCTCTCATGATGGCTGTTCTCTTAGGTGATCATCAGGAGGTGTTCCAAGCAGGAGATGCTTCCCTCTCTCCCGCTGGAAAGGTGCTCGTGCTCCATCTATGCTCCTTCTCTCTCTCTTCCTCCCCCTTCCGCCCCCTCCCAGCTGTCTAGAGTCTTTGCAAGGAACAGAAAGCGCAAGGAAATGGTGAGGGTCTCCATCATCCTGGGAAGGTGAGAGCCACTTCCTACCTGCAAATCATCAGACCTGTGAATCAGCAACCACCTGCTAATCGGAGCATAAAGAGGCCCTTCATTTTCGATCTATTGTTCCGACTTTAGGAACTCTATCCTTCCTAATTCTGATTTTTTAAAATTTTATTTCTAAAACCTCCCCAACTAAACTTAGCTGTTTGAGGTGAATCAACTGGACTTACTGTGGATTTTGTCTTAATTTTTTAAAAAATGTGCCATACGAATTGGTTCATTGCTTCATCTTCCGACCCTAATATTCCACCTTTGTTAGTTTTGGGGGGAGGGGGAGTGCGTGCAGAGAGGGCAGAGAAGAGGGTGTAGAAGTGGGAAGGGGGAATTGACAGGGGGGCGTTGTGCTTATGGCCATGTCAATGGGGCAGTCAGCTCTCCCCCATTCTTGTGCAAACACCTTCACCCCATGCCTTCCCGGTCCCATCGTGGGCTACGAGGGAAGAGGCAGCCATCAAAGAGAATAAAAGATCCTGATACAAAAATCATATTTGGAGTGGCAAACTTGTTAAGCTACCCTCAAGAACAGGTTGAAGAAGAACAAAAACCAAGTCCATCTGAACAAACCGTTTATTAAATTTGTTTTTGCATATTAAAAAAGGCAGGTAAGAAAGACAGCGCTAGGACTGCACGGATCCCACGGGACCGATTTCAAGAAGAAAAGAGATTATTTCTCCCACTTGGTGCAGACTTTGTGACTCTGGCTTCTCTTCTCCTTCCTGAGGAGGCTGGCTGAGGGAAGGGCAGAGGCAGGAATCAAATAATTGAGGATTCATCCCTTACAGGGCAAGGAGCCAAAGTGAGCAATCCTGTTGCTAAAAATGGGAGGCAGAGGTCAACGTTTAGTGGGAAGGAAAGGGCCAGGGGTGATGGTTTTTGTTAGCAGCTATTTTGGCTGGGGATATCGGATATTTGAACTTTCTTCAAAATGGAAGTCTCTCTCCTACATCAACTGCAACTGGAAAAATAAAAAAATAATTTTAAAAAGGGAATTAAGCCTTCTCTAGCCATGATTCTCACAGGGCCGGGGCTGTGGGTCTGCTCTGCCCCACTGAATTCCTTACCATGGCAAGGGGGCTGGACTCAGTGACCCTCAGGGGCCCCTTCTGGATCTCCAAAAGGGAATATTTTCACAAGAGGACTTTTACAGGGTCAAAAAAGCTCCTCTGCTCCTTGCTGTTAAAAATGAGGAATGTTCTGGGTTCAAAAGGAGGCAGAAGAAGCACCGGGTGACACTGGAGCAGTTGGGGAGAGAGGGCGCACCCAGTGGGTGAGGGTTAGTTTCTCAGGGGTGCCCCACCTCAGGGTTGCCCCACCAGGCCCAACTTTCACCTCACAAGAAGCAGAACAAGCTACAGGGAAAAGCTGTGGGGGAGACACCACTGGGTCCTTGCGGCTGACTTAGAGCAAGGGGGGGGGTCTTTGTCAGGGTTGGGAGGAAGTGAGAGCCATGAGGATCTCCCTGGGGTGGCCTTCAGAAAAGGGGTGTCTCTCCGTTGCCCGATCACCTGGAAAGGAAGAAGAGGGACCTGTTAGGAGGAGGCTGTTTGTCCTGGTGTCCTCCCAGTGTTGCCTCTTAGCTCCTCTCCAGGTCAAAAGAACCAAAATCAGACAGTTTTAGGAGTCAGGAAAGGCCCTCCTGTCGCCTGTTAAACCCCCTGCCTTCTGCTTCCTTCCTGCGCCTCCTGCTCGACTGAGGATGCTCTCAGGGTCTCTCATTCGAGTCTCTTCCTGGCCTGCCTTTCTTTCTCACCTTCCTGAGGAGGAGACCTGGGTTTTGTCTCTCCTCTTCCCTGGAACACAAAGCAGTCTAGCCAGGATTAGAACTCAGCCTTTCCATTCTGGAGTGCCACTGTTATCAGTACAGCCCCAGCCTTGTCTGGGCAGAATCAGGCCCACCGACCCACCCTCCGGTCTATGTCACAGAGGCCCCCTTCCCTGGCACTCGGTCCACCCTGGGCGGTCACTTTCTGAATTCCGGAATTAAAAATAGGAGTTTTCAAGGGATTCGACTCACAAGCCAGCCCTGCTTCTCGGATGGTCGTGGTTCATCCTCAGGGCTTTGAAGAAGAAGACGGTGCCAACCACGATACCCAGAATGCCAATGGCCAAGCCCAGGCCACAGAGTATGTTCTCTGGCGTCTCTGCAACGGGAGTTGGCTCTTTTGCATCTGGGGGAAGGAAAAAAATAGGGTAAAATATGGCAACGACCAGTTCATCTTGCAATTCTCTTGTTAGTGGCCTGGGCAGTGGGGGGGGGGGGGATTGGGGGAGAGAAGCCAGGAGTTGTGACTCCTTCCAGCAGGAATTGATCTAGAGAACATTTGCCCCATCAATCTTGGACATCATTTTTCTCCTTCTTTCTGCCCATGAAAGGCTCTTCGTCACTTTCTTCCAGAAAAGACTCCATAAACCATGTGCCACTTATGCCCAGAACGGGACTGTGCATTCACCACACCAGACCAGGGATATGGATTGGGTCCAAATTGGGCACTTCTAAAGATTTACCTTTACTTGACTCAATTATTTTTAAAATAGAGGTAAGTCACCAGACCTTAAGGTAAACTTGAAAATGACGATGTACAGCAATACCTCAACAAAGCTAAGACAGTGGAATAAGGTCTACATAGCTCTGTCTTCTCTGTCTTCTATTTATTTAAAACATTTATAGCCTGCCCGACAGAGCAAGATCTGGGGTGAGGGCAGAGTTACAGATCACTTAGGCACAACACAATAAATTTTCTCATAATGCAAGCATGCCTGATAGGCAGGAAATGACTGGATCTTTCCAGGACAGAATCAAGAGGGGCCCCAATCCTGCTTACACCAGACGCGGGTCAGGCTCTCCGGGAGGCCCCAGTGGTCCACTTGGCAGGCGTAGACGTCCCCCTCCTCTGGGACGAAGGCCAGGTAGGAGAACTTGCGGAAAGTGTAGTCCACGCTGGAGAGGAACCCCGTCTCCTGCACGCCCCGGGAGACCACCTGCCCGTTCTTCAGCCAGGTGATGTTCAGCACTGGGGGGGAGAACTTGTCCACGAAGCAGATGAGCACGTTGGGGTCCCCCAGTTCCACAGGGTCTTCAGGGTACAGAGTGGCCGAAGGAGGAACTGAGAAGAAGATGGACAACATTAGAGACTTTCTTAAGAGAGAATCTTGAGCCTTGATTCCTCCCCCCCTCCCCATCGCCCCCAATAATCCTCACGGTCCCTGGACACAATTGGCAGCCCCCTCCCCTCAAAGGCGTCTCCCTGGAGGTTTCCTCCGTGAGGCTGCTGTTCCCCTGTGGCTCCATTTTCAGCAACTGTCGGAAGGGAGGAGCCTCTATCTGGCCCTGTTGAGCAACTTATGTGGAGCTCCTGAACCGGTTTATCCTGGCCTGCTCATTTCTGGACCCCAAGGCAGAAGGCGGGAATTGATTTCATTTGCAGAAGTCACCCCCTGCGCCACCTCCTTCCCCACATCCTGCTGTTTGTATTCTCCCTGGATATGTAGGAATGTCTTGCCACGGGGGTGGTGGTGGTGGTGGTGGGTGGGTCCTCTAGCTAACTGTGCAGGGCAGAGCCCTCATCCCAGGAAACAAGAATTACAGGATCAAAAATATTGAGTTGCATGCATAACATATTCCCCCTCCCCGCCTTAAGATTAGCAAAGGGTGCTGCTGCTGGGCATTTGGGATTTCTCACAGAGGTGTAAGAGTCTGGGGGAAGCTCTGGGGAAACCCAGGAACTATTGTGCAACCCCCCCAATTGCAATTCTACAAGGACTTTCTCTTGTTTAAAGCAGCTGGGTTTGGGGGCTCATTGAGGTGGGGGTGGGGGGGGGCAAACTGAGCTGATAGCAGTCCCTGGCCCGGCTCATGGGTCTAATACAGTGGTCAGGGAACAGGGATAAATTACCCCAAATGGGATAAAAAGGAAAATCCTGGGGGTTATGAGGACGGTCCTGGCAGCGCGACCGTCCTCATTACCCCCAGGCATTTTATTTCCCATAATGTGTATACCTACAAGGACCTGACGCAGTGCAGTGCAGCGTCAGGTCCTTGTGTATGCGTGCTTGCCTTGCTGATAGAGGCGGGGCCCGGAGGCACTGGAGGAAGCCGGGGAGCCAGTCCACATGTTGTACTGCTGTTGCGGTCGAGCTCCTCCAAAAGAAGAGGCGAAGAGAGCGCGCAACTTGGCAAGGAGGGGAGGTACCGCAGCCGGGCTCCCTCGCTCTCCACAGCGCACTACTACCACCGCCCCACCACACCACCTCCGCTCCCTTTTCTCTTCAGAGCAGGTCCGAAGGAGGGACAAACAGCCATAGGGGAAGGTTTCGGCTAGAGGCGACTCCTCATAGCTGTCCCTCGTTGCGCCGCGTTGAGCAACAGCAGCCGAAGAGTGAGCGCTGGGAAGAGTCTTTGGCCGTCGGCACCCAAAGTCCCCCCCCCCCAGCTCCTCCCGCGCTCATCGCTGCAGGCCATGTCTCTGTCAGGCTGCGCTTCCCCTTCGCCCTCACCTTAGAGCGCGCGGACTGGCGGGGAGGTGGGGTTGGGGACGGCGAGGGCGCGCACCCACGCGGCTCTACATGCCCAGCCTCACCAAATCCCCAAATGGCGGCCCCAAGAAGAATTTGGAAAGGGGGCAGCAGCAGCAGGTGTAGGGGGCCAGCCCATCTTTCCCACCTCTTCCTCCTCCTTCGCCTTCACAAGCCTGGAGGCGCTATTGGCAGGCAGCAGGCACCCCCCCCCCTTCGGAAAAAGCCTGAATGGCTGAGAAGATGTAAAAAGGTGGAGGAGGTGGATGGGGAAGGGAAGCCCTGGCTGTTTACGCATGAACTCCTCAAAACACCTCAGGGTTGCCGAGGAAGTGGAGCCATGTCCCCCGCCGCTCTGCTTTCCCAGCCCTTTTCCTTTTTGCCGTCCCCAAGGCCCCTGAGGAAGTCATTTGGGGGTCGGGGATGAGAGGGGAAAGGAGGCTTCAATGGGCTTCAGTCCCCGTTTCTTGCAAAAGAGAGAAAGCGAGCTAAAGTAGGCGGAATTCTCCCGCCATTTCCCCAGACAACCGCTGTGTTTCCCATCCCTCGCTCTCCCTCCTCGTCTCACGTGGTCGCCCTCAACAGCCCAGTAAAGACACCATCAAGAACTCCTCATGAATTAGCTTCCACCGCAGCATCAAGAGCGAGGGTGCCCGCCTCGGCTTTCCCTCTTCGGCACCCAGCTGGTTGAAGCTTTCAAAGTAATTTTGAATAGATTCAATAAGATTTTGAATTCAAATAATGTATGATTTCCTTTCTTTGAAATCAAGGGGGTAATGTCGGAGTATATAAATTTTTTGGGGGGGTAAAAGGTAAAAAAGTTCCCTGATCCCTGGTCTAATAACATGGGTGGATGAGGGTGGAGGGGGGTGGGTGGATGGCTAGGCTGAGCACGAGGCCTGTTGTGGATGGAGGGCTTCTCCCCCTTTCAGACTGGGGGTGGGAGTCCCCCCTCCAGCCCAGTCTCTCTAAGCCCCTGAAGGCGCTCTGCACACACACACACACCCAACCACTGCTGACTAAGTTGCCGGGATGTGAGTGTCTGTCAAGTCAAGAGATCTCTGCCATTTGGATGGGTGTCTCTGAGGCATGTGAGGAAGGGGGGGGGGTCAAAAACTTTCCAGTGGGGGGTGGAGGGCTGTGTCCAGCTAAAGTGGGGGTGGGAATCCTCCTTTCTTGGTACCGTTCTGGGCCCGGGTCCAGTTGCTGCGCTTCCTCATGACCTCCAGGTTGTTCTTCATGATGGCGATGTTGCCCAGGGCCCCCTGCGTCTCGTAAGTGCTGCTGCTCCCAATCTCTGGCAGCCTCCAGACGTTGCGCTTCTGGGCCCAATCCACGTGGAGGATCTCCTCCTGGTTGAAGGCCAGCAGGTCCTCCCCGCCCTCTTGCCCTGAAGGGAGGGTCTCGTGGAAGAAGTCCAGCCCCGTGAAAGTGGCCTCCACTGGAGGGGGGGGGGGGGTTGAAGTGGGAAAAGAAGAAAAAATACACACAGAGAGAGAGAATGATCTGGCCTTCCGGCCACCCTTCCAGACACCCTCAGTCCACCACCGGAAAGACAAGCCAAAGATCTCTGGGCTGAGGGACGCCCGTGTGTGTGTGTGTGTGTGTGTGTGTGTGTAAAGGGAGAGGAGGGCAGCCCACCCTCAGACAGCCCTCCCTCTTCCGCTGGGCCTGGCCCACCTGGCCGGGCTGTTGTCGGCAAGGCAGGGAGCGGGGCACCTCTTTCCTCCCCAATCCTTCCCTCAGGCCAAAGTCAGCGGGGCTTCCTCCTCAGGGCGCAGCTCGAGGGCACCCCCTCAGGACCACCGCCCGCGAATGGAAAGGGGTCGGGAAGCAGGTGGCGAAGAGCCCAAGAGGTGGGGGGGGGTGTTCTGGGGGGGGAAGAGAGAGGGCGGCGGGGGCGGGGGGCCCTGTCCTTTCCCTTCCTCCCAATCCTCTCGCCTCTTCTCCTCCTCCTCCTCCCCGTCAGTGGCGGTTCCAGAGCTTCCCTCTGCCCCGGGGCAGCATCCGTCCATTCCCGCCCCCTCCGCCCCGGTGTCCCCTTTCTGTGCTCACCCCAAGTTCCTCCCCAGTTGCTCCCCCCTCCCCCTCCCCCTCCCTCCCTCCCTCCCTCCCTCACCTTCCACCGCCCGGGCCACCGGCAGGGCCAGGAGGGCGAGCAGGAGCGCCCGGAGGCGCAGGCGAGGGGCTTCGCTCAGGCCCGGGAGAGCGGGGTGCGCCATCGAGGGTCTTCCGGGGCCGCGAGAGGCGGGCAGGTCGGCGGGCGAGCGAGAAGCGAGGAGCCGGAGCCCGACGGGGCGAGGACGGGGTTCGAGGGTCCGGCTCCGCAGGCGCAAGTGCCCGGGGGAGGATCGTGCCGGGGGTATGAGCCGTCGGGGGGGAGGAATCCCCCCTCGGTGGACTGACCCAATGGGAAAAAGGCTCTGGCGCTGACCAGCCGGTTGCCAGGCAGATCTGCCCCGCCCTCGGGCCTCAGCAGGCGAGTTCCTCCGCTCATCTGGCCGATCGGGACGCTCTCTGGACTTCCCTGCCTGGCGACTCCTGACGTTTGCCTGGCTCTCAGGGCTGATTGGCCCCTAGGGCGGAGGGGGCGGTGCTTGGACGGCCACGCGTTCTCTCCCCCTCTGGGGACGGTGGGGACGGAGCCCAGGACGTCCCGGTCAGAACTTGGGGGCGAACGTCGACGGGGCTGTAGCTTCTTTGCTGTCCCCGTCGAGGAGGAGGGATCGGGTCTGAGATGGGCTTTGGGATCCTGCTCGTGGTGGGGATGATGGGATTGGTCGTCCTGAGCTTTCCCCCAGTGGCGGAGAGCGCGGCGGAGCCTCCAGGTAAACGCTTATCCCCGTGTCTCCCTCTCTCTCTCTCTCTCTCTCTCTCTCTCTCTGTGTAGTGGGGGAAGGGTTAGGGTTACGGTTGCGGGGGGGGGGGGAGGAAACCGTGCACAAGACCCCCGCCGCCGTCCCCAGACGCTGGGCTTTTAAACGTAGGTCGGGCAGGTAGGTGAGGACGGGGAGGGGGGGGAAGCGGGCAAGGATCACCCAGTCGTCTTTCTCCCGCCGTGAACCCTCGGCTTCAGGGTGGGGGACCAAAGGACCGGGGAGGCGGTGGGCGAAGGGGGCGCGGAGGAGCAGAGGCCGGGAGCGGGGCTTTGGCCGGGGCCTCCGCCTCTCCTCCGAGGCTCAGCGGCGGGGGCGGAGGAGGGAACGCCCCCTAGAAGCCCTCCTCCATCACCCCCACCCCCCGGAGCCAGAAGGGTCCATGGAAAAAAAGGCTCCGGGTCTGACCAGCCCGATGCCCGGCAAACCTGCCCCCTCCGCCCTATAGGGAGCATCAGCAAAGATCAGTGGCGTAAACATGAAACTTCTACAGCGAATTTTTATTCGCTGAAAGCGACAAAAATATAAATTAATACGAGGGGGTATTGAGCCTTTCCCAGAAAAAATTGAGCTAGGAAGCTGTAACTGCCACACTATTCCACATATTCCCCCAGGAAGTCAATGCACTTGCGACATCTGTCCTGCAGCTTCTTAAGTCCCTGCAAATAAAATTCTTCCGACTGCTGGTGTAACCACTCATTTGCAGCATTAGTTGCCTCCAGAACACTCCCAAATCGTTGTCCCTTTAGGTGTTTTTTGAGTTTGGGTAACAGATAATAGTCAGAAGGAGCCAGGTCGGGAGAATAGGGTGGATGGGGCATCACTTGAAAGCCTAAGGACGTCAGTTTTGCCATTGTTTCACCTGCAGTGTGTGACGAGGCGTTGTCATGCAACAGGATGACACCTTTGGAGAGCTTTCCTGGACGTTTTTCCTTGATGTTTTGCCTCAACTTCGTCAATAAAGCAAAGTAATATTTTGCATTGATGGTTGAACCCTGTTGGAGGTAGTCCACCAGCAGAACTCCCTTCTTATCCCAAAAAACTGTTGCCATTTGCTTCTGCACCGACCTTTGCACTCGGAACTTCTTTGGCCTGGGGGAACCACTGTGCCTCTATTCCTTAGACTGTTCCTTTGTCTCAGGATCATAGCAGTAGATCCATGTCTCATCACCAGTTACCAGTTTGCCCAGGAAATCTGACTCATTTCTTGCTAAATGTTCCAAAACAGCCACCGATGACTCCACACATTTCCTCTTTTGTTCGGTTGTCAAAAATTTGGGGATCCACTTTGCTGCCAGCTTTCTCATTTCCAAGTCGTTGTGGATAATGGCACCAACTCTCTCACGTGATATTCTCAGATATATAGCAATACTTTTGGCTCATATTCGCCGGTCCTCCGTGATCATGTCATGGATGGCTTTCACATTTGCAGGCACAGAGACAGAAACAGGCCTTCCACTGGGTTTCTCACTTTCAACACCGAAATGGCCAGTTTTAAAATTGACAACCCAACGTTTAACTGTTGCATATGAAGGGCCACTGTCACCCATAGTTTGTGACATTTCATCATGGATCTGCTTTGCACCTTTCCCTTGGAGAAACAGGAACTTGATTATGGTCCTATGCTCTTCCACATTGAACTTTTCTGGAGGTGCCGCCATGTTCATTTTGGACCGGAAAATGGAAGTTAAGTTAAAATCATAGGTAGTTGATTTTTGCACCGTTGAATATAGACAAATTGTCCAATACACCCTGCAATTTATAGCTTCCTAGCTCAGTTTCTTCTGGGAAAGGCTCAATACGTATCAGCACCCCCTCGTAAACAGAAAAAAATTATTTGCTGGTTTAAAAGGCAGCAAAGATTAGCAAATCGTTTGAGGTTGCACTGAGATCATATTGCCTGTTGGCAACAAAACAGGGAAAAACAAGAGATCTCTTCCAGATTTGGAATCAGTGAATCATTTTAGTAATTCAAATCTCTTCTTTATCTGGACTTTAAATTCATCAGAAATGTTGTGATAATCATATTTTGGCACTAGGATTCTATTAGTGTTCTCTTTTATCTGTACTCTAATGATAAATATGAACCGTTCATTATGAGTATAATCTGTTCCTAGTCTTGTTTTGCCAGAGAGAATACAGCTTCTCCATCTCCAATTAACTAGTCTATTTCATTTCTATATTGCCAGTCTGATGATATCCATGTGTACAGTCATCTGTTTGGTTGCTCGAAGCAAGTATTTGCAATAAACAGATGGTTGGTTTCATAGAACTTTAAGTTGGATTGTTTCTGATTCCAGGACCAAATTCTCCAACAACATTTGGTTCTACTTGGTTTCCTCCGTTTGCTTGTCATTCAGATATGAATACCATAAACTCACTGGGAGTGTGAAGCTTGTAAAACCATGTCTTAAATATCTCATTTCTCTTGAGAGCTGTATTGAGGTTGCTCTAAGTCAGTTCTGACCTGACAACACATAACATAAAAACTGGCATGTGATCAATTCCCTCCTGGATTCTTACATAAAAGCTTTCCGTTTTCTCTTGTTCAACATCTGTAGTCAGAGCGTAGACTTGAATGATGGTTACCTTGATATCGTTTTTCCCCAGAAACTTGAGGGATATTATTTGGTCAAGATCTTGCATTATAGCCACTAGCTGCCCGTGCTACAGCCTGCCTCAGGCGTGATTACAAATCCATTCACATTCATTCACAGTGTCATCTCACCGAGGAATTCGGGTCTGTGTGATGTAAGGAAGGGGGTCCTCTTCTTTCTGCAAGTTCCTCATCTAGTTATCATTAGCTTTTTTTGGGGTGGGGTGGGGACTCTGACTCTGGGAGACACGCTCCCCTTCTTAATCCATCAGCTTTCCTCATGGGGAGAGCTTGTTGGTGTTAAGTTAGCAGAATTTTTGTTTCAGTCCAGGCAATCACACAGACAAAGACAGCTTCTTCCAACACCAAGTGTATTTACAGTATATACAGAAGTTTAGCAGTACAAACCGGCAGCATGACAACATGACATTCATTAGAAGAGATCCTACACCTTCTCCACATGTCCACACAGTTATACACATGCACATTTACATACAGCCAATCAGTGTGGACATTGCATCATCCCAGACTGCATGATTTAGCATTTTGCACACCTGTAAAATATGGCTGCTGATTATCATAGGTCTTGTTCTGCCTCAGTGTGGAAATTATCCTTGACACCCCTCCTAATTTACACCTGAGCAGAACGTATTCCCAACTCTTCAGTTAGTTCTCTGTGTCTTTGCACGCTCAGTGGTTTTGTTAGAATGTCAGCTACATTATTTTCTGTTTCACAGTACTGCAGTTGAATTAGTTTTTCTTTTACTGCCTCTCTAACATTGTGATATTTAATATCAATGTGTTTGCTTCTGCTTCTCATTTTTTCTGTGGTTGCCATCTGTATACATGTAGTGTTGTCCTCAAACACTGTTATGGCCTGATCCACTTTAATTTTCAGATCTATAAGCAATTGCTTATACCACACCAGCTCTGAACACACTTCTGAAAGAGCAGCAAACTCTGCCTCAGCAGTGGATGTGGCAACTGAACTTTGCTTCCTTGATTTCCATCCCACCAATGTCTCATGAAACTTTATTGTGAAACCTGATACTGATTTCCTGTCAGCTATGTTGTTGGCCCAATCACTATCTACATAAACCTTTAATTTTAAATCACTAGAGGGTTGTATTACTAAACATGTGTCAAGGGTACCTTTTAGGTATCTAAATATTTTTTTCACCCCCAACCAGTGTTTCTGTGTTGGCTTTGCAGTATGCCTACTCAGAATATTAACTCCTACAGCAATATCTGGCCTTGTCCAGTTTGCTAGATATTGTAAACTTCCAATTTCTGATTGGTACACTTCTTGTTCTTCAAACTCTTTGCTTTCATCCTCTGACTTTTGAAAATCTACTGTCATGGGTGTCTGTACACTTTTGCAGTCCTGCATGTTGTATTTTATTAGCATTTCCTCTATCTTTAATCTCTGATTTAGGACATAACCATTGTCTTTTTTCTGAATTTGAACCCCCAAATAATTCTATATCTGGCCTAGGTTCTTTAGTTTGAACTCTTTTTTCAATTGTTTTTCAAACAGATCAATTTGAGTTTGTTCTTTTGACATAAAGCATATGTCATCAATGTATGCTAGCAGAATATTTTGCTCTTTTCCATTTTCTTGAACATAAAGGCATGGGTCTGCCAGGCTACTCTTAAACTTCAATCTTTTCAGTGCTAAATCTAAACACTGGTTCCAATTTCGGCCAGACTCTTTAAGTCCATAAATTGCCTTGTTTAATCTATACACCATCCCTGGTTGAGAACTCTCAAACCTGTTGGCGTGGGGCCAAAACTCCAGAATCTTAATGAGGCAGTGGCCTCAAGAAAATGTTCCTAGAGTCTGGTTGAATCCCACTTTTACGTTAAGCAAAGTAAGAGACGTAGGGAGAAGTGACTCGGAGATTTAGACGTAGGGAGAAAATAACATGAGAGAGTTCTTAGTAATTATAATATAATATATTGATCATGGCAACACACATATATACATATATACAAGGCAAGATACATTTGCATAGCAACATTCAGAGCATTGGCATAGAAGTAAATGACCACCAGACTTACTGCTGAGTGGTAAGGTCTGTTCTGTCTCAGTTACATTTATACTCAGAACAACCAACCACATTTCCCCATTTACAGCTGGTCATGTTAAACAATTAAGCATTACATCATCTTGCTTCACCTGTATGCTGTAAGTCATTACATTGGCTTTTGCCCTACATTCGTGACTCTGCACTTCATCTACAATATTACAATTTAACTCCCTGTTCACCAAACAGAACAAAATCCTGACACTCCTCCTTAAATTTTATATATTGGAGAAACCCATTTGGTTACATATATACAAATGTTTTTCTAGTGTCAAGGGTTTAGTGAAAATATCTGCTACATTATTTTCACTGGGACAATATTGCAATTCTACCAATTGACTTTCCACAGCATCTTTCACATTAAAGAATCTTATTCCAATGTGCTTACTTCTTCCTTTAATTCTACATTCACCAGCTAATTGTATGCATGCTGTGTTATCACAGAAAACTTGTGTAGGTAAGTCAATTATTATGTTTACATCTCTTAATAATTGCTTAAACCAAGTGATTTCATTACACAGCTCACTCAAAGCAGCGTACTCAGCCTCAGCAGTACTTGTGGCAACAATGGTCTGCTTTTTTGATTTCCAACCTATCAAAGACCTATCAAAAAATATTGCCAAGCCTGAAATTGATTTTCTATCAATTTCACTTGTTGCCTAGTCTGAATCTGTAAAGCACTTTAATTCCAGACTTTCTCCTACTCTCAACAGTAGCTTCTTATCCTTTGTACCCTTTAGATATCTAAGTATTCTCTTTATCCCATTCCAGTGATGTTTACGAGGCCCTGCAGCAAACTGACTTAAAACATTTACTGACGCTGCAATGTCTGGCCTCGTCCAGGATGCCAAATACAACAATGATCCTACTCTGGATTGATAAAGCTCTACATCATCAAATTTCTCACTTTCAAAGTTTCTCTGAAAACTTGTCTCCATTGGGGTTCGTACTGAGTTACAATTCTCCATGCCACTTTTTATTAATAATTTCTCTATTTTCTTCTCTTGGCATATTTGAAAATTTCCATTTTGGTCTTTACCTATTTCTACTCCTAAGTAGTTACTTATCTGACCTAAATGTTTCAATTTGAAATTTTTACTCAGTTCTCTCACGAACCACTTGACATAAGTATCATTAAGTACTACTAAACACAAGTCATCCACAAAGACTAGTAATATCAATTTTACATCACCCTGATTTTTGATGTATAGGCAAGGGTCGGCCAAACTTCTTCTAAACCCTAGTTGTACTAGCTTTGTATTGTTGGGTATTGTCTAGTAACGTTTTTAACTTGTATACCCATCTACAGCCAACTATGTTTTCCCCTTCAGGTAATTTGACAGGTGAAAACACATTATACTCTTTCAATGAATTGAACTCAGCAAGCATAGCCTCCTTCCACTTATGTTGCTGATCAGTTGGCAATCTTAACATTTCCTCATAACTTTCAGGTTCACTAACAATTAAATTTATATTTGTTACTTTGAACCTTTGAGGTGGGACTCCTTTATTTGCTCTCTGAGAACGCCTGGGAATTACTACTTCTTCACTTTGTTCTCCTGACTCACTATATGTCCCATTCTCCTCCTCAGCTTCACTATATGTCCCATTCTCCTCCTCAGCTTCCATTTTACTTAGGTTCTCTTTAACTTGTTTCTTATTACTAAATGATGGCAAAAATACTTCATCATTAGCATGTATACGAGACCAATTCTCGTTCTCACAAAAATTTGCTGACCTACTGATGGTCACATTACCAAACTGGTCACTAAACCTGTAGCTTTTACACCCAGTTTGATACCCTATAAAAATCAGCCTTTTTGCTTTAGGAGAACCCTTCCTACGTGAAGCTTTTGGTATATTTACCCACGCATGGCAACCAAACGTCTTGATATGATTTAAAGTTGGTTGTCTGTTGTGCACCAGAAAATACGGGGTGTTTTGAATGACAGAATTCCAAATTCTATTCAAAACATAACATGCACATTTCATTGCTTCTCCCCAAAAAACTTTAGACATATTAGCATCTGTTAACATTGAATCCATAACTGTTTGTAATATGCCACCTTTTCGTTCTGCTACTCCATTTTCTTGAGGGACTTGTATGTTTGCAATTCTATGGTGTATCCCTTTCTTTCTTAACCACGTTCTGAATTGCTTACTCATAAACTCTCCCCCTCGGTCCGTCTGAATGCTGGCTACATGTGTTTCAAATCTTCTTTCAATCATAGCCACCCATTTCCTGAATGTTTGGAATGCTTCACTTTTATATTTAAGTATGAAGACATAAGAGTACCTGGAGAAATCATCTGTTATGGTAAGACAGAACTTATTTCCCCCCAGTGACTCTTGGAACGGACCCATTATATCCATGTGCACAAGCTCAAAACACCTTTTACTTATTCTACAGCTTTTCTTACTCACTGGGTGTCTCTTTGATTTAGAGGCTTTACACACATTGCAATCTAGAAATCTATCACAGTTCTTTAAATTTAGATTGCCTACACATTGCTGAGTTTTCCTTAATACTTCAAAACTCACATGTCCTAAGTCTCTATGCAACTTATGTATGCATTTGTGATGTGGCACATTATCATTTAACACATTTGCAGAACATTTCCTTTCTTCTGTTTTATCCAAAACATAGAGCTTTCCCTTTAAATGCCCCGTTGCAACAAGTACATTTGCTTTCTCTATGTTGCAAACTCCTTTACTGAACTTAATTGAAAAACCAGCTTGGTCTAAACATGACACACTTATTACGTTATGGCTAATTCTAGGTACAAACAAAACATTCTCCAAAGTATCTTTAAGGCTTTTAACATAAACTTTGCCTGTTCCACATACTTCAATGTTTTTCCCGTCTGCTAAACTTACTTGTCTTTTAGCAGAGTTTGTTAACTCTTTAAACCACATTCTCTGTCTACAAACATGTTGTGTAGCGCCCGAATCAATCAGCCATTTCTCATTGTCACAATCAGTAATTACTGACACAGAGTTTATTTTACGCTCTGAAGTTCTGTTTTCTTTCTCAGTGTCCTTGGGCTTATCTCTTCTTCGACAAACACAGTCTCTAGCCAAATGTCTTTCGCTGCCGCAAATAAAACATTTCTTCTTCTTTTTTACAGCTAGGATTCTTTCAGTAGGGAAATCAGCAGACATCCTTCTGTTGCTATCATCCTTGGAATTCCCTCGTCTGTGTAGACTTGGCACAGATAAATCCTCGGCTTTCTCCTTTCTTCTCTGTTCCTCCTCCATTAATCGCCCCGCCAGATATTCCACCGTTAGACTTTGTTCTGGCAAACTTTCCATACTTATTACAAGTGTTTCCCAGCTTTCATCCAAACCACTTGGGATAACGTAGCACTTATGGGCCTCTGGGAAATCCATCCCACGCTCCTGTAACTGGAAAAATAACTCAGAACACTCCTGGATATAGTTAGATATGCTTTGATTAGGGAGCAACCTCTTCTTATACAGCTTACGTGTTATTAACATCTTGGAACCAGCTGTTTGTCTCACATAGACGGCTCTCAACGCCTCCCAGACCTCGTTACTTGAAGTTTTTCCTCTCACATAATTTAATTGGGAGTCATCCAAGCATAATATTATTGTAGATAACGCTCTTTCATCTTTAGCCGTATCTTCTTCGTCTAGTTGAGCTGGAGGATTAGATACAATCTGCCATACACTCTCTCTTCTTAAATACATTTCCATCTTATAGGCCCAAGACATATAATTATGACCATTTAAACGTAATAATGGAAGGTTACTGGCCTGCATCATGGTGAAGCCTCCTCTTTGGATCTGCTGTCCGTCACTTTCAGAATCTGACTCAGCTTCTCCAATTGTTGGCTTTTCCTCCATACACTTGCAGCCTTAAAATGCCTTCTCCTTGGGCCAACAAACGTCTCAGCTTCTCCCTGGAACACCACGTCTCCTAGGCACCACGTCTCCCTAGGCTTACCACGTCTTTCTGCGTCACTCTGGGCGTCTCCCTGGGCGTCTTCCTGGGCCCATAACCCTGTTGGCGTGGGGCCAAAACTCCAGAATCTTAATGAGGCAGTGGCCTCAAGAAAATGTTCCTAGAGTCTGGTTGAATCCCACTTTTACGTTAAGCAAAGTAAGAGACGTAGGGATTGAGTGACTCAGAGATTTAGACGTAGGGAGAAAATAACATGAGAGAGTTCTTAGTAATTATAATATAATATATTGATCATGGCAACACACATATATACATATATACAAGGCAAGATACATTTGCATAGCAACATTCAGAGCATTGGCATAGAAGTAAATGACCACCAGACTTACTGCTGAGTGGTAAGGTCTGTTCTGTCTCAGTTACATTTATACTCAGAACAACCAACCACATTTCCCCATTTACAGCTGGTCATGTTAAACAATTAAGCATTACATCATCTTGCTTCACCTGTATGCTGTAAGTCATTACATTGGCTTTTGCCCTACATTCGTGACTCTGCACTTCATCTACAATATTACAATTTAACTCCCTGTTCACCAAACAGAACAAAATCCTGACATGTGCCTGAGCCATATATAGCTCTTCTTGCAGATCTGCATTCAAGTATGTTCTAGTTATGTCAAAATGACTAACTAGGTAATTTCTTGAAGCAGCCAGAGTTAATGCTAGCCTCAAAGACTCTGCCTTTACTGTTGGGGAAAAAACCTCATCATAGTGTACATTTTTTCCTTTGTGTGTATCCCTGAGCCACAAGTCTGGCTTTATACCTATATTCCCCATTGACCTGTATTTTTCTTTTGTAGACCCATTTGCTTCCAATTGCTTTGTGTTCTGGTGGCAATGTGGTTTCTGTAAACACTCCATGGTCATCCATGGATTGTAACTCTTCTTTCATGACTTGTTGCCATTTCATTTTCTCTGCCTCAGGCAGAAGCAACACCTCTTCATAATTCTTAGGTTCATGGAACACATGACAAACTCTTATTTTCCCCACACCAAACCTGGATGGAGGTATTCCTTTGTCAGATCTTTCTGACCTTCTGGGAACCTCTGGTTCTTCTTTAATGACAGGCTGACTCTCTGCCTCACTACATCCTCCATCCTCCTCCTCTGAGCTGCTGGGACTTGAGCTTCCTTCAGCCTCTTGCTTTGGAACCACCTCTATTCCCTGAGGTTTTTCACCATTGTTTATAGGTATGAACACTTCTGAGTTTGCATGAAACTTGTCCCAGTTTTCATGTTCACAGAAATTGGCTGATCTGGAAATAACTACATTTCTATTTCCATCTCAGAATCTATATGCTTTAGACCCTTTTTCATACCCCAGAAATCTCATTTTCTTGGCTTTTGGTCTCCCCTTTCTCCTTGTTTCCTTTGGAATGTGCACCCAGGCACTGCATCCAAACACTCTCATATGTTGCAGGGAAGGTTCTTTGCCATATAACAAGAAATATGGGGTCTGTTCTATGGCTGAAGACCAAATTCTATTAACTATGTAGTTCGCCATCTGAAACGCCTTCCCCCTTTACAAATTACTCAGGACTCCATTCCTGCGTTCTGCCACACCATTTTGAAATGGAGAATAGGGACTTGTTTTTCTGTGATGTATCCCTATCTTTGTCAGCCACGTCTGGAACTTTCCAGACATGAATTCAGACCCTCTATCTGTCTGCAACTGGCCCACCTTTTGGCCATAACGTCTGTCCACGAAGTTCACCCATGCCCTGAAATGGTCAAACACTTCTGCCTTATTTTTCATGAGAAAGCAGAATGAGAAACCTCCCATAGATGGCACTAGAGGCCCTATTATATCTGCATGGACCAACTGGAAAGGCCTCTGTGTTTACCTGTTACTTTCCTTGCTTATTTTTTGGACCTTTGATTTTGCAACTTTGCATACATTGCAATCCAGAAAATTCTTACAGGGTTTCATTTTCAAATCTTTTGCCATCTTTTGCATTTTTTCTACCACCCTGAAATTAGCATGACCCAGTCTCCTGTGCATCAAATGAGCACACTGGTCATGTGGTGGTGTTTTTTTGACTATGGCATGTGTTACTTTGTTTTGTGTTCTTTCCTTCAGTACATATAAATTATTTTCAAGTTTTGCTGTGGCACACACCCTGTTCCCTTTCTTAATTACACATGTGCTATCAGCAAATGTAATTGTAAACCCCTCCTTGTCAAAACATGAGACACTTAGGATATTACAGTCTGAATTGGGCACATGCAAAAGACCATGTAGTTCCCTTTGCAAACCTGGAACATAAATTGTTCCCTCTCCCGTTACTGATGATTTCTCTCCATTTGCCAGGCTCACATAGCTGTGTTTTGAAGCACCTAGGGAAGAAAATAGCTCTGATTTATGAGTCAAATGAGAAACAGTTCCACTGTCAAGAATCCAGGTGTTGACCTTGGAGTCCTTATCAGATAACTGTATAAGAGAAACCCTCCCTTGCTTCTTGCCTCCGCTTCTCCGGCTAGTTTCTTTTTCTCTGCAGTTCCTTTGTAAATGCTTTTCTGATCCGCACTTGAAACAGCATCTTACAGCAAGAGCCTTTCCCATCTGTTCTCTGTCGCTCCTAGAAGCAGCTCTCCTCTGCTGTGGGATGTTATCTCTCATTCTGACTTGGGACCTCTCATTCCTTTTTTTTCCTCTTCCTCCAACAATCTGCCTGTCAGATACTCCAGGGTTAAGTCCCTCTCTGGCATAGATTCAAGGCACATCATAGTCTTCTGGAAGACTGCTCAGGATCACATACACTTTGTGATTCTCTGTGAACTGCATGCCCCTCTGCTCAAGCTCCACAGATTTTTCATCTGCTGTAAGTGTTCTGACATGCTTCCATCATGGTCAAGCCTTGCTCTGTATAATTTACGTGTCAGAGCAACTTTGCTGCCAGCAGAGTCCCGAACATAGACACGGTGCAGAACTTGCCAGCACTGCCTAGCTGAGGTCAATCCACGCACGTGTATTAATTGGCTGTCCTCTAAGCAGAGAACTATTGTTGTTAAAGCCTTCTCATTTTGCTTTATCTGTTCCTCATTCAGGACAGCGGGGGGATTGGAAACAATATTCCACAAATCCTCTGTTCTCAGCAGCATTTCAGCTTTAACTGACCAAGTCAGATAGTTCTGTTCATTTAGCTTTGTGAGAGGGAATCCTCCCATTCCTGCTGTCCCAACTGACTGCATTTTGCTGCCTTTTTATCTCAGTCCTCCGTCCTTTACCCCTCCTGGACTCTGAATGGTAGGACGCTCACCTTTCTGGACTTTCTCCAATTCTGGACTGGTTCCTCTGGCCTCTGTGGTACCCTCTGGCACTCACCAGCTTCTCTGGTGCAAGGCAGACATCTCTGGGCCCATAACCCCTTGTTGGTGTAAGTTAGCAGAGTTTTGTTTCAGTCCAGGCAGTCCAGTTGAATCACGGACAGATTCTTCCAGCACCAAGTGTATTTACAATATATACAGAAGTTTAGCAGTAAAAACCGGCAGCATGACAGCATGACATTCATTAGAAGAGATCCTACACCTTCTCCACATGTCCACACAGTTATACACATGCACATTTACATACAGCCAATCAGTGTGGACATTGCATCATCCCAGACTACATTATTCAGCATTTTGCACACCTGTAAAATATGGCTGCTGATTATCATAGGCCTTGTTCTGCTTCAGTGTGGAAATTATCCTTGACAGAGCTGTTAAAAGACGAAGTAGTGTCTGGGAAAGAGGCATTGATTCTTGTAAGCCTGCGCTGCTTTTCTGTGTGCATGCAAGTCTTGTGGGCCGAGAGACTACAGGAAATGTGTGTTGTGAGAGACCCCGCTTTGGGTGGGCGGGTGTGAGCTCCCTGAGCTGGTCTGTCTGCACCGGTTCCAAGCGATCCCACGCTTCGGACCCAAGTGGAAGGAGTTTCCCTTTCAAAAAGCAGGAGGATCTCTGGTCAAGATTGGGACAAGGGGGGGACGGACGGACTCTGGGCTGATTCGTATTGCCTGCCGCATGATGGGACCAACGGGGACGAGTGTTAATGAGACCCCCCCACCAACCGGTGGTATTTCCCACACCAAGTTTGCCATTTCCCCTTTCCTTCGCCAGCCCCTCCTTCCTCCCCCTCTTGGGTGTGTGCGTGTGGGAGGGAGAGGGGCGCAGGGAGGAGTCTTAAGAGACTTAAGCTCTGGGACGCCCCCAAGGATGACCTGCGCAGACACAGAGCACCGCTCTTGTGTTCATGCGTAGAAACCAGGATGAAGAAACCCCTCAGAAGTGCATAGTACAAGCCCCATGGACAAGCCCGACCTTAAAAGAAACCTTTGCTCGTTTTCAAAGCAATAAACCATTGACTGTGTGCTTCTTTAAATAGCACAACAGCCTTGCCAGGTAGGACCTCTCAATTCTCAGTAGCAACTTAGTGACCTTCTCGAATCCTCACTGGATTTAGGTGTAATCCTGCTGTTCAAGAGACCAGTCCTCTGTTGAAGAATTATATTTGTTTTTATTAAGAAACTAAAGTAGTTTCATTAGAATACAGTTGTTGCATTAAATAGGCTTAAGCATTAGGCATATTCGTCCGTTATAATGTTTAAAATAAGCTTACTATTTCCAAGTAAAATAAAAACAACTAGAACTAAGCTAAGTAATCATTTTTGCTCTCTCTACATGTTAGCATCTAGAGCTGGGCTATTTCTTTTCCCCCCTTCACAAAACAAAATCTCTCACCTTCCACGACCTTCACAGACCAACCACGAACATCATCACATAGATGAACAACCATTTTTCTACACATCTCCAGACCTCCCTCTTTCTGACACCCTTCAGTAGTTAACCAGTTAAGTCCCAGTGGGTGTAATACAGTTCACCACCCAGATTTCACATGAGAAGATCCCAAAGCCAGGTGGCTTCTCTTTCCCCAATTAAGCGGTATGCTCTGTTTCATCTTCTTCTGGCCCTCTTCGGCATCCTTAGCTCTGTGCCAGGCAAAGCAGCTCTCCACAACAGTCTCATGAGAACATGGCATTGCTTTTAAATTCATCTTACATAGAACCTAACAAACTCCATCTTTGTTTGACTACAAGTCCCAGTTTCCTCCTATTTCCTCACACACTCCCAGCGCATTTCCTGTACCAGGGAACCCACGAGTGCTACTTCCAGTCCAACGGGAGTGAGGCCGGATTGGGGACACCTTCTTCTCCTGCTCCACGGGTGCACTTCCTTCTGCGCTACTTCTACGACCGGCAGGAGTACTTGCGCTTCGACAGTGAGCGGGGTGAATACGAGGCCATCACGCCACTCGGGGAATTCGACGCCCAGTACTTCAACAGCCGGAAGGAGATCCTGGACGACACATGGAGGAACGTGGACTCCTTCTGCCTGCACAACTATGGTTCTGCAGAGAGCTTCACCTCAGGGAGGAAGAGTAAGCGGGTGCCCGGCTGGAGGGCAAGAGGGGCAGGAGGGAGCGTGAACGGGGCAGGAAGGGGGCGCCTGCCCTCCCTAGAGCTGTGGGGCCCACTGGCAGCTCTCTCCCAGAGAGGGGAGGGAAGGAAAATAACGGGAGGGAGGAGCTCCTTCCTTGCTGCTCTTCACTGTGGAACTGACCCGGTTCCACAGACGTTATATTCATTTATTTATCTATTCATTTATTTATTCAACTTAAATACCACCCATTGAGCAAACTGCTACTATGGGCAGTGTAAAAGGAATTATTTTAATTTAATTTAATATAAAAAATTTAATATAATTTAATTTAATTTAATTATACTACACGGTATTCTGATACCATGTATCAATGTTTGCCGTGTTATTATTCTCTTTTGTCTGAAGCAGTGGGCTTGTCTGAGAAATGTCACCTTGAAAGATAACAGTTAGTCTTTAAGGCAGCTCCAAATCCTCGCCTTTTTTGTTTATTCTTTTGTTTTTGTTTTTGTTTTACCAGTAAGACTCGCACAGACTAACACGGCTAACTTTTCTACAACAAATTAAATATGCCTTATATTCAATAGTAATCATCTTACAACTGCAGAGCCGGGAGCGGCTCTCTGGACCATCCAGTCCAGCCCCTCTCAAGGAGGCCGAGTGGGGGAATTGAACCCCCAACCTCTGGCTCCGCAGCCAGGGGCCTCAACCACTGAGCTGTCCAAGGGAGAGAGTAGACCATCCTAGACATTCTGATACACAGACAGGTGGCTTTGTTTTGTGTGGGAGCCTGGACAGCCTCCACCTTCTCCAAACACCCAGACGGAGACAACTGGTCCTTATGGAAGCTTCTCTCTCTCTCTCCTCAAATCACCCACTTTGATTAAGAATCCAGGGAAGGTTGCAGTCATGAGCTTTATCAGCTTATAAGCTTTTGTGGGGGGACAGATTGAAGGAGAGATTGGAGAGCTCAGTGGTTGAGGTCTCTGGCTGTGGAGCCAGAGGTTGGGAGTTCAATTCCCGCACTGGGTCTCCTTGAGAGAAGAGCCAGCCTGGGTGGCTTTGGGCCAGCTGCACAGTCCCAGGAAATGCCCCCAGAAGAAGGGAAGGGGAAACCACTTCTGTGTACTCTCTACGTAGAAAACGCTGTCCCCATCACAGATTGTGGTAAGAATTGACTTCATGGCATGTGATGATGATGATGATGGTTGATGATGATGAGAAGGATTAACCCTTCCTGGTTGGTATACCCTTTGAAGATCTCCCTTGCATGTCTATTAAAACAACTAACCAACATAAACGTAACTAGTGAAGGTTAAAAAAAAAAACATAATTGCCATTAAGAGAAACCGGGATAATGAAGCAAGAGGCCCTCAAGGCTGTGATATCCAGACTGCAGAGCTGCCAAAGAGCTTTGGGGCTAAGGCATCACTCCATGGTAGCCTTTTTTTCTCTTCTTTTCCCCTCCTGTTTTCTCTCCAGTTCAACCCACGCTGAAGATCACCCCCTCAGAGAGCTCTTTGGCCCAAAACATTTTGCTGATTTGCACCGTGGACAAATTCTTCCCCTCGAAGATCAAAATCACCTGGTTCCGAAACGGGAAGGAGGAAGACGAGGCCCGAGTGTTCACCACGGACCTGATCCGGAACGGGGACTGGACCTTCCAGATGGCGGTGATGCTGGAGGCCCAGCCGGAGCGGGGAGACGTCTACGCCTGCCAGGTGGAGCACGCCAGCTTCCCGGAGCCCGTCACCGTCCAGTGGGGTAAGAAACGAACTGAAGTCCAAACCCACATCCCTCTCACCCAACCTGGCCCCCATCCCGACTTCCTCATCTTCTGCAACCGAGTGTGGCCCCTCCCAAAAAAGGAGCAGCTGTCACTCAACCATCTTTTTTTGTCCTCCATAAGCTTTCATGGTCTGTTTTGGGTCCCCTTGTTTCTGCAGAAGCCCAGTCGAAATCTGCCCGGACCAAGATGTGGACGGGGGTCGTGGGCATTGTGATGGGGGTGGTCTTTGCAGCTGCCGGGATCTCTTTCTACCTGAAGAGCAAGAAAGGTGAGTGGAATGCCTGGGCTAGAGAGGGACGGATGGTGGGGATCAGGCCCTGGAAAGCACCTGAAACGGGGGGCCCTCCACATGACGCTGACATGTGCAGAGTCCATTTGCCACCAGGTCCAGAAGCCCCACAGGGGAGAAAGAGGGCACCTCCCTCCCTGCCACCATCCTCTGCCTCAGGCAGATGGGAGCTGTAGTCCGGCAATACTTTGGATCTGGAGCTGAACTTTGTCCGTGGCTTCCTTAAGGGCACCTTCAGCTTCCCTGGAAAGCAATGGAAGGGATTTAGTGGTTGTGGTGATTTGCTCTGGTCCCTGAAGGGTGGGGGAGCAGGAGGGGGCTGTACTTTAACATACTTTTTGAGCAAGAACGAACCTTTTTACTACTCACTCTTTTTTTTCCAGGTCAAGCCATTCCTCAGCCTGCAGGTAAAGTTTCTCTTTGCTCTTCCACATTAAAACCTTTCCTTCTGGATGCTAGGAGTCCCCCCCCCCCCCACCGCAGCAGCCCCTGTCTGTCCTTTCCAGCCATTCCGAGTGAAAAAAGGGGTGAGCGAAATTTCCCCAAGAAAGCTATCAGCCAGGATCCCTCATTGGGATTTTTTGCTTGGGAGTCCATGAAGCCCCTTAAGCCAGGGTGATGAAGTTCAGCCAATTAACAAGGTGCCCAGAGGTATGCCTGGTCACAAGCCAGTCACGCCACCAGGTCCATGACTGGCATCTTGTTCACAAGCTGCAATTCCCCACCATGATTTACATGATCTCACTTACCCCAGAGCAAAACCTTGACAGAATTGGGGCCAGTGCGTGTTCTCCCCCCCCCCCCCCCCCCATTCTCTACAGACACTCGGGTTTCATCCCATAGCATAGCTGTGGATGGGCAGCAGTTTCCCATCTTGGAGGGTGTTTTTGCCTCCCGCCCAGTCTCTCCATATCTCTTCCCTCCTCTGGTGCACTTTGAGCAGCCCCTGTGACTGACTCAATCCGTCCTTTAGCTGTCCGCTTACTAACCTGGTCCAGAAAGGGTGAAGGTAAACTGAGCTAGGCAGAGAACATCAAAAGGGAGTCCAGTGGGGCCACCAACTCTGGCAGAAGCTTTGAGGGTGGCCGTCCACTTGGTCCAAGGTGTGGCATTCCCCCCCCCCTCGTTAAAGATAAATGGAAGTGGATAGATTTATCATTAATTCCATTTATTTTGTTTCTGTGCCTCCTTTCTGCAATAAATGCAAGGGCTCAAGACAGTTCAGAATAAGAAATGGTTAAGTGTGTTTTTTTCACGCAAGAGCTGATACTGTATTTTCTTCCACGGTGGAGCTTTTCTCCTCCTCTGGAGGCTGGGCCTCAGCCTAACTTTTGGCCTTAGTGTCATTTTGGTTAATTGATTAATTGTCCCTAAAAGGACAATTTGGAACATAGGCATTCAAGGCAGGGAATCCTGAGGCCAGCCTATCCTTCCCTTCCCTTCCCTTCCCTTCCCTTCCCTTCCCTTCCCTTCCCTTCCCTTCTCTTCCCTTCCCTTCCCTTCCCTTCCCTTCCCTTCCCTTCCTCCCTCCCTCCCTCCCTCCCTCCCTCCCTGCCTGGAATTAATTTCCATTTTTCTCTCTTGTGTCCACTCTCAATATTCAAGTTTGTAGGATTTTTATTTGATTTGATTCTCTCCCTTCCTCTTCCTGCAGCACTCATGAGTTAGACTTCACGGCTGTCTCTGGATTCCAAGCCGAGGAGAAGAAGCCTATGTACGGTGGAGGTCTTGGCTGCCCCTCTGGCCTAGCTTTCTTCCGACCTCTTGTCTCTCTCTGGATGAAGGATCAGCCCCAGGCACTTTCCCAGCCAGGCTGGTTGTCACACCTGATGGATGCTGGAGGCCTGGAGTGTCTGGCTGGGGATTCCCCCACACACACACCTGGAATTTTGAGCTGAGGCAATCTCAGCCTCTGAATTGTTCCTCGTCATCTGTTGACAGGCAGGGACGGTAAGCGTTTGCAGCCATCCTGTCTTGGTCTGACCATCCCCAGCTGTCACCGGCTGAACATCCATAACTCAGAAAGGGTCCTGACTCAGGTGGGGGCTTCCTCCAGAGAAGGGGGTGGGGAGAGGAGATTTGTGGATGGGGAAAACAGAACAAAATGTCCTTTCTAATGTCACTCCTTCCTCTCCCATGTTGTTTGCTCCGGCGTTTGGTTTTCCTAAACCAAATGGGATTTTTGCCCCTTAAGGGGAGAATTTTAAAAATGAATTCAATTGACCAGTTTATCAATCAGTCAAACTATAGACCATTTACTATGTCTGCGTGGAAGGGGCACAGTACAATTAAAAGGCAAAACTCTGTGGCTGCTCCCAGAGTGTCAAAGGCAGCTCTTCCTGCTCCCTGTGTTGTCCTTCTGCTGTGAGGTACAGAAAATCTGGATTAGAACCAGATTAAGAAAGAGATTAGATCATGAAGCCATACTTCTTCCTTGAGACAGGGATCTGTGGAGTGGAGTTTGTTGGTATTCACTTCTGCCCCCTCCCCCTTATCACCAGCAAGCTGTCACAATAATTCATCTTGTCCCAAATTTATGCCGTTTGCTCCTGTATCAAATGTCACTAGAAATAAATGACAATTTAATAACTCTAGTTGAGATGGAAATATTTGCTTTCACATGGAAATAAAACAAATCGAAAAGTGAAGTGAAGATCCAAGCCAGCAAACACATGTTCGCAAAGTGTAAATTTTACTTACTTTATGGAAGAATGCATAAAAAGACAGGATTAGGATTATACCAATTCCATGTGACTTTCTAGTGTCTTGGGCATGTCGTGAGAATGGCTGATGGTCGGATTCCAAAAGATCTCCTGTATGGAGAATTAGTGCAGGGAAATCATCCCAGAGGGAGACCACAGCTGCAATACAAGGAGATCTGCAAGCGGGATCTGAAGGCCTCAGGAATGGACCTCAACAGATGGGAAACCTTGACATCTGAGCATTCAGCCTGGAGGCAGGCGGTGCAGCATGGCCTCTCCCATTTTGAAGAGACCCTTGTCCAGCAGACCGAGGCAAAGAGGCAGTCACGGAAGCAGCAAAATCAGGGAGCTGGATAGGGGACAGATTGTATTTGTCTTCAGTGTGGAAGGGATTGTCACTCTTGAATTGGCCTTCTCAGCCACACTAGACGCTGTTCCATGTCCTCCATACAGAGCACTTCCGGAGGGAGGGAGGGAGGGAAGGCAGGCAGGCATTCTCTCCCTCCCCCCCCCCCCCCCCAGAAACATGTCTTTCTCTGCTGGGACTTTTGCAGCGTTCAATCTGAAGGTGAGAAAGAGGCATCTGCGCAACTGAATCTCCGCCCTTCCACAAAAGAGAGTCGGGCCCTTGTTCCTCCTTTGTTGCTTTTATACGGCGGGTGTGTGTATGTGTTTGCTGCCTTTTGCGCCCTTCATTCTGTCACCCCTTCCCTTTCAGGCCCACCCTTGCTAAGGGCCCTCCTCCCCCCCCCCCAACTGGATGCTCAGAGGAGCCCAAAGGCATGCAGGAGGCGGGGGCGGCGGGGGTGGGGAAGGGCAGCTGCCTCGGTCCCTTGGTTGAGGGTGTCGGAAAGCGAAGCGGCTTTGTTTTGCTCCGTCCTGAGCGCAGTTCCTCTCTTGGATCGGGCCCAGCTTCCCCGTTTCCTTTCCAGGAACGCTGAAGGCAGCTTCGTGCGTGGGGAAGCGAAACCTGAGCAAACCCCACCCCCGCCCCACCGCTTTGGCTTCCCCTCCGCGGCTGCTGCTGGAGGGAGGGAGGGAGGGAGACCTGAAGGAAGAGAAGCAGGTGGGGGCCGGGCAAGAGGGCCCCCGGCCTTTGGGCCCAGAGGTTCCGCTCCTAACCCCCCCACCTCAAACAGCGGGAAGCAGGGGAAGCGGGTCTTAATGAAGGAGTGGGTCCAAGGGGGTGGAGGGGGGGGGGAAGGTTTACTTCTTGCTGGGTGGCCAGGGAGTTGAAGGCTAGCGGTGGGGCCTCTGGGGACGATTCTATGGCGCTCCCCCTCCCACCCCCGAAGTCAGTCTCTGGAGCTTCACCCGCAGGGTCAAGCCGGCCTCTGAGCGCACCCAGCTGGATTCGGGAGTTGCGAAGGAATGCGGGTGGGGTTACGGAGGGGAGCGATCCGGCCAGTCGCAGCCTTCGCTGCCAGGTCGGGGGGCGCTCCCGAGAACCCCTCGGGCCTTCCGGTCAAGCCAGTTCGCTGGCCCTACTCCCCTAATCTAGATGCAGTTAATCTATTGCACTCTGCACATGCGCTTCGGAAAACCCACCAAGATCGTGGGGCCAAGGGCTTGGCTGCTGGGCGAGATTCCCCAGGCGACGGGTCTCTCCTGGCGGTCTCTGAGCCTTTGCCCTCCGCCAGAGGGCGCTTGGCCCGGCCGGTTCCTTTTACTCTCCCCGCCCGGTATTTGTCTTGGACTCGTTCCCGGATGCGGGGCCGCCATTCACCCCCCCCCCCCCGGATGACGCGCCTCTTTGGCTGAACCACAGGCTCACGCCTTGGGTGCCAAGCCTTTGCACTTTGCACACGCTCTGAGGCGTCCGTGTGCGCAGGGAACGCCAACCGAGGGCTGGGTTTCCGGGGCGAGAGTTAATCCAGACCGAGAGGCGTCTATTCTAGAAGAATAACTTTATTAAAAGTAAACGCGAAGGGTAGAAAGACACAAAACAGCGAAGCTTCAAAGGTTTCAGAGTTCAAGGCAAAAAGCCTTAATGACGTTACAAAGAAGCTAGAAGAGAGGAAACGCTGCTCCTTCGGATCTAGGGCTTCAACAGGCACGAACCCATGAACCCGGTCAAGCTCGGCGCTTACACGTCAGAGTCAAAACTGGCTCTCCTTCCATTCTCGGAGCCGCTTTCCTCTCTGTCTTAGAGAGGAGCGGGTCTGTTTCCCGCCACAGCTCCCATCGCCCCCACCTCTTCCGGAGTCTTAACACTCTCCCTGCATACTTCAGGCATCTCTGTTTTGGGGGCTTATCCCTCCCCTTCGGCTGGTTTGCCTGTTCCGTGAGAACCTGGCAACACGCAACTCCAAGGAGGGTCTAAACGCGTTAACCTGCACCTTTGCAGGAGACTGCCTCGAAGGCACGAAGCCACTGGTTTGGCCTATTTTGCACTTAAGGGGGTGGGGGATGATGGGGGCTCCTCTCCTTTGATATGACACGTGGAGCTGTTATCCTGGTTCTCTGGTTCTGAGAACATCTTCGTGTAACTTTTATCTGCATCTGGAGCTGTCCTCACGGTGTGCCTCTATGTCCTTCTCTCCACATCTCCCCTAAAAGATAACTTTATTAAAAGGAAAAGCAAAAAGGGTAAAAAGGTGAAAAAGAGTCAAGCTTTTAAGTTGCATTCATGGTGCAGCACAAGCTACAGAAAAAGGCTTCCAGCGAAGGTGCTGGTATTTTCCAGCTAAATCTAATGGTCGTGATCCTCTCTTGATGGCTGTGCTCTTAGGTGATCATCAGGAGGTGTTCCGTGCAGGAGAGGCTTCCCTCTCTCCCGCTGGAAAAAGTGTGCGCTCCATCTATGCTCCTTCTCTCTCTCTCTCTCTCTCTCTCTCTCTCTCTCTCTCTCTCTCTCTCACACACACACACACACACACACACACACTCACAACCTTGTCCTCCTCTTAACCTCATGCACATACACATTCTTTAGGAACCTGGGGACACGCACCTCCAAAGAGGGCCTTTGCCTGGTTTGTAGGCTTTACACTTCAGAGAAAGGGGGCCCTCTGGCAAGCTGGCCCCACTTCCCTTCGCCATGGCCAATGGCTGGTGTTGCTCTCCTGTCAGAAAGCCCACAGATAGGTTTCTGGTTCTGATACTTATATGGCAAAGCCCTAACTCATGAGGAGGCCACCCTTTCCTGGGATGCTTCTCTTAAGAGGATTGGACTGGAACTCCCTCCCGGTAGAAATCTAGCAGGTCAGTCAAGTCTCAGGCGCTGCGGAGGTCTTTGCCTTGCCAGGGCCTTGCCTTCTTCCAGCTCTTGTCCCTTTGAATGCAGAATCTGAAGGATGCAGGAGGTGTGGCGTCTGGCTGTGGACTCCCCTGGCCTAGAAATTTGAGCAGAGCCAATCAGAGCCTCTGACATGGTCCTTGTCATCAGTTGCCAGGCGGGGGAGGGCATCCCTTTGCAACCATCCTGCTTGGTCTGCTCATCCTTGAACATCCATAACTCAGAAAGGGTCCTCCTGACTCAGGTGGGGTCTTCCTCCAGAGGAGGAGGAGGAGGGGAGGAGATTTGTGGGACAGGAGAAAGCTTGAACCTCCCCTCACCCTTTTCTCTCTCACATTGCTGGACCTTCAGGTCTCAGACATTTACAAGGAGCATTTTAAAAATTTAGTTGATTGACCCGTTTATCAACCAAGCCAATGACAGGCCATTTGATATGCTGGGCGGGGGAGAATGCAGGGAAACTCAGTACCGTAAAACAAAAACAGAAGCCCTAAAGTGCAAACCATAAATGGAAAGAGGGGGAGGCTGCTCCTCATGGGGTGAAGGTTACCTCTCTCCTATCCCCAACCCCATTGCCTTTCGGCTGTCAGTCAAAGACCGTGTTTTTTTTTCTGTTTAAGGTAAAGAAAATCTGGATTAGAACCAGATTCAGAAAGAGAGAAGCTCATGAGTAGTAGGGAAATGGTAGCATTCATCAAACTCAAATTTGACAGGTGCCCCACCCCTTTTTGGCACCTGCCAGCGGGTGGGGCGGGACTTCCGGCGTCAAGGCTCGACCCAGGCCCCTTCCGGCGGAAGGGGCGGGTCGAGCGGTGACGTCAGGGGTTGTGGAGGTCCCCGTGGCCCTATAGGGGGCCTTTCCTAGAGTCCAGGGTCCCCCGTGACCAGAGGGCGGCCTGAGGATTGGTCCCCGAGGGGTTGTGCCACCCCCGCGGCCCTGTAGGCCAAGAGGCGGATGTAGGGCATGCCTTGGCATGCCCTTAGGCCGCCTGGGGCTGAAATTCCACAGCAGGGGATTTCGGGGCCCTTCTGCTATACTGTAACAATAAATTAAATAATTAGACCTTCAAAAGAGGAGACAATTTTAAAGCAATGGTTAAAAAAAAAAAACAAGCCTCTTCTGTTATGAATGATTTTGGGGCCCTTCTGATATACTGTAACAATAAATTAAATAATTAGACCTTCAAAAGAGGAGACAATTTTAAAGCAATGGTTAAAATACAACAACAAGCCTCTTCTGTTATGAATGATTTCGGGGCCCTTCTGCGCACTTGCCGCTCTTTGCAGAGACCGGAACGGTTTGGAGATAATGGCGGACAAGGAAAAAAACCTGCAATAAGTTGAACAGTACAAAAATAAAAATAAAAACCCGCGTTTTAGTAAAACTGCTTTAAGACTATCCAAAGTAAAACATTTTCCACATTTTATACTCGTGGCCTTTTCCTAGAATCTGTGTGTGTGTGTGTGTGTGTGTGTGTTAAAACCCTTTTTAATTTACCAGGAATCGCCCCATAGAGTTTTAAGCCATAGTTTGCAGAGAGATGTTGACCAGAACTTAATAATAATCCACAGACAGCTCTCATAAGGCCTATAAACTTTTGAAAAAAGCTTGCAACTTAAAGACAATGTGTAACTATCAAAAACATCAGGCGGCCCCTGTAGGCCAAGGGGAAGCGGCTGGAGGGGTTTGGCTAGAAAAGGGTGGGCCTCCTGTCTCGGAAAGGCCCCAGCAGTGTTTTTGGAGAGTTCTGCACGCGCTGACCGTTCTTTTGCAGCGGCCGTGTTGTTTTGGAGACGATGGCTGACAAAGAGAATCAAGCTCCCGAGACAAGCCAAAAGGATCCGGGGAGACCCAAAAGGCGTTTGCGACCCAAAGGTTACTACTATGGAGCTGTGGGCTTTTCTCAGCCCCTGTACCCCTTAGGACCCCCTACAAGGCTCAGGGGGAGCCTGCCTGAAGACCCAGAAAAGCTAAGAAGAAAATGCAAGACTACAGAAGACCTATACGTATTTAACGCAAAGCCAAAGCAGACGCCGAAAAGCGCAAGAAAGCTGGCCTGCACCCTGATGTGGGGAGATGATAAAGATGATGATCTTGAGTGCGATTGTGGACAAGGGTCAAAAACAGATTTGCAGAGGCCGCCCGGAGATGCCCTGAAATCAGCAGAGGCCGTGGATGGCTGTGTGCTAGCGAAACCGGGGTTTGTGGGGGATGACGATGGCCCTGAGGAGCAGACGTTGGAAGAGGCTCCAGATGAAGGCTTTGAGAGTGATAAAGAGAACCAAGGCGTTCTGGTAAGAACAATTTTCTTTTTTAAAAAGTATCATTATGGGGCACGTTAGGGGCTGGTGGTGGTGTGGTCTTTAAAAAGCTTACTAAAATGTTGTCTCATTCTCACCCACAGGAGAATGCTCAGCATGATGATGATGATGATGAGAAATCGCCCTGCAGGAATATACAGTCTGTAAATCTGTCCTGTATTTCATGTGTTTCTACAACCCTTGAAGTTTAGGTGTATGTTTTACAATGCCCTTATAATATACTGGTTTTAATAAAGAGCATTTATTGTACCATAACTTGTTCATATTTGTATACATTTATAATAGGTTAAAACAAAGTAAAGCTAATCTGTATGTCATGTGCTTCTACTATCCCTGAGGTTTAGAGGTTTGCTTTACAAAAGCCTTGTAATATAATGTCTTCTAATAAAGAGTCTTTATTGTACCATACCTTGTGTATATTTGTATATATTTATAATAGGTTAAAACAATTATTTATTGCAAGGATTCAGCACAGATTGGCAGTAAGGGGAAAAAGAAAATGAGTCATTTCTGTTTACCTGTAAAAATCGAGATTTCAGACGTTTGAACTCACATCAGAATCAGGTCAGCTCAGGACCAAATAGGTCCAAAACCGAACTGTCAAAAGAGGTGTTAAGAAGCTGTGAGTGAGTGCTAATGGTTTATGAATGAAACTCAGTTTCAATATTCAAAATTCCACAGGCTAATAGAGCTGTAGTGATGAAAAGTTTTGAAAAAAATGATTCAGAGTTATACTATACCATCTCTCCCTCAGAGTTTTGATACCCATCAGCGTGCATATAGAACAAATAGATCAACGGGGTGCTGTAGCTTTTTTTAATTTTTATTACACCAGCATAAGGCATTGTCACATGTGGAGCAGTAGGGGAACTATGTACAGCTGCTTTTGTGGACTTCAGCTCAGCCTTTCATACCAGCCGCCCTCAGAGGCTAATGGTTAAACTAAGGGGTAGCGCATGCCATATTCCAATTCTATGTGGATACAGGTTTGTTTGTTTGTTTTTTGTCTGAGCACAGTCAGGGGGCTAGAGTAGATCAATAGGCATCTATTATACACCCTCATCAGCGGGGATTTTTGGCGGTCTGAACCCTCTCTTTAGGGAGGCCAAAAAGCAGATCAAAACATTGAAGGTAGGGGATGTTTCTCAATGGCTTTCTGATCAGGACGCCTATACATTGCATAGAGAACAGTACAAAAAACCCCCCGCATTTTAGTAAAATTGATTAATTTTTCTACCTTTTTATACCCAAGGAAGATTCCTAGAATCTCTGTGTGCGTGTTAAAATCCCTTTTGATTTTCCAGAAGTACCCCATAGTTTTAAGCAACAGTGCTTTTAGAGATTGCTAAGTTGTATTTCCCCTGATGGGTGCTCGAAGATTTACCAAGTAATATTTCTACACATCATCACCTTACAAAAATAAAACATCCGCTCATCAGTATACATTTATAATAGGTTAAAACAATTATTTATTGCAAGGATTCAGCACAGATTGGCAGTAAGGGGAAATACAACTTAGCAATCTCTAAAAGCACTGTTGCTTAAAACTATGGGGTACTTCTGGAAAATCAAAAGGGATTTTAACACGCACACAGAGATTCTAGGAATCTTCCTTGGGTATAAAAAGGTAGAAAAATTAATCAATTTTACTAAAATGCGGGGGGTTTTTTGTACTGTTCTCTATGCAATGTATAGGCGTCCTGATCAGAAAGCCATTGAGAAACATCCCCTACCTTCAATGTTTTGATCTGCTTTTTGGCCTCCCTAAAGAGAGGGTTCAGACCGCCAAAAATCCCCGCTGATGAGGGTGTATAATAGATGCCTATTGATCTACTCTAGCCCCCTGACTGTGCTCAGACAAAAAACAAACAAACAAACCTGTATCCACATAGAATTGGAATATGGCATGCGCTACCCCCTTAGTTTAACCATTAGCCTCTGAGGGCGGCTGGTATGAAAGGCTGAGCTGAAGTCCACAAAAGCAGCTGTACATAGTTCCCCTACTGCTCCACATGTGACAATGCCTTATGCTGGTGTAATAAAAATTAAAAAAAGCTACAGCACCCCGTTGATCTATTTGTTCTATATGCACGCTGATGGGTATCAAAACTCTGAGGGAGAGATGGTATAGTATAACTCTGAATCATTTTTTTCAAAACTTTTCATCACTACAGCTCTATTAGCCTGTGGAATTTTGAATATTGAAACTGAGTTTCATTCATAAACCATTAGCACTCACTCACAGCTATTTCTTAACACCTCTTTTGACAGTTCGGTTTTGGACCTATTTGGTCCTGAGCTGACCTGATTCTGATGTGAGTTCAAACGTCTGAAATCTCGATTTTTACAGGTAAACAGAAATGACTCATTTTCTTTTTCCCCTTACTGCCAATCTGTGCTGAATCCTTGCAATAAATAATTGTTTTAACCTATTATAAATATATACAAATATACACAAGGTATGGTACAATAAAGACTCTTTATTAGAAGACATTATATTACAAGGCTTTTGTAAAGCAAACCTCTAAACCTCAGGGATAGTAGAAGCACATGACATACAGATTAGCTTTACTTTGTTTTAACCTATTATAAATGTATACAAATATGAACAAGTTATGGTACAATAAATGCTCTTTATTAAAACCAGTATATTATAAGGGCATTGTAAAACATACACCTAAACTTCAAGGGTTGTAGAAACACATGAAATACAGGACAGATTTACAGACTGTATATTCCTGCAGGGCGATTTCTCATCATCATCATCATCATGCTGAGCATTCTCCTGTGGGTGAGAATGAGACAACATTTTAGTAAGCTTTTTAAAGACCACACCACCACCAGCCCCTAACGTGCCCCATAATGATACTTTTTAAAAAAGAAAATTGTTCTTACCAGAACGCCTTGGTTCTCTTTATCACTCTCAAAGCCTTCATCTGGAGCCTCTTCCAACGTCTGCTCCTCAGGGCCATCGTCATCCCCCACAAACCCCGGTTTCGCTAGCACACAGCCATCCACGGCCTCTGCTGATTTCAGGGCATCTCCGGGCGGCCTCTGCAAATCTGTTTTTGACCCTTGTCCACAATCGCACTCAAGATCATCATCTTTATCATCTCCCCACATCAGGGTGCAGGCCAGCTTTCTTGCGCTTTTCGGCGTCTGCTTTGGCTTTGCGTTAAATACGTATAGGTCTTCTGTAGTCTTGCATTTTCTTCTTAGCTTTTCTGGGTCTTCAGGCAGGCTCCCCCTGAGCCTTGTAGGGGGTCCTAAGGGGTACAGGGGCTGAGAAAAGCCCACAGCTCCATAGTAGTAACCTTTGGGTCGCAAACGCCTTTTGGGTCTCCCCGGATCCTTTTGGCTTGTCTCGGGAGCTTGATTCTCTTTGTCAGCCATCGTCTCCAAAACAACACGGCCGCTGCAAAAGAACGGTCAGCGCGTGCAGAACTCTCCAAAAACACTGCTGGGGCCTTTCCGAGACAGGAGGCCCACCCTTTTCTAGCCAAACCCCTCCAGCCGCTTCCCCTTGGCCTACAGGGGCCGCCTGATGTTTTTGATAGTTACACATTGTCTTTAAGTTGCAAGCTTTTTTCAAAAGTTTATAGGCCTTATGAGAGCTGTCTGTGGATTATTATTAAGTTCTGGTCAACATCTCTCTGCAAACTATGGCTTAAAACTCTATGGGGCGATTCCTGGTAAATTAAAAAGGGTTTTAACACACACACACACACACACACACACAGATTCTAGGAAAAGGCCACGAGTATAAAATGTGGAAAATGTTTTACTTTGGATAGTCTTAAAGCAGTTTTTACTAAAACGCGGGTTTTTATTTTTATTTTTGTACTGTTCAACTTATTGCAGGTTTTTTTCCTTGTCCGCCATTATCTCCAAACCGTTCCGGTCTCTGCAAAGAGCGGCAAGTGCGCAGAAGGGCCCCGAAATCATTCATAACAGAAGAGGCTTGTTGTTGTATTTTAACCATTGCTTTAAAATTGTCTCCTCTTTTGAAGGTCTAATTATTTAATTTATTGTTACAGTATATCAGAAGGGCCCCAAAATCATAACAGAAGAGGCTTGTTTTTTTTTTTTAACCATTGCTTTAAAATTGTCTCCTCTTTTGAAGGTCTAATTATTTAATTTATTGTTACAGTATAGCAGAAGGGCCCCGAAATCCCCTGCTGTGGAATTTCAGCCCCAGGCGGCCTAAGGGCATGCCAAGGCATGCCCTACATCCGCCTCTTGGCCTACAGGGCCGCGGGGGTGGCACAACCCCCTCGGGGACCAATCCTCAGGCCGCCCTCTGGTCACGGGGGACCCTGGACTCTAGGAAAGGCCCCCTATAGGGCCACGGGGACCTCCACAACCCCTGACGTCACCCGCTCGACCCGCCCCTTCCGCCGGAAGGGGCCTGGGTCGAGCCTTGACGCCGGAAGTCCCGCCCCACCCGCTGGCAGGTGCCAAAAAGGGGTGGGGCACCTGTCAAATTTGAGTTTGATGAATGCTACCATTTCCCTACTACTCTCATGAAGCCACACTTCTCACTTGAGGCAGGGATTTATACCCCCCCCACCCTTTCCTTTCCCACCAGCAAAGTCCTCCGAATGATTGATCCTGACCCAAATGTATGTTGTTTGCTCCTTTATCGAATACCCTAATAAAGGGGCAATTCAATGACTCCAAATCAGATGGAGTGGTTTGCTTTTATGCAGAAATAAAGCACGTCCACGACTGAAGAGAAGATCCAAGCACACCTTCGCAAAATGTAAATTTTATTTAGCTCATGGAAGAATGCATAAAATGGCAGGATTAGGATTATAAGGATTTCATGTGAAATGTTCTTGTAGAAGAAAGATCTTTACCCCTTCCCCCCCATGGGATGGGGGATGTGGATGGATGAATATAATCTGGAATGTGTTCCATGCAGGGTTGACAGATTAAAAAGCAGAAAAGTTTTAATGAAAATCAAAACTCATCAAATCCTTCGGGGATATTTATCACACTATTGAAAACTGGGCAATGTCCAAAAACTGAAGAAGGAAATGAAAGAATGGTGGAAGAAAATGCCCAAACGGCAGACCAAAAACCCAGTTTATGAGGTTATTATTAAAAAGCCAGCTGACAAAATCACCAAGATTAAGGTGAGGGTCTCTACCCTCATTGGAAGAGAGGAGCCACTGCAAATAGGCTGAAGTTGGGAACCTCACGCAGTGAAAACGGGGGTCCTGGGTGTGGAGGATGAAGCTGTCCAATGGGGGGGGGAGGAGTCCAGGGCACCCCAGGGGTCAAGAAAGTGGGTTCTCCCATCAGTTTGGAGTCTTTATGAGGGACAGTAAGCAGAAAGAAGAGGCTGTTTGGGGGGCCTGGCAGGAAGGGGGACCTGCAGGGAGAGGAGGCGGCCCTTCAGGCTTTGCTTATCTGGAAAAGATAAAGAGAGGAAAGGGTTAGAAGGGCCTCCCCATAAGGGAGAGGCAGGTGGAGGCACCCCCGACAGCTGTGGCCCTGGGGCTCGCGTGGGAAGAGGCGTGCCTTTTCCGTGCTTGGTGGAAAAACACACACACCCCTTGGAGAGAATGAGGTCTGCCCCACTCTCTTTGCATTAGCCCCACAGCTGCCCTTCGCTCAGCTCCCCCTGCTTGAATGTGGGCCCCAGAGGCCCTTATACGAGTTGGGATTTTACCCCAAGCACACACAACCCCAACATTCACACCTTTGTCTTCAACAAAATGCACAATGCCGTTTTCTAGACCACGTGGAGGGAGCCTGGAGTGCCTTCATTTCCGTCGGAAGAACCCACCACAACACCCTCTCTTCTTGGCATAAGGTGGACGCAAGAGAAAAGGGCTTTGAGTAACACTTTCCTTCTCCCAGTTGTGAGCATAAGGCTGAGAACTGGGAACTCTCCCAGGGAGGATCAGGCCCATCTCTGTCCCTCCCCTGAGCAGAAACAGGCTTTGAGCAGTAGAGATCCCTGACTCTGGTCTCAGGGATTCCCACTCCTGGACAGCTTCTGGATTCAAGGAGGTTTGACTCACATGCCGCCATGGTCGTGATTCATCTTCCTGGCCTTGAAGAAGAGGACGGGGCCCACGATGACGCCCAGGATGCCGATGGTCAAGCCCAGGCCACAGAGCATGTTCTCGGGCGTCTCAGAGGCGGGAGGGGGCACCTTGGGGTCTGGGAAAGGGGAAGGCAAGGCAGGGGTAAGACGTGTATTTGTGTGTCTGTGTGCCTACCTCCATGAGGAAGGAACCCAGGAGTCCTGCTCCCCCCCCCCAACAATCTTATATTGGTCCATGGACCTGAACTCTCTTTCTCTTCCTCTGACTCAAGAAAGACCTTCTGTCATGAGGGTTAGATCCAGGATGGGACTGTGTGATCGCACCACAGAAGGAATTCAACACATTTTGGCAACTCCATCCTTCCATTAAACCTCCCACTATGAATAGCAAAAGTAACTTATTAAAACTTAAGAGGAGGTCCACTAAGATAATTATTCCTCAGACTCATCAGGAGACTGTAGGCGACCTCTTAAAATTCCCTTGCCACCACTGGCAACAGAATTGATGGTGCCAATTTGATATCAAGAGAGGAAAGATGGGATACATATTTATTGTTCTGTCTTTTTAAGTCTGAATTACACCTGAAGCTATCAGGCCATAGAGCAACCATTGAAACAACTTTAAAAGCATCTGTCAGAATTTCAGAAATCAAAATAAGGTCCACAGTTCTATAGGCTTTAAAAAGAAGCAATGATTTCCTTAGACCCAAAGTGCTGACTGGGGAATCACCAGATGGTAATTTGCAAAAGAAACTCCATAAGTGGAATTAACCAACCAACAAAAAAGGATGCCCTTCATTTCCAATTAATGGTCCAGGCTTTAGGAACGGTCTCCTTCTTAGCTCTGGTTTTCTCATTTCTGAGGCCTAGAGGAGGCCCCAATCCTGCTTACACCAGAGGCGGGTCAGGCTCCCCTGGAGGCTCCAGTGGTCCACTTGGCAGGCATAGACGTCCCCCTCCTCCGGAATGAAGGTCAGGTAGGAGAACTTGCGGAAAGTGTTGTCCACGTTGGGGTAGAAGGTGGTCTCTGCCACGCCCCTGGGGACCACCTGCCCGTTCTTCAGCCAGGTGATGTTCAGCACTGGAGGGGAGAACTTGTCTACAAAGCAGATGAGCACATTGGGGTCCCCCAGTTCAACAGGGTCTTCGGGGTACACAATTGCTGAAGGAGGAACTGAGAAAAAGATGGGACAAATGTAGTGACCCTCCCCACGGATCCAAACTCTCCTTTCTTCATGTGAACCCCACGTGGCCCTGGTATTCTTTGATGACAACTGGCAACCCCTTGAAGGCTTTGGGATGCATGTGGCCATAATTAACAGGACCTCCTCTGATCCTGCAAATTGCATTCTCTGCAGATATTACAGCATCACCAAAGAAATGGTGTTTAAATCAACTTTTGCAGATTAGACTGACAGTGAGGAAGCTGCTAGGAATTTGGCTCTGAGGTCGGGAGGGGGCCTGAGCCACGACTCCCTCCTCCCACACGATAATTAATAATGACATGCTGTCCAGTTGATTCCTACTTTTGGTGAGCTTTTATAGGGTTTTCTAGGTACGTATAGAGTGCAGTTTCCCCAAGGCTACAGAGTCTGGCCTTTCTCCTGGGATACACTTGGTGGGGAATCAAACTCCTGGCCCCTGGCTCTGCAGCCAGGTGGCCACCTCACTGAGCTAACCAGCCAGCCGAATTTACCTGGGATTGTTTTCCTCTTTGTCAGTAGATTACATAGCCTTCAAAGGCACTTTTATGTGTTCCTCTACCAATGTGATTTATGCCGTTGTTGTTGTTTTTTGCCAACAACGCCCATCTGCATTCTACATAGGAGAAATGGGACAATCTCTACACAGATGAATCAATGGGCATAAATCAGACATCAAGTATGGCAACACACAGAAACCCGTCTCACATTATTTTAATTTACCAGGACATTCCACAGACGATTTGAAAGGGGCCATCCTAGAAAAAAGAAACAACAGGACAAGAATCCAGAGAGAAACAGCTGAGATAAAATATATACGCATGCTAGACACACATATCAAAGGACTTAATATAAGCCAAGGCTTTTGGGGGCACTACCAGACATGAACACTATAAATATTGTACTGTACTGCATCTCCCAGATATTTTTCTGCCCTTAAGAGGTCCACCTTGGAATTGTCTAAGGCAAAACAAATTCTGCTTTGCTCCTATTGTCTGGGGTAATTCACACACTCTTGCAACTGAATACAAACAAAAACTTGTAGGAGGGAAAAGTTCATCAGCAACTGTAAATAGCCCATCCAATTAACATTCATGTTATTCTACCATTGGTCTTTTACCATTGTTAATTTATGGCAATGGTTCTCACATTCTTGACAGCACACGCTTGTACTAAAGACCTGCATATCAAAGACTATCCTCACAATGTTTTAACACCCACTGACTTTCTTACCAACCAACCACAATCTCTGTATTTTGACCTCTATACCTTGACGCCATGTATAAATATTTGCCATGTTGTATCTCCTTATGTCTGATGAAGTGGACTTGTCCATGAAAGCTCACATTCAAAAACATAATCACCTATAATGCTTGTACAGATGACCACAGATACCTCTTCTACAACTCCATACCCTTGTGTACAAAGCAGTTTGCTTCCTTACCAGTGGCTGGTTTTTTCCTACATGTCAAAACATTCCAGATCTTTGAGAATCGCAATGCCTGTGACCTGATTTTTGTCTCTTGAGGGGGCTTGAAAGGCCATCCATCCCCACCCATTTTCAGGTGGCACCAAACCTCAGTGGGTGCACTTCTACAAGACTGGCATGCCTGGAAGCCAGGAGAGAGGAGACTTGTGGGTGTGTGTGTGGAGGGGGAGAGCATCACAGTGATTGGGGGAAGGGGGCGGGAGGCTTGGCTGTGGGAATGCTCCTTTGATTCAAGGGGGAGGGATGGCTGGATGGCCAGCTCACACAGGCATTGGGGGGGAGGGGAGGTGCAGGAGGGTGGTGGCAAAGGGGTTGAGTGGGACTCCTTGCTCCAGAACAATTCCTGACTCAAAAGGGATAGATGGTTGTGAACCCCTCCCCCACTTCTGTAAGGACACCAGGCCTGCGGTGGGTGAAGGGCCTCCCCTCCCCCTCCCCCTCCCCTCCAGGTACCACCTCCTGGGAAATAGAGCAGGACTCCCATCTCCAGTTGGGTCTGTCTGGGTCTAAGGTGGGACTTATCATCCATGCTAACTGAATGGTGGGGTGGGAGTGACGTCAAGGCAGCGGAACGCCTCCTTTTAGACAGGCAGCTCACTCTCATGGGGGGAGGGTGTCAAAGGGATGCAGGAGGGAGGGAGGGTCTCCAGCTAAATGGGGCAGGGGAGCTCCCCGGACCCTCCCCCTGGTACCGTTCTGGGCTTGCGTCCGGTTGGTGAGGTTCATGGTGATCTCCAGGTTGCGCTCCAGGACGGCCAGGTTGCTCAGCGCGCCCTGAGCCTCAAAAATCGCCAAATGTTTGAAATCGGGCAGCCTCCAGACCGTCCGTTCCTGGTCCCAATCCACGTGGAGGATCTCCTCGTCGTCAAACTCGAACATCACCTCCCCGACCTTCTTCCCAGAAGGGAAGCTCTCCAGGAAGAACTCTGCCATCGTGGTGAGTGTCTTGGACTGCAGCGGGGAGAAGACCAGCCGAGGAGGACGGGAGGAAAGAGGGAGAGAGAGAAGGGAAAGAGGGAGCCCTTGGGGAGGCCTCGGCCCCCTCCCTCTCTCCTTCCCCACGTAGGGCTGGGGGAGACCCACTATGCGGGGGTGCCCAGGCGCCCCAAGGGCAGCAGGGGGCGCCCTCTCTCCTTTGTTCCCCCTCCCCACCAGGGGCACAGAGGGCCACCGGAGTCCCGCGGCCCCTGCCCCTTCCAGGACCAGCTCGCCGGGGGCAAGTCGGGGGCAAGTCGGTTGATTCCCGACCCCCAGCGCGCAGCCCCTCCCTCCCTCCCTCCCTCCGAGGGCCCAGACGCTCACCTTTCAGGGCTCGGGAGACTCCAGCCAGGAGGAAGACGAGGAGGAAGAAAACCCAGACGCCGCGGGAATCGGGTCCTCCCCTGCCCTCCATCTCGGTGCTATGGGGCCTGGGGAACGGGAGGAGAAGGCAGGAGGGCGCTGGAACCCCCAGGGGTGAGGTCCGTGCGCTCCCTCTGGTCTCCGAGGGCCAGTGGCGTCGGTCGAGGGGGCAGTGGGAGCGGTGGGGCAGAAGAGCCCCCCCAGCCCTGTTCATCCAATGGAAAAAAAATCCTCGATGGTGACCAGCCTGTTGCCAGGCGAACCTGCCCCGCCCCGGCGCCTCACAGGGAGATGGCGGTGGGGGGGAGGTTTGGCTCGCCCGAGACTGGGAGGCGCGGGAGGGGCCTCCCATCCAGGAGAGGAGGATGAAGGGCAGGACCTCTCCCCCCCCCCCCGGTTCATCTCAGAACACACACACCCTTTTAGGCCCACGGGAGGGTGGACCGGTTCGGGGATAGCCTGGCAGGAAGGGGAACGGGTCGCCCTTCCTTGGAGGGGGCGGGGGGACATTAAATGTAGTGGAACTTTAACCTTTTCAATTCATTGCTTTTTTAAAAAGGAAATTCTATGAAACATATTTTTATGGTAAATTATTGCAGCTACTTAAGGAAAGGTAAATTATTGCAGCTGCTTACCTCATGTAATGCACAGCGATCCTATGAATGAGTGATCTCTTCCCAGCTCTTGCAAACTCAAGCCTGTGGCTTCCTTTAGGACGTCAGCCCATCTCGTGTTTCACCTTCCTCTTTTCCTGCTTTTTTGCAGTATGCCTTTTGCAAAGTATCTTGCTTTCTCATGAAGTGCCTGAATTAGGACAGCCTCAGTTTCGACATGGTTGCCTGCAGAGAGAGTTCAGGCTTGATTTGGTCTAGGACCCCCTTGTTTGCTTGTGTCCAAGCAAGCGGGAGTCTTGAGTGCGTCCCTGATTGCCAGAGTGGAAGACCCCTGGAGAGGAGTTTTCTTTCCCTCCAACGGGGCAGTAGGGTGCTACTGAGACACCCGGATTGAAATTAGGAGAACCCCCTCCTCAACGAGGGAAGAGCCCCTCCCCCAGCGCGGTGTCTCGGGGTGTGGTGCCCCTCCCCCGCAACCTTCCCTCCCTCCCTCCCTGTCGCGCGGGGGAGACTCTGTCCGACCCGGACGTTCTCTGGCCATCCCTGCCTGACGACCGGTGACGCCTTCCCGGGCTCCGAAGCTGATTGGCTTCCCAGGGCAGAGGGTCGGTGCCTCGGCAGGAGTTTGTCCTTTAGATCTGAGTCAAAAAGTCTCAGTGCGGTCGCGGGGCTGTCGCGGCTCCTCTCCCGGCCCTGGACCCAGTGAGAGATGGGGTCTGTGTTGGTCTTGCGGTTCCTGCTTGTGGCGCGGATGATGGGGGTGGTAGTCCCGGTCTTCCCTCCAGAGGCGGAGAGCGCAGCGAAGCCCTCAGGTGGGGAACGACCCCTCCCAGAGAAACCTGGCCCGACAACACCCCCCACCCCATGCCGTAGGGTGGCAAAGGGGTCAGAACGTGGGGGGGGGGGTTGGAGCCGTCCTTCCCTGGAGGCAGGGGCCCAGATCCAGCGGTTGTCGAGAGAAAGGCAGCGGGGGGGGGGGGAGGAACGAGAAAGGCTGAAAGACCTGCCTTGGCGTGGGGTTGGGGGGGGGGGCAAGGCCTTGAGACGCGCAACAAAGCAAGAGAAGCCGTTCAAAATCAAGGAAGTAACTTTTAGTGAGAAAGTTATATTCGGGGCGGAAGAGGCGATGCATCAAAAGGAGAGCGAGGAAGAAAGTCACACATGGTGGTCGAGTGAAGGAGGAGAAGAAGTAGAATAAAAAGCTCTCCAAGGGGGATTAAAATCTGTTCTTGAGAACCAGGCGCCCTGCCCTTTCAAGCATGGAGCGAAACCCACCGGAGATTTCCTGGCTGAAATGTTCCATTTTTAATTCAGAGACCATTAAATATCGCGCGCGGAGGGCCGGCCGGGGGGGGGGGGGGGAGAGAAGAGGGGCTCTACGACGCAACCACCAGAAGGCAATTTTTTTAAAAAATCGCGGTTCAATCCGGAACGGCAACAGGCCTCGAAGATGTAGCTGCTAGTTGGTTGAACAGAACCCGCACCCAGAGCAGAGGACGAATAACCCCGATCTCTCTCTCTCTCTCATTCACTTACTCCATCCAAAAAGGGAACAGAGCGAAGGGAACCTCCTTATTTTCTCTCCCAACCTCCCCCCCCCACCGTGATGGAATTTGTAACCGATAAGGACTTCCTTCTGCTGCTTCCTCGCTTTTTTTTTTTTTATAGCGTTGTTAGTGTTTTAGTAGCTTTTCCGTCGGAGGGGGCGTCTAGGGAGAGGCTCTTCCAGAGTGACGACCCCCCCCCCGCCAAAGAGGGGCGGACCCGTGCCTGTGCAAGGGGAGGGGAGGGCAGGGGGCAGGAGCCCCTCCCCTCCCACTTTCCTCTCTTCCTCACTTTCCCTTCCCTCTCTCCTTCATCCCGCCCCCCGCCCCCGTCTGCAGAGCATTTCCTGTACCAGTCGAAGTTCGACTGCCTCTACCTGAACCGGACGGAGCGGAATGCGCTACTTCTTTCGGGACATTTACGACCGGCAGGAGTTCGTCCGCTTCGACAGCGACCGCGGGGAGTACGAGGCCGTCACGCCGCTTGGGGAGCCCATAGCCCGGGCCTGGAACACCCGGAAGGACCTCCTGGAGGATAGGAGGGCAGACATGGAGGGCTTCTGCCGGCACAACTACGCGATCTTCGAGCCCTTCGCCCGCTCCCGTCGGGGGTAAGTCCTGGAGGGGTCGGGACAGGAGGGGCGCTTGGCTCAGGCAGGACAGACTCCACAGGAGGAAAGCAGAAGCCCTGCCAGGCTGTGGCCGGAGGAACAACCTCAGACGATGGCCGGTGGCATTGGCTGGACTCAACCAGAGGCTTCCTTTCTCCTGTGTCCCTCTTTGGTTTCCACTCGGAAGGAGCAGGAGATGGGCGCTTCTGGGGCCCGGTGTGCCTGAGGGTGCAAAATGACCTGGCTGGACCTGGGTGCACCTTCCTTAGTTGTGGAGGTGGGAGGCCCCCTGGCTTTCAGGCACTGACACTTTTTGTGATGTGGAGAGGCGTGTAGGGCCCAGTTCAGATGGTTGAGTTCGGTGCTGAGAAATTGAGCTTCACAGTTCGATTTGCACGGTCTACCAGTGTTTTGATTATGCCTCTTTTTTTGTCGTGGGTGGTGGTTGGAGTTTTTGTGTAGGTACCGGTCTGTGTGGGTGGGTTTTCTGTAGACCTTGTGTCCCAACCATCTAAACCATTTCTAAACCATCTCAACAGCATCCACCCAAATATACAATTCAACATGGAAAAAGAATAGAGGGCCAACTCCCTTTCTTAGATGTCATGGTCATACGCAAAACTGACCTCCTATTGGGACACAAGGTCTACAGAAAACCCACCCACCTACACAAAAACTCCAACCACCACCCACAACAAAAAAAAAACATAATCAAAAAAACTGGTAGACCGTGCAAATCGGAACTGTGAAGCTCAATTTCTCAGCACCGAACTCAGTCATCTGAATTGGGCCCTACAGACAAATGGCTATTCCAAGAATGAAATCACAAGAGCCATCAAACCAAGAAAACAGCACCAAACTGAAGAGGAAAAACAGCCACCCACAAAGTATTTCTGCCATACATCAAAGGGGTCACGGACCACATGGGGAAACTTTTGAAAAAACACAACCTACAAACAGTATTCAGGCCAACCACAAATATACAACAAATGTTACTGTCAGCAAAGGACAAAAGGGACCCCCTCACCACTGCAGGAGTATACTGGATACCTTGCAGTTGTGGCCAGATATATATTGGGACCACAAAGCGCAGCATCCACACCAGAATCAAAGAACATGGAATGCGGTTACCTTCCCACCATGGTGGTACCTATTTATCTACTCGCATTTTTACGTGCTTTCGAACTGCTAGGGTTGGCAGGAGCTGGGACAAGCAATGGGAGCTCACTCTGTCACGTGGATTCGATCTTACAACTGCTAGTCTTCCAAACTTGCAGCACAGAGGCTTCTGCAGTTTAACCCGCAGCGCCACCATGTCCCCTTTTGTGGTAAGGCATAGGGAGGTATAAATACCTCCTTATAGAGATCCGCCTGGCTCCAACACTTTTGGCTTTTCGGCGCCAGGCAAAGACCTTTCTGTTTAGCCAGCATTTTAATTAAATAGTATTCTTTAGCTGGCCATATGAGCAGCAGGATTTATTAATGTTTTAATGACTGTTTTTAATATAGGATATTATTATAATATTGCCTATTTTTAATGGTTTTAATGTTTTTTAAAGTTTTAATATTGTTGTACACTGCTCAGAGGCCACTGGTAATGGCACGGCTAAAAAATCTTGAAAATAAATAAATAAATAAAATAAATACTCAACTATCCCACAAACTGCACCAGAGCACAGAGTTCTGACTCCTGTCCTCTGAAGATGCCAGCCACAGAGACTGGCGAAACGTTAGGAAGAAAAACCCTCAGAACATGGCCATTTCTGGAATCGTATTGCCCCTGTTTCTGATGTTGTTACGTGCTCCGTTGAGGGGCTTATTTTATATGAGCATAACTGACATCCTAGGGCAGGTGATGTGTGAAGGTCTCCCTCCCTTGGAGTGTTTACACCCCCTTTCCCCTCTTCCTCCATTTCTTCCTGACTCCTCCTGCACCTTCTTCTCCCTTACCTCCAGTTCAGCCCAAGGTGAAAATCGCCCCCTCCAGCTACGACTCCTCATCTCACCACACTTTGCTGATTTGCAACGTGGACGGATTCTGGCCCTCCCAAATTGAAATCAAGTGGTTCCGAAACAGGAAAGAGGAAGACGAGAGCCGAGTGTTCACCACGGACCTGATCCGGAATGGGGACTGGACCTTCCAGATGGCGGTGATGCTGGAGGCCCAGCCGGAGCGGGGAGACGTCTACGCCTGCCAGGTGGAGCACGCCAGCTTCCCGGAGCCCGTCACCGTCCAGTGGGGTAAGAGATTATCTGAAGCTCACTCACATGCACCAGCTCTGATCTCCTTTCTCGGTGTCCTCTGGGTCTTGGTGGGGGAAAAGAGGGGTGGATGCTGAGGCTGAGCCTGGCCCCCCATCTCACCCCAGACCTCTTCTCTCTCTGCAGAGCCACAGTCGGACTCAGCAAGGAGCAAGATGTGGACAGGGGTGGCTGGGATTGTGCTGGGGCTGGTCTTTCTGGCTCCAAGCCTCATCCTCTACCTGAAGAATAAGAAAGGTGAGGAGGGGGCTTTGCTTATGGTTAGTCCTGGGCATGATTCAGAATGACCGAACTTTCTGAATTCACACGCCTAACTTCTGCTACCCTCAAATTGAGTATCAAGGGACCACTTGAATTCATAATTGTCAGCCCTGATCAAGTGCCTGCATTTCCAGGAAGTGACTCAGGGCTCCTATGGAGGCTTCTTCTCACCTCCAGTCTTTTCTATCAAGCATTTCCTAATTGCATCTTCAATGTAAACTTTTTTTGCCTCTTTTTTTTGCCTCTTGTGTTGCTGGGAAGACTTTGGGGATGTTGTAGGGGTTGGGACTTGAGGTGGGGACTCCCCTGAAACTGAGCCCATCCTTTTTGTCTTCTCCAGGACAAAGAGTCATTCCTCAGCCACCAGGTAACTCCACCTTTCTCTTGTTTTTTTAAGCTAGAGGTAGCATTTTGGGTGTGAAAATGGAGAGACCACATCAATGCCCCCCCAGATGTCCCATCCCCCCACCAGATGGGTTTCCAGAGTCTTCCAAATGCAGGTCTCCCATTCTGGAGAGAGTTGGGTGGCTCTCCTCACCTGGGCCAGGGGAGGCTATAAGGGGTCAAAGTGGGCTCTCTAAAACCCTTCTGAAAGACCCTCACCTTCTTCCTCCTCACCTCCATTCCCTTCCCCTGCTTCCTTCTCAGGAATAACATGGGAGGCTGACAAGATCAATCGCCAGAGACAGAAACCTTAAAGTGTGTCCAGGTCCCTTCCTCAGTGTTTTTCTCCTGATCGCCAGAAGGTGGAGCCACTGCTGGTGGTTCAGACCTCCCCTTAGTCTGTTTTACCCCAATTTGTCCAGATGGAGGATCTCCTTCTAAGTTGCCCTCTGTGTTGCCCTTCATCAAGTGGGAACCTCTCGGCCTGCTTGGTAAATAATGTATGGCTTGGAGGAATGCCCAGAAGTGTCTTGGTCACCCCTCCTAAAGAACCACAACCCCCAATCCAGGTGTCATGCACAGAACCAGCTGATAAGAGGCACCCCAGTGTCCCGACTGTTGGCTGGCAGGTGGGAAACAACAGGCACCTCCAGGGCTCTCTTCCTCCTCCTCCTCTTCCTCCCAGGGAGGTGGGGAGGGGGCACTTTCCAGGGAGGTTGCCAACTCTTTGGGTCCAAATGCCAAGTCCACGTCTTTGGTATCAAGTCCAGGTCCCAACCCCCAAATCCGAGTTTCTATTGAAAACAAGCTTTTTTTCCCCAGAAAAAAAAGGGAGGGTGGGTGGTTTCCAAGTTAATTAGCCAGAGCTGATGATATCGATGTTGGGAACACCTGAGATTTTGTTGAAAAATCTCTGTAACACTATATTTTTGGTTAGAATTGGCAGTGAAAGGGAAGCTGCTTACGTAAAGTAATGAAAAAGTCCACCTTCAGTGCTTTATAAGAAGAGGATCCCATGAACCTTAACAGGTTGATCTCTTTCTCTCTTCTTCCCTCCTTCTCTCTCTCTCTCTCTCCTCCCTCTGCAGTTGCGCTCCTGCGTTAGACCTCCCTGCCTTCCTGAGATCCCACCACGGAGCTGAGCTTTTATCTCTCCTCTCGCTGGCTGCCTTTCCTCGCTGGAATGCTAGAAACTCTGGAGAAAGAGCAGTCCAGATACAGAAACTGCCTGCTAATCTTTTTTTTCCCCACTCCTGGGTCGGGGAGATTAAGAGGAAGAAGGAAACCAGGCCCATTAAGCCATGCCTGTGTCCACCGAACCTCCGCACATGTCCTGCATGTGATGGCCATTGGATCCCCCTGCATTTCCCTGGTGGAACTTGATCCGTCCACTAAGATCAGGTGGAAGCATCTTTTAATTTTAAAATGCAGGCTCCTTTTGGACAAAGGCTTGGTCATTACTAGCAATCCATGGTCTGTCTTAAAATAATAAATAATAATGGTCAATTATTGACCTCAACAGATGGGAAACCTTGACATCTGAGCGTTCAGCCTGGAGGCAGGCGGTGCATCATGTCCTCTAGCATTTTGAAGAGACACTTGTCAAGCAGGACGAGGTAAAGAGGCAGTCCCGAAAGCAGCCAAATCAGGGAGCTGGAGAGGGGGATAGATTGTATTTGTCTTCAGTGTGGAAGGGATTGCCACTCTCGAATTGGCCTTCTCAGCCACACTAGACACTGTTCCAAGTCATCCATTCAGAGCACGTTACCATAGTCTCTCGAGACTGAAGGATGCCTAATCCTAATCCAAATGGTCAATTCAATACGTAAAGTAGAGCAATACAGAGCCAAGTTGGTCCCATGTCCTCAGCTCTTCCTCCTCCTATGTAACTAACCCAAGATCTCAAAAGCATTTTTTTCTCCTGTCTTCTTTTGCAAAAGCCTGAAGCTCTTCTTCATCAAAAATGGGACATTTGTAACAAACAGGAGTCCAGGAATAGCTAAAACTTGATGTACGTGCTTTTCAAGTAGTAAATATTGGCTTAAATATTGTTGGCTTTCTAAAATTTAAGCCAGAGCTGATGACACTGAATATTCATAGGGATCCTTTTAAAACCCCTGGACCCTGGACCTGGGTACAAACGGAATCTGAGATTTGACAATGAAGTTTAATTTCAATATTCCCGATGAGGAATAAAACCTGCTGGTGACACAATCTCTCCTTCATAGCCGGTTCACTGATTCAGTGTACAAACAGAACTTCCTCAGAAGAGATTTCAGCCTTTCTGCTCTTCCAGAATTAGCACTGATGAGGATGATGATCCTTTCTCTTGGGGAGGAGAAGGGAGCCAACCTGGGGGAGGTGTCTTTACAAACTGCCCAGAAATGGCCTGGCTTCTTGACTCCAGGGTTATCCTGGTAGAAGTCCCAGCCACAGAGCCGTGAAGCCCACAGGCTGACCTTAGGCATGTCCCTCTCGGTCAGGCTGAGGCTTCTCACAAGGTTGTTTTTAGGATGAAGTGCTTCTTTGTTTCTGGTTCAAAGGAGGAAGAGGGGTTTAGAGGGGAATTTGTCAGGGAACATCTGGCCTCCTCCCAGTCCTTCTGGATAAGGTCAGATGAACCTGGGATCCAGAGGTTGCCTGCAGGACAGATGTTAGTGCATCTCCAGCTCTCGCTTTCCTGGAGGAGACAGGCATGCATTTAGAGTCTGATTCTAATATACTGTCCCCTTTCTGACTATATTTCCTTCTCTGTGATTTATTAATAATATTGTAAATTTGCAAATGTTTTTCTTAAAAAATGAATCTTCTCATTGTGCTTCCTAATGGATCTGCTTGAATCATTCACACCTACTTAGGAAAGTTTCAATGGGATCTCTGGCTTCTGGCTGTCTCAGTTAAAACTCTTCCAGCGTCCCTTGATCTCTCTCCTTTGGTTTGCTTAAATGGGTCCTTGTGAAGAACCGAGCAAACCTTTGGGGAAGGAGGAAAGATGACCAGAGGTCTCTGTGTCAACACGTCCTTCTTAGAAGGTCCTCTTGAGAAATCTTGGGGGTGTTCCTGGATTCATCTCCAGGCCTGGATGCCCAGGTTTTGGTGGTGGCCAGAAGTGCCTTTGCACAGTTAAAGCTGATGGGTTTGCTGCCTCCATTCCTGAAGGGAGATCTGCTCTGGCCATGAGGACACAGGCCCTAGTTATGTCCTGGGTAGATTACTGTAGCGTGCTCTGTCTGGGGCCACCCTTAGAAAATGTTCAGGAACTCCAGTAACTCCAAAATGCTGCAGCCAGATTGCAAACTGGAACTGAAACATAGAACTCCCCTGTCACAGCAGCTCCATTGTTTGCCAGTCTGTTTCCATGCACAAATCAAGGGGCTGGTTTTAACCTATCAAGCCCTAAATAGCTTGGGTCCAAGCTATCTAAAAGACCGTATCTCCCTCCATGAGCCTGCCTGGGTATTATGATCATCAGGGAAGGCTTTTCTCTTGGTCTCATCACCATCAGAGGTATATTTGGTGGGGACACAGGAGAGGATCTTCTCTGCTGCTACTCCCAGACTGTGGAACTCCCTCCCACTGGAGGCTAGCCTGGCCCCATTCATTGCTGTCCTTTTGCAAGCAGGCCAAGACCTTTCTCTTCAGGCAAGCTTTTTCTTAAGGACTGGAAGTCTGAGAGGATTTTTGAAAAAATGAATGGTTGTGTTTTTAAATGTCTTTTCAGTATTGGTTTTCTTTGCCATTGATTTTATTTACCATTTTGACCAGTATTGATTTTTATTCATTTGCTTAATCCTTTTTAAATATTTGTATACTTACTGTTTTTAGCTTTTAAATATTGCATTTTTAACTCTGTAAGCTGCCCTGGGTCTTCTTAAGGAGAAAGGCAGGGGAAATAATCATCCATCCATCCATCCATCCATCCATCCATCCATCCATCCATCCATCCATCCATCCATCCATCCATCCATCCATCCATCCATCCATCCATCCAATCAATATACAAGCAAACAAAGAAAGAAACAAAGAAACAAATTAATAAGGTGAAAAAATGGGGGCAGCATAGCAAAAACAAGAGGATTATTTAAAAAAATCAGTGTCATCTGGCAGAGGAGATTCCCTTTGATTTTTGGTGGCCCAAACGAGATTTCGGGATCCCATTTCCTTCCAGTCTCACTCACTGTATATGGGGAGTCCCCCACTTCTGTCAGGACTGTCCCCCTATAGAAAGATTCGGATCAGAGGAGAAATTTTTTTAAAAGGGGGCGGACACTCTCCCCCTTCCGTTCTTGGGGAGGCTCAAACCTCAAACGCCTTCCCTCCGGGGCAAACGTCTGTGGCAACAGGATGTTGCTCTGACGTTGCTTCCCACCCCCGGGTGCGCTTTCACCTCCATGACACCGTTTGAACCTCCCTCCCGCGCCTGAGGTTCCCGGAGAGCTCACGGAGCGCCCAAGTTCAGCACCTGGACAGCCGCTGCGGGAGGGCGGGTGGAGTGGAAAGGGTTAAAAAGGGAGCTCTCCGTGGTCCTGGAGAATGGGGGTGTGGGGGAGGGAGCAGGAAGGGGGTTGGAGTCATATTCTTTCCCCCCCAACTTGGAAGCGGCGTCTCCCCCCCCCCCAAGAACCCTTCTGTCAGGGGGCGGCACCATCTGCACGGTGGGGGTGGAGCGGGGATAGAAGAGTGCGTTTGGGGTAAGAAAGGGAAGCACGGGGTTGAGGGGGTTAAGACTCTCATGGTAAAACTGCCCCTCCCGTCCGACCCACGCGACACACACCAAACGGAAGGGGTCCGGGAGCTCTTGCGAGGAAGGGAAGAGATTTGGCGGTCTGCCAAACGAGATCCGTCCCCTGCTAGAATTTTTGGAACTGTGACTGGGAGAAGCGCTGTGACCCCCAACCCCGCAGGATCTCCGAGGTGGGGGGGACACACAGAAGAGCGTCTACGTCGTGAACATGAAGGAAAAAAGCTCTGTAAAGATTTCTCCAAACCAACCCTCCCGGTACCCGAGGCCAGGAAATGAAAAGCTAGATATCCTTTGATCTGGACTCCTGCCTTGAGCCGGGGGTTGGACTTGATGGCCTTACAGGCGCCTTTCCCGACCCCATGGTGGTAGGATTCTCCGTTTTATTCCTTCAGTTTTATCCACATCGACCAGGGCGTGACTGGGCTACGAAGAGGGGCCGAATTCTGAAAAGCCCAGACCTGACTCTTCGCTGTTCTTCTCCTCTGCCATTGAGTCCCCTCCGGCTTCTGGAGACCCCATGAATGAGCGGCCTCCGGGATGCCCTGCCCTCAAGGTCGCTGCTCAGCTCCCCGGCAAACTCCCCCCCCCGTTCCCCCTCTCAAGGCCGTTTGGCCCCTCGGAGGAGGCAGGAGTCGGAATTCCTCCGCCCCCCCGCACGGTTCCCTCCTCCTGGGGTGGCCCATGGCGGTCAAGAGGGACCCGTGGCCCGACCCGGGACGAGGCCCTTCCACGCTGTGTTCCCGTGAAGGAGCAGCAGTCTGTCTGAAGGGACCCTTTGGCGAACCCCGGAAGGTGGAGGTGGGGGAAGGGAGCCCCCCCGCTTGCTTTGTTCACTTCCTGCCTCTCTGCAAAAAAGATTAAAGGGGGGGTCTCAAAAGAAGTCCAAGAGACATTCCCGCCCCCTTTTCCAAGGGACGTGGAGAGACATTTCTTTCTCTGCCGGACGTTTGGCAGCCTTCAGCCTGAAAGTGAGAAAGAGGCACCCCCGCAACTGGAAACGCCCCCCCCCCCGCCTTTCCCAAAACAGAGCCAAGCCCTTCTTCCTCGTTTGTTGCTTTTCCACGGCCGGAGTGTTTGCCGCCTGAGCCTCCTTCGTCCTCTTCTCCCCCCTTTCACGGCTAAGCAACCGGCCCTTCAAAGAAGCGCAAAGGCATACTTGGGGGGCGGGGGGGAGGAGGGGAGGACGGCTGACTCGGTCCCTTTGTGAGGGTGTTGGAAAGTGAAGCGGCTTTGTTTTGCTCCGTCCTGAGAGCAGTTCCTCTCTTGGATCGGGCCCAGCTTCCCCGTTTCAGTTCCATGAACGCTGAAGGCAGCTTCGTGCGTGGGGAAGCGAAACCTGAGTAAATCCCCCCCCCCGCTTTGGCTTCCCCTCCCCAGCTACTGGTGGAGGGAGGGAGGGAGAACTGAAGGAACAGAAGCAGGTAGGGGCTGGGCAGGAGAGCCCCCGGGACTTTGGGCCCAGAGGTTCTGCTCATAACACCTCCCCCAAAGAGTGGGAAGAAGGTCTACCTAGAACCCCCTGGAGGAAGAGGGTTTCCGATGGGTGCAGATGGGCAGTTCCCTTTTTGGGGGGAGAGTCACAGGCTGGTGGTGGGATCTCTGGCTCTGATTCTGTGGAGCTGCCCTCTTCCCATCCCCCAAAAGTCAGTCCCTTGCGCTTTACCCACAGGGAATCTCTCACAGGGCCAGGCAGAAATCTGCCCACCTCCAGCTAAATACAGAGTGGATTAGAACTCCTTGCTGGTAGAAACGTAGCCTGTCAGTCATGCTCTCATAAATGCCTTCGTCTCTCATGTACGGCGGAGGTCTTGGCTGCCCTTCTGGCCTTGCTTTCTTTCACCCCCTTGTCTCTCTGGATGAAGGATGAGCCCCAGGGACTTTCCCAGCCAGGCTGGTTGTCACACTCCATGGATGCAGTGTCTGGCTGGAGACTTTCCTGACCTGGAAATTTGAGCTGATCCCACCATGGAGCTGAGCCTTTATCTCTCCTCTTGCTGGCTGCCTTTCCTCGCTGGAATGCTGGAAACTCTGGAGAAAGAGCCGCCCAGATACAGAAATCGCCTACTAATCTTTTTTTCCCCTTCACTCCTGGGTAGGGGAGATGAAGAGGAAGAAGGAAACCAGGCCTATTTCTTGATCTTTTTGAGGCATGCCTGCGTCCACTGAACCTTCACACCTCTCCTGCCCGTGATAACCATGGGATCTCCCTGGGTCTCCCTGCTGGAGCTTGACCTGTCCCCTCAGACCAGGTGGAAACGTCTTTTAATTTTAAAATGCAGCCTCCTTTTGGGCAGAGGCTTAGTCATGACTAGGAATCCATGGCATGTCTTAAAATAATAAATAATAATGGTCAATTCAACACGTAAAACAGAGCATTACAGAGGCAGGTGGGCCCCATGACCTCAGCTCTTCATCCTCCTGTGTAAGTAATCCAAGATCTCAAAAGCCTTTTTTCTACTAAGAGCTATCCATATTGATAGGGATCCTTTAAAAACCCCTGGACTTGGGCACAAGTGGAATCTGAGATTTAACACTGAAGTTTAATTTCAATATTCCTGATGAGGAATGAAACCTGCTGGTGACACAATCTCTCCTTTATAGCAGGTTCACTGATTCAGTGTACAAACAGAACTTACTCAGAAGGGATTTCAGCCTGTCTGCTTCTCCAGCATTAGCAGTGATGAGGATGATGCTGTTTCTTAGGGAGCTGGAGGGAACCAAGCTGGGGGAGGCATCTTCACAAACTGGGTAGAAACTACCCAGAAATGGCTCAGCTCCTTGACTCCAGGGTTATCCTGGTAGAGGTCCCAGCCACAGAGCCGTGAAGCCCACAGGCTGACCTTGGGCATGTTCCTCTCGGTCAGGCTGATGCTTCTCACAAGGTGGTTTTTAGGATGAAGTGCTTCTTTGCTTCTGGTTGAAAGGAGGGAGGGGGGGTTAGAGGGGAATTTGTCAGGGAACGTCTGGCCTCCTCCCAGTCCCTCTGGATAAGGTCAGATGAACCTGGGATCCAGAGGTTGCCCCTGCAGGACAGAGGTTGCTGCATCTCCAGCTCTCCCTTTCCTGGAGGAGACAGGCATGCATTTACAGACGGATGCTGATGATTCCAATATACCCTCCCCTTCCCAGCCCCTTTCTGACTATATTTCCTTCTTCTTCGTGATTTATTAATAATATTGTAAATTTGCAAATGTTTTTCTGAAAAAATAAATCTTCTCATTGTGCTTCCTAATGGATCTGCTTGAATCATTCACACCTACTTAGGAAAGTTTCAATGGGATCTCTGGCTTCTGGCTGTCTCAGTTAAAACTCTTCCAGCGTCCCTAGATCCCTCTCCTTTGGTTTTCTGAAATGTGTCCTTCTGAAGAACCGAGCAAACCTTTGGTAGTTCCTCTGTTGGATCGGGCCCAGCTTCCCCATTTCATTTCCACGAACGCTGAAGGCAGCTTCGTGCGTGGGGAAGCGAAACCTGAGCACACACAGAGACATACCACCCCCGCTTTGGCTTCCCCTCCGCTGCTGCTGGTGGAGGGAGGGAGGGAGAGAGGGAGGGAGACCTGAAGGAACAGAACCAGGTGGGGGCCGGGCAGGAGAGCCCCCGGCCTTTGGCCCCAGAGGTTCTGCCTCTAACCCCCCCCCCCGTCCCCAAAGAGAGAGAAGCAAGGGAAGCGGGTCTACCTAGAACCCTCTGGAGGAAGAGGGTTTCCCATGGCTGCCTATGGGCAGTTCCCTTTTTGGGGGGAGATTTACAGGCTGGTGGTGGGATCTCTGGCTCTGATTCTGTGGAGCTCCCCTCTTCCCATCCCCCAAAAGTCAGTCCCTGGCGCTTTACCCACAGGGAATCTCACAGGGCCAGGCAGAAATCTGCCCATCTCCAGCTAAATACAGAGTGGACTAGAACTCCCTGCCGGTAGAAACCTAGCCTGTCAGTCATGCTCTCATAAATGCCTTCATCTCTCATGTACGGCGGAGGTCTTGGCTGCCCTTCTGGCCTTGCTTTCTTTCACCCCCTTGTCTCTCTGGATGAAGGATGAGCCCCAGGGACTTTCCCAGCCAGGCTGGTTGTCACACTCGATGGATGCAGGAGGCTGCAGTGTCTGGCTGGGGACTTTCCCCTGGCCTGGAAATTTGAGCTGAGCCAATCACAGTTTCTCAGTCGTTTCTTGTCATCGGTTGCCAGGCAGGGACTGTAAGCCTTTGCAGCCATCCTGTCTTGGTCTATTCATCCCCGGCTGTCCAGCTGAAATGGTCCTGAGGTCTGGGCTTCCTCTGGAGATTTGCGGGTAGGGAAAAACCCAAACCTCCCTTTCTAAAGTCCCATGTTTCTTGCTCAAGTTGTTTGCTCTGGATTTTGGGTTTCCTGGAACCAAAGGCTTTTTGCCACTTAAGGGGAGGATTTTAAAAATCAATGTGATTGATTAGTTTATCAATCAATCAAATTACAGGCCATTTACTATGTCTGAGTCGGAGGGATTCAAGGCAATAAATTACAAAACAAAAAGGTTCTTTTACCACCAGAAAAAGCCCTCGGAGTGACTCATCCTGTCCCAGATTTATGCTGTTCACGCCTCTATTAAATAACATCGAAAATATATAACAATTTTATGGCTCTGGTTCAGATGGAACTGTTTCCTTTTATGTGGAAATTAAACACACCTGCACCTGAAATGAAGATCCAAGTCAACAAACAAACTTTTGTGAAATGTAAATTTTATTTAGTTTATGGAACAAGGCATAAAAAGGCAGGATTAGGATAATACCAAGGCCATGTGAAATTCTAGCACAGACGGAAGATCTTTAACCCTATCCGACTTCCCAGGGATGGACAGACCTAACCTTGAACGTGGCGTCTGTGGGGTGACAGACTGAAACACAGGAGGAGAGGGGCAGGTTTAATGACAAAAGAAACTCATCAAATACTTGAAGGATATTATATATAACAACATTTCAAATGAGGGAAGACTCTGTCCAACAGCTGAAGAGGGAAAGAAAAGATTTGTGGAAGGAGAGGCCAAAGGACAGGCTTAAGACCCGTCTTCTCTGCGACAGGTGATCAGGTTCTTACGAAGAAGAAAGAGCCATGAAAGAGCCAAGATTCAGGTGAGGGTCTCCACCATCCTGGGAAGGGAAGGGCCACTTTCTGTCTGCCAATCACCAGACCTCTGAATCGGGAACCGCCTGCGGATCGGAGCAGGGAAGTCCTTGCAAGCAAAAGGAAGAGGCTGTTTGGGGGGCCTGGCAGGAAGGGGACCTGCAGGGAGAGGAGGTGGCCCTTCAGGCTTTGCTTATCTGGAAAAGAAAAAGAGAGGAAAGGGTTAGAAGGGCATCCCCATAAGGGAGAGGCAGGTGGAGGCACCCCCAACAGCTGTGGCCCTGGGGCTCGCGTGGGAAGAGGCGTGCCTTTTCCATGCTTGGTGGAAAAACACACACACCCCTTGGAGAGAATGAGGTCTGCCCCACTCTCTTTGCATTAGCCCCACAGCTGCCCTTCGCTCAGCTCCCCCTGCTTGAATGTGGGCCCCAGAGGCCCTTGTACAAGTTGGGATTTCACCCCAAGCACACACAACCCCAACATTCACACCTTTGAGTTCCACAAAAAGCACAATGCCTTCTAGACCACATGGAGGGAGCCGAGAGTGCCTTCCTTCCCGTCGGAAGAACCCAAGAGAATGGCCACTCTTCCTGGCATAAGGAGGACCCAAGAGAAAAGGGCTTTGAGTCAACCTTTCCTTCTCCCGGTTGTGAGCGTAAGGCTGAGAACTGGGAACTCTCTCAGGGAGGATCAGGCCCATCTCTGTCCCTCCCCTGAGCAGAAACAGGCTTTGAGCAGTAGAGATCCCTGACTCTGGTGTTTGGGATTCCCACTCCTGGACAGCTTCTGTATTCAAGGAGGTTTGACTCACATGCCGCCATGGTCGTGATTCATCTTCCTGGCCTTGAAGAAGAGGACGGGGCCCGCGATGACGCCCAGGATGCCGATGGTCAAGCCCAGGCCACAGAGCACGTTCTCGGGCGTCTCAGAGGCGGGAGGGGGCACCTTGGGGTCTGGGAAAGGGGAAGGCAAGGCAGGAGTAAGAGATGAGTGTGTTGGTCTCTCTCTCTCTCTCTCTCTCTCTCTCTCTCTCTCTCGCTCTCCCTCCCTCCCTCCCTCCCTCCCTCTCTCTCTCTCTCTCTCTCTCTCTCTCTGAGTATGTCTGCCTGAACTCCCTTTCTTCTCTTCTGATCTAAGAAAGACCTTCCGTCGTAAGTCTGGGACGGTGAGATCTCCAGACAGAAGGAAATGAGTGGGCCCAGAATTCAGCCCCTTTGGGCCATTCCACCTTTTCCTTAACCCTCATCCCCTCGGGACAATCAAAAGTCACTTCTTAGAGCAGAAGAAGGGGGTATCCTAAGAGAAATAGTCCTTCCTCAAGCCCAGAAGACGGCTCAGCTGGAGATGGTAGGAGACCTCTGAAAAGCTGAGATCGTGAGAGAAAGAAAGATGTTCATCCATTTTTCTGAGTCTTCGTTATTATACCTGACGCTCCCAAGCTCACCAGGTATGGAACGATCAACGAGGGTCTCGCCCTCTGTTAAGGAGCAATGAAGCAACTACAAAAGCACATGAAAACATTTCAGAAATCAAAATAATGCCCACAGTTCAATAGGCTGGAAAACGGTGTGATGATATTGTTGGCCTGTAACATGGATGGGAAACAACCAGATTATAATTGAGAAAGAAATCCCATCACTCTGGCAATGCAATTATCCTACAAACCAACAAAGATCTCCTTAATTATCATCAATTGCCCAGGAATGGTCTCCTTCTCCCTTCTGCTTTTGTGAGTTCTAAAGTTCAAAGGAGGCCCAATCCTGCTTACCCCAGAGGCGGGTCAGGCTCCCCTGGAGGCCCCAGTGGTCCACTTGGCAGACGTAGACGTCCCCCTCCTCCGGAACGAAGGCCAGGTAGGAGAACTTGCGGAAAGTGTAGTCCATGCTGGAATAGAAGCCCGTCTCCTGCACGCCCTGGGAGACCACCTGCCCGTTCTTCAGCCACGTGATGTTCAGCACTGGAGGGGAGAACTTGTCCACGAAGCAGATGAGCACGTTGGGGTCCCCCAGTTCCACGGGGTCTTTGGGGTACACAGTTGCTGAAGGAGGCACTGAGAAAGGTGGACACAGTCCGTGACCCTTTTTTTGGGGTCCAAAACCTCCTTCCTCCCCTCCTCTTCCTCCCCATTCCGAAGGGTCCCTGGTCAGAACTGGTGGAGTCTCAGAGGCGACCAACTGATGAAACACACTGGGAGAGGGCTCCCTCAGATCCTGCCCCCTGGATTCGGTGGATATATTCTATTGTTTCCAAAGGAATGGCCTTTAGGTGGGATTTTGCCGATTACACTGAGAGTGAGGAAGCACCCAGAAATACAAATATTTTATAATTCATCATTCCTTGCTGTCAAGTCGATTCGGATTCAGAGCCATCCGTTAAAGGGTTTTTTAGGTATAGAGTGCTCAATACGTGGTTTCGTACTCCCTTCTTCTGGGAGGGGACCCTGGGATCAACGTACAGCTTGCCCAAGGCTACCCGGGCTGGCTCTTCTCCCAGGAGGCCCAGTACAGAATCGAACTCATACCCTCTGCTTCCACTGCTCCCCACTTACTGAGCTCTCCAGCCATCTGAATTTCCCTGGGACTATTTTTCTCTTCAGCACCAGGCCACACTGTGTCCCTGAGCTGTAGCTTGGCTCCTCCCCAGGGAATGGTTTTCTCACAAGGTGTCAGAGTGCTCAGCCTCTGTGAGGATCTGGGGGAGACTCCATACCTATCATTGCCGAGCTGTCTCTCAGGTGGCTTCCAAGGGGATCCATCCCCACCCATTCCTGGCTTCCACCAGAGCCCTGTTTCTCAGTGTGAAGGTACACAGCTGCACCATGTCGACAACAGGGGCACACCAAGGAGCAAGGAGACTCCGGGGTTGGGGGGGGGTGTGAGCCGTTGGGTGCTTGAGCTTTGGCTGAATCTCCTCAGTCCTATGGCGTGGAGCACAAGCATACTAACTCAGGAGGCTTCTTGTTGCACAGGAATGGGCAACCAGAAAAGAATTCCTGTCAAGCTGGGGGAATGAGTGGCCAGTGCCCAACACGGGGAGATGGTGGGGTGGAAGGTGCAGGAGCCCCAGGCAGGGGGCAAGAGTGGAGGGCCCCCTCTCCAAAGGACCCATCTTTCCCCCACTTCCTTTCTTCTGGGTGGGGATACTGGAGGAGGGGCGGAAGCCCTGGGCAGCTTATGTGAAGGTGCAGGGATGGCAAGAGCCTCCTTCCGTTGGGTTCAGGCTGTCAGGGGGATGAGTGGGAAGCCCTGGCCATGAAGAAGGACGAGAGGGAGGGGAGGGCAGGAGGTGTAAGGAGGCCATGTCAGCTGAAGGGGAAAGGGGCGAATCAGTTATGGGGATATCATGTTCCCTCTGGGGTCTGGTTGGGGCAGCTGTATTTTGGAGTTAAGTGGGTTTAGGGGTTGGGGTGGGCTATATTGATCCCAGTCCCTTGCCTGGGTGGTGGGTCCCAAGCCTGGGAGGAGGATAGCCAAGTGGGTCGGGGGGAGGTTCTTAAGCCCCCTGCTTCAAAACCCAGAGAAGGAAGTGGAACAGCACCAGAACGAGGGTGAAAGGGGGGGGCCTTCCCTCTTCCAGTCTCCATGCTGGACTCCCACCCGCCTCTGAAGGGGTTCAGGTCCCTCCATGACTGAAGGCGATGGGGGGGGGGAGAGACTAAAGGCAGCCGATTCCCTTCCTCTGAACAGGCACCTCTGAGGCATGGGGGAGGTCAAGCGGGTGCAGGGCGGGGGTCGGGTGTCCAGCTAAAGTGGGGCAAGGGAGCTCCTCCCCCCACCCCCTCCCCCACCCCCACCCCCACCCCCTACCGTTCTGGGCCCGGGTCTGGTTGCTGCGCTTCCTCATGATCTCCAGGTTGTTCTTCATGACGGCCAGGTTGCCCAGCGCCCCCTGGACCTCGAAGTTCATGTGCTGGGCGAAGTAGGGCAGCCTCCAGACGTTCTCCTTCTGGGCCCAATCCACGTGGAAGATCTCCTCCTCGTCGAAGCTCTGGAGGAATTCGCCCGACTCTTGCCCCGAAGGGAGGCTCTCCTGAAAGAAGTCCAGCTCCACCTCCTTATGGACTGGGGGGGCGGGGGGGAGAGAGGGGGGGGAGGAGAGGGGCAGAAGCCAGACGGGGAAGGAGGAGAAGAGGAGGAGGGTGAGCGTGAGGAGGCCCGGGCAGCCGCCCAGCGGAGGAGGGGAGTCCCCGCCGCCCCCTCCGGGCCCCAGAAACGCCCGGGAGGAGCCAGAGGGCCCCGCCGGCAGCTCCGAGGGAAAAGATCCGTCGCTCCCTCCCACCCACCCCCGCAGGGAACGAAGGTCCGTGGCCAAGAGTGGGGGGGGGGGGAAGAGGGCGTACGGGGTCCCCTCCCCTTTTACCTGTCTCGTTTTTACCCCCGACCCCCGCCCCATGCCGCCCCTGGAGGTTTCTGCCTTCTAAGGCTCTGTAAGCCGCCTTGGTTCCCCCCAAGTTGAAGGAAGGCGGCCCACAAGGGCCGTGAACCCGTTTCAGAACCGGGACTTTTTCCTCGCCCTCCCCCCTCGCCCGGCGGGCCTTTACCTCCCCAGCTGCCCGGGTGGGAAAGCTTTGTCTGGGGCAGAGCGCTGGGGGTGGGGGGTCCTTCTGGCGGTCCCACGAGGCTCCCTCCCCTCCCCTCCTGCCCGGCCAGCGGAGACCCTCCCCCTCCTCCCCCACCCCCACCCCGCGTTTCCCACCTTTCACCGCCGAGGCAGCGGGCAGGGCGAGCAGGAGCCCCCCGAGGGCCAAGAGAAAGGCTTCCCCGCCGGCTGCCATGCCTGTCCCCGCTCCCCCAAGGCAAGACGAACGGGACCTTCCTCCGAGCAGGCGCGGCGGTAAGACGGGCGGAGGCGTCGGAGAGAGCGAGGAGCGGGAGACGGGGCGCTCCGTCGGGTTCCCCCCCCCCTAACTGGCTGGGGAGGAGCTGGACCACGGGGGAGAGGAATGGGTGGGGCCAGCGCCACCACGGCCAATGAGAAAAGGCCCCCGCGATGACCAGCCTGTTGCCAGGAGAGGCTCCCTCCGGCAGGCGTCTCAACGGGAGATGGGCGTGAGACGAGAAACCGCCGAGGGAGGGAGAGCCGAAAGAGGAAGCGTGGAAGGAAGGGGGGGTTGTTTGGGGCGGGGGAGGGAGAGAATGTGTCTCTCTGGGCCAAGAAGAAGACACTTGAACCTGGAGCTGTGAATTGGACACACAAGGCCCATTTTGGAGCTTGCCTTAAAGGGGGAACCTGGCCCACCTTGACTGGCCACGGATCTGGACGTTTCCCTGCTTCTTCTGCATGACCCCCCAACCCCGCTCTGTAATGCCCAAACTGACCGAAAGTCCTGCGCAGTGGAAAGCTAGCCTCTCAGGGCTGGCGATCTGAGTGGTCTAATAAAAGGACCACTCAACCCTCCCCCTCCTCCTCTTTTCTCTCCGGGCGTCCTCTAAATGTGGGATCTATCTGAGCAATCTCTGGGCCCTCCAAAGGCAAAGTTCCCGAATGGGGGGGAAAGACACCCTCGGCCTCCCCCTCCCTCCAGGCTCCGAGCGCTCCTCTCCTTCTCCTGCTCCCCCTCCCGCCCTGCTTGTCCCATAGAGACGTTTTCCGGACTCCTCTCCCTGGCGACTGATGACGCTCAATGCACTCTGAGGGCTGATTGGTCCCTCTCGGGCCCTAAGGTGGAGGGGGCGGTGCTAAGAGCTCTTTTTCTCGCCCTGGGAATAGGAAGGGATCCCACAAAGTCTCAGCCCCGATTCGGCGGACGAGAGGATCGCCGGAGCTTGCTTCCCTTTTTCCGTCGCCGCCGAGGAGGCATGGGGTCTGCGAGGAGGGGCTTGGTCGGCCTCCTTGTGGCGGGGATGATGGGAATGGTAGTCCTGACGGCCGAGAGCGCGGCGGAGCCCCCAGGTGAGCAAATACCTCCTCCGGGGTGGGAGGGGGAGGGGTGAGAGCGGAGAGGGCAGGAAGGCGTCGGGGGGGGGGCGCCCGGGTGGTGGGGGGGAAGGGTCTCCCGTTCTCCGGCCGCTTTTTCACGGGAGACTCTTGGGGGGGGGGCCACTTCCCCGCCGCCTGCCCGATCGGGACTTCTTCTGGACTTCCCTGCCCGGCGACTGATGACGCCTCCTCGGCTCTGAGGGTTGATTGGTCGCTTGAGTGGAAGGGGCGCTGCGCGGACCCCGGGAGCACTTTCTCTCTTTGGGGGTCTGCCCAGAAAAGTCTGGCCCTGGGGGCCGAAGGGTGGCCGGGGCTCCCTCCCTCCCTCCCTCCCTCCCTTTTCCCGCCGCCGAGGGGTTTCTGGAATGGAGCTTTGGAGTCCCGCTTGTGGCGGGGATGGTGGGAGGGCCGGGCGGAGCCTCCAGGCAAGCGGTTTCCCCCCTCCTGGCGGGGGGGGGGGCTAGGGAAGTGAGAGCTGCTGGGGGAGGGGGGCACCTGGGTCATGGCGGAGGATTGCCCCCTCCGTGGAGGCAAAGTTTGGAAGGCCAGGGTCGCCCAGTCTCCGCCCCGGGGCCGCTCCGCTCTCTGAGGTGAATGGGAAGCCGGAGTCCTCCCCGGGCTTACTTCCGTGTAAAGGAGAGGCGGGCTGGGACCGCTCGGCTGGGCTCCTGCGCCTTGCCAGTTCTCTCTGCCTGGCCCGATCAAAGCAAAGAAAGAAAGAAAGAAAGAAAGAAAGAAAGAAAGAAAGAAAGAAAGAAAGAAAGAAAGCGTGCTGATTATATACCGCCCCAAAGCGATCAAAGCAATTTCTAGGCGGTTTATAATTTAATTATGCAGGAAACACCTTGCCCCCCCCCCCCCAGGTAGCTTGTTACTCCTTTTACCGACCTCGGGAGGATAGAAAGCTTGAGCCTGGGACTGAACCCCCGGGGGGTGAGCAGAGTTTTGCTGCCATAGAGCAATATTAACCACAAGGCTCCGCTCAGTGCCCCATTTTCGTCCTTTCGTGCTTGTCCTGCATCTGGAGCCCCTAAACTAAACGGATCGTGACCCCAGACAAGGGGGAGGCCCCCCCTCTAGAAACCTGGAAGCGCGGAAGGTCCAGGCGGTGCCTCGGGGGAGCTGGGCGGCTTCTGGGGTTGTGCCCCTTTGACTGCGGTGCGTTGCTGAGAGACTGAGGGAACCCGGCCTTCCTTTGAAGGAAGCCCGTTCGAAAGGTCTGGGTTTGGCCTGCGCTGGATGGGGAGAACTGGAGAGTCTGACGGCCACCGCCGTGGCTGACCCGTAGTCCTCCCCCCCCCCACACACACAGTTATATCCGTGTGTACAGAATAACTTTGGTCCTCTGGGACAGGATCCATGGCGAGTCACTTCTTCAGTCTGCGATTTCACCTGCTCTTCTTGCAGATGTGATCGCTGTCAAAAGTGCTGTTTTAAAAGTTAAGAGTCTCAATTCTGAAGTCGCCATAAGGGTGAAAAGGGGTCTTTGTGATTGAATTCTGCACCAAAGAAAGCGGCCATGGTTTCTGTGGCCATTGAACATCGGAGTAAGCATCGCTAAGCCCTCCCAACACTCCCTTGGAGTGGATGTCCCCTGGATCTGCTATTGGGTGATGCCATGGATGAGGCAGCCACCACAGCGTTACTGGTATCGCATCTCCTCTGTCTTGCTTTCAATTCCCTTTCGTTCCGTTGTATGAAGAGAAAAGGAGGGAAACAGATAAAGGAGATCTCCTGTCCACCGCATTGTGAACATGTCTCCTACTGAGGGTTTCCCTCTGCTTGCCCATGAGCAGAACGTGAGACACTTCTCGTTGGTCCTTGAAGTAAACATGTCTATGCCTGGTTTTCCACATCTGTCTCTCAGCATCTGGAATGCTTGAGGTCACAGCTCCCACTTGTGTCTCTGTGAGGGTTTGACTTAGAACATCTGCTTGGTTTTTCTCTCCCTTCATATGGATGGCTCTTTGAAATACCGAGCTTTAAACCACATCATTCCTAGATTTGACCTGTTAGATAAAGTAGATTTAAAGACCTTCTCTCCCCCTCCCTTCTTTCTTCATGGAAGACAATAGTATTGGCTGTTGCTATCTGAACCACTTTTCCAAATTTCCAAATGATTACAGAGCCTTGAAGGTGGCCAGCAATCCTAGGAAGCTGATGTGGTGAATTCTTTCGTAAGACATCCACCTGGCATGAATTGGCCTCTAGAGACAATGAGCACCCCAACCCATTTTGCTGGTATCTCTCCCTGTCATACTTGTTGATTGTAACTGTTTCAATAGTATTCCTAAATTCCGGTGCTGTTTCTTTATTCCCCCTTTGCAAGTCGACTGATATTCCACCCTCTGGAAAGCCAGCACTTTATGAAATAAGACTCCAGAGGCTCTCTTTAATATGATGTACTTTACTCCCTTATATTCCAAGGATACAGCAGGCAAATATGTCAAAGTTGAGAGAGGGAAATAGAAAATAAAATTCACCTAGTCCAGGCGAAGATAAGCCCCTCTGATTAGTTCAGGTTCAAACAAACCAGCAAACTGGTTAATTCTGTGGAAGACGCTCCTCTTCCCATGTGTTGAAACTTGGATCAAGCTTTTTCATTAGCCCACCTATTTCGCCCCCTGGAGGTCACCTGGGGAAGAGGCAGGGGAGGGAGGCCAGGCTGTATCACAGCTGATTCTGAATCCTTGCATAATTGTTTGAGCTTAAAATCTTGACCTTATTGAGTTTGATCATTTCTCTTCCAATAAGGCCTATATTGTTGTGATGCAGGTCCTTGCGTGTTCATGCCCAAGTGTTTTGCAGTTCTTCGTATGCAGGTCCCACATGTAATCATCAGACGTTGAGTGGACTATTATTGTTGTTGTTGTTTGTTGTTGTTGTATGCTGCATTTCTCCCAACAACGGGACCCAATATTGTTGTTGTTGTTGTTATATGCTGCATTTCTCCCAACAAACGGACTGAAGGCAGCTGACAGCATTAAAGTTCACACATTTAAAACACAATAAGTTAAATATTAAAAGCCATATTAAACAAAATATGATTTAAAATAAAATTAAAGATTAATACATGGAGACATGGGAAATATTAAAATCTGCTAAAATGTGGTTCGGGGATTCAGTTGTCATTGTTAAAAGTCTGTCTGAAGAGATGGGTCCTTAGCTTTTTTCAGAAGGATAAAAGGGAAGGGGTCATCCTGATCTCCCGAGGGAGAGCGTTCCATAGCCTGGGAGCTGCCACAGAGAAGGCCCTCTCCCGTGTCCCCATCAGCTGTGCTTGTGCTGGCAATGGGACCGAGAGGAGAGCTTCCTCCATGATCTTTTATGCCTAGAAGGCGCATATAGGGAGATGCGATCCTTCAGGTAGCCTGGACCCAAGCTGTAGAGAGCTTTAGAGGTAAAGACCAGCACTTTGAATTGGGCCCGGAAACGGACTGGTAGCCAGTGCAGTTCTTGTAAGAGGTGTGTTAGATGCTCCCTGTAGCTGGCCCTAGTCAGTAGTCTGGCTGCAGAGTGTTGCACCAGCTGAAGTTTCTGAACCATCTTCAAAGGCAGCCCCACATAGAGCGCCTTACAGTAATCCAAACGGGATGTAACTAAGGCATATGTCACTGTAGCCAAATCCGACATCTCAAGGAACAGGCGCACCTGGCACACCAGCTTTAGCTGTGCAAATGCACTCCTGGCCACTGCCGAGACCTGGGCATCCAAGCTTCGGGATGAACCCAGGAGTACACCCAAGCTGTGGAGCTGAGTTTTCAGGGGGAGTGTAACCCCATCCAGCACAGGTAGTATCCCTATTCCCTCATCTGCCTTCCGACTGACCAGGATTACTTCTGCCTTGTCTGGATGAAGTTTCAGGTTGTTTGCCCTCATCCAGCCCATTCCTGAGGCGAAACACTAGTTTAGAGTCAAGACAGCTTCCCTGGAATTCGGTGGAAAGGAGAGATAGAGTTGGGTCTCATCCGCATATTGGTGACACCAAACTCCAAAACTCCGGACAGCTTCTCCCAGCGGTTTTATGCAGATGTTAAAAATAGGAAATAGACCCTCCCCATCAAACAGGAGGTCTTGGATGGTTGACCTTTATTTATTTATTTATTTATTAGATTATTAGATTAGACCTTGAGTCTTCTGACATTCCCGCTGTTCTCAGTCATGCGTGGCCTCTCAGTGTTATGACTGGGCCATACACTTAGCAGCCCAATCCGCTACGTGGCCTGCAGAACGTGTTTGATGTGCTACCAAGGAATAAGCTTCCTGCTGAAAAGACAAAGCAAGGTTTTGCTTGTCTTCAGGCAAAGATTTTCTCACAGGTTGGAAGTGTTCCCAGATAAACTGATGGTAAGCACACATTTATGCTTGATAATTGGAAATACGCATATGCAATGTAGCTGATGAATATATTTTTCTGTCTAGTATATCCAACTTTCTTCCTTCTCTCTTTGTTGGCACTTCCTGTCGTTTACCTCCATTTTTTATTTTGAGTGGTCTTCACAATAACAGTATTTGGTGTTGGGTGTTTAAATAAGAAATTAACACCTTGAACTCTATAATAGTTCTCAAATATCTTAGATATGTTGGTGGGATTGATGAAGGCTTCCTCCAGGACTGTTGCATGAAATTGACCAATTCTATGAAGACTTACAACACCTTCTAGAACTGACACCAAAGAAAGATGTTCTTCTCATTATAGGGGATTGGAATGCTAAAGTAGGGAGTCAAGAGATAAAAGGAACAACAGGGAAGTTTGGCCTTGGAGTTCAAAACGAAGCAGGGCAAAGGCTAATAGAGTTTTGTCAAGAGAACAAGCTGGTCATCACAAACACTCTTTTCCAACAACACAAGAGGCGACCCTACACATGGAAATCACCAGATGGGCAATACCGAAATCAGATTGATTATATTCTCTGCAGCCAAAGATGGAGAAGCTCTATACAGTCAGCAAAAACAAGACCTGGAGCTGATTGTGGCTCTGATCATCAGCTTCTTATAGCAAAACTCAAGTTTCAACTGAAGAAAGTAGGAAACACCACTGAGCTAGTCAGGTGTAATCTAGACCAAATCCCTTATAAGTACACAGTGGAAGTGAAGAACAGATTTAAGGAACTAGATTTGGTGGACAGAGTGACTGAAGAACTATGGTTGGAGGCTCGTAACATTGTACAGAGTAGTCAGTTGACTAGATGGGCGGGGTATAAATTTAATTAATAAATAAATAAATACAGGAGGCAGCAACAAAAACCATCCAGAAGAAAAGGAAATGCAAGAAAGCAAAGTGGCTGTCCAACGAGGCCTTACAAATAGCAGAGAAGAGAAGGGAAACAAAATGCAAGGGAGATAGGGAAAGTTACAGAAAATTGAATGCAGACTTCCAAAGAATAGCAAGGAGAGACAAGAGGGCCTTCTTAAATGAACAGTGCAAAGAAATAGAGGAAAAGAATAGAAAGGGAAAAACCAGAGATCTGTTCCGGAAAATTGGAGAGATTAAAGGAACATTTTGTGCAAAGATGAACATGATAAAGGACAAAAATGGTAGGGACCTAACAGAAGCAGAAGACATCAAGAAGAGGTGGCAAGAATACACAGAAGAATTATACCAGAAAGATCTGCATGTCCCGGACAACCCAGATAGTGTGGTTGCTGACCTTGAGCCAGATATCCTGGAGAGTGAAGTCAAGTGGGCCTTAGAAAGCATGGCTAACAACAAGGCCAGTGGAGGTGATGGCATTCCAGTGGAACTATTTAAAATCTTAAAAGATGATGCTGTTAAGGTGCTACACTCAATATGCCAGCAAGTTTGGAAAACTCAACAGTGGCCAGAGGATTGGAAAAGATCAGTCTAGATCCCAATCCCAAAGAAGGGCAGTGCCAAAGAATGCTCCAACTACTGTACAATTGACCTCGATACTTGGCAGATCGCCTTCTACCACCCAGATCTACCCGAATCACTCGCCATAGCCAGGAGGTACAGTTGAGGGGCCTAACGCCGAGAGATGCCTGGAAAGAAAGAACAAGAAACCGGGCCTTCTCGGCAGTGGCCCCTCGGCTCTGGAATAGCCTTCCATCAATGATCTGCCTGGCTCACTCACTGGGTGTTTTTAAGAGTCAATTAAAAACTTGGCTCTTCAGGCAGGCCTTCCCTCCTGTCAATACTTGACTTTATTTTTAATATAATTTTCTGTTTTTTCCATCTTGAGCAATACTAACATTATTGTTTTGAATTGTTTTAACTGTTTTAGTTTTATAATGTTTAATGGAACCCGCCCTGAGTAGACTCTGTCTAAAAGGGCAGGATAGAAATCTAATAAAAAATAAATAAAATAAAATAAATAAGTACAATTGCACTCATTTTACACGCTAGCAAGATTATGCTCAAAATCCTACAAGGTAGGCTTCAGCAGTATGTGGACCAAGAACTCCTGGAAGTACAAGCTGGATTTCGAAGGGACAGAGGAACTCGAGACCAAATTGCTAACATGTGCTGGATTATGGAGAAAGCCAGAGAATTCCAGAAAAACATCTACTTCTGCTTCATTGACTACGCAAAAGCTTTTGACTATGTGGACCACAACAAACTATGGCAAGTTCTGAAAGAAATGGGAGTGCCTGACCACCTTATCCATCTCCTGAGAAATCTCTATGTGGGACAGGAAGCAACAGTTAGAACAGGATATGGAACAACTGATTGGTTCAAAATTGGGAAAGGAGTACGACAAGGCTGTATATTGTCTCCCTGCTTATTTAACTTATATGCAGAATACATCATGCGAAAAGCTGGACTGGAGGAATCCCAAACTGGAATTAAGATTGCCGGAAGAAATATCAATAACCTCAGATATGCAGATGATACCACTCTGATGGCAGAAAGTGAGGAGGAATTAAAGAACCTCTTAATGAGGGTGAAAGAGGAGAGCGCAAAAAACTGGTCTGAAGCTCAACATAAAAAAAACTAAGATCATGGCCACTGGTCCCATCACCTCCTGGCAAATAGAAGGGGAAGATATGGAGGCAGTGACAGATTTTACTTTCTTGGGCTCCATGAAGATGGCGGATCGGTAGCGGGCCGGAGGCGTTGTTCTCCGACGCTCCGGTCTGTTTTTCTTTCTTTTCTTTTCTTTTTTCTCTTCTTTCTTTTTTTTCTGTTTGTTTACCTGGGTCGACTCCTTCCCGACCTGTGCTGTTTTGAGTCCATGCGGGCTGTGCTGTTTGAGTCCGTGGGGGCTGGTGGAGTGGGTCTCTCTCGAGGCAGGAGTGAACGGCGGAGGAAGCCAGGCGAGACGAGGCAAGACGGGAGAGACGAGGAGGAGAACAGCGCGCCCACAGCCGGCACAGAGGCTCGAACGGAGGGAGTGGTTCGAGGCAGGTTGGCCGAGCCCGGAGGGCAGCGTGCTGGGAGCCGAGAGTGAGGGGTGCCAGCGGAGTTCTGCCTGGAGGTCGAACCGGGGGAGCTCATTTGGAACTCCGGTGATGTCGGCGGGACCCAGTGTGGAGGGCTTGGCAGGCTGCTGGGAGTACTGGAGGTGCAGAGCGTTTTCCGGCTTTGGTAGGGGAGTGGTGGCTTCTTCGGGGCGTCTGGAGCAGGGGGGCGGGCGGTGGGGTCCCATGTGTTGTGGGGTCCTGCTGGTTGCTCCCCTGTATGTTGTCATGTCCCAATTTCCATCGGCAACAACTCCCCCTGCCTCTCTTCTTAAGTGGACCAGCGAGGACTCGTTCAATAGTCATCTGGACTGGAGAAGGGCAACAGTAGCCTCATTTTACTTTCCAGCCTTCTTGCTACTGTTGCTCTCACCTTATGCAAAACAAACTCACCTCAATATCAAAACCAACATTAAAACCAACCTCACGAGCAGGACAGTGAGTGGAGGGAGGAGACATTGGGCTAAAAATTTTATTTTATTAATTTAATTTACAGTATTGTGTTAGGGGTAATTTTGGGGGAAAATTTTGGTTTTATAATTGTTTATTCGTGTTTTTTGTTTTTAGGTTTATTTTACGATAATTTAATTTATTTTTTGTCCACTTGATTGTTAATTGTTTTATGTTTTAGTTGCCTAATGTAAATTTTGTTAAATTGTTATTTTGGTAAATTGTTTAATTTGATAGTTTGATTAATTCAAATATTGATAATTATGTGACCTTATTATTGTTTATTGTATTACATTAGTGCATCTTGTTTTTCTTTTTCTTTCTTCTTTCTGGACATGGAGAGGAGGGCCTGCCCTCCCAGTGAGGGGTCTAACATCAGGGTGATTACGGGTAGAGGGAGATATGGCGTTGGCTCAGTGCCTACTCGTTTTAGAAGAACAGTGAACAGATGTTTGAAGGCTGTTCACTGTTCTGGCACTGTGTCCAACTACCAGTCTCGAGGTAGCCAGCTCAGCCGGCCCTCCACCCTAAAACTTGAATGCCAGGTCTGTGTCCAACAAATCCCAGCTTATTCAAGATCTTATTCTGGAGGAGGACGCAGACCTGGCATGCATAACCGAGACCTGGATGGGCGGGGAAGGGGGGGTTCCCCTGACCCTAGCCTGTCCGTCTGGTTATGCAGTCCAGCACCAGGGTAGATTGGAGGGGCGGGGGGGGGAGTAGCCATTGTTTATAGAAATACTCTTGAGGTTACTAGGCGCTCCAAGGTGGTAAAGCCAGGTCTGGAGGCCCTCCACGTGTTTGTTGGCGCCAGGGATGGTATTGGGATCTTGCTGGGTTACCGCGCTCCCCGCGACCCAGCCACCTCCTTACCGGAGCTGGAGGACTTTGTCTCCGCGGCGCTGTTGGAGTCCCCGAGGCTTTTGGTCTTGGGTGACTTCAACATCCATGCGGAGGCAGAGGTTTCCGGTCCAGCTCTTGAGTTCTTGGAAACCATGGCTTCCTTGGACATGTCCCAACATGTTAACGGTCCCACACATACGGGCGGCCATATGCTAGACCTGGTATTTTCCACTGAACGGAGCGAGTGTGGTCTGATGGTGACTGACCTGGTGTCAGTCCCCTTGTCATGGTCAGATCACCATCTAATAAAATGTAACCTCTCAGTGGCACTCCCTCCCCGCAGGGAGCATGGACCTATTTTGATGGTCCGCCCTCGAAGGTTACTGGATCCATTGAGATTCCAGGATACCATGAGAGGGATTCCAGCTGAGCTGTCTGGCGCTCCTGTCGAAGCTCTGGTTGACGGATGGCTTGCCGCCGCCACTAGGGCTGTAGACACGATCGCTCCTAAACGCCCTCTCAGGAGCAGAGCTCGGCCAGGTGCCTGGTATAACCAGGACCTACAAGCAATGAAGCGAAATAGGAGACGGCTAGAGTGCATTTGGAGAGAGGAACCGACGGATTATAATAAGAAAGCTGTCAGGATCGCAACTAACCGTTACCTGGCTAAGGTAAAGGCTGCCAGACGATCACACATCGCTGACCGGATAAGCGATGCTTCTAATCAGCAGGCGGAACTTTTCCGTATAGTTCGCGATCTATCCGGAATTGGTCTGGGTGATGGGCCTCCCATTAATATCTCACCTGACCAATTTGCAGCATTTTTTAAATCAAAAGTGGAGGCCATCCGCCGGGACCTATCTCCTTTTTTAAATACAGTGGATCGAGCAGAGATGTCCAGCGCTCCGCCCTGCCCGGTGACTCTTGAATTCTTTCAGCCTGTGATGCCAGACCTGGTGGACAAAGTGCTTGATCGCTGTCGGGCCACCACCTCCTCCCTTGACCCTTGCCCGGCCTGGCTAATCAAAGCAGCCAGGCCTGTAACAACGGAATGGGCCACAGCAATAATTAATGGGTCTCTCCAAGAGGGCAAGGTTCCTCTTGCCCTCAAGGAGACACTCATTAGGCCCATAAGGAAGAAACCAAATTTGGCGGCGGATGATATTGGAAATTATAGGCCCGTCGCCAATGTTTCTTTCCTTAGCAAAGTGGTGGAGAGGGTGGTGGCAGACCAACTTCAGACACTTTTGGACGAAACCAATGCCCTGGACCCATTTCAGTCGGGCTTCAGGCCGCGTTATGGCACAGAAACGGCACTGGTCGCACTGTTGGATGACCTGTTGAGGGAGGCCGACAGGGGCAATATGTCCTTGTTGGTCCTCCTCGATATCTCAGCCGCCTTTGATACCGTCGACCACGGTATCCTCCTGGGGAGGCTCTCTGAGTTGGGAATCGGTGGCCTGGCGCTTGCCTGGCTCCGATCCTTCTTGGAGGACCGTCCCCAGAGAGTACAGCTTGGGGAGAATGCTTCGGCCCCATGGAGTCTCAGTTGTGGGGTTCCGCAGGGGTCGATCATCTCCCCAATGCTGTTTAATATCTATATGAGGCCGCTGGGTGGGGTCATCAGGGGGTGTGGTGCCTCGTGCCATCAGTATGCTGATGACACGCAGCTCTACATCTCCTTTTCATCTACCTCAGTGGATGCCGTTCTGTCCCTTCAGCGCTGCCTGGAGGCTGTACTGCAATGGATGCAGTTGAATGGGTTGAGGCTGAACCCGGACAAGACGGAGGTCTTGAGGGTGGGAGGTCCCTCCATCGGCGGTTTGGGCGACTCCCTCTCTTTTGGAGGGACGACCCTTACCGCAAAGAGTGAGGTTCGCAGCTTGGGGATACATCTGGACCCGGCGCTTACCATGGAAACCCAGGTGGCGTCTGTGGCCCGTTCCGCCTATTTCCATCTATGGCGGATTGCCCAGCTGCGACCATATCTTGATGGGGAGGCCCTCACTACTCTTGTCCATGCGCTCGTAATCTCGAGATTAGACCATTGTAATGCGCTCTACGTGGGGCTGCCTTTGAGATTGATGCGGAAACTTCAAATGGTGCAGAATGCGGCAGCCAGGCTTCTTAGTGGGGTGAGGAAATTTCAGCATATCTCTCCCACTCTGACTGCCTTGCATTGGCTGCCCATTCGTTTCCGCATTGACTTCAAAGTGTTAATGATGACGTATAAAGCCCTAAACGGTTTGGGACCTCGATACTTGGCAGATCGTCTTCTCCCACCTAGATCTACCCGAATCACCCAGAATAGCCAGCAGGGATGGCTGAGGGGCCTAACGCCGAGAGAGGCCCGGAAAGAAAGAACAAGAAACCGGGCCTTCTCGGCAGTGGCCCCTCGGCTATGGAACAGCCTCCCAACTGAAATTCGTCTGGCACCCTCGCTGGGTGTTTTTAAAACTCATTTGAAAACTTGGCTTTTCAGGCAGGCCTTCCCTCCAGTCAATAACTGATTTTTACTCTTATCATCTTGGTATTGATTTAATTTAATATAAATGTTAAAATTATGATGTTTTAAATTTTTTATGTCTTATGATATTTTTAATATGTATGTAAGCCGCCCCGAGTAGACTTTGTCTAGGGGGGCGGGGTAAAAATCTAATAATAAATAAAATAAATAAATAAATAAAATAAATGATCACTGCAGATGGGGACAGCAGCCAGGAAATTAAAAGACACCTGCTTCTTGGGAGGAAAGCTATGACAAACCTAGACTGCATCTTAAAAAGCAGAGACATCACCTTGCCGACAAAAGTCCGCATAGTCAAAGCTATGTTTTTTCCATTAGCGATGTACGGAAGTGAAAGCTGGACCATAAAGAAGGCTGACCGCCGAAGAATGGATGCTTTTGAACTGTGGTGCTGGAGGAGACTCTTGAGAGTCCCCTGGACTGCAAAGAGAACAAACCTATCCATTTTGAAGGAAATCAACCCTGAGTGCTCACTGGAAGGACAGATCCTGAAGCTGAGGCTCCAATACTTTGGCCATCTCATGAGAAGAGAAGACTTCCTGGAAAAGACCCTGATGTTGAGAAAGTGTGAGGGCAAGAGGAGAAGGGGACGACAGAGGACGAGATGGTTGGACAGTGTCATCGAAGCGACCAACATGACTTTGACCCAACTCCGGGAGGCAGTGGAAGACAGGAGGGCCTGGCATGCTCTGGTCCATGGGGTCATGTAGAGTCGGACACGACTAAACGACTAAACAACAACAAGCTCCTTCTGCCTTTACTCTGGGACCCACAGCGGGAAGGGCAGCCCGCTTATCGGCGCTGAGCTTACTCTGCTCCGCAGACAGGGAAAATTTTAATATATTGCTTCTTCTCTGGCTCGCTCTCCTTGCGAATACCGATGATGGCAGTGGCCTGCAGTTTCTCTCCCTTGGGTGGGGGTGATCGGCTGCTCTACCACTGGTAGGAAAAGTCGGGGAAGGGGGAGAGAAGGGCCCCCCACCCATACAAAAGTATAACTTTTTATAAGGGATAACATGAAAAGAGGGACCCAGGGGGTTGGGAAGAGGTGGAGAAATGGGAGGGGTTTCTATAATTGGTCCCAATTCCTGCAGGAACCCAGCTTTGAGCAGTCAATCAAGAGAGAGAGAATATGTATTAACTGGACCCCTTCAATATATTCATATAGCAAATCAAGTTACAGAATGCAAGATGGCTATATTTAGGCTAAGATATATTTTATACGTATTGATTTGACCCCTTCAGTAGTAAAAAAGGATTTTATCCCATTTTGTTACTCTGAAGGGAGAAAAGGATCTCCATAAAGTGGCGGGGCTTGGAAAAAAGGCGGGGGGGGGGGAGCTGAGGGAACGTGTGGACGGAACACGTGGGTCTAGGGGCGAAGGAGAAGGGGCACCAGAGCTCTGGGATCTTCTGCGCAGGTGCAAAGCCCCGCCCTTGTGCACCTGCGTAGAAATCAAGCTGAAGGAAGGCCTTTCCTGGACCACCTGCTCACTCCGTGCCCCTCCCCTTTTCCCCCTCCCCTCCCCCTCCCTCTCTCCTTCCCCTCCCCCTCCTCTCCCCCTCCCCCACTTCCTTCTTGCCTGCCTGAAGAGGTCGCACTCCTGCCCCGTTGAGTTTGAGAGACCCTCCTTGGTTGTGGGGGGGGGGGGGGGAGAGAAGAGGCGCAGGGAGGGGCCTCCCCTTCCCTCCTGGTGACCCCCCCCCATCTCTCTTCTCTCCCGATCACCTCCAGCGCATTTCCTGTACCAGGCGACCGGCGAGTGCTCCTTCCAGTCCAACGGGAGCGAGGCCGGATCGGGGCCAACCGCGGCTCCTCCTCCTCCGCGGGTGCGCTTCTTCTACCGCCTCTTCTACGACCGGCAGGAGTTCGTCCGCTTCGACAGCGACCGCGGGGAATACGAGGCCGTCACGACCCTCGGGGAGCCCGACGCCCGATACTGGAACAGCCGGAAGGACTTCCTGGAGGCCAAGCGGAGAGAAGTGGATTTCTTCTGCCGGCACAACTACGGCATCTACGAGCCCTTGGCCCGAGAGCGGCGCGGTGAGTCCCGAGGGGGCGGCGGGCGGTGGAGGGGCCGAGAAGGGCTTCTCTGGGGGGGGTGGGGTGGAGGACGGGAGGGGAGGACGGGTCGGGCAGAAGCGGCCGGGAGGGGGCTGGAGGGTTGGGAGGATGGCGCGGTGGGGGCCCCGAAGGGTCACCCCTGAAGAAGGGGCCAAACTCTCTGGCCCCGACAAGGGCCTCTCCCGAGGGAAGCTCCGGGGCCAGGGAGGGGCGCTTGCCCGGCCGGAGGTGCCCGCGAGCCTTGGCGGGGCTGCCGGGACCCTCCCCCCTCAAGGAGCCTCGGGCCCGGTCTCTCCCCCCCCCCCCCCCAAACGACTGGCTGTCTCATTCGCAACTCAAAGTGATCGGAGAGAGTTTTTTCAACAAATGCGTCAGGAAATGGAGGAGCTCAGAAAAGGCGACGGGAGAACGGGAGGAGTTTGCAATAGGGTGAGGAAGGAAGACATGGGTGACTCGAATCCAGGCAGAGTTGAAATCAAGACTCATAGGACAGATTTCAAGAAAAGTATAGAAGGAAGGGGTTTTAAAGATGTATGGAGGGAATTACAGGATGAAAGAGAAGAAAACCAAATTTCACTCCGATAGATTTAAAAGCTACTCCAGGAGAGACCACACATTGGTGTCAACGGACTCTTCATCTCAAGTAGTAAAAACTGATGTCAAGACCAGGACGATTTCAGATCCTGCCATGGTCCCTGTGGAAATCGGACTGGCGTGTGATGATAAAGAAGCACAGCAATGGAGAGGGGACCTGAATCTATTTCAAAATACAATGGTTCTAGAAAAAAGGGATAGGGAATTAAAGGAAATACAGCAGATGAAGGAAAAGGGAAGCAGCAGGACAAATATAATTTGGGATCCTATGACATGTGCAGGGAGAGAATTCAGCATAAAAGATTTGAACAATATGAAAAACAAAAAAGAACATGACTTGGTGAAATTAGAGGAAGAAATTAAGGATCTCAAAAAAAAAGATATATAATGGAAAATAGGTTGACGGACATGATGGGTAAAAGGAAAGAGTTGCAAAATCCGGAAGTAAAGAAATTGAATAGATTTATCAATAGAATTTGTTTGAAAATAGTAATAAGAAGTTGAAACTGTTGTCTAGGGCCACTCAAACTAAAAAAAGCAAAACAAATATATAATTGGTGGAATAGGGAATGAGAAGGGTGAGTTGGGTAAGACAATGAAAGGAAAATGAATGATTTTTCAGAATTTTATACACTGCAAAAATATATCACTAGAGGAGATCCACAGTATATAAATATATATAACTATATATAAAGAGATAAAATCGAAGAGGAGGATCGAGATAGGATGGAGGGACAAATGGCAGAAGATGAGATCCAAGCAGCAGGAAATAGACTGAAAGTGGAAAAAGCTCCAGGAATAGAGAGGTTGAGGGTTGAATATGATAAAAAATTTCATCACTTAGTGGTTCCAAACACGAAAATACGATTCAACTAAATATTACATGGAGAAGAAATACGACCTTCATGGCAACAATCTATCCTAATTTTAATATGGAAGCCAAATAAAGACTCTACCGATCATTATAGGCCAATATCACTGATACACCAAGATGCAAAAATATTTCCAGCAATCTTGGCAAGCGGAATGAGTAGATTTGTGGCTAAATATGTGAAAAAGGATCCGTGTGGTGTCCTAGGAGGAAAGCAAATGTCAAATTCGGTAGGGAGAGGTTTAAGTATGAACTATTATATAAATAAAAATAAATTAAAAGCAGATGTATGAGCACTAGATATTTACAAAACTTTTCATTGTAAGGAATAGACGATGCTAAAGATATTAATAGATGAAATGGGATTTGGAAAAACATTTAGAAATATAATTCATCATATTTGGGAAAGAAGGCAACAGTGTTTGGAAATGATGGTGTCATGGAGGTAATAAACCTAAGCTGAGGAACAAGTCAATATTGTGGCAATATCTCCCCCACAATATTGTTTGCCTTAATAATGGAGGGACTGGCAAATGCCATAAGAACAGATGATCTAATAAAAGGGATGGGATTTGGACAGAAAACTAAAATAAGTTTATTTGCAGATTTGGGAATTAAGTGGACAATGAATAAATGGGAAGAAATGAGAAATGAAGTTAAACAATTATTCTAGAGAGGAAATACAAAAGATGAAAGACAAGTTTGAATGTGAAAGTATAAGATATTAGGATATAGACCTTATTTAAAATATAAAAGATCTGGAGAAAACATTGGGAAAGAATGAAGAAGGAAGTCAAAGACAAATGAGAGAAGTATAAAAGATTGAAATTATCCTGGTTTGGCAGAATTGAGCTTTGTAAAATAGAAATATTACCAACATTAAATATTTTGTTTTAGAAGATCCCCCTTAAGTTTTCAGAAACGAATTAAAAGAAATAGAACAGATAATAAATGAACTATGTATTGGAGGGATGAAAGGTAGGATAAACAAAAAGATGTGGTTTCTACCACAAGAAAGGGGGGGACAGAGATTACCAAATATTAATCATTCTTATTTAGCAAATCAGTTGAGAATCATCCTGGATATTATAGTACAAAGTGATGGATTAATATGAAAAGACTTTGAATTACAGATATTAAACGAATTGGGAGACTCGAAAAAAACATATTTATTTATTTATTTATTTATTTTATTAGATTTATACCCCGCCCATCTAGACAGATAGTCTACTCTGGGCGGCATTACAAAATTTAAAAACAATAGAAACAATGAACATGCAAAATCCAAGATGTAAAAATGTAAATATTAAAATACAGCAGGAGGGAAAGCCTGCCTAAAGAGCCATGTCTTCAGTTTATTTCTAAAGACACCCAGAGAGGGAGCCAGGCGGATCTCTACGGGCAAGTTGTTCCAGAGGCGAGGGGCCACTGCCGAGAAGGCCCAGTTCCTCGTTCTTTCCTTCCGGGCCTCCCTCGGCGTTAGGCCCCTCAATCTCCCAGCCTGGCTAGAACGACTGTCTCTGGCAGAACTGGGTGGGAGAAGGCGCTCTGCCAGATATCGAGGGTATGATTATGCAAAGAATATTAGAAGAACCATTAAAAATATTCAGAATCCTTTTATCAAGAAGGTACTTGAGATCTGAGAGTTTTACGTCCTGGAACGTCCCCTTTGACACCAGTTGTTGTGTTGGAGACGTTTCCAAGATACGGAATAAAGGAGTTGATTAACAAATTTAAAAGAAAACAGAGCTATAAATGGGAGGATTGGAACCATATGGGACCCATGCTTGGAGGCCTCCAGGCCAACTTGACCAATCCCAAAATCCATCTCTTGGTTCCCTCTTGTCCACCCGCAGGGTCTCCTGACTCCTCTCCCACCTTCTTTTTCTCCCTTACCTCCAGTTCAGCCCAAGGTGAAAATCGCCCCCTCCAGCTACGACTCCTCATCTCACCACACTTTGCTGATTTGCAACGTGGATGGATTCTGGCCCTCCCAAATTGAAATCAAGTGGTTCCGAAATGGGAAGGAGGAAGACGAGGCCCGAGTGTTCACCACGGACCTGATCCGGAACGGGGACTGGACCTTCCAGATGGCGGTGATGCTGGAGGCCCAGCCGGAGCGGGGAGACGTCTACGCCTGCCAGGTGGAGCACGTCAGCTTCCCGGAGCCCGTCACCGTCCAGTGGGGTAAGAGATTATGTCAAGCTCACTCACATGCGCCAGCTCTGATCTCCTTTCTCGGTGTCCTCTGGGTCTTGGTGGGAGGAAAGAGGGGTGGATGCTGAGGCTGAGCCTGGCCCCCCATCTCACCCCAGATGTCTTCTCTCTCTGCAGAGCCACAGGCGGAGTCAGCCAGGAGCAAGATGTGGACAGGGGTGGCTGGGATTGTGCTGGGGCTGGTCTTTCTGGCTCCCGGCCTCATCCTCTACCTGAAGAATAAGAAAGGTGAGGAGATGGCTTTGCTAAGGAGAATCCTGGGCCTGATTCGGAAGGACTGACCTTTCTGCGTTCACATGCGTCACTTCTGTTACCCCAAACTGAGTGGCAAGGGACCATTTAAACCCATAGCCCTGATCAAGTGGGAGAGCTTTGGGGATGTTTGGGGGGGGGTTGTAGGAGTTGGGACTTGGGGTGGGGACTCCCCTAAAACTGAGCACATCCTTTTTATCTTTTCCAGGGCAAAGAGTCATTCCTCAGCCACCAGGTAACTTCCCCTTTCTCTTGTCCTTTAAAGCTATAGGTGGCATTTTGGGCGCAAAAAGGGGGGAGGCCCCATCAACTGCCCCCCTCCAGATATCCCCCTCCTCCAGATGGGTTTCAGGCGGTTCCTAATTTGTCCTGCTTTCTTCTGAATTGCCCCCTGCTTCGGTCTCCTTCAAGAGGCATTTGCTGGATCATGTCTGGCCTGAGGGATGCCCAAAAGTGTCCTCGTCACCCCTCCCAAAGATCCCCAATCCCCAATCCAGGTGTCATGCACAGAGGCAGGTGATAAGAGGCCCCCATGGTCCCGACTGGTGGCTGGCAGCTGGGAAACGACAGGCACCTCCAGGGCTCTCTTCCTCCTCTTCCTTTTCCTCCCAGGGAGATGGAGAGGGGGCCCTTTCCAGGGAGGTTGCCCACTCTTTGGGTCCAAATGCCAAGTCCAAGTCTTTGGTACCAAGTCCAGGTCCCAAGCTCAAAAATCCAAGCTCCTATTGAAAATAAGCTTTCCCCCCCCCCAGAGAAAATGGAGGGGTGGGTGGGTTCCAAGTCGTGAGTCAGGTCTGAGTCAAGTCCCACCTGACATCTCAGCGTCCTGCGAGGGGAGGCCCCCTTCCTGCCCTCTTGCCTGGATAAGTCTTAGGCTTCAGGGACCAAGAGATGATACGGTCTCCTGCCAAGGGACTCATCCTCTCCGGAAAACACTTCCCATCCCATAAACTTTGTGACAACCGTTTACGTCTGACCCCAAAATGACATATTTACTCTTGACATGTCTTTTCAACAAAGAGCTTGCTAGGGTCATTTCAAAAACCGACAGAAAAGCCTTTTCCACCACAGTGCTTGTAATGTGAAAGACAAGCCTTTTTTCCCATATATATTGTTTGTGTGTATATACTTATATACATATGGAAAATACCTCTCTTTCTCATATATATGTATTTACTAAAACTAGTAAGGAACTTTTTTCATCATTTTCTGCCAATGTAGATAAAAGACAACATACCTTTAAGTCAACACATTCTAGTGCCTACGGCTGAATTTTTTCAGATCAAAACGGACTGCTGTTTCTGCTCAGAGCCTGAAATTAAATTTATTTATTTATTTATTTATTGTATTTTTACCCCGCCTATCTGGTCAGACGACCACTCTAGGCAGCTTCCAACACACATAATCATACATAACAAAGTATAAAATATATAAAAATATAAAATATAACATCAATAGACAAACAGTTCAAGATGGAGAAGGGAAAAGAAAAAAGAAATAAAAAGAAAAAAAATCAAGTGTTCACTGGAGGGAAGGCCTGTGTAAACATCCAGGTTTTTAATTGGTTTTTAAAGGTGCCCAGCGAAGGGGCCACACGAATCGCCGGAGGAAGGTTATTCCAGAGGCGAGGAGCTACCGCCAAGAAGGCCCGGTTTCTTGTTTTTTCCTTCCGGGCCTCCCTCGGCGTCAAGCTCCTCAGCCTCACCTCCTGACTCGATCGGGTGATCCGGGTAGATTTTGATGGGAGTAGGCGTTCCGCCAAATATCGAGGCCCTAAACCGTTTAGGGCTTTGTACGTTAGAATTAAGACTTTGAAGTCAATGCGGAACCGAATGGGCAGCCAATGCAAAGCGGCCAGAGTGGGAGAGATATGCTGATATTTTCTCACTCCACTAAGAAGTCTGGCTGCCGCGTTCTGCACCACTTGGAGTCTCCGCATCAACCTCAAAGGCAGCCCCACGTAGAGCACATTACAGTGGTCTAATCTCGAGATTACAAGCGCATGTACCAAGGTAGTGAGCACCCCAACATCAAGATAGGGTCGCAGCTGGGCTATCCGCCAAAGATGAAAAAAGGCGGTATGGACCACCAACGCCACCTGAGTTTCCATGGTGAGCGCCAGGTCCAGATGGATCCCCAAGCTGCGAACCTCACTCTTAGCGGTAAGAGTCACCCCCCCAAATGAGAGAGAGTTTCCCAGACCGCTGACGGTGGGGCCACCCACCCTCAGGACCTCCGTCTTGTCCGGATTCAGCCTCAGCCCATTTTCCTGCATCCATTGCAGCACAGACTCCAAGCAGCGCTGGAGGGACATAACAGCATCCTGTGCAGTTGGTGAAAAGGAGATGTAGAGCTGAGTGTCATCAGCGTACTGATGGCACAACGCCCCACACCCCCTGATGACCCCACCCAGCGGCCTCATATAGATATTAAACAGCATTGGGGAGATGATCGAACCCTGCGGAACCCCACAATTAAGGGTCCACGGGGCCGATAACCTCTCCCCAAGCTGTACTCTCTGAGGTCGGTCCCCGAGAAAGGATCGGAGCCACGCAAACGCATGGCCACCAATTCCCAACTCGGAGAGCCTCCTCAGGAGGATACTGTGGTCGACAGTATCGAAGGCCGCCGAGATGTCGAGGAGGACCAACAGAGATGTTTTCCCCCCTGTCAGCCTCCCTCAGCAGGTCATCATACAGGGCGACCAATGCCGTTTCTGTACCATGGCGTGGCCTGAAACCCGACTGGAACGGATCCAGGGCATCTGTTTCATCCAAATGAGCCTGAAGCTGATCGGCCACCACCCGCTCCACCACTTTGCTAATGAAAGAAACATTGGTGACGGGCCTATAATTGCCAATTTCGTCCGCCGCCAAACTAGGTTTCTTCCTTATGGGCCTAATGAGTGTCTCCTTGAGGGCAGGAGGGACCCTGCCCCCAAGGAAAGACCCATTAATTATTACTGTGGCCCATTCTGTTGTTATAGGCCTGGCTGCTTTGATTAGCCAGGACGGGCAAGGGTCAAGGGATGAGGTGGTGGCACGACAGCGATCAAGCGCTTTGTCCACAGTATCTGGCGTCACAGGCTGAAAGAGATCAAGCGTCACCGGGCAAGGCGGAGCGCTGGTCATCTCTGCTCGACTCACTGTATCTAAAAAAGGAGAGAGCTCCCGGCGGATGGCCTCCACTTTAGATTTTAAAAATGCTGCAAATTGGTCCGGTGAAATACTAGGGGGAGGCCCATCACTTAGACTAATTCCGGATAGGTCGCGCACTATACGGAAGAGCTCCGCCTGCTGATTTGAAGCTTCGCTTATCCGGTTAGCAAGATGTACTCGGCTAGCAGCCTTCACCTTGGCCAGGTAAAGGTTAGTTGCGACCCTGACAGCTATCCAATTATAATCCGTCGGGTTCTTTCTCCACTTGCGCTCTAGCCTTCTCCTAAATTGCTTCATCGCTCGTAGGTCCTGGTTAAACCAGGGCGCAGGCCAAGCTCTGCGTTGGAGAGGGCGTTTAGGAGCAATCATGTCTACAGCCCTGGTGGCGGCAGTAAACCAGCCATCAACCAGAGCCTCGACAGGAGCCTCGACAGGCGAGTGTTAGGGGAGGGCCCCCCTCTCCGCCTATCCACGTTTCGGTTATGCATGCCAGGTCTGCATCCTCCTCCAGAATAAGATCGTAAATAACCTGGAATTTATTGGATACAGACCTGGCATTCAACAGCACCAGTTTTAGAGTGGAGGATTGACTGGTCTGGCTACCTCGAACCTGACGGTTGATCACAGTCCCAGAACGGTGAACAGCCTTCAGACATCTGTTCATCGTTCTTCTAACACGTGTAGGGGCTGTGCCAACGCCATATCTCCCTCTACCCGTAATCACAGAGATGTTCAATGGCCCCTCGCTGGGAGGACAGGCCTTCCATTCCATATCAGAAAAAAGTAAAAAAGAAAAGAAAAAAACAACACAGAGAACCCTAAATTAATACAAACAAATTAAATGATAATAACAGAACTATTAACATAAGAAACAATATACTATATAACTAAACATCTATAAAAAAGGAGTTCCTTTTCCTCTGAGCGTTAATTCCTTTTGAAAAGCTTGTCACACGTCTTCATGAAAGATGGGAGGCTTGTGACCTTAATGAGACCAGGAGGGACTAAAACGTGATGTCCCTGTTGTGTGTTTTAACTGGCAAATCATCAGAATCCTTTCCCACACTGTAACCAGCCAGAGCTGATGATACCAATATTGGGAACACTTGAGATTTGATTTTGTTGGGAAAAAATCTCTTTTTTGTTAGAACTGGCAGTGAAAGGCAGAAAGGGATGAACCGGTCCATCTTTAGGACTTTCAATGCAGAGGATTCCATGAACCTTAACCAGTTGATCTCTTTCTCTCTTCTTGCCTCCTCCTCCTCTCTCTCTCTCCTCCATCTGCAGTGGCACTCCTGCGTTAGACCTCCCTGCCTTCCTGAGATCCCACCATGGAGCTGAGCTTTTATCTCTCCTCCCGCTGGCTGCCTTTCCTCGCTGGGATGCTGAAAACTCTGGAGAAAGAGCCACCCAGATACAGAAACAGCCTGCTAATCTTTTTTTCCCCCTTCACTCCTGGATAGGGGAGATTAAATGGAAGAAGGAAACCAGGCCTATTTCTTGATCTTTTTGAGGCATGCCTGTGTCCACCGAACCTTCACACATCTCCTGCCCGGGATGGCCAAGGGATCTCCCTGGATCTCCCTGCTGGAGCTTGACCTGTCCCCTCAGACCAGGTGGAAACGTCTTTTAATTTTAAAAGGCAGCCTCCTTTTGGACAGAGGCTTAGTCATGAATAGCAATCCATGGCATGTCTTAAAAGAATTTGTAATAATGGTCAATTCAATATGTCAAGTAGAGCAATGCAGAGGCAGGTGGGCCCCATGACCTCAGCTCTTCCTCCTCCTGTGTCACTAATCCAAGATCTCAAAAGCCTTTTTTCTACTAAGAGTGATCCATATGGATAGGGATCCTTTAAAAACCCCTGGACCCTGGACTTGGGCACAAGTGGAATCTGAGATTTAACACTGAAGTTTAATTTCAATATTCCCCATGAGGAATGAAACCTGCTGGTGACACAATCTCTCCTTTATAGCAGGTTCACTGATTCAGTGTACAAACAGAACTTACTCAGAAGGGATTTCAGCCTGTCTGCTTCTCAGCATTAGCAGTGATGATGATGATGCTGTTTCTTAGAGAGCTGGAGGGAACCAAGCTGGGGGAGGCGTCTTCAGAAACTACCCAGAAATGGCTCGGCTCCTTGACTCCAGGGTTATCCTGGTAGACGTCCCAGCCACAGAGCCGTGAAGCCCACAGGCTGACCTTGGGCATGTCCCTCTCGGTCAGGCTGAGGATTCTCACAAGGTTGTTTTTAGGATGAAGTCCTTCTTTGTTTCTGGTTAAAAGGCGGGAGGGGGGGTTAGAGGGGAATTTGTCAGGGAACGTCTGGCCTCCTCCCAGTCCCTCTGGATAAAGTCAGATGAACCTGGGATCCAGAGGTTGCCCCTGCAGGACAGAGGTTGCTGCATCTCCAGCTCTCCCTTTCCTGGAGGAGACAGGCATGCATTTAGAGACGGATGCTGGTGATTCCAATATACCCTCCCCTTCCCAGCCCCAGCTGACTATATTTCCTTCTTCGTGATTAATTATATTGTCAATTTGCAAATGTTTTTCTGAAAAAATAAATCTTCTCATTGTGCTTCCTAATGGATCTGCTTGAATCATTCACACCTACTTAGGAAAGTTTCAATGGGATCTCTGGCTTCTGGCTGTCTCAGTTAAAACTCTTCCAGCGTCCCTTGATCTCTCTCCTTTGGTTTTCGTAAATGTGTCCTTCTGAAGAACCGAGCAAACCCTTGGGGAAGGAGGAAAGATGACCAGAGGTCTCTGTGTCAACACTTCATTCTTAGAAGGTCCTCTTGAGAAAGCTTGGGGGTGTTCCTGGATTCCTCTCCTGGCCTGGATGCCCAGGTTTTGATGGTGGTCAGGAGTCCCTTTGTACAGTTAAAGCTGATGGGTTTGGTGCCTCCATTCCTGGAGAGATCTGCTCTGGCCATGAGGACACAGGCCCTAGTTACGTCCTGGGTAGATTACTGTAATGTGCTCTATCTGGGGCCACCCTTGGAAAATGTTCAGAAACTCCAGCAACTCCAAAATGCTTCAGCCAGATTGCAAACTGGAGCTGCTGACGGGGAGCATATAACTCCCCTGTCACAGCAGCTCCATTGGCTGCCAGTCTGTTTCCACACACAAATCAAGGGGCTGGTTTTAACCTATCACGCCCTAAATGGCTTGGGTCCAAGCTATCTAAAAGACCGTGTCTCCCTCCGTGAGTCTGCCCGGGCATTAGGGAGGGGGATCAGGAGACAGGGATCTGGTTGTCTCGTGTGCTTCCAGAGGCACCTGGTGGGGCTACTGTGAGATCCAGGAAGCTGGACTAGATGGTCGCTTGGCCTGATCCAGCAGGGCTCTTATTAGGCTCTTATGTCCTTATTCCTCCTGCTCCTTGTTCTCGGAGGGCTCCCGGAGCGCCCAAATTCAGCACCTGGACAGCTCCTGCAGGCTGACGGGTGGACGGCAAGTGAGATCGCCTCTCAGGAGTCCTACAGAATAGAGGGGGCAGGAAGGGGATAGGAGTCATAGTCTTTCCCCCCAACTTGGAAGCAACGTCTCCCCCCCAACCCTCAAGAACCCCTCTGCCAGAGGGCGGCACTATCTACACAGTGAGGGTGGAGCGGGGGTGGGTAGGAGACTGCGTTTGGGGTAAGAAAGGGAAGCGCAGGGTTGAGCGGGTTAAGACTCTCATTGTAAAACTGCCCCTCCTGTCCGACCCATGCGACACACCCCAAATGGAAGGGGGGTCGGGGAGCTCCTGCGAGGAAGGGGAAAGATCTGGCTGTCTGCCAACCGAGACACATCCCCTGCTAGAATTTTTGGAACTGTGACTGGGCGAGGCGCTGTGACCCCAAACCCCGCAGGATCTCCCAGGTGGGGACAGAACAGAAATGCGTCTGCATCATGAACATGAAGGAAAAAAGCTCTGTAAAGATTTCTCCAAACCAACCCTCCTGGTACCCGAGGCCAGGAAATGAAAAGCTAGATATCCTTTGATTTGGATTCCTGCCTAGAGCCAGGGGTTGGACTTGATGGCCTTACAGGCCCCCTTTCCCGACCCCAGGGCGTTACTGGGCTAAGAGGAGGGGCCGAATTCTGAAAAGCCCAGACCTGACTCTTCGCTGTTCTTCTCCTCGGCCATTGAGTCCCCTCCGACGTCTGGAGACCCCATGAAGGAGGGGCCTCCGGGATGCCCTGCCCTCAAGGTCGCTGCTCAGCTCCCCGGCAAACTCCCGCCCGTTCCCCCTCTGAAGGCCGTTTGGCCCCTCGGAGGAGGCAAGAGTCGGAATTCCTCCCCCCCCCCCGCCGCCCCTCTCCCCGGGCACGGTTCCCTCCTCCTGGGGTGGCCCATGGCGGTCAAGAGGGACCCGTGGCCCGACCCCGGACGAGGCCCTTCCAGGCTGTGTTCCCGTGAAGGAGCAGGAGTCTGTCTGAAGGGACCCTTTGGCGAACCCCGGAAGGTGGCAGGGGAGGAAGGGAGCCCCCCCCCCCGCTTGCTTTGTTCACTTCCTGCCTCTCTGCCAAAAGATGAAGGGGTGGGGTCTCAAAAGAAGGCGAACAGACGTTCCCCCGCCGCCGCCCCCCCTTCTCCAAGGGATGTGGAGAGACAGGCCTTTCTCTGCCGGGAGGTTCTCTTCTCCCCCCTTTCATGGCTAAGCGACCGGCCCTTCAAAGAAGCTCAAAGGCATCCTTGGGGGGCGGGGGGAGGGGGGAGGACGGCTGGCTCGGTCCCTTTCTGAGGGGGTCGGAAAGTGAAGCTTCTTTCTTTTGCTCCGTCCTGAGCGCAGTTCCTCTCTTGGATCGGGCCCAGCTTCCCCGTTTCATTTCCAGGAACGCAGAAGGCAGCTTCGTGCGTGGGGGAGCGAAACCTGAGTAAATCCCCCCCCCCGCTTTGGCTTCCCCTCCGCTGCTGCTGGTGGAGGGAGGGAGGGAGAACTGAAGGAAGAGAAGCAGGTGGGGGCCGGGCAGGAGAGCCCCCCCCCCCACCCGACCCCAAAGAGCGGGAAGCAGGGGAAGCCGGTCTGCCGAGAACCCGCTGGAGGAAGAGGGTTTCCCACGGGTGCCTAGGGGCAGTTCCCTTTTCAAGGGGGGGAGAGATTCACAGGCTGGTGGTGGGATCTCTGGCTCTGCTTCTGTGGAGCTCCCTCTCCTCCCACCCTCCTAAAGCAGTCTCTAGCGGTTTACTCACAATCTCTGAATTGTTCCTCGTCATCAGTTGCCAGGCAGGGACGGTAAGCCTTTGCAGCCATCCTGTCTTGGTCTATTCATCTATGGCAGTGCCAGCTGAAATGTTCCTGAGGTCTGGGCTTCCTCTGGAGATTTGCGTTTAGGGAAAACCCCAAACCTCCCTTTCTAAAGTCCCACGTTTCTTGCTCAAGTTGTTTGCTCTGGATTTTGGGTTTCCTAAAACCAAAGGCTTTTTGCCACTTAAGGGGAGGATTTTGAAAATCAATATGATTGATCAGTTTATCAATCAATCAAATTACAGGCCGTTTACTATGTCTGGGTGGGAGGGATTCAAGACAATAAATTACCAAACAAAAGAGGTTCCTGGAGAAGCTTGATCTGGCCACAGTGACCCTTGTCTTCGTTATAAGCCGGCTAGATTACTGTCATGCACTCCACGTGGTGCTGCCTGTGAAAAGTGTCAGGAAATGTCAGGCCAGGCGGGCCCCATCTTTGCTGTCCTTTTGCAAGCAGGCCAAGACCTTTCTCTTCAGGCCAGATTTTTCTTAAGGACTGGAGGTCTGAGAGGGTTTTTGAAAAAAATGGAGAGTTGTGCTCTTTTGTTTATAAATGCATTTTCTGTATTGATTTTCTTTGCCATTGATTTTATTTACCGCTTACCATTTTGACCAGTATTGATTTTTATTCAGTTGCTTAATTCTTTTTAAATATTTGTATACTTATGGTTTTTAGCTTTTAAATATTGTGTTCTTAATTCTGTAAGCTGCCCTGGGTCATTTTAAGGAGAAAGGCAGGGAAAATTATTATCAATCAATTAAACAATCCATCAAACAAACAAAGAAACAAATAAATAAGGTGAACAAATGGGGGCAGCATAGCAAATACAAGAGGATTATTTTTAAAAAAAAATCAGTGTCATCTGGCAGTGGAGATTCCCTTTGATTTTTGGTGGCCCAAACAAGATTTCGGGATCCCATTTCCTTCTAGTCTCACTCACTGTATATGGGGAGTCCCCCACTTCTGTCAGGACTGTCCCCCTATAGAAAGATTCGGGTCAGAGGAGAAATTTTTTTAAAAGGGGGTGGACACTCTCCCCCTTCCGTTCTTGGGGAGGCCCAAACCTCAAACGCCTTCCCTCCGGGGCAAACGTCTGTGGCAACAGGATGTTGCTCTGACGTTGCTCCCCCCCCCCCCCGTGCGCTTTCCCCTCCATGACACCGTTTGAACCTCCCTCCTGCGTATGAGGTTCCCGGAGAGCTCCCGGAGCGCCCAAGTTCAGCACCTGGACAGCCGCTGCAGGCGGACGGGTGGAGCGCAAGGGGTGAAAAAGGGGAGGGCTAGAGAACATGTGCAGATGGTGACAGCAGCCACGAAATTAAAAGACGCCTGCTTCTGGGGAGGAAAGCGATGAGAAACCTAGACAGCATCTTAAAAAGCAGAGACATCACCTTGCCGACAATGGTCCGCATAGTCAAAGCTATGGTTTTTCCAGTAGCGATGTATGGAAGTGAGAGCTGGACCATCAAGAAGGCTGACTGCCGAAGAATTGATGCTTTTGAATTGTGGTGCTGGAGGAGACTCTTGAGAGTCCCCTGGACTGCAAGGAGAACAAACCTATCCATTCTGAAGGAAATCAACCCTGAGTGCTCACTGGAAGGACAGATCCTGAAGCTGAGGCTCCAATACTTTGGCCATCTCATGAGAAGAGAAGACTCCCTGGAAAAGACCCTGATGTTGGGAAAGTGTGAGGGCAAGAGGAGAAGGGGACGACAGAGGATGAGATGGTTGGACAGTGTTACCGAAGCTACCAACATGAATTTGACCCAACTCCGGGAGGCAGTGGAAGACAGGAGGGCCTGGCATGCTCTGGTCCATGGGGTCACGAAGAGTCGGACAGGACTTAACGACTAAACAACAAAAGAGAACATGTGGGGGGAGCAGGAAGGGGGTTGGAATCCCATTCTTTCCTCCATACTTCGAAGCAACGTCTTCCCCTCCCCAAGAACCCCTCTGTCAGCGAGCGGTTCAGACTCGAGATGGAGCGGGAGGGGTAGGAGAGGGCGTTTGGGGTAAGAAAGGGAAGCGCAGGGTTGGGGGGGGGAGTTTCTCATGGCAAAAATGCCCCTCCCTTTTTCCTTCGCCGCCGAGGAGGCATGGGGTCTGCGATGAGGGGCTTGGGCGGCCTCCTTGTGGTGGGGATGATGGGAATGGTAGTCCTGACGGCAGAGAGCGCGGCGGAGCCCCCAGGTGAGCCAATACCTCCTCCGGGGTGGGAGGGGGAGGGGTGAGAGCGGAGAGGGCAGGAAGGCGTCGGGAGGGCGCCCGGGGGGGGGAAGGGTCTCCCGTTCTCCGGCCGCTTTGTGAGGTGAGACACTTGGGGGCCCCTCCCTCACCGCCGCTGCCTCCCTGGTCGAGATTTTTTCTGGACTTCTCTGCCTGGCGACTGACGACGCCCCCTCGGCTCTTAGGGTTGATTGGTTGCTTGAGTGGAAGGGGCGCTGCGTGGACCCCGGGGGCACTTTCTCTAGGGGGTCTGCCCAGAAAAGTCTGGCCCTGGGGGCCGAAGGGTCGCCGGGGCTCCCTCCCTCCCTCCCTCCCTCCCTTTTCCCGCCGCCGAGGTGTTCTGAGGTATGGGATGGGCTTTGGAGTCCTGCTGGGGGCGGGGATGGTGGGAGAGCCTGGCGGAACCTCCAGGGGAGCGGTTTTCCCCATCCTGGGGGGGGGGGCTAGGGAAGTGAGAGCTGCTGGGGGGGCACCTGGGTCAGGATGGGGGATTGCCCCCTCCGTGGAGGCCAAGCTGGGAAGGCCAGGGTCGCCCAGTCTCTGTCCCGGGGCCGCTCCGCTCTCTGAGGTGAATGGGAAGCCGGATTCCTCCCCGGGCTTCCTTCCGTGTAAAGGAGAGGCGGGCTGGGACCGCTCGGCTGGGCTCCTGTGCCTTGCCAGTTCTCTCTGCCTGGCCCGATCAGTAGTAGGCATCCTTCAGTCTCGAGAGACTATGGTAAGGTGCTCTGAATAGAGGACTTGGAACAGCGTCTAGTGTGGCTGAGAAGGCCAATTCCAGAGTGACCATCCCTTCCACACTGAGTTATTTGGACGCTGTATGCGAAGCTGGAGTGTCCTCTCCAGAGCACGAAGCCTGAGTAAAATAATATGGAGGATAGGCTGTTACCCAAGCAGCAAATCCCCCCTCTCCACATCGCTGAAATAGCCCAATGGAAAGGCAAGAGCCAATATAACTGGTTACATCACGAACGGCCTCCTCCAGGACTTTCGCTCTGGATTTTGCCTCAAGGTTAGCTCGTGAAGCCTTTGCCATCAGTGGATATAGCCACAAGGCACTGGAGTTTTCCTTCTCCTAGATGGGCTGCCTTCTTTGGGCAGGACCTGGAGACCCTACCTCTAAAGGGATTGTGACCCGAGACAAGGGGGACCCCTAGAAAACTGGAAGCGCAAAGGGTCCAGGCGGTTGTTCCTCAGGGGAGCTGGGCTACTTCTCTTGCCTTGTTTAGAGACTTGAGCCATCAGTAAACAATGCCTTCCTTTCAGCCTGTCCAAAATGTCTGAGCTTGCCCTGCGCCGGACTGGGAGAACTGGACAGTCTGACGGTCACCTTAGTGGCTGACCTGTAGTCCTCTCCACAAAAAATTAAATCCATGTGCACTCATTTCACACACTAGCAAGGTTATGCTCAAAATCCTCCAAGGCAGGCTTCAGCAGTATGTGGACCGAGAAGTCCCAGAAGTACAAGCTGGATTTCAAAGGGGCAGAGGAACTAGAGACCAAATTGCTAACATGCACTGGATTATGGAGAAAGCCAGAGAGTTCCAGAAAAACATCTACTTCTGCTTCATTGACTACGCAAAAGCCTTTGACTGTGTGGACCACAACAAACTATGGCAAGTTCTTAAAGAAATGGGAGTGCCTGACCACCTTATCTACCTCCTGAGAAATCTCTATGTGGGACAGGAAGCAACAGTTAGAACTGGATATGGAACAACTGATTGGTTCAAAATTGGGAAAGGAGTACGGCAAGGCTGTATATTGTCTCCCTGCTTATTTAACTTCTATGCAGAATACATCATGCAAAAGGCAGGACTGGATGAATCCCAAGACGGAATTAAGATTGCCGGAAGAAATATCAACAACCTCAGATATGCAGATGATACCACTCTGATGGCAGAAAGTGAGGAGGAATTAAAGAACCTCCTAATGAGGGTGAAAGAGGAGAGCGCAAAAATGGTCTGAAGCTCAACATCAAAAAAACTAAGATCATGGCCACTGGTCCCATCACCTCCTGGCAAATAGAAGGGGAAGATATGGAGGCGGTGACAGATTTTACTTTCTTGGGCTCCATGATCACTGCAGATGGGGACAGCAGCCACAAAATTAAAAGACGCCTGCTTCTTGGGAGGAAAGCAATGACAAACCTAGACAACATCTTAAAAAGCAGAGACATCACCTTGCCGACAAAGGTCCGCATAGTCAAAGCTATGGTTTTTCCAGTAGCAATGTATGGAAGTGAGAGCTGGACCATAAAGAAGGCTGACCGCCGAACAATTGATGCTTTTGAATTGTGGTGCTGGAGGAGACTCTTGAGAGTCCCCTGGACTGCAAAGAGAACAAACCTATCCATTTTGAAAGAAATCAACCCTGAGTGCTCACTGGAAGGACAGATCCTAAAGCTGAGGCACCAATACTTTGACCATCTCATGAGAAGAGAAGACTCCCTGGAAAAGACCCTGATGTTAGGAAAGTGTGAAGGCAAGAGGAGAAGGGGACGACAGAGCACAAGATGGTTGGACAGTGTTACCGAAGCTACCAACATGAATTTGACCCAACTCCGGGAGGCAGTGGAAGACAGGAGGGCCTGGCATGCTCTGGTCCATGGGGTCACAAAGAGCCGGACACGACTTAACGACTCAACAGCAGCAACGTACAGAATAGCTTTAGTCCTCTGGGACTGGATCAATGGTGAGTCACTTTTTCAAGCTGCGATTTCACCCAGTCTTCTCGCAGATGTGATCATTGTCAAAAATGCTGTTTTAGAAGTTAAGAGTCTCAATTCTGAAGTCTTCATAAGGTTCAAAAGGTGCCTTTGTAATTTGAGTCCCCACCAAAGAAAGTTGCCATGCTTCATTCATGCTTCCATCGAACATTGAGGTAAGCAGTGCTGAAGCCCCTTTTAAAACGTCTCGTAACATTGGATGTTTGAATGATAGTGAAGAAAAAGGGCCATCCGGTTGAAAAGCCAGGCTAGCCGAGAAGAAGGCTTTCAAAAGATGAATAACAAGAAACCCGCCTGTTTCAGTTGCAGGAGAAATTTTAGTACCATTTGAAGAGATGTTGGAATACTGTTCTAAGTTCATGTACTGATGGAGGAGAAGACTGAAATTTCCTACATTGATAAAGAAACGCCACATCAGGAGTTTGGGGTGTTTGAAAGGGGAAGCTTGGTTTTGTTGATGGACATTAGCAGAAGGGCTGTGAACGAGCCCTGCTGGATCAGGCCAAGGGCCCATCACGTCCAGCTTCCTGTATCTCACACTGGCCCCACTAGATGCCTCTGGGAGCACACAAGACAATGAGAGACCTGTCTCTTGATTCCCCTCCCCTGATCTCGCATTTGGAGGTCCCTTCCTTTGAAGCCTGGAGATTATACATCCCAGTCATGGCTTGGAACCTGTGATGGACTTTCCCCCCAGGAATCTGTCCAATCCCCTTTTCAAGGCCTCTAGGCAAGGAGTTCCACAGACTAACAACACGTTTGGTCAAGAAATATTTTCTTTGGTCTGTTCTCACTCTCCCAACACTCCATCAGAGTGGATATCCCCTAGTTCTGGTATTGCGTGTCACAATGGGGAATGCAGCCACCAGAGCGTTACTGGTATTGCATCTTCTCTGTCTTGCTTGAAATTCACTCTTGTCCATTGTATTAAGAGAAAAGAAGGAAACAGGTAAAAGAGATCTCGTGTTCACATCTGTCTCTCAGCATCTGGAATACTTGATGTGACAGCTCCCACTTGTGTGTCTGTGTGAGTGTTTGACTTAGAACATCTGCTTGGTTTTTCTCTCCTGTAATATGGATTGCTCTTTGATATACTGAGCTTTAAGCCACATCATTCCTAGATTTGAACTGTTAGATAAAGTAGATTTAAGGACCTTCTCTCCCTCTCCCTTCTTTCTTCATAGAATACAATAGTATTGGCTGTTGCTATCTGAACCACTTTTCCAAATTTCCAAATGATTTCAGAGCCTTGAAGGTGGTCAGCAATTCTAGGAAGCTGATGTGGTGAATTCTTTCGTAAGCCGTCCACCTGGCATGACTTGGCCTGTAGAGACAATGAGCACCCCAACCCATTTCGCTGGTATCTGCCGCTTTCATAATTGTTTGTTGTAACTGTTTCAACGGTATTTCTAAATTCCTGTGATGTTTCTTTATTCCCCCTTTACAAGTCGACTAATATTCCACCCTCTTGAAAGCCAGCACTTTATGAAATAAGATTCCGGAGGCTATCTTTAATCTGATGTACTTTACACATTTATATTCCAAGGATACAGCAGGCAAGTATGTCAAAGTTGAGAGAGGGAAATAGAAAATAAAATTCACCTAGTCCGGGCGAAGATAAGCCCCTCTGATTAGTTCAGGTTCAAACAAACCAGCATACTGGTAAGTTCTGAAGAAGAGTCTCCTCCTCCCATATGTTGAAACTTGGATCAAGCTTTTTCATTATTTATTTATTTATTTATTTATTGGACTTGTATGCCGCCCATCTAGACACAGTCTACTCTGGGCGGCTCACAACAGAAAATATAAAACAATTAACGTATAAAACAGTTATACCACCATTTACAGAGAATTAACAATTATTCAAGATGGAAATCAAAGATATTATGTGATGCCCGGAGGGAAGGCCTGTCTGAATAGCCAGGTCTTCAGTTGGCTTTTGAAACTGCCCAGCGAAGGGGCCATGCGAATCTCAGGAGGGAGATTGTTCCAGAGACGAGGAGCCACCGACGAGAAGGCCCGGTTTCTTGTTTTTTCCTTCTGGGCCTCCCTCGGCGTTAGGCTCCTCAGCCTCACCTCCTGGCTAGATCGGGTGATACGGGTAGATCTAGGTGGGAGAAGGCGTTCCGTCAGGTAACGAGGCCCTAAACCGTTTAGGGCTTTATACGTAAGCATTAAGACCTTGAAATCTACGTGGAACCGGACAGGCAGCCAATGTAAGGTGGCCAGAGTAGGGGTAATATGTTGATATTTCCTTACCCCAGTAAGAAGTCTGGCCGCCGCATTCTGCACCATCTGGAGTTTCCGCATAGATCTCAAAGGCAGCCCCATGTAGAGAGCATTGCAGTGGTCTAATCTCGAGATTACGAGCGCATGGACCAAAGTGGTGAGTGACCCAACATCTAGATAGGGGCGCAGCTGGGCTATCCGCCAAAGATGGAAATAGGCGGTGCGGACCACTGACGCTACCTGGGATTCCATGGCCAGCGCCTGGTCCAAATAGACCCCCAAGCTGCGCACCTCACTCTTCGCGGTGAGAGTCACCCCCCCAAAAGAGAGGGAGTTTCCCAAACCGCTGATGGTAGGTCCACCCACCCTCAGGACCTCCGTCTTGTCCGGGTTCAGCCTCAGCCCATTTTCCTGCATCCACTGCAATACAGACCCCAGGCAGCGCTGCAGGGACAGAACGGCATCTACTGTAGTTGGCAAAAAGGAGATGTAGAGCTGTGTGTCATCAGCATATTGATGGCACGATGCTCAACACCCCCTGATGACCTCACCCAGCGGCCTCATGTAGATGTTAAACAGCATTGGGGAGATGATCGAGCCCTGCGGAACCCCACAATTGAGGCTCCACGGGGCCAATTCATACTCCCCAAGCTGAACCCTCTGAGGACGGTCCCCGAGGAAGGACCGGAGCCAAGCCAACGCCTGACCACCAATTCCCAACTTGGAGACCCTCCTCAGGAGGATACCATGGTCGACGGTATCGAAGGCGGCTGAGATGTCGAGGAGGACCAGCAGAGAAGTTTTTCCCCTGTCGGCCTCCCTCAAGAGGTAATCATACAGGGCGACCAATGCCATTTCCGTACCATGACGTGGCCTGAAGCCCGACTGAAATGGATCCAGGGCATTTGTTTCATCCAAGTGCGCCTGTAGCTGATCGGCCACCACCCTCTCGACCACTTTACTCATGAAAGAAACATTGGCGACGGGCCTATATAGGGATTGAGAAGGGTGAATTGTGTAAGACAATGAAAGGAAAATTAATGATTATTCAGAATTTGTTTTGAAAAATTATATACTAGGAAACATATATCATTAGAAGAGATCCACAGTGTGTGTGTGTGTGTGTGTGTGTGTACACACACACACAAACACACACACAAACATAAAGTGATAAAATCAAAGAGGAGGATCGAGATAGGATGGAGGGACAAACTGAGATCCAAGCAGCAGGAAATAGACTGAAAGTGGGAAAAGCTCCAGGAATAGAGAGGTTGAGGGTTGAATATGATAAAATTTTTGAGCACTTTGTGGTTCCAAACACGAAAATATGATTCAACTAAATATTACATAGAGAGGAAATACGACCTTCATGGCCATGACCTATCCTAATTTTAATATTGAAGCCAAATAAAGAGTCTACCGATCATTATAGGCCAATATCACTGATCCACCAAGATGCAAAACTATTTCCAGCAATCTTGGCAAGCAGAATGAGTAGATTTGTAGCTAAATATGTGAAAAATGATCAGTGTGGTGTCCTAGGAGGAAGGCAAATATCAAATTCGGTAGGGAGAGGTTTAAGTATGAACTATTATATAAATAAAAATAAATTAAAAGCAGTTGTATTAGCATGAGATATTTACAAAGCTTTTGATTATAAGGAATAGCCAGTGCTAAAGATATTAATAGCTGAAATGGGATTTGGAAGAAGATTTAGAAATGTAATTCATCAGTTATAAACCTAAGCTGAGGAACAAGGGAAGGAGGCCCTCTGTAGATAAAGGGGAATGGGAAAATGTATGGAACAGAAGGGTCTTTTAAAAAAACATGTCAGTTCCCTTCTGAGATGTGGGAGCCGTGCTTGGAGGCCTCAAGGCCAACTTGACCGACCCTCAACTCCATCTCCTGGTTCCCTTTTGTCCACCCGCAGGGTCTCCTGACTCCTCTCCCACCTTCTTTTTCTCCCTTCCCTCCAGTTCAGCCCAAGCTACGACTCCTCCTCTCACCACACTTCGCAGATTTGCAACGTGGACGGATTCTGGCCCTCCCAAATTGAAATCAAGTGGTTCCGAAACGGGAAGGTGGAAGACGAGGCCCGAGTGTTCACCACGGACCTGATCTGGAACGGGGACTGGACCTTCCAGATGGCGGTGATGCTGGAGGCCCAGCCGGAGCGGGGAGACGTCTACGCCTGCCAGGTGGAGCACGCCAGCTTCCCGGAGCCCGTCACCGTCCAGTGGGGTAAGAGATGATCTGAAGCTCACTCACGTGCGCCAGCTCTGATCTCCTTTCTCGGTGTCCTCTGGGTCTTGGTGGGGGGAAAGAGGGGTGGATGCTGAGGCTGAGCCTGGCCCCCCATCTCACCCCAGACGTCTTCTCTCTCTGCAGAGCCACAGTCGGACTCGGCCAGAAGCAAGATGTGGACAGGGGTGGCTGGGATTGTGCTGGGGCTGGTCTTTCTGGCTCCCGGCCTCATCCTCTACCTGAAGAATAAGAAAGGTGAGGAGGGGGCTTTGCTATGGAGAATCCTGGGCCTGATTCGGAAGGACTGAACTTTCTGCGTTCACATGCGTCACTTCTGTTACCCCAAACTGAGTGGCAAGGGACCATTTAAACCCATAGCCCTGATCAAGTGGGAGAGCTTTGGGGATGTTTGGGGGGGGGGTTGTAGGAGTTGGGACTTGGGGTGGGGACTCCCCTAAAACTGAGCACATCCTTTTTATCTTTTCCAGGGCAAAGAGTCATTCCTTAGCCACCAGGTAGCTCCACCTTTCTCTTGTCTTTTCAAGCCAGAGGTGGCATTTTGGCTGCGAAAAGGGGGAGGCCACATCAACTGTCCCCCCAGATGTTGCCCCCCTCCAGATGGGTTTCCAGAGTCTTTCAAATGCGGGTCTCCCATTCTGGACAGAATTGGGCCGACCTCCTGAGCTGGCCTAGGGGAGGATTTAAGGGATCAAAGTGGGCTCCCAAAAAACCCGCTGAAAGACCCTCACCTTCTTCCTCCTCCCCTCCATTCCCTCCCACCACCACCACCCCACCTCCTTCTCAGGAATCATATAGGAGGCTGACTAGATCAATCCCCAGTTAACTGGAAAAGAAGCCTTAAAGCGTGTCCAAGTCCCTTCCTGGGGTGTTTTTCTCCTGATCACCAGCAGGTGGAGCCACCACTGGTGGTTCAGGCCATTCCTTGGACTGTTTTTCGCCAGTTTGTCTGAGTGGGGGAGCTGTTTCTGAATTGCCCCCTGCCTCGGTCTCCATCAAGAGGCACTTGCTGGATCATGTCTGGCCTGGGGGAATGCCCAGAACTGTATTCGTCATCCCTCCAAAGAACCCCAACCCCCAATCCTGTTGTCATGCACAGAGGCAGGTGATAAGAGGCCCCCACGGTCCCGACTGGTGGCTGGCAGCTGGGAACAAACAGGCACCTCCAGGGCTCTCTTTTTCCTCCCAGGGAGGTGGGGAGGGGGCCCTTTCCAGGGAGGTTGTCAACTTTTTGGGTCCAAGTCTCAAGTCCAAGTCTTTGGTGTCAAGTCCTGGGTCCCAAGCCCCAAATCCGAGTTCCTATTGAAATCAAGCTTTTTCCCCAGAAAAAAAGGGAGGGATGGGTGGGTTCCAAGTTAATTATGCAGAGCTGATAATACCGATGTTGGGAACACCTGAGATTTTGTTGAAAAATCTCTGTAACACTATATTTTTGGTTAGAATTGGCAGTGAAAGGGAAGCTGCTTACGTAAAGTAATGAAAAAGTCCACCTTCAGTGCTTTATAAGAAGAGGATCCCATGAACCTTAACAGGTTGATCTCTTTCTCTCTTCTTCCCTCCTTCTCTCTCTCTCTCTCTCTACTCCATCTGCAGTTGTGCTCCTGCGTTAGACCTCCCTGCCTTCCTGAGATCCCACCACGGAGCTGAGCTTTTATCTCTCCTCCTGCTGGCTGCCTTTCCTCGCTGGAATGCTGGGAACTCTGGAGAAAGAGCAGTCCAGATACAGAAACTGCCTGCTAATCTTTTTTTCCCCCACTCCTGGGTAGGGGAGATTAAGAGGAAGAAGGAAACCAGGCCCATTTCTTGATCTTTTCAATCCATGCCTGTGTCCACCGAACCTTCGCACATGTCCTACATGTGATGGCCATTGTGTACTTGACTTTTACTTTCTACTTAATCTTTTGTTTCATATTTTCCATCTTGATTAATACTAATATTGTCAATGTAAATCGTTGTTTTAATTGTTTTTATGAATAATTTTATTGTGAGCTGCCCTGAGTAGACATATGTCTAGAAGGGAGGGATAAAAATCTAATAAATAAATAAATAAATGGCCATGGGATCCCCCTGCGTCTCCCTGGTGGAGCTTGACCAGCTAAGACCAGGTGGAAGCATCTTTTAATTTTGAAATGCAGGCTCCTTTTGAACAGAGGCTTGGTTATCACTGCCATGCTATGACCTTTCTTAAAATAAAAAATAATAATAGTTAATCTTATTCTGTGATAGATACGAAGCAGAGAAGTTCAAAGCCACGATTATCTCATATCCTCAGATCCTTAAAGTTGGGACATTCGTAACAAAAATGAGTCGTGCACTGACTCAAACCTGATCTACTTGCTCTGTTTCAAGGGGTAAATAAGGGGCATTTGTATATATTGTGGGCTCCATAAAACTTATGCCAGAGCTGATGACCCTGAATCATCTTTGAACTGCAGAGCTGGGAGGGACACTCTGGATCAATGAGTACAGCTTCTGTCCAGAAGACCCGGGAGGGGGGGAATTGAACTCCCAGCCTCTGGCTTGGCAGTCAGAGATCGAAATGACAGGGCTATACATTATTTATAGGGATCCTTTTAAAACCCCTGAACCCTGGACTTGGGTACAAACGGAATCTGAGATTTAACACTGAAGTTTAACTTCAATGTTCCCAATGACGAAGGAAACCTGGTGGCTACACAATATCTCCTTTATAGCAGCTTCACTGATTCAGTGTACAAACAGAACTTACTCAGAAGGGATTTCAGCCTGTCTGCTTCTCAGTATTAGCAGTGATGATGATGATGCTGTTTCTTAGAGAGCTGGAGGGAACCAAACTGGGGGAGGCGTCTTCACAAACTACCCAGAAATGTCCCAGCTCCTTGACTCCAGGGTTATCCTGGTAGAAGTCCCACCCACAGAGCCGTGAAGCCCACAGGCTGACCTTGGGCATGTCCCTCTCAGTCAGGCTGATGATTCTCACAAGGGGTTGTTTTTAGGATGAAGTGCTTCTTTGTTTATGGTTAAAAGGAGGGAGGGGGGTTTAGAGGGGAATTTTTCAGGGAACGTCTGGCCTCCTCCCAGTCCCTCTGGATAAGGTCAGGTGAGCCTGGGATCCAGAGGTTGCCCCTGCAGGACAGAGGTTGCTGCATCTCCAGCTCTCCCTTTCATGGAGGAGACAGGTGTGCATTTAGAGACGGATGCTGGTGATTCCAATATATGCTCCCCTTCCCAGCCCTTGCTGACTATATTTCCTTTTTCGTGATTTATTAATAATATTGTAAATTTGCAAATGTTTTTCTGAAAAAATAAATCTCATTGTGCTTCCTAATGGATCTGTTTCAATCATTCACACCTATTTACTAAAATTTTGGTGGGATGTCTGGCTTCTGGCTGTCTCAGTTAAACTCTTCCAGCGTCCCTTGCTCTCTCTCCTTCAGTTTTCTTCCTTGTGTCCTTCTGAAGAGCCGAGCAAGCCTTTGAGGAAGAGGGGAAAGATGACCAGAGGTCTCTGTGTCAACACTTCCTTCTTAGAAGGTCCTCTTGAGAAAGCTTGGGGGGTGTTCCTGGATCATCTCCAGGCCTGGATACCCAGGTTTTGGTGGTGGCCAGAAGTGCCTTTGCCCAGTTCAAGCTGATGGGTTTGCTGCCTCCATTCCTGGAGAGATCTGATCTGGTCATGTGGACACAGGCCTTAGTTACATCCCAGCTAGATTACTGGAGTGTGGTCTATGTGGGGCTGTCCTTGGAAAATGTTCAGGAACTCCAGTGGGTCCAAAATGCTGCAGTCACATTGCTAACTGGCACTGGTGACAGGGAATATCTAACTTCCCTGTTACAGCAGCTCCATTGGCTGCCAATCAGTTGTTGTTTGTTTAGTCATTCAGTCGTGTCCGACTCTTCGTGACCCCGTGGACCAGAGCACGCCAGGTCCTCCTGTCTTCCACTGCCCCCCGAAGCTGGGTCAAACCCATGTTGGTAGCTTCGGTGACACTGTCCATCCATCTCGTCCTCTGTCGTCCCCTTCTCCTCTTGCCTTCACATTTTCCCAACATCAGGGTCTTTTCCAGGGATCAGTTTCAGGGATCAGCCAATCAGTGACCGGCCACAATAGAAAGTGCTGGTTTTAAGCTATAAAGCCCTAAATGGCCTGAGTCTAAGCCATCTCAAAAACCGTCTCCCCAACGATGACCTGGCTTGGAGGTTGAGATCATCAGGAGAGGCCTTTGTCTCATTCCCGTTACCTTCACAGGTGTACCTGATACAGGAGATACAGGAGAAGACCCTCTCTGTGGCTGCACCCAGACTTTGAAGACCTTTCTCTTCATACAAACTTTCCCTTAATGCCTGGTGGTCTGAAAGGGTTTTTTGTTTGTGTGTGTGTTTTTTTTAATGGATTGTTGTGCTCTGTTGCATTGACTTGTTTAATTCTTTTAAAATATTTGTATAGAGTTACAGTTTTAACTTTTAAATATCGCATTTTTAATAATGGAAGCCACCTCTGGTCCTTTAAGGAGAAAGGTGGGATTTAGATTAGATTAGGCATCCTTCAGTCTGGAGAGACTATGGTAAATTGCTCTGAATAGAGGACTTGGAACAGTGTCTAGTGTGGCTGAGAAGGCCAATTCCAGAGTGACCATCCCTTCCTCACTGAAGGGAAATGGTCCCAGAGGGAGACCACAGCTGCGATACAAGGAGATCTGCAAGCAGGATCTGAAGGCCTTAGGAATGGACCTCAACAGATGGGAAACCCTGACATCGGAGCGTTCAGCCTGGAGGCAGGCGTTGCATCATGGCCTCTCCCAATTTGAAGAGACCCTTGTCCAGCAGACCGAGGCAAAGAGGCAGTCACGGAAGCAGCAAAATCAGGGAGCTGGACAGGGGACAGATTGTATTTGTCTTCAAGGTGGGATAAAAATATTTTAAATAAAAAAGGGGGGGAAATGTGGTGGGGATGGGAAGAGCCAGAGGACTATATTTCAAAAAGAAGCTCATCAGCTGGAGTAGATTTCCTTTGATTGGTGCTGTGAATCCCATACTGGATTCTGGAATGCCTCAAAGCTGTTTGCTTTTTAGATTCACTCACTGTATAGGATTTGTGGGCCTCGTCCCCTACTCTAGGGACGGCCCTCCCAACATGGGTCAGAGGGGAAATCCCCCACTTCCTCCCTTCCGGTATTTGGGAGGCCCAAACCCCAAACTCCTTCCCTCTCGGACAAACATCAGTGGCAACTTTCGTCTCACCCCCGGGTGCGCTTTCACCTCCGTGACCCTCTTTGGGCCCCTGCAGGAACCTCCCTCCCGCGCCGGATCCCGGAGAGCTCCCCAAGCGCCCAATTTCAGCACCTGGACAGCCCCTGCGAGCTGGAAGGGGTGTCTGGCGGGGGGCCAGTCTCGGGGGTGGGGGTAGGAAGGCTGAGGTTGGAGGTCGAAAAGGAAGCACGGGGGAGGAGCCTCCCTGAAAAATTGCCCCTCCCTCAACAGGCGCTACCGGCTGGAAAACGGAGGGGGGGGGCGAGGCAGCTCTTGCGAAGCACTCCCGACCCCCTTCCCCCCGCCGCCAATATTCTAATCCTGACCTGTTGTAGATGATGATGATTTATGCAAATCTATCCCGGAAAATCGAGAGGCCAGATCATGCTTTGAGCCGAGGTCCGTTCCTCACCTCTCCTGCAGGGACCCCTTGGTCGGAGGTGGGGGAGGAGGCCGAAGGATCGGCCAAATCGCGGAGAAAGCCTGCGCAGCCCCCGCAAAGATGGCGAGGTTGCGAAGGCCCGCCCAGTAAAGCTGGCCACTCTTCCCGACCTTCCTCCATGCGGGAAGGGGTGGGTGGGAGGTGTAACAAAGTATTCTGAAGAATTCTTCGAGGAAGAGGAAGGAGCTTTATTGTGTTTGGTTTTTTTTGGGGGGGGGGAGGTTAATGTCCCTGAGCCGAATAACGAGAACGGTCCCCCCCACTCCCACCCTGGCTGTCTCAGCAGAGCTGAACAACCGCTTTGCAGAAAAGTCAGGCGCTGTTGAGGCTTGGGGGGCGGAGGTGGGGAGAGCCAATGCCCCCCTCGGCAGTGTGAAGGGGGACTAAGGGATGCAGCCACCTTCCCTTTGGAAGGAAAAAAAAAAAGGAAAATCTTGTGTTGCTGGAGGTCCTGAGGAGGCACCGAAGGTCGAAGTTAAGGGAACTTTGGAAAGGTGTCAGGAAAAACTGAAAGAAGAACACGAAAACGTGGCGGCGCTTGAAAGACTCACTGCTGTATTTTTGAGGCAAGCTTTCGGGGGGCAAGTCCACTTCCTCAGACCTGAGAGTGGGTCTTTCCGGCAAATCACCCTCCATGGAGACACGGCCCCAAACCAGAGACGGCCTTTGGGCACCCGTTCCTGACCTGGGCCATCCCAGGAAGCCTTAGTCTCTCAACAGGGACCATGAGGGGGCTGCTCAGTTCATCCCAGACGATGGATCACAGGCAGGAACAAACGGTTAATGAGTCTCTCTTGTCCTTCTTGGGGCTTGTTGAGGCGCCACCGGCAGAGAGTCCGGAAAGAGAGCTGGGAATGTCGGCAGATTCAAGGCCGTTCTTTGCATCTTCTCAGGACCTTTTCGGTGAGCTTTCCTTTTCACCAGGGAGGTCCTGGGGGCGCTCGACCTGCGGCCAAAGTGGGCACTGGACGGCACCGTCCGGGTGGAGAAAGACCTCCCAGGAAGAGGATCCTTCTCCCCCTTTTTTCGATTTTGGAAAGGCAGAAGAAACCTTCGGATTCCTGCTGTTTTGCGTCTCGCCGGTTGTTTCCCAGCCGGGGCCCAAGAGCCAGCCTTGGCCTCCTCCGCCAGGCAGGGAAAGAGGAGAAGGGGAGAAGGGCGAGCGCACGGGAGGCCGTGGCAGGCGCCGAGCGGGAAGGGGAGCCCGGGGAAGTCCTGCTGCCAAAGGGCTCCCCAGCCAGGTTCACGCCAGCATCATCAGCATCTGCTCCGCTCTTTCACAGCCTGTGAGAGAAGCCAACTGTGGATCTACGAGGCTGGGGCAAAGTATCGATTTTTTCCATTTCTCTCCATGTTTTCCCAACCTGTTTCAGCTTGTCCCGTGGCAGGCTTCTGCCCTCTTCAAAAAGCCTCAATATCCAGAGCGCCGGAATCAGCTCCTCGCCTTTGCTTCCACCTCTCCGAATGCATGAAATATCATTCCGGCCCTTGCCCCAGAAAGTCCTTCCTTCGTGCCTTTCCCAAACCTGCCTCTTTCGAAACAAAAGCCGCAAGCAAGCCGACAAGATCGCTTCCCCTAGCTTTGGTTTTGAAGAGGGGGGGGGGTGGGGGGGAGGGAGGGGAGAGAGAGAGAGAGACACTAAAAGACCGAGGCAGGTCGAAAGCCACAAAGCCGGAGAAATCCTTCTTAGCTCCTCTTCCCCTTCTTAGCTGGATGTTATTGGGTACTTTCTGGGCCCCAGAAACTGTGGACGGGACGCTCCGTCGGGGAGAGGGGAGGTAGCTGTGCCCCTTGTGAGAGGAGTGGGTGGAGCCACCGCCACCTCGGCCAGTGAGAAAAGACCTCAGCGATGACCAGCCTGTTGCCAGGAGAGGCTCTCTCGGGCAGGAGTCCCACCCGGCCTAAGAAGAGCAACAGCCGAGGAAGCCAACACGGAAAGAGGAAGCGATGAGCGAGGGCGTGGGGCGGGGGGGGCGGGGGAGGGCAGAGAGAGAATACTTGTTTGTGTTAAGAAGCAGAGAACAGTGCAGTGGGGCAGGAAATCCCGGTGGAACCCGGAGCTGTGAAATGGACCCTTGAGGCTTATTTTGGAGTTTGGCTTAAAGGGGGAAACTGGCCCACCTGGACTGGTCACGGATCTGGACGTTTTCCTGCTTCTTCTGCATGACCCCCCCCCCGTAATGCCCAGCTTGACCGAAACTCCTAGGGTGTGGAAAGCTAGCCTCTCAAGGTGGATGGCGTTACTGGTCTAAACAAGGGGTCTTTGTTCCCAAAGGCGGGGGCCCTGGGGTTAAGTCTCAGTTGCTCCAGCCGAGTTACAGCTCCGAAAGGAGTGGGGGAAAGGAGAGCCCGGCGGCCCCATAGCTCCCCACCGCTCCACCTGACCTCCGAGCGCTTCTCTCCTTCTCCTGCCCCCCTCCCGCCCTGGTTCTCCCATAGAGACGCTTTCTGGACTTTCTCGCCTGGACACTAATGACGTTTGCTTAGTTCTGAGGGCTGATTGGTCACCCTCGGGGGACCTCAGCGGAGAGGGGGCGGTGCCAGGAGTTCTTTTTCTCCTGACGGGGGTGTTGAAGCCAGAAAGTCTCAGCCCTGGTTTGGCGGAGGGAGGGGGGCCGGGGCCTGCTTTCGTTTTTCCTTCGCCGCCGAAGAGGCATGGAGTCTGCGAGGAGAGTCTTTGGCGTCCTCTTCTTGACGGGGATGATGGGAATGGTAGTCCTGACGGCTGAGAGCGCGGCAGAACCCCCAGGTGAACAAAGGACTCTTCTGGGGTGGGAGGAGGAGGGGTAAGAGCAGAGAGGGCAGGAAGGCATGCGGCAGGCAGGGAGGGGTCCAGAGTCGCCCAGTCCCCGCCCCACGGCCACTCCGCCTCGTGGGGTGAATGGGAAGCCCATTTCCTCCACGGGTTTACTTCCGTGTAAAGGCTAGGCGGGCTGGGACCGCTCGGCTGGGCTCCTGCGCCTTGCGAGTTCTCTCTGCCTGGCCCGATCAGTGCCCCATTTTAGTCATTTCGTCCTTGTCCTGGACCTGGAGCCCTTACCCCGAAAGGGATCGTGACCCCAGACAAGGGGGATGCCCCCTCCTCTAGAAATCTGGAAGCGCGTAGGGTCCGGGCGGTTGTTCCTCGGGAGAGCTGGGCGGCTTCTGCGGTTGCGCACCGTGGACTGCGCTGCCTTGCTTAGAGATTTGTGCCGTCAGTAAACACTGCCTTCCTCTGAGCCCCTCCGAAGTGTCTGGCCTTGTCCTGCGCTGGATTGAGAGAACTGGACAGTCTGACGTCCACCGCACTGGCTGACCCGTCGCACACCGTTATTTCCGTGTGTTCAGAATAGCTTTGGTCCTCTGGGACTGGATCAAGGGCGAGTCACTTTTTCAAGCTGCGATTTCACCTGCTCTTCTCGCAGATGTGATCGCTGTCAAAAATGCTGTTTTCAAAGTTAGTCTCAATTCTGAAATCACCATAAGGCTGAAAAAGGTGCCTTTGTGATTTGAGTCCCCACCAAAGAAAGTGGCCATGGTTTCTGTGGCCATCAAACATCGGGGTAAACATTGCTTAAGCCGCCTTAAAAACAACTTTAACTTTGGATGTTTAAAAACGATTGTGAAGAAGGAGGGCCATCTGGTCGAAAAGCCACTCTAGCCGAGAAGAAGGCTTTCAAAAGATGAATAAAGAGAAACCCGCCTGCTTCAGTTGCAGGAGAAATTTTAGTATCGTTGGAAGAGATGTTGGAGTACTAAGTTCATTTACTGATGGAGGAGAAGATTGACATTTTCTCCATTGATAAAGAAATGCTAGGTCAGGAGTTTGTGGTGCTTGAGGAGGGAAGCTTGGCTTTGTTGATGGACATTAGCAGAAGGGCTGTGAACCATGGGTAAGGAAGCCACCACAGCTTTACTGGTATCGCATCTGCTCTGTCTTGCTTTCAATTCCCTTTGGTCCCTTGTATGAAGAGAAAAGGAGGAAACAGGTAAAGGAGATCTCCTGTCCACGGCATTGTGAACGCGTCTCCTACTGAGGGTTTCCCTCTGCTTTCCCATGAGCAGAATGTGAGACACTTCTCGTTGGTCCTTGAAGCAAACACGTCTATGCCTGGTTTTCCACATCTGTCTCTCAGCATCTGGAATGCTTGAGGTGACAGCTCCCACTTGTGTGTCTCTGTGAGTGTTTGACTCAGAACATCTGCTTGGTTTTTCTCTCCCTTCATATGGATTGCTCTTTGAAATACTGAGATTTAAACCACATCATTCCTAGATTTGACCTGTTAGATAAAGTAGATTTAAAGGCCTTCTCTCCCCCTCCCTTCTTTCTTCATGGAATACAATAATATTGGCTGTTGCTATCTGAACCACTTTTCCAAATTTCCAAATGATTACAGAGCCTTGAAGGTGGCCAGCAATTCTAGGAAGCTGATGTGCTGAATTCTTTCGTAAGCCGTCCACCTGGCAGGAATTGGCCTCTAGAGACAATGAGCACCCCAACCCATTTTGCTGGTATCTCCCCCTGTCATACTTGTTGGTTGTAACTGTTTTAATAGTATTCCTAAATTCCGGTGCTGTTTCTTTATTCCCCCTTTGCAAGTCGACTGATATTCCACCCTCTGGAAAGCCAGCACTTTATGAAATAAGACTCCGGAGGCTCTCTTTAATCTGATGTACCTTATTCCCTTATATTCCAAGGATACAGTAGGCATGTATGTCAAAGTTGAGAGAGGGAAATAGAAAATAAAATTCACCTAGTCCGGGTGAAGATAAGCCCCTCTGATTAGTTCAGGTTCAAACAAACCAGGAAACTGGTTAATTCTGTGGAAGACGCTCCTCTTCCCATGTGTTGAAGCTTGGATCAAGCTTGTTCATTAGCCCACCTATTCCGCCCCCTGGAGGTCACCCGGGGAAGAGGCAGGGGAGGGAGGCCAGGCTGTATCTCAGCTGATTCTGAATCCTTGCATAATTGTTTGTTCTTAAAATCTTGACCTTGTTGAGTTTGATCATTTCTCTTCCAATAAGGCCTATATTGTTGTGATGCAGGTCCTTGCGTGTTCATGCCCAAGTGTTTTGCAGTTCTTCGTATGCAGGTCCCGCATGTAATCATCAGACGTTGAGTGGACTATTATTGTTGTTGTTGTTTGTTGTTGTTGTTGTTGTATGCTGCATTTCTCCCAACAACGGGACCCAATATTGTTGTTGTTGTTATATGCTGCATTTCTCCCAACAAACGGACTGAAGGCAGCTGACAGCATTAAAGTTCACACATTTAAAACACAATAAGTTAAATATTAAAAGCCATATTAAACAAAATATGATTTAAAATAAAATTAAAGATTAATACATGGAGACATGGGAAAGATTAAAATCTGCTAAAATGTGGTTCGGGGATTCAGTTGTCATTGTTAAAAGTCTGTCTGAAGAGATGGGTCTTTAGCTTTTTTCAGAAGGATAAAAGGGAAGGGGTCATCCTGATCTCCCGAGGGAGAGCGTTCCATAGCTTGGGAGCTGCCAGAGAGAAGGCCCTCTCCCGTGTCCCCATCAGCTGTGCTTGTGCTGGCAATGGGACCGAGAGGAGAGCTTCCTCCATGATCTTTTATGCCTAGAAGGCGCATATAGGGAGATGCGATCCTTCAGGTAGCCTGGACCCAAGCTGTAGAGAGCTTTAGAGGTAAAGACCAGCACTTTGAATTGGGCTCGGAAACGGACTGGTAGCCAGTGCAGTTCTTGTAAGAGGTGTGTTAGATGCTCCCTGTAGCTGGCCCTAGTCAGTAGTCTGGCTGCAGAGTGTTGCACCAGCTGAAGTTTCTGAACCATCTTCAAAGGCAGCCCCACATAGAGCGCCTTACAGTAATTCAAACGGGATGTAACTAAGGCATATGTCACTGTAGCCAAATCCGACATCTCAAGGAACAGGCGCAGCTGGCACACCTGCTGTAGCTGTGCAAATGCACTCCTGGCCACTGCCGAGACCTGGGCATCCAAGCTTAGGGATGAATCCAGGAGGACACCCAAGCTGTGGAGCTGAGTTTTCAGGGGGAGTGTAACCCCATCCAGCACAGGTAGTATCCCTATTCCCTCATCTGCCTTCCGACTGACCAGGATTACTTCTGCCTTGTCTGGATGAAGTTTCAGGTTGTTTGCCCTCATCCAGCCCATTCCTGAGGTGAAGCACTGGTTTAGAGTCAAGACAGCTTCCCTGGAATTCGGTGGAAAGGAGAGATAGAGTTGGGTCTCATCCGCATATTGGTGACACTGAACTCCAAAACTCCGGACAGCCTCTCCCAGCAGTTTTATGCAGATGTTAAAAATAGGAAATAGACCCTCCCCATCAAACAGGAGGTCTTGGATGGTTGACCTTTATTTGTTTATTTATCCGCTACGTGGCCTGCAGAACGTGTTTGATGTGCTACCAAGGCGTAAGCTTCCTGCTGAAAAGACAAAGCAAGGTTTTGCTTGTCTTCAGGCAAAGATGTTCTCACAGGTTGGAAGTGTTCCCAGATAAACTGATGGTAAGCACTCATTTTTGCTTGATAATTGGAAATACGCATATGCAATATAGCTAATGAATATATTTTTCTATCTAGTGTATCCAGCTTTCTTCCTTCTCTGCTTGTTGGCACTTCCTGTCATTTACCTCTATTTTTATTTTGAGTGGTCTTCACAATAACAGTATTTGTTGTTAGGTGTTTAAATAAGAAATTAACACCTTGAACTCTATAATAGTTCTCAAATATCTTAGATATGTTGGTGGAATTGATGAAGGCTTCCTCCAGGACTGTTGCATGAGATCCGTTCAGGTCTCTAACATTGCAAATATGACCGGAACAGACTGCAAAGGATTGAACCTTTAGCTGTTAAGGTTTTTTGTTGTAACTTGTCCGTCAAATGATTTGGCTCTCCTCCTAATAAGGTCATGAGAAGAAGAAACGTCTTCTGGTGGTGAGAGGGGTGAAGGCGCCCCCCCCCCGGCTCTTTCTCTCTCTGCCATCCTAGAATGAGCATTTCCTATGTGAACGGACGCCAGGAGGGACTTCTCCCACAGAAAAAGGCCTAAGTCTGGACCGACGGTGTTTGAAAGTGAGCTTCGTAAACTCTTTGCAGATTAAACAAGATTTCGCCAAGTGGCGTTTTCCCAAACAGAACAAAACAAAGCACTTATTGGGGCCGTCAGACGGTGGCCTTTGACACCCACAGCCTGAGCGGTATTTCCTGAAGGCTGAAGGGACCTTATCATAAAGCATTTGAGGGGTGGGAAGGGGGAGGGCGAGGGGAGAGAGCGCTACTTCCACTAACACCTAGATAAAATGAACCCCTTTTGTTCCTTTATTTATTTATTCATTGTTTAGCGAATAAAGATCAACTGGATGAAGAGACAGGAAATATATGAAAATATATAAAAGTACTGAATAGTGCCAGAATTAATTCCTGACTTTTGCCAGTCTCTAACGCATTAATCCATCAGCCAGAGACAGAGAGATCCAATAAAGATTTGTTTATTTTCAGCTGAAAATAGGCGCAAACTTCACATGCAGAAAACATGCAGAGAAGAAGCTCACCCCCCCAATACAAAAGTATATCTTTTAATAAGGCATAAAATGAAAGAGGGACCAAGGGGGTTGGGAGGAGGTGGAGAAATGGGAGGGGTTTCTATAATTGGTACACATTCCTGCACGTGGGCTGTAATTCACTTCTCCGTGTCAGACACTCTCCTTCCCAAGCACAGACTTCTCATTTAGAAATACCTTAACTGTAAATTGGAAGAAACTCTGACAGACACCTCCTCCTCCTCCCTTGTTCATTCTTGCCTGCCTAAGCAAAACCTTCATATAGCAAAGCAAGTTACAGAAAGCAAAATGGCTACGGTTAGGCTAAGATATATTTGATATTTTATATGTATTAACTGGACCCCTTCGTCCCTCCCTTTTCAAATTTCTACCCTTAGCAACACTAATGGGTTTGTTGTCTTGCCAATAGCTCTAGTTAGTGATTATTTCCCAAACTGCTTGCAAGCGAATAGTTCTATTAAGTATATATAATTGTGCAATATCCTCATGACATTTCCCCACAGTGAATTCCCTATGTCTACGGACCTTTTGGATCAAATGAGGTCATCACAGGATGGGATACCCAAAGTCCTTCCTTGTGCTCCTGGGAATAGGCTGATGGTATCAGAGTACAAGAACCACACCAATTTCGGGGGAGTTTGGGATAGGCCGTGTTGCCCTAAACCCAGAACAAACTTGTCAGGAACGTATCTCCTGAGAGGAGGCATTCCGCTAGAGGAAGGAGCCACCCGCAATTCCCAGCATCCACCACCCTTGTAACTTAGACTGGGGGTGGTCTAGCAAGTGTGTGTGGGCAACCTATGGCAAGCTCCTGACCCTAGATTAACAATGACTCACTTATTTGAGCTTAAAAACTCTTAGTTATGTATTTTGGTCTTGCACGCCAGCCCTACCAGGTTGTTGTTGTTGTTGTTTAGTCGTTAAGTCGTGTCGGACTCTTCGTGACCCCATGGACCAGAGCACGCCAGGCCCTCCTGTCTTCCACTGCCTCCCGGAGTTGGGTCAAATTCATGTTGGTAGCTTTGATGACAATGTCCAACCATCTCGTCCACTGTCGTCCCCTTCTCCTCTTTCCTTCACACTTTCCCAACATCAGGGTCTTTTCCAGGGAGTCTTCTCTTCTCATGAGATGGCCAAAGTATTGGAGCCTCAGCTTCAGGATCTGTCCTTCCAGTGAGCACTCAGGGTTGATTTCCTTCAGAATGGATAGGTTTGTTCTCTTTGCAGTCCAGGGGACTCTCAAGAGTCTCCTCCAGCACCACAATTCAAAAGCATCAATTCTTTGGCGGTCAGCCTTCTTTATGGTCCAGCTCTCACTTTCATACATCGCTGCTGGAAAAACCATAGATTTGACTCTGCTGACCTTTGTTGGCAAGGTGATGTCTCTGCTTTTTAAGATGCTGTCGAGGTTTGTCATCGTTTTCCTCCCAAGAAGCAGGCGTCTTTTAATTTCATGCCTGCTGTCACCATCTGCAGTGATCATGGAACCCAAGAAAGCAAACTCTGTCACTGCCTCCATATCTTCCCCTTCTATTTGCCAGGAGGTGATGGGACCAGTGGCCATGATCTTAGTTTTTTTTTGATGTTGACCATTTTGATGGGTTTTTTTTGATGTTGACCAGCTTCAGACCATTTTTTGCGCTCTCCTCTTTCACCCTCATTAAGAGGTTCTTTAATTCCTCCTCACTTTCTGCCATCAGAGTGGTATCATCTGCATATCTGAGGTTGTTGATATTTGCCGCCCAGAGTAGACCGCAGGTATAAATCGAATAAATAAATAAATTTCTTCCAGCAATCTTAATTCCAGTTTGAGATTCATCCTGTCCTGCCTTTCGCATGATGTATTCTGCATATAAGTTAAATAAGCAGGGAGACAATATACAGCCTTGTCGTACTCCTTTCCCAATTTTGAACCAATCAGCTGTTCACAAGCGATCTTCAGTGGGGGTGTGTGTAATTCTTTCACAAGGACCCGATCGCCAGTCTGTGCTGCTGGAAAGAGGGAACTGGACAGGGAGGCGTAAGTTGTTGAGATAAAACTTTACAGAACCTTAAGAGCATTTTTCTTACTGGGTCCTCAAATTCCCTTGATAAAATCCTTATCTTTAAGAGGGCCTGAGGAAGAAGATTGATCTCTTGTGACCCTCTTTTTATATTTATAAATGTAATTTCAATGTTTATTCCAATTTTTCTACCTGCCCTGATGACTGAGGATGATGGCCACATAATACCTCCAGTCAGTGTTGAGAAAGGTGGGAACCTCCTGCACTATTCTGGCAACGAAAAGGGTTTTTCACCACTCCCCTCGCCCTACAAGCTCGAGAGGGGAAGGCTGAGGACGCATTTTCAGCCAATAAGTTTAAGCCTAGCCCAGTTGCCCAAGGACAAATACTAACAAAAACATTAAGACTTCCATGCATGCGTCCATGGAGTTCTCCAGAAAGTGTCTTATTAACAGCGCATAACAGGAGTCTGCATCTATGTGAACTCTCTAGCCCTTAGCCAAACAAGGGCATGGGTCAATGTGAGTCACTCCTTACATGGGTGCAGGGAGGAGGGTTGATGGATCACTCAACCGAGCACTTGAAAGCCAGAGCCCTCCCTTTTTGCTCCATACAGCGGCCGCCTCTGCCTGTCAGTGTCCGGCAACTTTGACAGATGAGCAACCGGCCTTTACCAGCTGCCAATCCTTTGAGCTAGAACCCCTAGTGCCATTCAGGATCTGGCTAGCCTACGGTTGTGGAGCAGAGAGCAGCCCCTGCTCTATGCTCGGGGTGTTCTTCACCCTCCTTTTGAACCTGTTTAACACCTCATGGAGGGGGCGAGCCAGAACAGAGAAATTTGGAATCTAAATTACACAGAATCCTGTTATGTCCAAGAGGTTACGTTATTGTCAAATGGCATTTTCCATCATGTGCTAACTGTGTCTGCCCCATAGAAATCAAGAACCCCAAGTGGCTTATCTCTGCTTTCGCAATTTAATGATCACAAAATTTTCCTAATGTCCTCCCAAAGAGGATCAGTAACTTTTTATATCAGAAGGAACCTCCCTGTTGCCATGACTTTGGAGCAGTATGCTTCTACTGCATAATCTCTCAGTCACGTTATCAATGCAGCTGGTGGGAGACATGAAAAGTAATCAAATCTGGGTAAAAGGAATGTCCATTTATTGTTTGGTAACTTGTCAAGATCTCACATTTAAGACTTTATTGGAACAATGATGCAATCAAATATCGAATTACATATTAAAATCTGCACATGTACATCCAAATTATCAGTGGGCCTACTAAGGAAAGAACTCAAGACATAAGGACTCTTGAAGAGTCTACACTTATGCCCACAGGAAAATGTAATCTGACCACATCCAAATTAAGTATTTTCCATTCTTTAGCTTCGTTAGAAAACATATACCCTCTTATAATGAGTTGAAATTTTATTTATTAAACTGCAAATCCACACTCAAGGAAATGTTAATCCAGTATACCAAAAAAGAGGCACCAAACTGCACAATATGCAAATATATTTAAATCTCACTAGAAGCCAAAGTAAAAATTTTACAGGCAACAGAAATGCCTGATACATAGAAAACTGTGACATGAACACCGTTACAGAGTAATGGCAAGAAATCAAGACTGAACTATTCTGCATCAGATTAGATTAGGCATACCTCAGTCTGGAGAGACTATGGTAACATGCTCTGAATAGAGGACTTGGAACAGCGTCTAGTGTGGCTGAGAAGGCCAATTCGAGAGTGACCATCCTTTCCACACTGAAGACAAATACAAGCAGTCCCCTGTCCAGCTGCCTGATTTTGCTGGCTTCGGGACTGCCTCTTGGCCTCGGCCTGCTGGACAAGGGTCTCTTCAAAATGGGAGAGGCCATGATGCACTGCCTGCCTCCAGGCTGAACGCTCAGATGTCAGGCGTTTCCCATCTGTTGAAGTCCATTCCTAAGGCCTTCAGATCCCGCTTGCAGATCTCCTTGTATCGCAGCTGTGGTCTCCCTCTGGGGCGATTTCCCTCCACTAATTCTCCATACAGGAGATCTTTTGGAATCCGACCATCAGCCATTTCTCACAACATGCCCAAGCCAACGTAGATGTTGCTGTTTCAGTAACATATACATGCTAAAAATTCCAGCTTGTTTTAGGACTACTCTATTTGGAACTTTGTCCTGCCAAGTGATACCAAAAGTGTGTCGGAGACAACGCATATGGAACATGTTCAGCTTCCTCTCCTGCCGTGCACAAAGGGTCCAGGACTCACTGCAGTACAGGAGTGTGCTCAGGACACAAGCTCTATAGACCTGGATCTTGGTATATGCCGTCAGCTTCTTATTAAGCCATACTCTCTTTGTGAGTCTAGAGAACGTGGTAGCTGCTTTGCCAATGCGTTTATCCAGCTCGACATCTAGGGAGAGAGTGTCAGAGATCATTGAGCCAAGGTTTTGCATCAAAGGAACTTTAAAAAAGGACAAGATAATTGTAAAGCCAGCCTTTTCTAAAGCATTCAATAGGGAGGAGTAATTCATGCTAACTATTGCTGCATATAAAACTACTTGTTTTAGATACAAGCTCTGTACTACCATTTCTCACAAATATGAGAATATGCAAAATCCAATTTCAAAAAGGTATGCTGGCATATAACCATAATTGTATACTTCCTACAACTTAAACTGCAAATAGAACAGAAATTTCTTAAGGACTAAAATGATGAAATCAGGGTTGTTTTATTTGGACACATCATGAAAAGGTTGGATTTTCTGAAAAAGGCCATAATGTTGAGGGGAAAAGGTGGAAAGTAACAGGAAAAGAGGAAAACTAAATGTGAGATTGACGAACTCCCTAAAGGAACCCACAGGCTTGAGTTTACAAAACCTGAGCAGGGCAGTTGGGCAGTTGAGGACAGATCATTTTGGAAATTGCCCATTCATAGGGTCACCATAAGTCAGAAAAACTTTAATTGGGTCAATTATTTGTTAAATGAACACAGAACTAACAAATATTATTCTACTAATTAAGGTTATTTATAAAATTGAATTATCCTTCTGTAGTTGTAGTTTGTCCCCTTCACGGATTGCTGCCTTGTCGTGGAGAAGGGGCTTGAGGAATTCAGAGAAGTTATGGGCTATGCCGTGCAGGGACACCCAAGAGGGACGTCTGAAGGCTTCCTTCTGCCAAGTTTTAGCAGGCATTTTATGCTTCAAGGTCCCTTCCTGGTCGCCAATGAAGGGTCCAGGACTAATGCATGGGTTTTTGCCTGTCTCTCACACATGAATCAATCAGCCAGAGACAGAGAGATCCAATAAATATTTATTTTCAGCTTAAAATAGAAGCAAACTTCACATGCAGAGAAGAAGCGCCCCCCCCCCATACAAAAGTATACCTTTTTATAAGGGATAACATGAAAAGAGGGACCCAGGGGGTTGGGAGGAGGTGGAGAAATGGGAGGGGTTTCTATAATTGGTACCCATTCCTGCAGGAACCCAGCTTTGAGCAATCAATCCTTCCCCGGGTCTCTCGCCCAGCTTTCCAAGGACAGACTTTTAATTAGACCCGTTACTTACAAGTCAGGGAATGCAGGCGGCCTCCCTTCTTGATCTCTTCTTGTCTAGTAAGCAAAAACCTAATCATGTATTAACTAGACCCTTTCAATCTATTCATATAGCAAATCAAATTACAGAAAGCAAGATGGCTATGGTTAGGCTAAGATATCTATTTTATGCGTATTGATTTGACCCCTTCAGTAGTAAAAAAAAGGATTTTATCCCATTTTGTTACTCTGAAGGGAGAAAAGTATCTCAATAGGGTGGCGGGGCTTGTAAAAAAGTTGGGGGGGGGCTGAGGGAACGTGTGGACGGAACACGTGGGTATACAGGCGAAGGAGAAGGGGAACCTGACTTAAACTCTGGGATCTTCTGCGCAGGTGCAAAGCCCCGCCCTTCTGCACCTGCGTAGAAATCAAGCTGAAGGAAGGCCTTTCCTGGGCCACCTGCTCACTCCGTGCCCCTCCCCCTCCCCCCTCCCCCCTCCCTCTCTCCTTCCCCTCCCCCTCCTTTTCCCCCTCCCCCACTTCCTTCTTGCCTGCCTGAAGAGGTCGCACTCCTGCCCCGTTGAGTTTGAGAGACCCTCCTTGGTTGTGGGGGGGGGGGGGAGAGAGAGAAGAGGCGCAGGGAGGGGCCTCCCCTTCCCTCCTGGTGACCCCCCCATCTCTCTTCTCTCCCGCCACCCCCCACCAGCGCATTTCCTGCTCCAGGTGACCGCCGAGTGCTCCTTCCAGTCCAACGGGAGCGAGGCCGGATCGGGGCCAACCCCGCCTCCTCCTCCGCGGGTGCGCTTCCTCCAGCGCCACTTCTACGACCGGCAGGAGTTCGTCCGCTTCGACAGCGACCGCGGGGAGTTCGAGGCCGTCACGACCCTCGGGGAGGACCAAGCCCGGTATTTCAACAGCCGGAAGGAGGTCCTGGAGGACAGGCGGAGCGCCGTGGAGCGCTTCTGCCGCCACAACTACGGAGGCTACGAGCCCTTGGCCCGAGAGCGGCGCGGTGAGTCCCGAGGGGGCGGCGGGCGGTGGAGGGGCCGAGAAGGGCTTCTCTTGGGGGGGGGGGGTGGAGGACGGGAGGGGAGGACGGGTCGGGCAGAAGCCGCCGGGAGGGGGCTGGAGGGTTGGGGGGATGGCGCGGTGGGGGGGGGCGAAGGGTCACCCCCGGAGGAAGGGGCGCCAAACTCTCTGGCCCCGACAAGGGCCTCTCCCGAGGGGGGGGGGAAAGCTCCGGGGCCAGGGAGGGGCGCTTGCCCGGCCGGAGGTGCCCGCCAGCCTTGGCGGGGCTGCCGGGACCCTCCCCCCTCAAGGAGCTTCGGGCCCGGTCCCCCCCCCCCCCCCAAAATGACTGGCTCTCTAATTCGCAACTCAAAGTGATCGGAGAGAGTTTTTTCAACAAATGCGTCAGGAAATGGAGGAGCTCAGAAAAGGCGACGGGAGAACGGGAGGAGTTTGCAGTAGGGTGAGGAAGGAAGACATGGGTGACTCGAATCCAGGTAGAGTTGAAATCAAGACTCATAGGACAGATTTCAAGAAAAGTATAGAAGGAAGGGGTTTTAGAGATGTATGGAGGGAATTACAGGATGAAAGAGAAGAGGACCAAATTTCACTTCCGATAGATTTAAAAGCTACTCCAGGAGAGACCCACACATTGGTGTCAACGGACTCTTTATCTCAAGTAGTAAAAACTGATGTAAAGACCAGGACGATTTCAGATCCTGCCATGGAAACTGTGGAAATCGGTCTGGCGTGTGATGATATAGAAGCACAGCAATGGAGAAGGGACCTGAATCTATTTAAAATACAACTGTTATAGAAAAAATTGATACGGAATTAAAGGAAATACAGCAGATGAATGAAAAGGGAGGCAGCGGTACAAATATAATTTGGGATACTATGACATGTGGAGGGAGAGAATTCAGCATAAAAGATTTGAACAATATGAAAAACAAAAAAGAACATGACTTGGTGAAATTAGAGGAAGAAATTAAGGATCTCAAAAAATATATATATAAAGGGGAAAGATATATAAAGGAAAGAGTTGCAAAATCCGGAGATAAAGAAATTTCATAGATTTATCAATAGAATTTGTTTGAAAATAGTAATCAGAAGTTGAAACTGTTGTCTAGGGCCACTCAAACTAAAGAAAGGCAAAACAAAATATAATTGGTGGAATAGGGAATGAGAAGGGTGAGTTGGGTAAGACAATGAAAGGAAAATAAATGATTTTTCAGAATTTTATACACTGGGAAAAATAGATCACCACAGGAGATCCACAGTATATAAATATATATAACTATATATCAAGTGATAAAATTGAAGAGGAGGATCGAGATAGAATGGAGGGACAAATTGCAGAAACTGAGATCCAAGCAGCAGTAAATAGACTAAAAGTGGGAAAAGCTCCAGGAATAGAGAGGTTGAGGGTTGAATATGATAAATTTTTTGAGCACTTAGTGATTCCAAACACGAAAATACGATTCAACTAAATATTACATGGCGAAGAAATACGACCTTCATGGCAACGATCTATCCTAATTTTAATATGGAAGCCAAATAAAGACTCTACCAATCATTATAGGCCAATATCACTGATCCAGCAAGAGGCAAAAAGATTTCCAGCAATCTTGGCAAGCGGAATGAGTAGATTTGTAGCTAAATATGTGAAAAAGGATCAGTGTGGTGTCCTAGGAGGAAAGCAAATATCAAATTCGGTAAGGAGAGGTTTAAGTATAAACTATTATATAAATAAAAATAAATTAAAAGCAGATGTATGAGCACGAGATATTTACAAAACTTTTCATTGTAAGGAATAGCCAATGCTAAAGATATTAATAGATAAAAAGGGGTTTGGAAAAACATTTAGAAATATAATTCATCATATTTGGGAAAGAAGGCAACAGTGTTGGGAAATGATGGTGTCATGGAGGTAATAAACCTAAGCTGAGGAACAAGGCAAGGAGGCCCCCTCTCCCCCACAATATTGTTTGCCTTAATAATGGAGGGACTGGCAAATGCCGTAAGAACAGATGATCTAATAAAAGGGATGGGATTTGGACAGAAAACTAAAAACATCTTTGCAGATTTGGGAATTAAGTGGATGATAAATAAATTGGAAGAAATCAGAAATGATGTGAAACAATTATTCTAGAGAGGAAATACAAAAGATGAAAGACAAGTTTAAATTCAAAGAGAGTGAAAGTATAAGATATTAGGGTATAGACCTTATTAAAAATATACAAGATCTGGAGAAAACATATTGGGAAAGAATAAAGAAGGAAGTCAAAGACGAATGAGAGAAGTATAAAAGATTGAAATTATCCTGGTTTGGCAGGATTGCGCTTTGTAAAATAGAAATATTACCAACATTTAATATTTTGTTTTAGATGATCCCCCTTAAGTTTTCGGAAACGAATTAAAAGAAATAGAACAGATAATAAATGAACTATGTATTGGAGGGATGAAAGGTAGGATAAACAAAAAGATGTGGTTTCTACCACAAAAAAGAGGGAACAGAGCTTACCAAATATTACTCATTCTTATTTAGCAAATCAGTTGAGAATCATCCTGGATATTATAGTACAAAGTGATGAATTAATATGAAAAGACTTTGAATTACAGGTATTAAACGAATTGGGAGACTCAGAAGAAACATATGGGTATGCAAAGAATATTAGAAAAACCATTAAAAAGATTCAGAATCCTTTTACAAAGAAGGTACTTGAGATCTGAGAGTTTTATGTCCTGGAACTTCCCCTGGGGACACCGGTTGTCGTATTGGAGAAGTTTCCGAGATACAGAATAAAGGACTTGATTTATTTAAAAGAAAACAGAGCTCTAAATGGGAGGATTGGAAGCACGTGGGACCCGTGCTTGGAGGCCTCCAGGCCAACTTGACCAACCCTCAACTCCATCTCCTGGTTCCCTCTTGTCCACCCGCAGGGTCTCCTGACTCCTCTGCCACCTTCTTTTTCTCCCTTCCCTCCAGTTCAGCCCAAGGTGAAAATCGCCCCCTCCAGCTACGACTCGTCCTCTCACCACACTTTGCTGATTTGCAACGTGGACGGATTCTGGCCCTCCCAAATTGACATCAAGTGGTTCCGAAACGGGAAGGAGGAAGATGAGGCCCAAGTGTTCAGTACGGACCTGATCCGGAACGGGGACTGGACCTTCCAGATGGCGGTGATGCTGGAGGCCCAGCCGGAGCGGGGAGACGTCTACGCCTGCCAGGTGGAGCACGCCAGCTTCCCGGAGCCCGTCACCGTCCAGTGGGGTAAGAGATGATCTGAAGCTCACTCACGTGCGCCAGCTCTGATCTCCTTTCTCGGTGTCCTCTGGGTCTTGGTGGGGGGAAAGAGGGGTGGATGCTGAGGCTGAGCCTGGCCCCCCATCTCACCCCAGACGTCTTCTCTCTCTGCAGAGCCACAGTCGGAGTCGGCCAGGAGCAAGATGTGGACAGGGGTGGCTGGGATTGTGCTGGGGCTGGTCTTTCTGGCTCCCGGCCTCATCCTCTACCTGAAGAATAAGAAAGGTGAGGAGATGGCTTTGCTAAGGAGAATCCTGGGCATGATTCGGAAGGACTGAACTTTCTGCGTTCACATGCGTAACTTCTGTTACCCCAAACTGAGTGGCAAGGGACCATTTAAACCCATAGCCCTGATCAAGTGGGAGAGCTTTGGGGATGTTTGGGGGGGGGGGTTGTAGGAGTTGGGACTTGGGGTGGGGACTCCCCTAAAACTGAGCACATCCTTTTTGTCTTTTCCAGGCCAAAGAGTCATTCCTCAGCCACCAGGTAACTTCCCCTTTTTTCTTGTCCTTTAAAGCTATAGGTGGCATTTTTGGCGCGAAAAGGGGGGAGGCCCCATCAACTGCCCCCCTCCAGATGTTCCCCCCCCTCCAGATGGGTTTCCAGAGTCTTCCAAATGCAGGTCTCCCATTCTAGAGAGAGTCGGGCGGATCTCCTGAGTTGGGCCAGAGGAGGATGTAAGGGGTCAAAGTGGGCTCCCCAGAGCCCCTCTGGAAGACCCTCACCTTCTTCCTCCTCACCTCCATTCCTCTCCCCGCCTCCTTCTCAGGAATCCTCTCGGTGGTTGACTAGATCAATCCCCAGTTCACTGGAGAAGAAGCCTTAAAGTGTGTCCAGGTGCCTTCCTCAGCGTTTTTCTCCCGATCACCAGCAGGAGGAGCCAGGCAGTTCCTAATTTGTCCAGCTTTCTTCTGAATGGCCCCCTGCCTCGGTCTCCCTCAAGAGGCACTTGCTGGATCATGTCTGGCCTGGGGGATGCCCAAAAGTTTCTTGGTCACCCCTCCCAAAGAACCCCAACCCCCCAGTCCAGGTGTCATGCACAGAACCAGCTGATCAGAGGCCCTGAGTGTCCCAACCTTTGACTGGCACCTGGGAAACAACAGGCATCTCCAGGGCTCTCTTCCTCCTCTTCCTCTTCCTCCCAGGGAGGTGGGGAGGGGGCCCTTTCCAAGGAGGTTGCCCACTCTTTGGGTCCAAATGTCAAGTCCAAATCTTTTGTACCAATTCATGTCCCAAGCTCAAAAATCAAGGTTCCTCTTGAAAATACACTTTTCCCCCCCAGAGAAAACGGAGGGGTGGGTGGGTTCCAACTCGTGAGTCAGGTCTGAGTCAAGTCCCACCTGACATCGTGTCCTGTGAGGGGAGGCCCCCTTCCTGCCCTCTTGCCTGGAGAAGTCTTAGGCTTCAGGGAACGAGAGATGATCCGGTCTCCTGCCAAGGGACTCATCCTCTCCGGAAAACATTTCCCATCCCATAAACTTTGTGACAACCATTTACGTCTGACCCAAACATGACATATATATTCTTCACATGTGTTCTCAACAAGGAGCTTGCTAGGGTCATTTCCAAAACCGACAGAAATGCCTTATCCCACCACAGTGCTTGTAATGTGAAAGACAAGCCTTTTTTCCATATCTATTGTTTGTGTGTGTATACATACATATGGAAAAATGCTTCTCTTTCTCATATATATGTACGAGTATTTACTAAAACTAGTAAGCAACTTTTTTCAGCATTTTCTGCCAATGTACATAAAAGACAACATACCTTTAAGTCAACACGTTCTGGCGCCTACGGCTGAATTTTTTCAGATTAAAACGGACTGCTGTTTCTGCTCAGAGCCTGAAATTCCAAAAGGAGTCCCTTTTCCTCTGAGCATTTCTTCCTTTTGAAAAGCTTGTCACACATCTTCATGAAAGATGGGAGGCTTGTGACCTTAACGAGACCAGGAGGGACTAAAACTTGATGTCCCTGTTGTGTGTTTCAACGGGCAAATCATCAGAATCCTTTCCCACACTGTAACCAGCCAGTGCTGATGATACCAATATTGGGAACCCCTGAGATTTGATATTGTTGGAAAAAAAATATCTTTAATGCAATAGTTTTTGTTAGAACTGGCAGTGAAAGGCAGAAAGGGATGGACCGGTCCATCTTTAGGACTTTCAACATAGAGGATTCCATGAACCTTAACCGTTGGATCTCTTTCTCTCTTCTTGCCTCCTTCTCTCTCTCTCTCTCTTCCATCCGCAGTGGCGCTCCTGAGTTAGACCTCCCTGCCTTCCTGAGATCCCACCACGGGATCTTTTATCTCTCCTCTCGCTGGCTGCCTTTCCTTGCTGGAATGCTGGAAACTCTGGAGAAAGAGCAGCCCAGATACAGAAACTGCCTGCTTATCTTTTTTTTTTCCCTTTCACTCCTGGGTCAGGGAGATTAAGAGGAAGAAGGAAAATCTTGATCTTTTTGAGGCATGCCTGTGTCCACTGAACCTTCACATATCTCCTGCCCGTGATAAACATGGGATCTCCCTGGGTCTCCCTGTTGGAGCTTGACCTGTCCCCTCAGACCAGGTGGAAACGTCTTTTAATTTTAAAATGCAGCCTCCTTTTGGGCAGAGGATTAGTCATGACTAGGAATCCATGGCATGTCTTAAAATAATAAATAATAATGGTCAATTCAACACGTAAAACAGAGCAATACAGAGGCAAGTGGGCCCCATGACCTCAGCTCTTCCTCCTCCTGTGTAAGTAATCCAAGATCTCAAAAGCCTTTTTTCTACTAAGAGCTATCCATATTGATAGGGATCCTTTAAAAACCCCTGGACTTGGGCACAAGTGGAATCTGAGATTTAACACTGAAGTTTAATTTCAATATTCCTGATGAGGAATGAAACCTGCTGGTGACACAATCTCTCCTTTATAGCAGGTTCACTGATTCAGTGTACAAACAGAACTTACTCAGAAGGGATTTCAGCCTGTCTGCTTCTCCAGCATTAGCAGTGATGAGGATGATGCTGTTTCTTAGGGAGCTGGAGGGAACCAAGCTGGGGGAGGCATCTTCACAAACTACCCAGAAATGGCCCGGCTCCTTGACTCCAGGGTTATCCTGGTAGAAGTCCCACCCACAGAGCCGTGAAGCCCACAGGCTGACCTTGGGCATGTCCCTCTCGGTCAGGCTGATGCTTCTCACAAGGTGGTTTTTAGGATGAAGTGCTTCTTTGTTTCTGGTTGAAAGGAGGGAGGGGGGTTTAGAGGGGAATTTGTCAGGGAACGTCTGGCCTCCTCCCAGTCCCTCTGAATAAGGTCAGATGAACCTGGGATCCAGAGGTTGCCCCTGCAGGACAGGTTGCTGCATCTCCAGCTCTCCCTTTCCTGGAGGAGACAGGCATGCATTTACAGACGGATGCTGGTGATTCCAATATACCCTCCCCTTCCCAGCCCCTTTCTGACTATATTTCCTTCTTCTTCGTGATTTATTAATAATATTGTAAATTTGCAAATGTTTTTCTTAAAAAATAAATCTTCTCATTGTGCTTCCTAATGGATCTGCTTGAATCATTCACACCTACTTAGGAAAGTTTCAATGGGATCTCTGGCTTCTGGCTGTCTCAGTTAAAACTCTTCCAGCGTCCCTTGATCCCTCTCCTTTGGTTTTCTGAAATGTGTCCTTCTGAAGAACCGAGCAAACCTTTGGTAGTTCCTCTGTTGGATCGGGCCCAGCTTCCCCGTTTCATTTCCACGAACGCTGAAGGCAGCTTCGTGCGTGGGGAAGCGAAACCTGAGCACACACAGAGACATACCACCCCCGCTTTGGCTTCCCCTCCGCTGCTGCTGGTGGAGGGAGGGAGGGAGGGGAAACTGAAGGAACAGAACCAGGTGGGGGCTGGGCAGGAGAGCCCCCGGCCTTTGGGCCCAGAGGTTCTGCCTCTAAGCCCCCCCCCCCATCCCCAAAGAGAGAGAAGCAAGGGAAGCGGGTCTAGAACCCTCTGGAGGAAGAGGGTTTCCCATGGCTGCCTATGGGCAGTTCCCTTTTTGGGGGGAGATTTACAGGCTGGTGGTGGGATCTGTAGCTCTGATTCTGTGGAGCTCCCCTCTTCCCATCCCCCAAAAGTCAGTCCCTGGCGCTTTACCCACAGGGAATCTCTCACAGGGCCAGGCAGAAATATGCACATATCCACCTAAATACAGAGTGGACTAGAACTCCCTGCCGGTAGAAACCTAGCCTGTCAGTCATGCTCTCATAAATGCCTTCATCTCTCATGTACGGCGGAGGTCTTGGCTGCCCCTCTGGCCTTGCTTTCTTCCAACCCCTTGTCTCTCTGGATGAAGAATCAGCCCCAGGGACTTTCCCAGCCAGGCTGGTTGTCACACTTGATGGATGCAGGAGGCTGGAGTGTCTGGCTGGGGACTTTCCCCTGGCCTGGAAATTTGAGCTGAGCCAATCACAATCTCTGAATTGTTCCTCGTCATCGGTTGCCAGACAGGGACTGTAAGCGTTTGCAGCCATCCTGTCTTGGTCTATTCATCCCCGGCTGTCCAGCTGAAATGGTCCTGAGGTCTGGGCTTCCTCTGGAGATTTGCGGGTAGGGAAAAACCCAAACCTCCCTTTCTAAAGTCCCACGTTTCTTGCTCAAGTTGTTTGCTCTGGATTTTGGGTTTCCTGAAACCAAAGGCTTTTTGCCACTTAAGGGGAGGATTTTAAAAATCAATGTGATTGATCAGTTTATCAATCAATCAAATTACAGGCCATTTACTATGTCTGAGTCGGAGGGATTCAAGGCAATAAATTACAAAACAAAAAGGTTCTTTTATCACCAGAAAAAGCCCTCGGAGTGACTCATCCTGTCCCAGATTTATGCCGTTCACTCCTCTATTAAATAACATAGAAAATATATAACAATTTTATGGCTCTGGTTCAGATGGAACTGTTTCCTTTTTATGTGGAAATTAAACACACCTGCACCTGAAGTGAAGATCCAAGTCAACAAACAAACTTTCGTGAAATGTAAATTTTATTTAGCTGATGGAACAAGGCATAAAAAGGCAGGATTAGGATAATACCAAGGCCATGTGAAATTCTAGCAGAGACGGAAGATTTTTAACCGTTTCCGACATCCCAGGGATGGACAGACCTAACCTTGAACGTGGCCCACGTCTGTGGGGTGACAGACTAAAACACAGGAGGAGAGGGGCAGGTTTAATGACAAAAGAAACTCATCAAATACTTGAAGGATATTATATATAACAACATTTCAAATGGGGGAAGACTCTGTCCAACAGCTGAAGAGGGAAAGAATAGATTTCTGGAAGGAGAGGCCAAAGGACAGGCTTAAGACCCGTCTTCTCTGCGACAGGTGATCAGGTTCTTACGAAGAAGAAAGAGCCACGAAAGAGCCAAGATCCAGGTGAGGGTCTCCACCATCCTGGGAAGGGAAGGGCCACTTTCTGTCTGCCAATCACCAGACCTCTGAATCGGGAACCGCCTGCGGATCGGAGCAGGGAAGTCCTTGCAAGCGAAAGGAAGAGGCTGTTTGGGGGGCCTGGCAGGAAGGGGACCTGCAGGGAGTGGAGGTGGCCCTTCAGGCTTTGCTTATCTGGAAAAGAAAAAGAGAGGAAAGGGTTAGAAGGGCCTCCCCATAAGGGAGAGGCAGGTGGAGGCATAAGGTGGACCCAAGAGAAAAGGGCTTTGAGTAAACCTTTCCTTCTCCCGGTTGTGAGCGTAAGGCTGAGAACTGGGAACTCTCTCAGGGAGGATCAGGCCCATCTCTGTCCCTCCCCTGAGCAGAAACAGGCTTTGAGCAGTAGAGATCTCTGACTCTGGTCTCAGGGATTCCCACTCCTGGACAGCTTCTGGATTCAAGGAGGTTTGACTCACATGCCGCCACGGTCGTGATTCATCTTCCTGGCCTTGAAGAAGAGGACGGGGCCCACGATGACGCCCAGGATGCCGATGGTCAAGCCCAGGCCACAGAGCAGGTTCTCGGGCATCTCAGAGGCGGGAGGGGGCACCTTGGGGTCTGGGAAAGGGGAAGGCAAGGCAGGGCTAAGAGATGAGTGTGTTTGTGTGTCTATGTCTGTCTCTCTCTCTCTCTCTGTGTATGTCTGCCTGAACTCCCTTTCTCTTCTTCTGACCCAAGAAAGACCTTCCGTCGTGAGTTTGGGACGGTGAGATCCAGAATGGGACGGTGAGATCTCCAGACAGAAGGAAATGAGTGGGCCCAGAATTCAGCCCCTTTGGGCCATTCCACCTTTTCCTTAACCCTCATCCCCTCAGGACAATCAAAAGTCACTTATTAGAGCAGAACAAGGGAGTATCCTAAGAGAAATAGTCATTCCTCAAGCCCAGAAGATGGCTCAGCTTGGGATGGTAGGAGATCTTTTAAAAGCTGAGATCATGAGAGAAAGATTTTCATCCAATTTTTTGAAATTCTTCGTTATTATACCTGACGCTCCCAAGCTCACCAGGAATGGAACGATCAATGAGGGTCTCGCCCTCTGTTAAGGAGCAATGAAGCAACTACAAAAGCACCTGAAAGCATTTCAGAAATCAAAATAATGCCCACAGTTCAATAGGCTGGAAAACGGAGGAATGATCTTGTTGGCCTGTAACATGGATGGGAAATAACCAGATTATAATTGAGAAAGAAATCCCATCACTCTGGCAATGTAATTATCCTACCAACCAATAAAGATCTCCTTAATGATCACCAATTGCCCAGGAATGGTCTCCTTCTCCCTTCTGCTTTTGTGAGTTCTAAAGTTCAAAGGAGGCCCAATCCTGCTTACCCCAGAGGCGGGTCAGGCTCCCCTGGAGGCCCCAGTGGTCCACTTGGCAGACGTAGACGTCCCCCTCCTCCGGGACGAAGGCCAGGTAGGAGAACTTGCGGAAAGTGTAGTCCATGCTGGAATAGAAGCCCGTCTCCTGCACGCCCTGGGAGACCACCTGCCCGTTCTTCAGCCACGTGATGTTCAGCACTGGAGGGGAGAACTTGTCCACGAAGCAGATGAGCACGTTGGGGTCCCCCAGTTCCACGGGGTCTTTGGGGTACACAGTGGCTGAAGGAGCCACTGAGAAAGATGGACACAGTCAGTGACCCATTTGGGTCCAAAACCTCCCTCCTCCCCTCCTCCTCTTCCCCATTCCGAAGGGTCCCTGGTCAGAACCTCTGGTGTCTCAGAGGTGACCACCTGATGAAACACACTGGGACAGGGCTTCCTTAGATCCTGCTCCCTGGATTCAGTGGATATATTCTATTATTTCCAAAGGAATGGCCTTTAGGTGGGTGTGAAGGACAGGAGGCTAGTGTGCCGTCCCCACAAGGAGAAAGATCAAAAGAGACATGCGCATGTGCGGAAGGGGTACTCGTAGAAATAGAGGGAAGTGAAGGGAGGAGAGAAAACGCACTGGAGGTGTGCTTAGCAGAAGATAGAGGGGAGGAGTTAGATCTTATAGTGTGGGAGGAGATTATAAAGGAGGGGGGAGAAGCGCGGGAATTGCAGGTGGTGACAGAGCAGACGGAGGGACGCACGAGAGATTGTGCGGTGCAGACGGAAGATGTGGGCAGCTCGACTGACAAGATTAGAGAGCTAACCCGGGAGTTCCCTAATCTAAAGACCGGAGGGGGGTTGCTTCCCGATCCAGATGTGCCCGCGTGCGAAAGACAAAGGGTAAAGCCGGTAGAATGGACTGTAGTGGTCTACCCACACAATCAAGATGGGGGGAGGAAAGTTATTCGCCCTACACCTTCCTTCAACCAATCCCCTTTGGAAGGGGACTGGGCAAGGCACCCTTGCTGCGGGACAGTGTGTGCAGTAAGGAGTGCACCTATACGGGCGATGACGGATCAGGAGCGTTTTGGCCCGGCCCCGATGTGAGGAGCGATATATGTACCCCGGAGTTAAGTGTTAAAAGTTATAAGATGTTGCCAGAATTGAGTTGTCTTGATCCGTTTGATATGGTTGAAATTGAAGTGGAAAGGAATAAAAAGGAATCTGTTCAAATTTTGAAACCGCCTCCATCTCTCATTCCCGCCAAGATGAGGGAACCGCCAGTAATTTCGGAAGAACCCGATCACAGTGGGATTTTGCCAATTACACTGAGCGTGAGGAAGCACCCAGAAATACAAATATTTTATAATTCATCATTCCATGCTGTCGTCGATTCGGATTTAGAGCAATCCAAAGGGTTTTTTAGGTATAGAGTGCTCAAGACGTGGTTTCCTATTCCCTTCTTCTCGGAGGGGACCCTGGGATCAACGTACAGCTTGCTCTAGGCTACCCAGGCTGGCTCTTCTCCCAGTTGCCGCATGTCGACAAAAGGGGCACACCAAGGAGCAAGGAGACTGGGGGGGGGGGGGGAGCCGTTGGGTGCTTGAGCTTTGGCTGAACCTCCTCAGTCCTAAGGCGTGAAGCACAAGGGTACCAACTCAGGAGGCTTCTTGTTCCACAGGAACGGGCAACCAGAAAAGAATTCCTGTCAAGCTGGGGGAATGAGTGGCCAGTGCCCAACACGGGGAGATGGTGGGGTGGAAGGTGCAGGAGCCCCAGGCAGGGGGCGAGAGTGGAGGGCCCCCTCTCCAAAGGGCCCATCTTTCCCCCACTTCCTTTCTTCTGGGTGGGGATACTGGAGGAGGGGCGGAAGCCCTGGGCAGCTTATGTGAAGGTGCAGGGATGGCGAGAGCCTCCTTCCCTTGGGTTCAGGCTGTCAGGAGGGTGGGTGGGAAGCCATGGCCATGAAGAAGGACGAGGGGAAGGGGAGGGCAGGAGGTGTAAGGAGGCCGTGTCAGCTGAAGGGGAAAGGGGCAAATCAGTTATGGGGATATCATGTTCCCTCTGGGGTCTGGTTGGGGCAGCTGTATTTTGGAGTTGAGTGGGTTTAGGGGTGGGGGTGGGCTATATTGATCCCAGTCCCTGGCCTGGGTGGTGGGTCACAAGCCTGGGAGGAGGATGGCAAAGTGGGTTGGGGGGGAGGTTCTTTGCCCCCTGCTTCAAAACCCAGAGAAGGAAGTGGAACAGCACCAGAACGAGGGTGAAAGGGGGGGGGCCTTCCCTCTTCCAGTCTCCATGCTGGACTCCCACCCGCCTCTGAAGGGGTTCAGATCCCTCCATGACTGAAGGCGATGGGGGGGGGGGGAGAGACTAAAGGCAGCCGATTCCCTTCCTCTGAACAGGCACCTCTGAGGCATGGGGGAGGTCAAGGGGGTGCAGGGTGGGTGTCGGGTGTCCAGCTAAAGTGGGGCAAGGGAGCTCCTCCCCCCCCCACCCCCACCCCCTCCCCCACCCCCTACCGTTCTGGGCCCGGGTCTGGTTGCTGCGCTTCCTCATGATCTCCAGGTTGTTCTTCATGACGGCCAGGTTGCCCAGCGCCCCCTGGACCTCGAAGTTCATGTGCTGGGCGAAGTAGGGCAGCCTCCAGACGTTCTCCTTCTGGGCCCAATCCACGTGGAAGATCTCCTCCTCGTCGAAGCTCTGGAGGAATTCGCCCGACTCTTGCCCCGAAGGGAGGCTCTCCTGAAAGAAGTCCAGCTCCACCTCCTTATGGACTGGGAAGGGGCGGGAGGGGGAGAGAGGAGGAGAGGAGGAGGGTGAGCGCGAGGGAGGCCCGGGCAGCCGCCCAGCGGAGGAGGGGAGTCCCCGCCGCCCCCTCCGGGCCCCAGAAACGCCCGGGAGGAGCCAGAGGGCCCCGCCGGCAGCTCCGAGGGAAACGATCCGTCGCTCCCTCCCACACCACCCCGCGGGGAACGAAGGTCCGTGACCAAGAGTGGGGGGGAAAGAGGGCGTCTGGGGTCCCCTCCCCTTTTACCTGTCTCGTTTTTACCCCCGCCCCCCGCCCCATTCCGCCCCTGGAGGATTCTGCCCTGTCGTGCTCCGTAAGCCGCCTTGGTTCCCCCCAAGTTGAAGGAAGGCGGCCCACAAGGGCAGTGAACCAGTTTCAAAGCCTTGACTTTTTTTCCTCGCCCTCCCCCCTCGCCCGGCGGGGCTTTACCTCCCCAGCTGCCCCGGGTGGGAAAACTTTGTCTGGGGCAGAGCGCTGGGGGTGGGGGGTCCTTCTGGCGGTCCCACGAGGCTCCCTCCCCTCCCCTCCCCTCCCCTCCTGCCCGGCCAGCGGAGACCCTCCCCCTCCTCCCCCACCCCCACCCCGCGTTTCTCACCTTTCACCGCCGAGGCAGCGGGCAGGGCGAGCAGGAGCCCCCCGAGGGCCAAGAGAAAGGCTTCTCCTCCGGATGCCATTCCTGTCCCCGCTCCCCCAAGGCAAGACGGACGAGACCTTCCTCCGAGCAGGCGCGGCGGTAAGACGGGCGGAGGCGTCGGAGAGAGCGAGGAGGGGGAGACGGGGCGCTCCGTCGGGAGGGGAGGAGCTGGACCACTGGCGAGTGGAATGGGTGGGGCCACCGCCACCTCGGCCAATGAGAAAAGGCCCCCGCGATGACCAGCCTATTGCCAGGAGAGGCTCCCTCCGGCAGGCGTCTCACCGGGAGATGGGCGTGAGACGAGAAACCGCCGAGGGAGGGAGAGCCGAAAGAGGAAGCGGGGAAGGAAGGGGGGGGGTTGTTTGGGGCGGGGGAGGGAGAGAATGTGTCTCTCTGGGCCAAGAAGAAGACACTTGAACCCGGAGCTGTGAACGGGACAGACGAGGCCCATTTTGGAGCTTGGCTTAAAGGGGGAACCTGGCCCACCTTGACTGGCCACGGATCTGGACGTTTCCCTGCTTCTTCAACATGACCCCCCAACCCCGCTCTGTAATGCCCAAACTGACCGAAAGTCCTGCGCAGTGGAAAGCTAGCCTCTCAGGGCGGGCGATCTGAGTGGTCTAATAAAAGGACCACTCAACCCTCCCCCCCTCCTCCTCTTTTCTCTCCGGGCGTCCTCTAAATGTGGGATCTATCTGAGCAATCTCTGGGCCCTCCAAAGGCAAAGTTCCCGAATGGGGGGGAAAGGACACCCTCGGCCTCCCCCTCCCTCCAGGCTCCGAGCGCTTCTCTCCTTCTCCTGCTCCCCCTCCCGCCCTGCTTGTCCCATAGAGACGTTTTCCGGACTCCTCTGCCTGGCGACTGATGACGCTCCATGGACTCTGAGGGCTGATTGGTCCCTTCCGGGCCCTAGGGCGGAGGGGGCGGTGCTAAGAGCTCTTTTTCTCGCCTTGGGAATAGGAAGGGACCCCACAAAGTCTCAGCCCGGATTCGGCGGACGAGAGGATCGCCGGAGCTTGCTTCCCTTTTTTCTTCGCCGCCGAGGAGGCATGGGGTCTGCGAGGAGGGGCTTGGGCGGCCTCCTTGTGGCGGGGATGATGGGAATGGTAGTCCTGACGGCCGAGAGCGCGGCGGAGCCCCCAGGTGAGCCAATGCCTCCTCCGGGGTGGGAGGGGGAGGGGTGAGAGCGGAGAGGGCAGGAAGGCGTCGGGTGGGGGAAGGGTCTCCCGTTCTCCGGCCGCTTTTTCACGGGAGACTGTTGGGGGGCCCCCCACTTCCCCCCCCCGCCTGCCCGATCGGGACTTCTTCTGGACTTCCCTGCCCGGCGACTGATGACGCCTCCTCGGCTCTGAGGGTTGATTGGTCGCTTGAGTGGAAGGGGCGCTGCGTGGACCCCGGGAGCCCTTTCTCTCTTTGGGGGTCTGCCCAGAAAAGTCTGGCCCTGGGGGCCGAAGGGTGGCCGGGGCCCCCTCTCTTCCTCCCTCCCTTTTCCCGCCGCCGAGGGGTTTCTGGGATGGAGCTTTGGGGTCCTGCTGGAGGCGGGGATGGTGGGAGGGCCGGGCGGAGTCTCCAGGCGAGCGGTTTCCCCCCCCCTCCTGGCGGGGGGGGCTAGGGAAGTGAGAGCTGCTGGGGGGAGGGGGGCAGCTGGGTCATGGCGGAGGATTTCCCCCTCCGTGGAGGCAAAGCTGGGAAGGCCCGGGTCGCCCAGTCTCCGCCCCGGGGCCGCTCCGCTCTCTGAGGTGAATGGGAAGCCGGAGTCCTCCCCGGGCTTACTTCCGTGTAAAGGAGAGGCGGGCTGGGACCGCTCGGCTGGGCTCCTGCGCCTTGCCAGTTCTCTCTGCCTGGCCCGATCAAAGCAAAGAAAGAAAGAAAGAATAAACCGAAGCGTACTGATTATATACCGCCCCAAAGCGCTCAAAGCAATTTCTAGGCGGTTTATAATTTAATTATGCAGGAAACACCCTGCCGCCCCCCCCCCCAGGTAGCTTGTTACTCCTTTTACCGACCTCGGGAGGATGGAAGGCTTGAGCCTGGGACTGAACCCCCGGGGGGTGAGCAGAATTTTGCTGCCATAGAGCAATATTAACCACAAGGCTCCGCTCAGTGCGGAGCGGATTTTCGTCCTTTCGTGCTTGTCCTGGACCTGGAGCCCCAAAACTAAATGGATCGTGACCCCAGACAAGGGGGATCCCCCCCCTCTAGAAATCTGGAAGCGCGTAAGGTCCAGAGCGGTGCCTCGGGGGAGCTGGGCGGCTTCTGGGGTTGTGCCCCTTTGACTCCGGTGCGTTGCTGAGAGACTGGGGCCCTGAGGGAACCCAGCCTTCCTTGGAGCCCGTCCTAAAGGTGTGGGTTTGGCCTGCGCTGGGTGGGGAGAACTGGACCGTCTGACATCCACCGCAGTTGCTGACCCGTAGTCCTCCCCCCCCCCCCCCCCACACACAGTTATATCCATATGTATAGAATGACTTTGGTCCTCTGGGACAGGATCCATGGCGAGTCCCTTCTTCAGGCTGCGATTTCACCTGCTCTTCTCGCAGATGTGATCGCTGTCAAAAATGCTGTTTTAGAAGTTAAGAGTCTCAATTCTGAAGTCGCCATAAGGGTGAAAAGGGGCCTTTGTGATTGAATTCTGCACCAAAGAAAGCGGCCATGGTTTCTGTGGCCATCGAACATCGGAGTAAGCATCATCGCTAAACTTGAAATACCGAGCTTTAAACCACATCATTCCTAGATTTGACCTGTTAGATAAAGTAGATTTAAAGACCTTCTCTCCCCCTCCCTTCTTTCTTCATGGAAGACAATAGTATTGGCTGTTGCTATCTGAACCACTTTTCCAAATTTCCAAATGATTTCAGAGCCTTGAAGGTGGCCAGCAATTCTAGGAAGCTGATGTGCTGAATTCTTTCGTAAGACGTCCACGTGGCATGACTTGGCCTCTAGAGACAATGAGCACCCCAACCCATTTTGCTGGTATCTCCCCCTGTCATACTTGTTGGTTGTAACTGTTTTAATAGTATTCCTAAATTCCGGTGCTGTTTCTTTATTCCCCCTTTGTAAGTCGACTGATATTCCACCCTCTGGAAAGCCAGCACTTTATGAAATAGGACTCCGGAGGCTCTCTTTAATCTGATGTACTTTACTCCCTTATATTCCAAGGATACAGCAGGCAAGTACATCAAAGTTGTCTGTACGTTGTCTGTGTTCACGGAAGGGCAAAAGCCTTCTGGAAAGTTTGAGACACAAGGGTGAGAGCTGTTCACAAGCAATCTTCAGTGGGGGGGTATAATTCTTTCGCAACGACCCGATCGCCAGGCTGTGCTGCTGGAAAGAAGGAACTGGACAGGGAGGCGTAAGCTGTTGAGATAAAACTTTACAGAACCTTGAGAGCATTTTTCTTACTGGATCCTCAAATTCCCTTGGTAAAATCCTAATCTTTAAGAGGGCCTGAGGAAGGAGATTGATCTCTTGTGACCCTTTTATATATATATATATATATATATATATATGTGATTTCAATGTTTACTCCAATTTTTCTACCTGCCCTGATGACTGAGGATGATGGCCACATAATACCTCCAGTCAGTGTTGAGAAAGGTGGGAACCTCCTGCACTATTCTGGCAATGAAATGGGTTTTTCATAGCTCCCCTCGCCCTACAAGCTGGAGAGGGGAAGGCTGAGGACGCATTTTCAAACAATAGGTTTAAGCCTAATCCAGTTGCCCAAGGACAAATACTAACAAAAACGTTAAGACTTCCATGCATGCGCCCAAGGAGTTCTCCAGAAAGTGTCTTATTAACTACGCATAACAGGAGTCTGCATCTATGTGAACTCTCCGGCCCTTAGCCAAACAAGGGCATGGGTCATCATGAGTCACTCCCTACATGGGTGCAGGGAGGAGGGTTGATGGATCACTCAACCGAGCACTTGAAAGCCAGAGCCCTTCCTTTTTGCTCCATACAACGACTGCCTCTGCCTGTCAGTGTCCGGCAACTTTGACAGATGGGCGACAGGCCTTCACCAGCTGCCAATCCTTTGAGCCAGAACCCCTAGTGCCATTCAGGATCTGGCTAGCCTACGGTTGTGGAGCAGAGAGCAGCCCCTGTTCTATGCTCGGGGTGTTCTTCACCCTCCCTTTGAACCTGTTTAACACCTCATGGAGGGGGAGAGCCCAAACAGAAAAATTTGGAATCTAAATTACACAGAATCCTGTTATGCCCAAGAGGTTCCGTTACTGACAAAGGGCATTTTCCATCATGTGCTCACTGTGTCTGCCCCATAGAAATCAAGAACCCCAAGTGGCTTATCTCTGCCTTCACAATTTAACTATCACAAAATTTTCCTAGTGTCCTCCCAAAGAGGATCGGAGCTAATGAAGTGGTTGGGCCAAAGCCAAAAGGACGCTCAGCTGCAGACGTGCGTGGAAGTGAAAGGAAAGTCCGATGCTGCAAAGAAAAATACTGCATAGGAACCTGGAATGTAAGATCTATGAACCTTGGTAAGCTGGATGTGGTCAAACAGGAGATGGCAAGAATCAACATTGAAAAGACCCTGATGTTGGGAAAGTGTGAATGCAAGAGGAGAAGGGGACGACAGAGGACGAGATGGTTGGACAGTGTCATCGAAGCGACCAACATGAATTGGACCCAACTCCGGGAGGCAGTGGAAGACAGGAGGGCCTGGCGTGCTCTGGTCCATGGGGTCACGAAGAGTCAGACACGACTTCACGACTAAACAACAACAGTTGTAGTCTGTAAAAATCCAAAAAGGTAGAAACAAAAAGCACAGAAGGGATAGAGTTTTAAAACTCATCCTCATTTTGGAACTGCAGATCTGGAAGGGACCCCATGGCCATGTTCGGACCAGCCAATCACTTTCAGCTGAACAGGAACACAAAGAAAAAGGGGTTCTTGCAGGTCTGGCCAGCCAGGGGCTTCTTACTTGCTAGAAATCCCCCACCTCTGCTGCACCCCCTCCAGCTCCGCTCGCCCGGTTCCCCTCTTTCTTTTGACACACACACTGAGACGCGGAGCCGTGGGAGAGAAACCAGGGCGGGTCCCCTCCCTTTTCATTGGGGCTGCCCGCTGAGCAGCAGATCACCGCCCTTGCTGGGGGAAGAAAAGGGGAAAGGGGGGAGCAGCCCTTTTGCTGCTCAAAACAAAAACCCTAAGCATAGCGCCTCCCGTCTCATCGCTTGGGCTGAACCATCAAGAGAGGGTGGACCCTCCATATTCATTAATATTTAAAGAGGCTAAGGGGTTGGAAAGATTTTCACCTCCAGAAAAGGACGTCACAAGTGGAGATGCCATTCAGGTACCCTTTGCCTCCCACGAAGTCCACTCCGGAGGTCCGTTTCCATCCCTCCAAAGGGCATTTTCTGCCCAGCCTTGGCAGGAAAACCACTGTGGTGAGGCAAAGGCGGGAAGTGGGCTATAAAGCATCTGCCACAAAAGGAGACAGCCTGCCATTGATCAGCCCCTTCCTCGTGCTTCTTTCTTTCCTTTCTGTCATTCTACCTTCCTTTGTCTGTCTGTCTGTCTTTCTCTTTTATCTCGCTTCCTTTTACTTTCTTGTTACCGGCCCCATAATCTCTCTCTCTCTCTCTTCCTTTCTGCAAATATAGCAAATAACATATTTAATCCTTCCCTTCTCCTTCTTCCTCAGTCTCTTATCTATAGTTGTATGCATCCTATAGCTTTACCACAGAAATTTCTTGCAAAAAAAAAAAATCCACCTTCCTCCTTCCTCATCTCCCTCTACCCACTGTAGCTTTTCAGGCTCTGCTTGTTCCTATTTCCTTCCACTATTTCTCTCATTCTCTTCTGCTGATCTTTCCCTGCATCGGGCAGCATGGGAGGCAGCATAGGCCCGGCTTGCCTGCCATAGCTAGACATCACTGGTTTGGGGAAGTGATTGATCACTTCCTGAAAAGTTGCAAGCCCCTGTTCTGGCTGCTTGATTTCCTCCTGTCTGACTTCTCTGCTGAAGGAGTTTCCCCCAGGTAGGGATAGAGAGGGCATCTCCTTGGGTTCAGGAAACTCTCAGAGGGAGAGGACGGGGCTGCCTCTGAAGGTGCCGAGTAGGGGGAGAGGAAAATCATCTTCCCCAGCCTTAGCGGTAGACTCTAGGTATTTCTTTGTTATTTAAAATTGTCACAAACCTGTGCAGAAGGCTAGAGAGGTAAATCTTGACCCAGGTTATAAGTGGGTCAGGTTAACATACCAAGATTCCTCAGTTTCCCCTTTTTTTTTAGTAATTTTGTTACTTGTTTGGAGTTTTGTAAAACTTCCCACTTCTTAATACGCATTGCAGTGAAATGATCCTAATAGGATCACTTGCAGCTGCTGTGCTAAACACGACTTACTTACTCAGTTTACTCTCGTGTAAAAACTTACTCTATTGTAATAGCTCATGCAGATTTCTCAGCCCTGGTCATTGTAGCGTTCTCCTTTAAATGTGGTCATGGCTCAGGTTTAGTTAGAGTGAGTCATGCATATTTATGTTGCTGAGAGGCGGAGCCAAGAGGCAGAGTATAAGAGGCAGAGCCTGAGGGGGAGAGGGAGATCAGAGTTTTGGAAGGAGTTTGATTAGAGAGTTCAGAGATTTATGTGATTGTGATTAGACTGATGAAAATATAGTAGGAGATCTGAGAAGTGATTGACCAGTGACTGGAAGGGAGAAGGAATAGAACTGAATATTAAAATACTGAAACAAATAAGCAAATAAACTAAAGATCTTTCTATTTCATTAAAGAGTGGACCTGATTCTTTCTAAAGGAGTTATGGGGATCTAGGGATCTCCTGGTGGCAGCAGTGGAAGAAAGGAAAGAGCTCAGTTTTGCCCTGGTGTGCTCTGAGGTCTGAGTCTAGGTAGCCAGACCAAGGCACGAGTGGGTCCAACGCCACATAGGTTCCAGAGGTGTGGGATCCAAAAAGGGTCAAAACGCTACATTGGTGTCCAGCGGCGGGAAACGAAGTAATCCAGTGAAGCCTATTGAAATAACCCAGTGAAACCTATTGAAGTAATCCAGTGAAGCCTTTATAAAAGAGTTTATTGAGTCAAGGGTATCTTTTAGACAGGATCTGTGGCAATGAGGTTTGGTTCCTGCTAGAGCTTTTGGGAAAAGCTTAGTAGCGGGGCCTCAGAACCCAGATCAGGGGGGTCTAAGATAGGGAACGACTCTGTGAGGAAATTTCTGAGTTTTACCTCAGGATCTGAGGATCAGAGGGCTTACTGTAAAATCCCAGGCTCTGAGATAGGAGAGCGCTGTGGATAAGGCAGAAGCCAGGTCATAGCAGATCTGAGGGAGAGAACCTAAGGAAAAGGCTTGAATTCTCTGAGAGGGAATTTCTGAGTTTACCTCAGGATCTGAGGATCAGAGGGCTTGCTGTGAAATCCCAGGCTCTGAGATAGGAGAGCGCTGTGGATAAGGCAGAAGCCAGGTCATAGCAGATCTGAGGGAGAGAACCTAAGGAAAAGGCTTGAATTCTCTGAGAGGGAATTTCTGAGTTTACCTCAGGATCTGAGGATCAGAGGGCTTGCTGTGAAATCCCAGGCTCTGAGATAGGAGAGCGCTGTGGATAAGGCAGAAGCCAGGTCATAGCAGATCTGAGGGAGAGAACCTAAGGAAAAGGCTTGAATTCTCTGAGAGGGAATTTCTGAGTTTACCTCAGGATCTGAGGATCAGAGGGCTTACTGTAAAATCCCAGGCTCTGAGATAGGAGAGCGCTGTGGATAAGGCAGAAGCCAGGTCATAGCAGATCTGAGGGAAAGTACTAAAAGAAAAGGCTTGAAATAAATTTATATCAGTAACTGGAAGTAAAATAAGAAAAACAGGTCCTTTTAAAAATTTGTGAACCCTGCTCTAATCACCCCAGAAAGAAAAGATGCCTCCCAAACACGCCACAAGGGGGAGTCCTGAGTCTGAAGAGTTACCTCAGGAATTGGAGGGAAATAAAGAATTAAGCCCTCAAGAATTTGAGAGATGGAAACTGGAACGGGAATTTAAATTTAAGGAACTACAGCTCAGAGCTGAGCAGGAGGCCAGACAATTTGAGCAGGAAGAGAGAAGAAAGGAACTGGAAAGCAAAGAAAGAGCTGAGCAGGAGGCCAGACAATTTGAGCAGGAAGAGAGAAGAAGGGAACTGGAAAGCAAAGAAAGAGCTGAGAAGGAGGCCAGACAATTTGAACAGGAAGAGAGAAAAAGGGAAATGGATTTTCAACTACAGATGAGACAGCTAGAGATTTCTGCTCTAAACAATAATCTTAATAATAACAACAGTGGGGGAGGTGGAATCCTGTCAAAGATAGATTTAAAGAAGTTTCCCCAGTACAAAAGAGGGGACTGTCCTGAATCCTTCCTCATTGCTTTTGAACGCACCTGCAATGACTTTGAAATCAGAAATGAGGATAGAATGATGGTTTTAAGAGCGCAGGTTAGCGGAGATCTGGCAGAAATATATGCCCAGATGAATCCCGAGAAGGCAAGAGATTTTTAGGCATATAATAAGATGGTTTATTCAAGATTTTGTCTGAACTCTGAACACCTGAGGCGGAAATTTCGCTCTCTCTCTAAAAAGCAGGATGAATCGTACTCTCAGTTGGGAGCTAGATTGGCGCAGGCTCTGGAAAAGTGGATTGAAAGAGAGGAGATCACTTCTTTAGAACAGTTGAAGGATTTAATTGGGCTAGAACAGTTTTACTCCCTATTACCTGGAGAACTACGGTATTTAGTAAGGGACAAGAATCCTAAAAATTTATGGGAAGCGGGAGAACAAACTGATTTGATTAATGCTTACAGGAACCCTAGATTTTCAGAGCTGAGAGTAAATAAACCAAACTGGGACAATAACTATAAAAAGCCTTTTAATAAAAATTACCTCAGCAGGAATCCTGAGAGAGAAGGTCAGGGCGGGACTTCCCCAAAGTTGCCAAGGGCTAGCCCGCCAAAAACATCAAACCCTGAGGCACGGTTCGCCAAAGTACCTCAGAATGACAAAAGGAATTTTAAATGTTTTAACTGTGGGCAACCAGGCCACTCACAATTCCAGTGTAGGCAACCATACCCCAACTTGCAGAGAAATGATTCTCTAACCAAAAAGGTGTATTGTGTCAAGCAAGTGGAACCAGGGGAGGAAAATAGTAGACAGAGACCTGATCCCATAACCACCACCACTTCTACTGACCATGAGGAGGAAGATATTCCTATAGCCCAAGTAGTCCATTGTTTCTATATCAGCAATGACCAGACCCTTCTCAGAAACGCAGGTGAAGAGATAGTTGTGAAAGGAAAGAAGTACATTGCAATAAGAGATACAGGATCTCAAATCTCCATTGTCCATTCCAATTTAGTAGCCCAGGATGACATTATTCCTGGCAAAGAAATATCTTTAAAGGGAATTGGGAAGGAAACCGTGGTTTTAAAAGTGGCTGAGATACCAGTAGAATACAAGAATTGGTCTGGAAAGTGGCAAGTAGCTGTGTCAGATGAAATACCAGCAGTTTTTCTCCTTGGTTGGGATTTAATAGAGCATGTCAAGAGTGCGTTAGTGCTTACCCGCTCAAAGGGGGGTCAAAACTCACCCTCTGCAGCTCAAACCGATACTGTAGCAGAGAGAGGCCTAGGTGGAGAGGTTACCGTGGCAACCCAGCTTGATGATAGGGCTGAGGCAGAACTCATGCTACTACAGAATCCCAAAACAAATAACAATTTTGCCCAGGAGCAGAAGGAGGACATTAGCTTGGGAGTTTGCTTTGAAGCTGCCAGGACTCCCACTGTACTGTCTCCTGAGTGCCCTGAGAGCTTTAGCTTAACCAAAGACCTTCTGTACAGGGAAACGTTAGCTACTCCATACCGAGGAAAAGGGGAACCCCGAAAGCAATTAGTGGTCCCTAGTAAATACAGGGAGAAAATCATTAATCAAGCTCACAGCAGTTTATTTGGAGCTCACATGGGGATCACCAGAACCAAAAGACGGGTTGGCCAGAACTTCTTTTGGCCAGGTATGGGCAAACAGATTACTTGTTTCTGTAAAACGTGTGATGTCTGTCAGAGACGAGGGACCAGGCAGGACAGGACCAAAGCCAAATTATGTCCTTTGCCAGTCATCTCTACACCGTTCCAAAGGCTGGGAATCGATCTAGTGGGTCCTTTACCTAAAGCCACCAGAAGGGAAAATAAATACATACTGACCATTATGGATTTTGCCACCAGATATTCCGAGGCAATTCCTTTACGTAACATGGAAACTGACACCGTGGCAGATGCCCTAATCAATTACATGAGCCGATTGGGATTTGCCAGCGAGATAGCGATTTGGGAATGAGTTTCACATCCAAACTGATCAAAAGGTTATGGAAGGCTTGTGGAATTACCCAAATCAACTCGACTCCATATCATCCAGAGACCAACGGGCTAGTTGAGAAATTCAATGGCACTTTGGTGCGCATGATTAAGGCGTATGTAGCAGAGAACCCAAATGATTGGGACTGCAAAATACAACCCTTACTATACGCTTACAGGAGCATCCCTCAAGAGAGCACGGGATTTAGTCCTTTTGAGTTACTGCTAGGACGAGAGGCGCGCGGACCTTTAGATTTGCTCCGCATGAACTGGGAAGACCATAGAGAAAGTGACCCAGAGTCAGTGGTAGAATATATGCACAGGTTGCAAAACACCCTGCAAAGGTCTCTAGAGATAGCCGGAAAGAACTTAAGGGCTGCCCAGACTAAGCAGAAGACCTGGTATGACAAGAAAGCCCGTGAAATAACTTTTGGGCCTGAAGATGAAGTTCTTTTGCTTAGGCCAGTCAAAGGTCACAAGCTACAATTAGCTTGGGAAGATCCCTATAAAGTAGTGACAAAATTGAACAATGTCAATTATGTGATACAGAAGGAGGAAGGCCCTGATGCCTTAAAGAGGGATGCATCTAAAGATGTTCGGGAGGAGAAGAGGGAACTGCCTACCCTTTCCCTAGCTGAGCAAGTGAAGCTCCGAACCAGACTTAAAGATGACGTCACACTAAAACGACCAGCAGATGACATCCTGTGGACAACCGAGTGGCCGATGACCGCCAGTCGACGGAAAAGGGTGCGGAGGAAGGAGCCAATGGTCAACAGAGGGACTCCTGAGTACCAGCAGAGGTGTGTCCAGCTGAAGGAGATGACCACAACCGGACCAGTCCATGGTGCGCCAGACTACGACAGGAAAGTGAGAGACTTGGACTTTGCAAATTTTGCCTTTGCAACAGAGACTCAGTTCTTGCCTTGAAAGCCCACAACGTTGTCGCAGATGTGCTTTCCAGGAGACTAGATGAATGATACCAGGACTTTTATTATAAACTGAAATGGACTATAATTCACAATTATTTATGTAAAAGTTCATGATCGTGATTTCTGTATGGTTGTAAATTCTGTAAAATGATAAGGCAATGTATATTATTGATTAGTAGATGATAAGGTAAAGTATTGTATTGATTATTAAATGATAAGGTAAGGTATTTGGTTGAAATTTAGTAAAAATGTGAAAGGTAAAATGTTATGAGAAACTTAAAAAAGTTTAAGCAATTGCACCTGTTTGTTCAGGAGGAAAAATGTGTTTCCCCTCCCAAACAAACCTAAGTAAGGGGGGAGGTCTGTAGCGTTCTCCTTTAAATGTGGTCATGGCTCAGGTTTAGTTAGAGTGAGTCATGCATATTTATGTTGCTGAGAGGCGGAGCCAAGAGGCAGAGAATAAGAGGCAGAGCCTGAGGGGAAGGAGATCAGATCAGAGTTTTGGAAGGAGTTTGATTAGCAGAGTTCAGAGATTTATGTGATTGTGATTAGACTGATGAAAATATAGTAGGAAATCTGAGAAGTGATTGACCAGTGACTGGAAGGGAGAAGGAATAGAACTGAATATTAAAATACTGAAACAAATAAGCAAATAAACTAAAGATCTTTCTATTTTGTTAAAGAGTGGACCTGATTCTTTCTAAAGGAGTTATGGGGATCTGGGGATCTCCTGGTGGCAGCAGTGGAAGAAAGGAAAGAGCTCAGTTTTGCCCTGGTGTGCTCTGAGGTCTGAGTCTAGGTAGCCAGACCAAGGCACGAGTGGGTCCAACGCCACATAGGTTCCAGAGGTGTGGGATCCAAAAAGGGTCAAAACGCTACAGTCATTTTTTCTGACAATCTAAGGTCAGGGGTTAGCCCCACCCTCTGCTTTCAGAGCTATTTAAACACACGTTTAAATTGACAACCTGTTTATACTGACATCCTGAAGTCTTCCTGGCGTTTCCCCTAAATCCTTTTTCCTAATGGATCTCTTGTGAGGTGTTCGTTCGTTCGTGGCTTCTCTGGTCTGCCCTTAATAACCCAGACCATGTCACCCCCAACAAAGAGGGTCAGGACGCGCTGGGACACCTCAGAGCCATCCCGGGTTTCTCCAGGAGGCCGTCTGAAGGCTTCCTTCTGCCCATTTTATGCTTCAAGGTCCCTTCGTGGTCGCCAATGAAGGGTCCAGGACTAATTCCCGGGTTTTTGCCTGTCTCTCACACATGAATCAATCAGCCAGAGACAGAGAGATCCAATAAATATTTATTTTCAGCTGAAAAGAGGCGCAAACTTCACATGCAGAGAAGAAGCGTGCCCCCGATACAAAAGTATACCTTTTTATAAGGGATAACATGAAAAGAGGGATCCAGGGGGTTGGGAAGAGGTGGAGAAATGGGAGGGGTTTCTATAATTGGTCCACATTCCTGCAGGAACCCAGCTTTGAGCAATCAATCCTTCCCCGTGTCTGTCGCCCAGCTTTCCAAGGACAGACTTTTAATTAGACCCGTTACTTACAAGTCAGGGAATGCAGGCGGCCTCCCTTCTTGATCTCTTCTTGTCTAGTGAGCAAAAACCTAAGCATGCAGGAAAGCTTGTGCACACGCTTAGAAATCAAGCTGAAGCAAGGCCTTTCCTGGACCACCTGCTCACTCCGTGCCCCTCCCCTTTTCCCCCTCCCCTCCCCCTCCCTCTCTCCTTCCCCTCCCCCTCCTGTCCCCCTCCCCCACTTCCTTCTTGCCTGCCTGAAAAGGTCGCACTCCTGCCCCGTTGAGTTTGAGAGACCCTCCTTGGTTGTTGGGGGGGAGCGAGCGAGAGAGAAGAGGCGCAGGGAGCGGTCTCCCCTTCCCTCCTGGTGACCCCCCCATCTCTCTTTTCTTTTGACCCCCCCCCCCCAGCACATTTCCTGCTCCAGGTGACCTCCGAGTGCTACTTCCAGTTCAACGGGAGTGAGGCCGGATCGGGGCCAACCGCGGCTCCTCCTCCTCCGCGGGTGCGCTTCTTCAACCGCTACTTCTACGACCGGCAGGAGTTCGTCCGCTTCGACAGCGACCGCGGGGAATACGAGGCCGTCACGCCGCTCGGGGAGCACCAAGCCCGGAACTTGAACAGCCAGAAAGACTTCCTGGAGGCCGCGCGGAGACAAGTGGATTCCTTCTGTCCCCACAACTACGAGATCGTGGAGCCCTTCGCCCGAGAGCGGCGCGGTGAGTCCCGAGGGGGCGGCGGGCGGTGGAGGAGGGCTTCTCTTGGGGGGTGGAGGACGGGTCGGGCAGAAGTCGCCGGGAGGGGGCTGGAGGGTTGGGGGGATGGCGAAGGGTCAACACGGAGGAAGGGGCGCCAACCTCTCGGGCGCTGACAAAAGCCTCTCCCGAGGGAAGCTCCGGGGCCAGGGAGGGGCGCTTGCCCGGCCGGAGGTGCCCGCCAGCCTTGGCAGAGAGGGGCTGCCGGGACCCTCCCCCCTCAAGGAGCCTCGGGCAAGATCTCCCCCCCCCCCCCAAATGACGGGCTGTCTAATTCGCAACTCAAAGTGATCGGAGAGAGTTTTTTCAACAAATGCGTCAGGAAATGGAGGACCTCAGAAAAGGCGACGGGAGAACGGGAGGAGTTTGCAATAGGGTGAGGAAGGAAGACATGGATGATTCTAATCCAGGTAGAGTTGAAATCAAGACTCATAGGACAGATTTAAAGAAAAGTATAGAAGGAAGGGGTTTTAAAGATGTATGGAGGGAATTACAGGATGAAAGAGAAGAAGACCAAATTCCATTTCCGATAGATTTAAAAGCTACTCCAGGAGAGACCACACATTGGTGTCAACGGACTCTTTATCTCAATAGAATTTGTTTGAAAATAGTAATAAGAAGTTGAAACTCTTGTCTAGGGACACTCAAACTAAAAAAAGCAAAACAAAATATAATGGGTGGAATAGGGAATGAGAAGGGTGAGTTGGGTAAGACAATGAAAGGAAAATGAATGATTTTTCAGAATTTTATACGCTGGGAAAAATAGATCACTAGAGGAGATCCACAGTATATAAATATATATATATAACTATATATCAAGTGATAAAATCAAAGAAGAGGATAGAGATAGGATGGAGGGACAAATGGCAGAAACTGAGATCCAAGCAGCAGTAAATAGACTAAAAGTGGGAAAAGCTCCAGGAATAGAAAGGTTGAGGGTTGAATATGATAAAATTTTTGAGCACTTAGTGATTCCAAACACGAAAATACGATTCAGCTAAATATTACATGGAGAAGAAATACGACATTCATGGCAACGATCTATCCTAATTTTAATATGGAAGCCAAATAAAGACTCTACCAATCATTATAGGCCAATATCACTGATACACCAAGATGCAAAAATATTTCCAGCAATCTTGGCAAGTGGAATGAGTAGATTTGTAGCTAAATATGTGAAAAAGGATCCGTGTGGTGTCCTAGGAGGAAAGCAAATGTCAAATTCGGTAAGGAGAGGTTTAAGTATCAACTATTATATAAATAAAAATAAATTAAAAGCAGATGTATTAGCACTAGGTATTTACAAAACTTTTCATTGTAAGGAATAGCCGATGCTAAAGATATTAATAGATGAAATGGGATTTGGAAAAAGATTTAGAAATAGAATTCATCATATTTGGGAAATAAGGCAGCAGTGTTGGGAAATGATGGTGTCACGGAGGTAATAAACCTAAGCTGAGGAACAAGGCAAGGAGGCCCCCTCTCCCCCACAATATTGTTTGCCTTAATAACAAATGCCATAAGAACAGATGATCTAATAAAAGGGATGGGATTTGGACAGAAAACTAAAATAAGTTTATTTGCAGATTTGGGAATTAAGTGGACGATGAATAAATGGGAAGAAATGAGAAATGATGTTAAACAATTATTCTAGAGAGGAAATACAAAAGATGAAAGACAAGTTTAAATTCAAAGAGAGTGAAAGTATAAGATATTAGGGTATAGACCTTATTAAAAATATACAAGATCTGGAGAAAACATATTGGGAAAGAATAAAGAAGGAAGTCAAAGACAAATGAGAGAAGTATAAAAGATTGAAATTATCCTGGTTTGGCAGGATTGTGCTTTGTAAAATAGAAATATTACCAACATTTAATATTTTGTTTTAGATGACCCCCCTTAAGTTTTCAGAAATGAATTAAAAGAAATACAACAGATAATAAATGAAATATGTATTGGAGGGATGAAAGGTAGGATAAACAAAAATATGTGGTTTCTACCACAAAAAAAGGGGGGACAGAGATTACCGAATATTAATCATTCTTATTTAGCAAATCAGTTGAGAATCATCCTGGATATTATAGTAGAAAGTGATGAATTAATATGAAAAGAGTTTGAATTACAGGTATTAAACGAATTGGGAGACTCAGAAGAAACATATTGGTATGCAAAGAATATTAGAAGAACGATTAAAAAGATTCAGAATCCTTTTATAAAGAAGGTACTGAGAGTTTTACGTCCTGGAATGTCCCCTTTGACACTGGTTGTAGTGTTGGAGACGTTTCCAAGATACGGAATAAAGGAGTTGATTAACAAATTTAAAAGAAAACAGAGCTATAAATGGGAGAATTGGAAGCATGTAGGACCCGTGCTTCCAGTTAGAACTGGATATGGATCAACTGATTGGTTCAAAATTGGGAAAGGAGTACGACAAGGCTGTATATTGTCCCCCTGCTTATTTAACTTATATGCAGAATACATCATGCGAAAGGCAGGACTGGATGAATCCCAAACCGGAATTAAGATTGCCGGAAGAAATATCAACAGCCTCAGATATGCAGATGATACCACTCTGATGGCAGAAAGTGAGGAGGAATTAAAGAACCTCCTAATGAGAGTGAAAGAGGAGAGTGCAAAACATGGTCTGAAGCTCAACATCAAAAAAATTAAGATCATGACCACTGGTCCCATCACCTCCTAGCAAATAGAAGGGGAAGATATGGAGGCAGTGACAGATTTTACTTTATTGGGCTCCATGATCACTACAGATGGTGACAGCAGCCACGAAATTAAAAGACGCCTGCTTCTTGGGAGGAAAGCGATGACAAACCTAGACAGCATCTTAAAAAGCAGAGACATCACCTTGCCGACAAAGGTCCGCATAGTCAAAGCTATGGTTTTTCCAGTAGCGATGTATGGAAGTGAGAGCTGGACCATAAAGAAGGCTGACCGCCGAAGAATTGATGCTTTTGAATTGTGGTGCTGGAGGAGACTCTTGAGAGTCCCCTGGATTGCAAGGAGAACAAACCTATCCATTTTGAAGAAAATCAACCCTGAGTGTTCACTGGAAGGACAGATCCTGAAGCTGAGGCTCCAATACTTTGGCCATGTCATGAGAAGAGAAGACTCCCTGGAAAAGACCCTGATGTTGGGAAAGTGTGAGGGCAAGAGGAGAAGGGGACGACAGAGGATGAGATGGTTGGACAGTGTCATCGAAGCAACCAACATGAATTTGACCCAACTTCGGGAGGCAGTGGAAGACAGGAGGGCCTGGCGTGCTCTGGTCCATGGGGTCACGAAGAGTCGGACACGACTAAACAACAACAACAGGACCCGTGCTTGGAGGCCTCCAGGCCAACTTGACCAATCCCAAAATCCATCTCTTGGTTCCCTCTTGTCCACCCGCAGGGTCTCCTGACTCCTCTCCCACCTTCTTTTTCTCCCTTACCTCCAGTTCAGCCCAAGGTGAAAATCGCCCCCTCCAGCTATGACTCCTCCTCTCACAACACTTTGCTGATTTGCAACGTGGACGGATTCTGGCCCTCCCAAATTGAAATCAAGTGGTTCCGAAATGGGAAGGAGGAAGACGAGAGCCAAGTGTTCACCACGGACCTGATCCGGAATGGGGACTGGACTTTCCAGATGGCGGTGATGCTGGAGGCCCAGCCGGAGCGGGGAGACGTCTACGCCTGCCAGGTGGAGCACGCCAGCTTCCCGGAGCCCGTCACCGTCCAGTGGGGTAAGAGATGATCTGAAGCTCACTCACGTGCGCCAGCTCTGATCTCCTTTCTCGGTGTCACCTGGGTCTTGGTGGGGGGAAAGAGGGGTGGATGCTGAGGCTGAGCCTGGCCCCCCATCTCACCCCAGACGTCTTCTCTCTCTGCAGAGCCACAGGCGGAGTCGGCCAGGAGCAAGATGTGGACAGGGGTGGCTGGGATTGTGCTGGGGCTGGTCTTTCTGGCTCCCGGCCTCATCCTCTACCTGAAGAATAAGAAAGGTGAGGAGATGGCTTTGCTAAGGAGAATCCTGGGCATGATTCGGAAGGACTGAACTTTCTGCGTTCACATGCGTCACTTCTGTTACCCCAAACTGAGTGGCAATGGACCATTTAAACCCATAGCCCTGATCAAGTGGGAGAGCTTTGGGGATGTTTGGGGGGGGTGTTGTAGGAGTTGGGACTTGGGGTGGGGACTCCCCTAAAACTGAGCACATCCTTTTTGTCTTTTCCAGGCCAAAGAGTCATTCCTCAGCCACCAGGTAACTTCCCCTTTCTCTTGTCCTTTAAAGCTATAGGTGGCATTTTGGGCGCAAAAAGGGGGGAGGCCCCATCAAGTCTCCCCCTCCAGATGTTTCCCCCCCTCCAGATGGGTTTCCAGAGTCTTCCAAATGCGGGTCTCCCATTCTAGAGAGAGTCAGGCGTATCTCCTGAGCTGGGACAGAGGAGGTTGTAAGGGGTCAGAGTGGGCTCCCCAGAGCCCCTCTGAAAGACCCCCACCTTCTTCCTCTTCACCTCCATTCCTCTCCCCGCCTCCTTCTCAGGAATCATATCGGTGGTTGACTAGATCAATCCCCAGTTAACTGGAGAAGGAGTCTTAAAAGTGTGTCCAGGTGCCTTCCTCCGTGTTTTTCTCCTGATCACCAGCAGGAGGAGCCAACACGGGTGGTTCAGGCGGTTCCTAATTTGTCCAACTTTCTTCTGAATTGCCCCCTGCCTCAGTCTCCCTCAAGAGCCACTTGCTGGATCATGTCTGGCCTGGGGGATGGCCAAAAGTGTCTTGGTCACTCCTCCCAAAGAACCCCAAACCCCAATCCAGGTGTTATGCACAGAACCAGCTGATAAGAGGCCCTGAGTGTCCCAACTTTTGACTGGCACCTGGGAAACGACAGGCATCTCCAGGGCTCTCTTCCTCCTCTTCCTCTTCCTCCCAGGGAGGTGGGGAGGGGGCCCTTTCCAGGGAGGTTGCCCACTCTTTGGGTCCGAATGCCAAGTCCAAGTCTTTGGTACCAAGTCCAGCTCCCAAGCTCAAAAATCCAAGTTCCTCTTGAAAATAAGCTTCCCCCCCCCCCAGAGAAAACGGAGGGGTGGGTGGGTTCCAAGTCGTGAGTCAGGTCTGAGTCAAGTCCCACCTGACATCGCATCCTGCGAGGGGAGTCCCCCTTCCTGCCCTCTTGCCTGGATAAGTCTTAGGCTTCAGGGAACGAGAGATGATCCGGTCTCCTGCCAAGGGACTCATCCTCTCCGGAAAACACTTCCCATCCCATAAACTTTGTGACAACCATTTAGGTCTGACCCAAACATGACATATTTACTCTTGACATGTGTTTTCAACAAGGAGCTTGCTAGGGTCATTTCCAAAACCGACAGAAAAGCCTTATCGCACCACAGTGCTTGTAATGTGAAAGACAAGCCTTTTTTCCTTATATATTGTTTTTGTGTGTATATATACATATGGAAAAATACTTCTCTTTCTCATTTATATGTATTTACTAAAACTAGTAAAGAACTTTTTTCAGCATTTCCTGCCAATGTCCATAAAAGACAACATACCTTTACGTCAACACATTCTAGTGCCTACGGCTGAATTTTTTCAGATTAAAACGGACTGCTGTTTCTGCTCAGAGTCTGAAATTCCAAAAGGAGTCCCTTTTCCTCTGAGCGTTTCTTCCTTTTGAAAAGCTTGTCACACATCTTCATGAAAGATGGGAGGCTTGTGACCTTAACGAGACCAGGAGGTACTAAAACGTGATGTCCCTGTTGTGTGTTTTAACTGGCAAATCATCAGAATCGTTTCCCACACTGTAACCAGCCAGACCTGATGATACCAATATTGGGAACACCTGAGATTTGATTTTGTTGAAAAAAAATCTCTTTAATGCAATAGTTTTTGTTAGAACTGGCAGTGAAAGGCAGAAAGGGATGAACCGGTCCATCTTTAGGACATTCAATGTGGAGGATTCCATGAACCTCTTCTTCCCTCCTTCTCTCTCTCCTCCATCTACAGTTGCGCTCCTGCGTTAGACCTCCCTGCCTTCCTGAGATCCCACCACGGAGCTGAGCTTTTATCTCTCCTCTCGCTGGCTGCCTTTCCTCACTGGAATGCTGGAAACTCTGGAGAAAGAGCAGCCCAGATACAGAAACCTGCTGGTGACACAATCTCTCCTTTATAGCCGGTTCACTGATTCAGTGTACAAACAGAACTTACTCAGAAGGAATTTCAGCCTGCCTGCTTCTCCAGCATTAGCAGTGATGAGGATGATGCTGTTTCTTAGAGAGCTGGAGGGAACCAAGCTGGGGGAGGCTGCCCAGAAATGGCCAGGCTCCTTGACTCCAGGGTTATCCTGGTAGAAGTTCCAGCCACAGAGCCGTGAAGCCCACAGGCTGACCTTGGGCATGTCCCTCTCGGTCAGACTGAGGATTCTCACAAAGTTGTTTTTAGGATGAAGTGATTCTTTGTTTCTGGTTAAAAGGAGGGAGGGAGTTTTAGAGGGGAATTTGTCAGTGAACATCTGGCCTCCTCCCAGTCCTTCTGGATAAGGTCAGATGAACCTGGGATCCAGAGGTTGCCCCTGCAGGGCAGAGGTTGCTGCATCTCCAGCTCTCCCTTTCCTGGAGGAGACAGGCATGCATTTAGAGACAGATGTTGGTGATTCCAATATACCCTCCCCTTCCCAGCCCCTGCTGACTATATTTCCTTCTTTGTGATTTATTAATAATATTGTCAATTTGCAAATGTTTTTCTGAAAAAAATAAATCTTCTCATTGAGCTTCCTAATGGATCTGCTTGAATTCTTCACAGCTACTTAGGAAAATGTGGATGGGATCTCTGGCTTCTGGCTGTCTCAGTTAAAACTCTTCCAGTGTCCCTTGATCTCTCTCCTTTGGTTTGCTTAAAAGTGTCCTTCTGAAGAACAGAGCAAACCTTTGGGGAAGGAGGAAAGATGACCAGAGGTCTCTGTGTCAACACTTCCTTCTTAGAAGGTCCTCTTGAGAAAGCTTGGGGGTGTTCCTGGATTCATCTCCAGGCCTGGATGCCCAGGTTTTGGTGGTGGCCAGAAGTGCCTTTGCACAGTTAAAGCTGATGGATTTGCTGCCTCCATTTCTGGAGAGATCTGCTCTGGCATGGGGACACAGGCCCTAGTTACATTCTAGCTGGATTTCTGTAACGTGCTCTATCTGGGGCCACCCTTGGAAAATGTTCAGAAACTCCAGCAACTCCAAAATGCTGCAGCCAGATTGCAAACTGGAGCTGCTGACGGGGAACATAGAACTCCCCTGTCACAGCAGCTCCATTGGCTGCCAGTCTGTTTCCACACACAAATCAAGGGGCTGGTTTTAACCTATGAAGCCCTAAATGGCTTGGGTCCAAGCTATCTAAATGACCGTATCTCCCTGTATGAGTCTGCCCAGGCATTAGGGAGGGAGATCAGGAGAGAGGGATCTGGTTGTCTCGTGTGCTCCCAGAGGCACCTGGTGTGGCTACTGTGAGATCCAGGAAGCTGGACTAGTTGATCGCTTCGCCTGATCCAGCAGGGCTCTTCTTAGGTTCTTATGTCCTTATTCCTCCCGCTCCTTGTTCACGGAGGGCTCCCGGAGCGCCCAAATTCAGCACCTGGACAGCTCCTGAGGGCTGACGGGTGGAGCGCAAGTGAGATCGCCTCTCAGGAGTCGTACAGAATGGGGGGGGGGGTAGGAAGAGGGTTGGAGTCATATTCTCTCTCCCCCCCCAACTTGGAAGCAACGTCTCCCCCCCCCTCAAGAACCCCTCTGCCAGGGGGCGGCACCATCTGCAGCCTGCGGGTGGAGAGGGGATAGAAGACTGCGTTTGGGGTAAGAAAGGGAAGCGCAGGGTTGAGGGGGTTAAGACTCTCCTTGTAAAACTGCCCCTCACCTCCGACCCACGCTGCACACCCCAAACGGAAGGGGGGTCGGGGAGCTCCTGCGAGGAAGGGGAGAGATCTGGTGGTCTGCCAACCGAGATCCATCTCCTTCTAGAATTTTTGGAACTGTGACTGGGAGAAGCGCTGTGACCTCCAACCCCGCAGGATCTCTGAGGTGGGGACAGAACAGAAATGCGTCTGCATCATGAACATGAAGGAAAAAAGCTCTGTAAAGATTTCTCCAAACCAACCCTCCCGAGGCCAGGAAATGAAAATCTAGATATCCTTTGATTTGGATTCCTGCCTAGAGCCGGGGGTTGGACTTGATCGCCTTACAGGCCCCCTTTCCCGACCCCATGGTGGTAGGATTCTCAGTTTTATTCCCTCAGTTCCACATCGACCAGGGCGTGACTGGGCTACGAAGAGGGGCCGAATTCTCTAAAGCCCAGACCTGACTCTTCGCTGTTCTTCTCCTCTGCCATTGAGTCCCCTCCGACTTCTGGAGACCCCATGAAGGAGGGGCCTCCGGGATGCCCTGCCCTCAAGGACGCTGCTCAGCTCCCCGGCAAACCCCCGCCCGTTCCCCCTCTCAAGGCCGTTTGGCCCCTCGGAGGAGGCAGGAGTCGGAATTCCTCCCCCCCCCCGCCCCCCCCGCACGGTTCCCTCCTCCTGGGGTGGCCCATGGCGGTGAAGAAAGGCCCGTGGCCCAACCCGGGACGAGGCCCTTCCAGGCTGTGTTCCCGTGAAGGAGCAGGAGTCTGTCTGAAGGGACCCTTTGGCGAACCCCGGAAGGTGGCAGGGGAGGAAGGGAGCCCCCCCACTTGCTTTGTTCACTTCTTGCCTCTCTGCCAAAAGATTAAGGGGCGGGGTCTCAAAAGAAGGCGAACAGACATTCCCCCGCCGCCGCCCCCCCTTCTCCAAGGGATGTGGAGAGACAGGCCTTTCTCTGCCGGGAGGTTCTCTTCACCCCCTTTCACGGCTAAGCAACCCGCCATTCGAAAAAGCGCAAAGGCATCCTTGGGTGGGCGGGGGGAGGGGGGAGGGGAGTCTGCCCCTGTCCCTTTGTGAGGGTGTCGGAAAGTGAAGCTTCTTTCTTTTGCTCCGTCCTGAGCGCAGTTCCTCTCTTGGATCGGGCCCAGCTTCCCCGTTTCATTTCCAGGAACGCAGAAGGCAGCTTCGTGCGTGGGGAAGCGAAACCTGAGTAAATCCCCCCCCCCCTGCTTTGGCTTCCCCTCCGCTGCTGCTGGTGGAGGGAGGGAGGGAGAACTGAAGGAAGAGAAGCAGGTGGGGGCCGGGCAGGAGAGCCCCCGGCCTTTGACCCCAGAGGTTCTGCTCCTAAACCCCCCCCCCCACCCGACCCCAAAGAGCGGGAAGCAGGGGAAGCCGGTCTGCCTAGAACCCGCTGGAGGAAGAGGGTTTCCCACGGGTGCCTAGGGGCAGTTCCCTTTTCAAGGGGGGGAGAGATTCACAGGCTGGTGGTGGGATCTCTGGCTCTGCTTCTGTGGAGCTCCCTCTCCTCCCACCCTCCTAAAGCAGTCTCTAGCGCTTTACTCACAATCTCTGAATTGTTCCTCGTCATCAGTTGCCAGGCAGGGACGGTAAGCGTTTGCAGCCATCCTGTCTTGGTCTATTCATCTCCGGCTGTCCAGCTGAAATGTTCCTGAGATCTGGGCTTCCTCTGGAGATTTGAGGGTAGGGAAAAACCCAAACCTCCCTTTCTGATGTCGCACGTTTCTTGCTCAAGTTGTTTGCTCTGGATTTTGGGTTTCCTAAAACCAAAGGCTTTTTGCCACTTAAGGGGAGGATTTTAAAAATCAATGTGATTGATCAGTTTATCAATCAATCAAATTACAGGCCATTTACTATGTCTGGGTGGGAGGGATTCAAGACAATAAATTACCAAACAAAAGAAGTTCCTGGAGAAGCTTGATCTGGCCACAGTGACCCTTGTCTTCGTTATAAGCCGGCTAGATTACTGTCATGCACTCCACGTGGTGCTGCCTGTGAAAAGTGTCAGGAAATGTCAGGCCAGGCTGGCCCCATTTTTGCTGTCCTTTTGCAAGCAGGCCAAGACCTTTCTCTTCAGGCCAGATTTTTCTTAAGGACTGGAGGTCTGAGAGGGTTTTTGAAAAAATGGATGCTTGTGCTCTTTTGTTTGTAAATGTATTTTCTGTATTGATTTTCTTTGCCATTGATTTTATTTACCGTTTACCATTTTGACCAGTATTGATTTTTATTCAGTTGCTTAATTCTTTTTAAATATTTGTATACTTACAGTTTTTAGCTTTTAAATATTGTGTTCTTCATTCTGTAAGCTGCCCTGGGTCATTTTAAGGTGAAAGGCGGGGAAAATTATTATCAATCAATTAAACAATCCATCAAACAAAGAAAGAAACAAATAAATAAGGTGAAAAAATGGGGGCAGCATAGCAAAAGGAGAATTATTTTTTTAAAAAAAAAATCAGTGTCATCTGGCAGAGGAGATTCCCTTTGATTTTTGGTGGCCCAAACCAGATTTCGGGATCCCATTTCCTTCGAGTCTCACTCACTGTACATGGGCAGTGCCCCACTTCTGTCAGGACTGTCCCCCTATGGAAAGATTCGGGTCAGAGGAGAAATTTTTTTTTAAAAGGGGGCGAACACTCTCCCCCTTCCGTTCTTGGGGAGGCCCAAACCTCAAACGCCTTCCCTCCCGGGCAAACGTCTGTGGCAACAGGATGTTGCTCTGACGTTGCTTCCCACCCCCGGGTGCGCTTTCCCCTCCATGACACCGTTTGAACCTCCCTCCCGCGCCTGGTTCCCGGAGAGCTCCCGGAGCGCCCAAGTTCAGCACCTGGACAGCCGCTGCGGGCGGGCGGGTGGAGCGCAAGGGGTGAAAAGGGGAGGGCTAGAGAACATGTGGGGGGAGCAGGAACGGGGGTTGGAATCCCATTCTTTCCTCCATACTTCGAAGCAACGTCTCCCCCTCCCCAAGAACCCCTCTGTCAGTGAGCGGTTCAGACTCGAGATGGAGCGGGAGGGGGAGGAGAGGGCGTTTGGGGTAAGAAAGGGAAGCGCAGGGTTGGGGGGGGGAGTTTCTCATGGCAAAAATGCCCCTCCCGTTCGACCCACGCGACACACCCCAAACGGAAAGGGGGTCGGGGAGCTCCTGCGAGGAAGGGGAGAGGTTTGGCTGTCTGCCAACCGAGACCCGTCCCCTGCTAGAATTTTTGGAACAGTGACTGGGCGAAGCGCTGTGACCCCCAACCGCATAACATCTCCGAGGTGGGGCGGGGGGGGGGGAGAACAGAAGGGGGCGTCTACGTCGTGAACATGAAGGAAAATAGCTCTGTAAAGATTTATCCAAACCAAACCTCCCGGGACCCGAGGCCAGGAAATGCAAAGCTAGATATCCTTGGATCGGGACTCCTGCCTTGAGCAGGGGGTTGGACTCGATGGCCTTCCAGGCCCCCTTTCCCGACCCCACGGTGGTAGGATTCAAAGTTTCATTCCCTCCGTTCCACATCGACCCAGGGTGTGACTGGGCTAAGAAGAGGGGCAGTGCCAGGTGAAGGGGAAAGGGGCGAATCAGTTATGGGGATATAAGGTTCCCTCTGGGTCCAGTTGGGGAAGCTGTATTTTGGAGTTGAGTAGGTTTAGGGTGGGCTATATTGATCCCATTCCTTAGTCTGGGTGGTGGTTCACAAGCCTGGGAGGAGGATGGCCAAGTGGGTCAGGGGAGGTTCTTTGCCCCCTGCTTCAAAACCCAGAGATGGAAGTGGAAGAGCACCAGAACGAGGGTGAAAGGGGGGGGCTTCCCTCTTCCAGTCTCCATGCTGGACTCCCACCAGCCTCTGAAGGGGTTCAGGTCCCACCATTACTGGCTGGGGACGGGAGGGGAGCGGCTGAACCACTAGCGAGTGGAGTGGGTGGGGCCACCGCCACCTCGGCCAATGAGAAAAGGCCCCCGCGATGACCAACCTGTTGCTAGGACAGGCTCCCTCCGGCAGGCGTCTCACCGGGAGATGGGCTGAGACGAGAAACCGCCGAGGGAGGGAGAGCCGAAAGAGGAAGCGGGGAAGGAAGGGGGGTTGGGGGGGGAGAGAGAGAATGTGTCTCTCTGGGCCAAGAAGAAGACACTTGAACCCGGAGCTGTGAATTGGACACACGAGGCCCATTTTGGAGCTTGCCTTAAAGGGGGAACCTTGACTGGCCACGGATCTGGACGTTTCCCTGCTTCTTCTGCATGACCCCCCCAACCCCGCTCTGTAATGCCCAGCCTGACCGAGAGTCCTGCGCAGTGGAAAGCTAGCCTCTCAGGGCGGGCGATCTGAGTGGTCTAATAAAAGGACCACTCAACCCTCCCCCCCCCCCTCCTCTTTTCTCTCCGGGCGTCCTCTAAATGTGGGATCTATCTGAGCAATCTCTGGGCCCTCCAAAGGCAAAGTTCCCGAATGGGGGGAAAGGACACCCTCGGCCTCCCCCTCCCTCCAGGCTCCGAGCGCTCCTCTCCTTCTCCTGCTCCCCCTCCCGCCCTGCTTGGCGGCCTCCTTGTGGCGGGGATGATGGGAATGGTAGTCCTGACGGCCGAGAGCGCGGCGGAGCCTCCAGGTGAGCAAATACCTCCTCTGGGGTGGGAGGGGGAGGGGTGAGAGCGGAGAGGGCAGGAAGGCGTCGGGGGGGGGGCGCCCGGGGGGGGGGGAAGGGTCTCCCGTTCTTCGGCCGCTTTTTCACGGGAGACTCTTGGGGGGCCCCTTCCTTCCCGCCCCGCCGCTGCCTCCCTGATCGGGACTTCTTCTGGACTTCCCTGCCTGGCGACTGATGACGCCCCCTCGGCTCTGAGGGTTGATTGGTCGCTTGAGTGGAAGGGGCGCTGCGTGGACCCCGGGAGCACTTTCTCTCTTTGGGGGTCTGGCCAGAAAAGTCTGGCCCTGGGGGCCGAAGGGTCGCCGGGGCTCCCTCCGTTCCTCCCTCCCTTTTCCTGCCGCCGAGGTGTTTTGAGGTATGGGATGGGCTTTGGAGTCCTGCTGGGGGCGGGGATGGTGGGAGAGCCTGGCAGAACCTCCAGGGGAGCGGTTTTCCCCGTCCTGGGGCGGGCGGGGGAGGTGAGAGCAGCTGGGGGGGCACCTGGGTCAGGACGGAGCACTGCCCCCTTCTGTGAACCAGAAAAGCTTGGAAGGCCCGGGTCGCCCAGTCTCGCCCCAGGGGCGCTCCGTTTTGTGAGGTGAATGGGAAGCTGGTTTCCTCACTGGGCTTCCTTCCGTGTAAAGGCTAGGCGGGCTGGGGATCACTCGGCTGGGCTCCTGCGCCTTGCGAGTTCTCTCTGCCTGGCCCGATCAGTAGTAGGCGTCCTTCAGTCTCCAGAGACTATGGTAAGGTGCTCTGAATAGAGGACTTGGAACAGCGTCTAGTGTGGCTGAGAAGGCCAATTCCAGAGAGACAGTCCCTTCCACACTGAGTTATTTGGACGCTGTATGCGAAGCTGGAGTGTCCTCTCCAGAGCACGAAGCCTGGGTAAAATAATATGGCGGATAGGCTGTTACCCAAGCAGCAAATCCCCCCTCTCCACGTCGCTGAAATAGCCCAATGGAAAGGCAAGAGCCAATACAACGGGTTCCAGCGAAGTCGCAGGAGTTGCCAGAACGACACAAACTGCCTCCGGGACTTGGGCTCCGGATTTTGCCTCGAGGTTAACTCCTGAAGCCTTTTCCATCGGTGGATACAGCCACAAGGCAGTGGAGGTTTGAAATCAGAATTTTCCCTCTCCTAGACGGGCTGTCTTAATGAGCAGGGTCCCCCATCTCTATACTCTCCCGACCACCACCACCCCCAGTGCATTTCCTGATCCAGGGGACGCACGAGTGCTCCTTCCTGTCCAACGGGAGCGAGACCGGATCAGACCCTCCTCCTCAGGTGCGCTACCTGTACCGCTACTTCTAGGACCGGCAGGAGTTCGTCCGTTTCGACAGCGACCGTGGGGAGTTCGAGGCCGTCACGACCCTCGGGGAGCCCGACGCCCGGCTCTGGAACAGCCAGAAGGACTTCCTGGAGCAAGTGCGGATTGCCGTACATTTCTTCTGCCAACTCAACTATAACATTATGGAACCCTTGGCCCAAGAGCGGCGTGGTGAGTCCCAACGGGGCAGCTGGTGGTGGAGGGGCCGAGAAGAGCTTCTCTTGGGGGGTGAAGGACGGGAAGGAAGGACGGGTTGAGCAGACGCCGCGGGGAGGGGGCTGGAGGGTTGGGGGGATGGCACAGTGGGGGGGGGGGGCGAAGAGGGCTGAAGACTGCGGATTTCAAAATCAAAATCTTGTAAAATCAGTGCCCATTTCATCAATTTGCTGTTGTTGGCTAAAATAGTCCTTAGCCATAGAAAAATTTCTTTAAAAATTTGCTTCCATTCTTTCTTTCCTACTTCACATAACAACCACATATGTAAATATGCCCCCTTCTCTTTTTTACACCTCCAACATAGTGATGATAAATTTTTATTTTTTGTATTCAGTTTTACCAGCGTTAAATACCACCTCCATATTACCTTACAGCAGTATTCCTTTATCCTTACAGACATATTCTTCATAATTCTTTGATCCCACATTTTATCCCACTCTTCTCCTACTGCTTCTTTATCCAAATCATGTTGCCACTGTGTTTTTAATCCTTGTGTATCCTATTCAGCCTTAATTAATAATTTATATATTTGATTTACAGTTCCCGTTCTTTCTGTCTTTTCCTCTAATTTTAGGGTTTTTTTCAATAATCCCTTCAAATTTTGTCATTTTTCTACTTTTCCCTTCCTTACTTTTCCATTCCCTTGTCCACCTTTCTATCTGAATCATGTTAAACCAAGAAATCCCCTCTCCTCCCAAAATCTCTTTTATATTTCCTTTATCTTTCATCTTCTCCATTCAATCTTTTATCCTATTTATACCTTTATCTTTTAATATATTCTTAAGAGTTTTTTAAAGATTTTCTGGAAAATTCTTTAAATCGACAACCTGGGATAAGGGAGAAGTCAGTGGGCTCAATACACACCTAAAGGTTTTCCAGCTTTCTAACATGTTTTTAAGGAAAGGTTAGTAATTTTTTAAATCTGTTCTCCAGTCTTTATTTAAACAATATACTTTCATTTTTTTCTTCCTTACCATGCATTTCTATTTCTGTCCAAATTAAAATTTTATTACATTTAATAATATCTGGGATATGTCTCAGTTGATTTGCTGTATAATATAATTTTAAATTGCGTAATCCAAGACCTCCCTTTTTTGTGTTGTTGTTGTTTAGTCGTTAAGTCGTGTCCGACTCTTCGTGACCCCATGGACCAGAGCACGCCAGGCCCTCCTGTCTTCCGCTGCCTCACGGAGTTGGGTCAAATTCATGTTGGTCGCTTCGGTGACACTGTCCATCCATCTCGTCCTCTGTCGTCCCCCTTCTCCTCTTGCCTTCACACTTTCCCAACATCAGGGTCTTTTCCAGGGAGTCTTCTCTTCTCATGAGATGGCCAAAGTATTGGAGCCTCAACTTCAGGATCTGTCCTTCCAGTGAGCACTCAGGGTTGATTTCCTTCAAAATGGATAGGTTTGTTCTCCTTGCAGTCCAGGGAACTCTCAAGAGTCTCCTCCAGCACCACAATTCAAAAGCATAAATTATTTGCCGGTCAGCCTTCTTGATGGTCCAGCTCTCACTTCCATACATCGCACTGGAAAAACCATAGCTTTGACGATGCGGACCTTTGTCGGCAAGGTGATGTCTCTGCTTTTTAAGATACTGTCTAGGTTTGTCATCGCTTTTCTCCCAAGAAGCAGGTGTCTTTTAATTTCATGCCTGCTGTCACCATCTGCAGTGATCATGGAGCCCAATAAAGTAAAATCTGTCTCTGCCTCCATATCTTCCCCTTCTATTTCCCAGGAGGTGATGGGACCAGTGGCCATGATCTTAGTTTTTTTGATGTTGAGCTTCAGACCATTTTTGCACTCTCCTCTTTCACCCTCATTAAGAGGTTCTTTAATTCCCCCTCACTTTCTGCCATCAGAGTGGTATCATCTGTATATCTGCATTCATCCAGTCCAGCCTTTCGCATGATGTATTCTGCATATAAGTTAAATAAGCAGGGAGACAATATACAGCCTTGTCGTACTCCTTTCCCAATTTTGAACCAATCAGTTCTTCCATATCCAGTTCTAACTGTTGCTTCCTGTTCTACATATAGATTTCTCAGGAGATAGATAAGGTGGTCAGGCACTCCCATTTCTTTAAGAATTGCCATAGTTTGTTGTGGTCCACACAGTCAAAGGCTTTTGCATAGTCAATGAAGCAGAAATAGATGTTTTTTCTGGAACTCTCTGGCTTTCTCCATAATCCAGCGCATGTTAGCAATTTGGTCTCTAGTTCCTCTGCCCCATCGAAATCCAGCTTATACTTCTGGGAGTTCTGGGTCCACATCCTGCTGAAGCCTACCTTGTAGGATTTTGAGCATAACCTTGCTAGCGTGTGAAATGAGTGCAATTGTACGGTAGTTGGTGCATTCTTTGGCACTGCCCTTCTTTGGGATTGGGATGTATACTGATCATTTCCAATCCTCTGGCCACTGCTGAGTTTTCCAAACTTGCTGGCATATTGAGTGTAGCACCTTAACAGCATCATCTTTTAAGATTTTAAATAGTTCAACTGGAATGCCATCATCTCCACTGGCCTTGTTGTTAGCCATGCTTTCTAAGGCCCACTTGACTTCACTCTCCAGGATGTCTGGCTCCAGGTCAACAACCATACTATCTGGGTTGTCCGGGACATCCAGATCTTCCTGGTATAAATCCTCTGTGTATTCTTGCCACCTCTTCTTGATGTCTTCTGCTTCTGTTAGGTCCCTCCCATTTTTGTCCTTTATCATGTCCATCTTTGCACAAAATGTTCCTTTAATATCTCCAATTTTCTTGAACAGACTTCTGGTTTTTCCCTTTCTATTATTTTCCTCTATATCTTTCCACTGTTCATTTAAGAAGGCCCTCTTCTCTCTCCTTGCTATTTTTTGGAAGTCTGCATTTCATTTTCTGTAACTTTCCCTATCTCCCTTGCATTTTGTTTCCCTTCTCTTCTCTGCTATTTGTAAGGCCTCGTTGGACAGCCACTTTGCTTTCTTGCATTTCCTTTTATTTGGGATGGTTTTTGTTGCTGCCTCCTGTACAATGTTACAAGCCTCCATCCATAGTTCTTCAGGCACTCTGTCCACCAAATCTAGTTCCTTAAATCTGTTCTTCACTTCCACTGTGTATTCATAAGGGATTTGGTTTAGATTATACCTGACTAGCCCAGTGGTTTTTCCTACTCTCTTCAGTTTAAGCTTGAGTTTTGCTATAAGAAGCTGATGATCAGAGCCACAATCAGCTCCATGTCTTGTTTTTGCTGACTGTATAGAGCTTCTCCATCTTTGGCTGCAGAGAACATAATCAATCTGATTTCGGTATTGCCCATCTGGTGATGTCCATGTGTAGAGTCGCCTCTTGGGTTGTTGGAAAATAGTGTTTGTGATGACCAGCTTGTTCTCTTGACAAAACTCTATTAGCCTTTGCCCTGCTTCGTTTTGAACTCCAAGGCCAAACTTACCTGTTGTTCCTTTTATCTCTTGACTCCCTACTTTAGCATTCCAGTCCCCTATAATGACAAGAACATCTTTCTTTGGTGTCAGTTCTAGAAGGTGTTGTAAGTCTTCATAGAATTGGTCAATTTCAGCCTCTTCAGCATCGGTGGTTGGTGCATAAACTTGGATGACTGTGATGTTGAAAGGTCTGCCTTGGATTCGTATTGAAATCATTCTATCATTTTTTGTGTTACATACCATAATTTCTTATTAATCCTCACTCATTTATATCCATTACAGTAACAATTTATTATTGTCTGCCATTCTTTCAATTGTTTTTCTGTAATCTTTATAGGAAGCATCCAAAATATGAAGTTTAATTTAGAAATAATTTTCATTTTACATAATGCTACTCTACCAAACCAGGAAATCTTTAATTTCTGATAATCTTTTATCCATCCATTTATCTCTTTTTTCAACCTATCCAAATTTATTTTTATATCCTGTAAATTCCAGGTAATTTTAATCTCTAAATATTTAATAACATTTTTCATTTTTCCTTCAAATATTATTTTCATTCTTCTTTTCTCTGCATCCGAGTGGTTTAACAATAAACAATCTAACTTTCCCCAATTTACTTTTAATCCCATTATATTCTTGAATTCCTTCAAATGTCATTTAAGCCTCTCTGTTGTTTCTATTGGATTTTTAACTATTAATAATGTGTCATCAGCAAACAAATTTATCTTACCATTTTCTTTATGTTCTATCCCTATAATCTGTTTATCATCTCTAATTATCTGTGCCAGTAATTCTATTATCAATGTAAATAAAACTGGAGATAAGGGGCAACCTTGTCTTGTATCACGGCCTAGGTGTATCGTCTCAGTTATTCCATATAATTGGTGAATTATCTGCCTAAAATTAGGTCCAAACCCTAAATATTTAATTAAAAGCTTTAACATATCCCATTCCACTGAATCAAATGCTTTAAATATATCTAACGATAGTACTCCGGCTTTAGAATTAGTTTCTTAAGCTAAATGCATTAAATTAAGCACCCTTCTCATTAAATCTGACATTTGTCTACCTTGTATAAATCCATTTTGATCTTTTTCTGTGTAGCTCCCCATAAAATTATTTAATCTCTTTGCCATTATTGACATGAATATTTTAGCATCTTGATTTATCAGTGATATGGGTCTATATGCTTCCATATTTATTGGGTTTTTATCTGGTTTCAATATTAAGACAATCAATGACTCTTTGCAAGACTGTGGGATTTCTTCTCCCATTAATATCTTATTAGATAACACTTTTAACTTTGGTATGAGATTCTTTTTAAATGTTTTGTAATATTCTGGGCCTAATCCATCTGTTCGAGGGGTCTTTCCTGTCTTTATATTATTTATAATATCCTCTATTTCTCTATCTGTAATTAACTGTTCCATTTTATTTTTATCATCATCTGACAGTTTTTTATTAAAATTATTTTATATAATTTTCAATTTTAATTATAGAAGGATTTTTACTTGAAGGCCGCGAAAGCCTTCGAGAATACATTGAATGCCTCTATGGGGACAAAACGGCCAGACAGACCCGGAGACTGGAAACAATCCGAAGCAAAATTAGAAACGTTAGGAAGAAAAACCTTCAGCACGGCCAAACAGCCCGAAAAACCAACAACAACCATCAGATCCCAGCCATGAAAGCCTTCGAGAATACATTTTATAAAATATTTGAAATGCTTCCAATTTCTCCTTCATTTTATTACATCTTTTTCCATTCAGATCTTGAATTACTCCTATATTACCTTTATTCTTTTTTGTAGAAGATGCTTTAGCCAATAACTTGGAGTTCCTTTTACTAAATTCAAAAAATTCTCTTTTTAAATAGATTAGATTTCTTTGTACCTTTTCCAGATGAATCCCTTCCAGTTCCTTCCTCTTTGCTTGTAATTCTGTTATAGCTTTCTCATTGCTAGTTTTTATAACTATTTTTTCTAATTCCCTTATATTATCTTCTAAATCCTGTATTCTTTCCCCCCGCTGTTTTTTAAGTATATAAGACACTTTACATGTGTACCCTCTTGCCACAGACTTCGTAGTGTCCCAGATTATCTTAGGTTGCCCTCCTCCATTCTCGTTTATTTCCCATGTCCCAAATTTTTTTGAAAAGTTTCAATCAGGTTTGGATATGGAAATATATTCGTATCAATTTTCCACCATGCCACCTACTTATAATCACATTTAACCATCAATTCCATTATCACTCTGGCATGATCCGATATTTGAATGACTTCAATATCTGTGTTATTTACCCTTGGCAGTAAATCTTTAGAGACAAATATATAATCTATTCTTCAATATGTATTATGCACCTGTGAGTAGGAGAACTTTCTTTCTTCACCCTTTAATTCTCTCCAAACATCTTTCAAATCTGTTTTGTTAATTAATCTATTTAATATTGTACATTTAATTTTCCCTTCCCCAATTTGCAATTTTGATTTATCCTTCTTCATATCCATTATCACATTAAAATCTCCTGCTACTATCATGTAACCTTTCCTCAGTTTATCCAGCCTTCTTAATGTATTTTCAAAAAATTCTTCCTGCCTCTCATTGGGTGCATAAACATTCACAAGTGTAAAGTCCTCTCCTTTTATTTTACCTTGCAAAATCAGATATCTGTCTTGAGTGTCCTTTTCCATTTTTTCAATTTTCAATTCACATTTTTTTGATATTAATATTGCTACTCCCTGAGATTTTGAAGTCTCTAATGATTTTTCATAAATTTGAAACCATTAAAACCCTCCTTTCTTTGATCAGTTTCTTCCAAAAATACAATGTCCGTGTTAATTTTATTCAAAACATTTTGTATCCTAGCTCTCTTCCCAGTTCTGACGAAGTAAATGTAGGGGCCCTCTTACTTTGCGCGCAAATAAAAGTTCAAAAGGACTACACCTGGTACTTTCTTAGGATATGGCTGCAATTTATTATCCCAATCATTTGGGTTCTCTGTTACGTATGCCCATATCATTCTCATTAAGGTCCCATTAAATTTCTCCACTAGACCATTGGTCTGGGGATATAAGGAGAAGAAGTGATGTGGGAAATTCCACAGACTTGCCACAATCTCTTCATTATTTTGGAAGTAAAAGATATTCCCAAATCTGTTACTATTTCTGAAGCAAAACCCATTCAGCTCATGTAGTTAACTAAGGCATCTGCCACAGTTTCGGTCTCTATATTTCTTAGGGGTACTGCTTCAGGGTATCTAGTGGCATAATCTATAATAGATAGGATGAATCTATTTCCTCGTCTAGTCACTCTGGGTAAGGGTCCCACTAGGCCCAGACCTAAGCGTTGGAAAGGGGTCGAGATCACTGGCAATGGGCGTAGCTTAGCCCTCATCTTGTCATTTGCAGTACCTCATTTTTAGCAAGTATCACAGCTTTGACAATATTGTTTAACTTGCTTCCCCATCCCGGCCAATAAAAGTTCTGTGCCACTCTTTGCTTAGTGCGAGAGATGCCCATGTGTGCTCCAAATACATCTTTGTGTGCCTTTTCTAAAATCTTTTCTCGGTATTTACCCGGTACAATTAACTGTTTGTGGGGTCCTTCTCCTCCCCTATGAGGAGTCATTAAAACCTGTCTATACAATGAATCTTTTTCCACACAATACCTCTCTGGGTGTTCAGGGGTCAGTGGAATGGGATTCTCCTTAACTTTTTCAAAGCAATCAGTTAAGGTATCATCTTCTGTTTGTTCCTTAATAAAGGAGGAACTCTTAGGATTTCTCATCAGCAGTAAATCAGCTGTCGCCTTCATTTCAGGATGTTCCCCTAAAATGGGTCTTTCAACGAGAGTTTCAGCGCTTTCCTCAGTGGCTTCATTCTGCCTCCCCTGAGAGCGGGTTACCATTAAAACACTCTGCACATGCTTTGAGAGATCCAAACCAATCAGACAAGGAGCTGGGATTTGATCTGACAGTGCTACTTTCCATATACCAGACTACCCACGGTAATTCAGTGCTACTCTAGCCATTGGCAGAAGTACAGAGTCTGAACTTATGCCTTTGAGGGTGACCACCTCATGTTCCAACATGTTTTCTTTAGGAATGATGTCTGGGTGACAAATAGTTATGTGGGAACGGGTGTCTCTAATACTTTTTTTTGTCAATAAAAATCATTTCCCCAGAGCTTACCAGTAAATACTGATTGCACTTGATTAAATAACACTGTATCACTTTAGCTTCAGGAAGCTCTGGGCTCTCTGCCAATTCCATTCCCTTAGCAACAGTGCTGTGTGGGAACACTCTCTTCAAGGTTGCTAGCTGTTATCTGTTCTTCCGTGCAGAGCACACTCTCCTGGCACAGTGACAGCTGCTTCTGATGGGAGGGGTGACTCACTCATTCTGCCTGTTTTCCCTTAGAGTTAGAGCATAACTTCAAAGGCTTTCTCCGGCCAATCCTAAATGGCCATTAGGCAACTATTGTCCTATCTAAATTCTGTCAACAATCTGTAAGCTTGTTAAGGTTAATAAAAGGGAGTTCTCGGGGCGTCGCCCTAGGGACTCTTCTGGTGGACATCTATGTGTCGACTGAATTCTTGCTTCTCTCTCTAAAGTTAATTGCTTTCTTAATTGCCTGTGATCACCCACTCTCTTTGTTCTGTGATCACCTAAAACATTAGCCTTTTCATTTCGTGATCACTACAGTGCTGCCACCGGTGGCTTCAGCTGCCAGAGGCTGAAGGAAAAATACTTTTTTAGGCTGACTAAAATCTCTATTCTTTTGAGATTCACACTGGGCAAAAAATGTCCTTGTTAACCGCAAGCATAACATTGTTTATTTGCCTTATGTCCAGAGTGAAGGGATTTATTAGTTTTTCCTTCAGGATTATTCAATCTCAGTAGATTTGGCTCTGAGAATGAAGGTTTGGCTTTAAAATGGCTTTCCTTAGGTTGCGTATTATTGAGGTAATTTTTACTGGATTGGGATCTCTTACTGTCATCCCACAGTTTTCTATCAATTTTTACCTCAGAAAATTAAGGATCTCTGATCCCACTAATAGAATCAGCATATTCAGATGCCTGTTGCACATTTTTAGGATCCTTGTCCTTGACAAGATAACGCAACCCCCGTGGTAAAATTGAATAAAATTGTTCTAGTCCAAACACATTTTTCATTTGGTCTAAGGAGGTAACATGTTCCTGTTCTAGCCATTTATTAAGATACTGAGTCAAACGTGCCCCAAGTTGAGCAAAAGACTCCTCAGGTTTCTTTGAAATTGATTGAAAATTTTCTCCTGAGATGCTCTGAATTAATCCCAAATCGGGAATACACCATTTTTTGGTAAGCCTCAAAATCTCTAGCTTGTTCAAGAGGCATCTGTGAATAGATCTCAGATAAAATTCCCCCTATCTGTGACCTTAAAATTATCATCCTCTCATCATCTTTAACCCCGAAGTTCCAACAAGCTCTCTCAAAGGAAATCAGGAAAGATTCAGGACAATCTCCATTCCGATACTGGGGAAATTTCTTTAGGGCGATCTTTGAGGGATTTACCATACTGGAATTATTATTTATTATTATTATTATTATTATTATTATTATTATTATTATTATTATTATTATTATTATTATTATTATTATTATTATTATTATTATTATTATTATTATTATTATTATTATTATTATTTTGAGCAGCTAATTCCAATTTCTTCATCTTTATTTGGAATTGCATTTCTCTTTGCCCTTTCTCTCTCTTTGATTTTTTCTCTTTCCAATTCTTGCTCAAATTCCCTTTTCCTTTCTTTAATTTCTAGTTCCCTGAGTTTGTCTTCCTGTCCCAACTTCCATTTCTAAAATTCCTGGAAGCTTTGAATATTTTCTCCCTCTGAGGCAATTATTTCTTCTTCACTTTGAATTTGAGGGTTCCCATTGTGATGATATTGAAGGAGAGTGGGATTTGTAGACTGAGGGAAAATGGAGTCTGTTAGGTTCAAAGTGAAATGAGTTGAAGACATTGGAATGTGGTAAAGGCTGAGAGGCTGTTTTTCCTAATTTACAGCTAGGCTGGTACAGAGTGAATCCTGATAAGGGTCAAGGATGAAAGAGGCCAGTGTGAAGACCCAACACATTCCAATCTAATTGGGAAAAAGCTAACGCACCTGCATCTTCATGGAAAATGGGGATGGAGAGAGATGTTATGCCCCTGAGAAGTAATTGGTTAACAGCCATGAAGAAGGAGGGCCAATGAGTGTAGAAAAGATAGAGGAGAAGGGAGATTGAAAGCTCTCTCTTAGCTTACGTTAAGTTGAGAGGATTTGATGATGGATTGCGTTATGTAGCTGGATGTTGCAGAATGTAGAATGGTAAGAAGGAGGAGGGGTGGGATTAGCCCACCACAGCTTAGATCTTAGAGTTTCTTATTTTTAATAAGAAATAACTGCTTTATTTAACTACTGTAACCTTTGAACATGTTATTATGCTACTGCTTAAGCAAAAGAACTGTTTTTATGAATCTTTATTTTCTTAATTAAAAATAATTACAAAAACCTCATTGAGGACTAGTCTCTTGGACGAGCAAGATTTGGCTAAATCCAGAGGAGTGGAAAGGCCACTTTTGTTGTTGTTTAGTTGTTAAGTCGTGTCCGACTCTTCGTGACCCCATGGACCAGAGCACGCCAGGCCCTCCTGTCTTCCACTGCCTCCTGGAGTTGGGTCAAAGGAAGGGCCACTAACTAGCTACTATAGAGAAGTCCTATTTAACTGAGCTGTTGTCAGTTCTGAGGAATCACAAAGCCCATGTTTAAGTACTTGCAAAGTACTGAGTAAAGTGAAGTGTTTTTCAAAGGTCAGGCTTGTCTACGGCACAGATGCTATGCACTGCTGGGGCTTGAGGACTTACCTCAGTACAAAGTGATAGATTTGGAGCCTAAGACACTCCCTGACCGAACCCCATACTCTCCTTAGGGAGGCTTGGTCGCTCACACCCATTTCCCTCAACACCCTGGAGCTCAATCTGTGCCTCCATAACCAACTTTTTACTTCGTTTGAGGGGGCATAAATAATACAATTTCTTATTAAACTGGACTGGTGCTTTTCCCTCACATGAGCCAAACGGACCTTTCTTTTAGTGGCTTTCCTTATAACTAGATCTCCTCGGCTACTCCCAAACTCACAACCCTTGCCACAATGTTTTCCTGTCTGGGCGATTCTTGTCTCCAGACACAAGAACAACTTTCTGCTTAGCTTTTCTTTACTTTTAGCTTTTATTATCACCTCAGATCTTTCCTGACTTAGGCTTCCACTCCATCCACTACTGCTCGTTACCCTCAGAGCTTCGGATCTTGAGCTAGCCACTTGGTCTTGTAAATCCTGAGGTAAATGGTTTCTCTTGAGTAGGTATTTTCCCTATCTTAGGATTCTCCAGATCTGGGTTCAGAATCCCCGAAACTAAGTCTTCTCCAAGACTCTAACGTGTAACCACTTCTTACACCACAGATTCTAACCCCTCCTAGATAGGAATACCTTCAAACTCAAGCCAATTCAATTTTACACTGGATTGTTTCGTATCCCAGCGCTATGCCACCAATTTGTTACATTCCTGCCTGTCCCTTGGTTGTTTCACCAAGCAAAGGACACAAGCTACGTGTCGTGTCACTGCCACCAGTTGATTACATCAACATTGCTTATTATTAATGATAGAGGTCCAGGCAATGTGTCATTTTGTCATTAAGTCGTGTCCGACTCTTCGTGACCCCATGGACCAGAGTACGCCAGGCCCTCCTGTCTTCCACTGCCTCACGGAGTTGGGTCCAATTCATGTTGGTAGCTTCGATGACACTGTCCAACCATCTCATCCTCTGTCGTCCCCTTCTCCTCTTGCCTTCACACTCTCCCAACATCAGGGTCTTTTCCAGGGAGTCTTCTCTTCTCATGAGGAGGCCAAAGTATTGGAGCCTCAGCTTCAGCATCTGTCCTTCCAGTGAGCACTCAGGGTTGATTTCCGTCAGAATGGATAGGTTTGTTCTCCTTGCAGTCCAGGGGACTCTCAAGAGTCTCCTCCAGCACCACAATTCAAAAGCATCCATTCTTCAGCGGTCAGCCTTCTTCATTTTAAAAAGAACCAAATAGAAATTGTTTATTGTTACAGGTGATGTAAGTACAGGCAATGTTGTTAACTTTTAACTAAAACATCCTACTCCATCCACTCTCAACCGCCAACCCTCTCTCTCCACCCCAAACTCCAAATCCACAAATCTTCCTTATCTTCTCCTCCTGCAGAGACTCTTATATCTTGTGACTCCGCCTCTCCGGCACTCTCATTGGTTCATGCATATAGCCCATTAATATTCATAACCTGGGCGGATGCCACACCATTCAACTGGAGAAGAAACCTGGAAGTACATTCAGTGCCTTTCTCAGAGTTTTTCTCCTGATCGCCAGCAGGTGGAGCCACCGCTGTTGGTTCAGGCCCTTCCTTCTGCTGTTCCCACCCCATGCCCCGATTTGTTCAAGTGGGGGAGCTTTTTTCTGAGTTGCCCTCTGGGTTGGCCTCCACCACGTGGCAACCTCTTAACCAGCTTGGTGGATAATGTCTGGCCTGGGGGATACCCAGAAGGGTCCTGGACACACCTCAGGAAGGATCCCACCCCCAAGCCAGGCGTCATCCGGAGAACCCTCTCAGAAGAAGCCACACTGTGCTAGGAAGGAACTTTCTTCCACATTTTCTGCCAGTGTGCTTAAAAGTCAGAATAACTTTCAGTCAAAACATTATTGCAGCCAGGGCTGATTTTTTTTCAACAATGATGACCTTTATCTACAATTTTTGCTCGGAGCCTCAGCATGCAAAACTTTGTCATCTTGCTAACATGATTTTTCTTGAATCACGTAATGCAATGTTTTTGTTATAACTGATGGTGAAAGACAAGCTGCTTGTAGGAAAAAATGATACAATCCATCTTCAGTGCTTTACATGAACCGGATCTCCTTAATTTTAGCCAGTTGATCTCTTTCTCTCTTGTTCCTTTCATCTCCTTCTCCAGTTGTGCTCCTGCGTTAGACTTCCCTGTTTTGCTGAGATCCCACCACGCAGCAGAACTTTTATCCTTCGTACCCCTGGCTGCCTCTTCCTCGCTCAGAGGGTGGGAACTTTGGAGAAAGCATTTTTCTCCTGAGCACCTTTCTTTGGAAAAGCCTCTTGCAATTCCTCATCAAAGACTTATGACTTCCATGAGTCCAGGCGGGACTAGAATGTGACATACTTTCTAGGTTTCAAGTCTTATGAGAAATGTTTGCTGCTCTGTCATGAGCCAGAGCTGATGACACTGAAGATTTATAGGGCTCCTTTTAAACCCCTGGACCCAGGTGCAAAGGGACTCTAAGAACTGGAACTCAAGTTGATTTTCAATATTCCCAGTGACGAATGTCACTTGATGGGTACATGGTAGCTATTTTATAACAGGTTCACAGATTCAGGGTGTGAACATGAACTCCACCCTGGATTTCAACAAGTTAACTGCTAAAAAAACAAACATTTTTTTGGTAAGGGATATTTCCTGGCTTCAAAAATACTTCAGAAGCTCTCTCAGCCCCTTGCAGAATGTATCCACAGGAAGAAGGCATTTTATTCCTGAAGACCAAACCTCTCTAAATTAGCATCCCTAACCAAGCCCTATCTGGATTCGTATCTGTCCAAGCCCTATCTTGCTACTTTATCAAACAAGCCCTGTCTGGCTGTTTTGTCAGCTCAGCCCAGCCTAAACCCTACCTCGAGTTAAACTGACTGTCCTACACTGTCAATCTCTTCCTCCTGCCTCATTAGCTGTGGTTTCTGCCAGGATGGCATTGGCTCAAAAGTCAGGATTTTTGCTCATTAAAGACTTTGCATCCCATCCTGCAGTCCCCAGAAGGTCCACACATTGAACAGGATTCCTTGCACCTAAGGGAGGCAGGAGATGGCAGGAGGAAATGTTTAATTTCCATAAAATTGAGTTAGAAGTGTCAGCTTTAGGCCACAGAACTTGCACAAAAAGGATTTCAGTCTCTCCAGAATTAGCATGGATGATGATGATGATGATACACTCTCCTGGGGAACTGCAGGGTGCAAAGCCGGAGGAGTTGTCTTCACAGATTGCCCAGAAGTGGACCTGCTCCATTACTCCAGAGTATCCCCATAGGTTTCTTTAACCAATGGAGTGACCTTGGCCACATCTCTCTCTGTCTGACTGATGCTCCTCACAAGGTTCTTTATAGCAGGGGCCATCAACCCCCGGTCCGCGGCCCAGTGCCAGTCCGTGGGCTTGCCGGAACTGTGCCACGGATACGGATCTCCACACACCCCCTGCACACACGCAAGGGGGCGTGTCATGCTTGCACGTGGGTGTGTCGTGCCTGCGGGGGATGTCACACTCGTGCAGGGGGTGTGTCACGCTCATGCGGGTGTGCCCCCGCCCCCCTGCGCATGGAGCTCGCTCCCTCCAGCCGGTCTGTGGCCCCAAAAAGATTGAGGACCACTGCTTTAAGTGAGAAGAAGGGGAACGATTTAGGCTGCCTTCAGCTCATTGGGGAGAGATGGGATATAAATGTAAATACTTAAGAGGAGAACTATTGAAGCTACTTAGTCTGCCTCCCATGGGAATCTGCAGTAGGACTGAACACCAAACAAAGGTCATAACTTACTGCACGTGACATGTAACCAGACACCCAAGACTCTTAAAGTCAAGGAATGTTTATTTCACTATGCTGCGTATCTGAAGAAGTGGACTTGATCCTCAAAAGTTCACATTAAAATGTAATAGTCTTTAAGGTGCCTTGCGTTTTTTGTTCTTTTTTCTTTTGGATTTTGCCTGATATAGTGAAGATAAGTTGCTTGCTAAAAATCCCCCTTTTTAACATATAAAATCAAATTATGTTTAAAGACTTCTTGATAAGTAGCTTAAGCTTAAGATAACACTTCACTTCTTTGTCTCTTCCAAGGAGGGGTGTAGTTTTGCATGGGTGGGGGGAGTGTTTCACGGGGCATCTTGCCTTCCCCTGACCCCCCAAACAGGTGAGATGAACCTGGGATCCAGATGTTCCCTGTGCAGGACAGATGGTTGTAAATCTCCAGCTGTCGCTTTCATGGGGGGAGAGAGAGAGAGAAAGAGTGAGACCTCCATTGAGGGGCTGATGCTGGTGACTCCCGTTTACCCCCTTTCCCTTCCCCCGCTGGCTATATTTCCTTCTGGGTGATTTATTAAAAATACTGTAAATTTCCAAGTGTTTCTCTGATAAAACAAATCTTTGAATTATGGTCTCCACCAGATCCACTTGAATCGCATAGAGGTGCTTATTCCGATTTTGATGTGGTTTCTGGCTTGTGGCTTTCTCAGTTAAAACTCTTCCAGCATCCCTCCTTTGATTTTCCTGACTGTGTGCCATCATCTTAGCAAGGAGATTCCTCTTGATTTGTGGACTGTGAGATGCCTAAGAGCCTTTGGCTTCTCCTTTCTACTTCAGGCTTTTCAGATGCTGGATTAATTACATAGGAGGGGGCAGAGTTGATGGGATTAATACGGCTTTGTGTTACTCTCTTTGGTAACTTTCTACTAATTTGGAAGCTGTATAATATTTTTGGGGCAGAGTGCCCCACCTCTGGGAGGGCCCTCCGTAGGGAAAACTTTCAGTCAGAGGGGAAATTGCAAGAGATGCAGGAGGGAGGGATAGAAAGAGAGAGAGAGAGAGAGAAAGAGAGAGAGAGAGAGAGAGAGGATACCTCTCCCATCCAATATAAGGGTGGCCCAAATCTCCTCAAATTCCTTTTAAAAATTCAGGACAAAGTTCAGTGGCAACAGGGTTTGGCTCTGAACTTACGGCCACTCCTGCCTGACACTGTGTTGGTTCCTTGTTGAACCCAATATAATCCTTTTTCAGGTTCCTTAGCACTTTTCTGTGATTCCCTCCCTTGGGGGTACTTACTTACTTACTTACTTACTTATTTATTTATTTATTTATTTATTTATTTATTTAGTGGATTTATATCCCGCACCATCTAGCAACCAGGCCACTCTGGGCGGCTAACCACCATATAAGACAGCAATATTAAAACACGATAGAAAATAAAATAATACATAGCAACAAGATAAATTAAAACAGATGGCAATGGTAAAAGGGTGATGAAAAGGATGGGAAAAGGGGGGGGTAGATCTTAATTAACTTAACTTCCATCTATTCCACTTTCCTGGCAGTAATTTGTGGGCTTTTCTCTTTTGCAAAATAATAATAATAATAATAATAATAATAATAATAATAATAATAATAATAATTATTATTATTATTATTATTATTATTATTATTATTATTATTATTATTATTATTATTATTATTATTATTATTATTATTATTATTATTATTATTATTATTATTATTATTACTATTAGGCCGTTTGTTTTTCCTCCAGACTCATTCCCTGTCCCTGGTATTTGGGATTTGTCGTCCAAAACGGAAAGTTTCCAAGCAGCCAGGTGAGAAGGCAGGGAGAGCTTTGTTGAACTCAGAGGCGGAGAGGAGAAGCAGGGCCTGTAGATTCCGTTGCCAGAGTTTGGGGAAGTTCTTTATTTAGATTACAAAACCACCCCCACCCCCGCACGACTGCTGAAAGATCCTGGGAGTTGCGGTCGCAGGTGGGAGCCTTTCCGCGCCCGGTTCCCGGAGGGCTCCCGGAGCGCCCGATTTTCAGCACCTGGACAGCAGCTGCGGGAGGCGTGGAAGGGGTGAAAAAGGGAGATCGCCTCTCGGCGGTCCTAGAGAATCGGGGGGGGGGGGTGGAGGGAGAAGGAGGAGGGTTCCCCTTCCTAGAAGTTCACCCCCACTCCCGTCGCCTTCCCAGTATGTTGCAAGATGATGATGACGATGATGGGGATTTATGCAAATCGCACCTGAAAAAATGAGCGGTGCGGTCATGCTTGAATCAGAGGCGCCTGCCTTCTCCAGATCTTCTGCAGGAACCCCTGGGGGGGGGGGGGCGGTGAGTAGATTGCAGGATCGCCAGCATCCCCGAGAGCCCGCAGAGACGGGGAGCTGCGCAAGCCTCTCTTGCGGGGGAGGGCGGAGTTTCGAAAGGCTTCTTGAGAATTTCTCCAGAAAAAGGAGGGAGCCTTTCTGAGTATACGCTGGGGAGGGAATAATATTCTTGGCAAGAATAACAAGGAAGCCCCATCCGCCCCCCCCCCCTCGCCTGACCAAGCAGAATCGAAGAAACGCCCTCCAGACAAGTCAGCTTGGCTTGATTGGCTGCAGAAAGTTGGGGGGGCTTCTTGAGGCGTTGGGGGTGCCACGCTAGGCTTTGGCTACCTTCCTCTTGTAAACAGAAAATCCCCCAAGCCTTGAACCGCAGAAACCCGAGATGAAGGGGTCCTGCTTTGGAAACAGTCCCCCTTCTTCACGGGGGGGGGGGGGGAATGGCTCCTCCCACATCCTCCAGAGGCGGGGCGATGCCAAAGAGCTCACTTTGTGCAGGATTCTCCTTTACGCAGAATTAGGTCCCGCACTTTGCCAAGGAAGCCGCGACGTTGGCCACAGTTTCAAGCCAAGGGGGAAAAGCTTTCCTCTCTCCTTTGCTCCCATCACGGCTTTGGAGGAGATGGCCCAGAGTTTCACCACGCAGGAGGCGGGCTCCCTCGGATCGAGGCCCAAAGCTTGCGTTTGATGGTACAGCCATGCCAGAGCCTTAAGGGGTTCCCAAGGAGAAAATAACAGGTAGGTGGGTCCTCGGGGATCCCATGAATTTTGGGAGCTGCCTTTGTCTTTGGGAGCTGCCTGGGACACTGGGAGTCTCCTTGGTCCATTTATCATTCTGCTTCCTCTAATTCCCAAGTGTAGCAGACACTTGGGCAGCATTTATAGGTTGAACTACTACCGCATGGTTTGTCTGGGGCTGCCCTTGAAGACTGCTTGGGTACCACCTTCTGTTAGAGAATGCAGCAGCTGGGTTGCTGTCAGAGCACAGGGCTGGCTCATAGGTTTCTTCAAAACCTCTAACCAGTGCTGTTCAATGCCACCGTCTCTAGCACCACCAACCATTTCGGAGCCTAAATTAGCCAGCAAAAGCAGGGGGAGCTGAAATAAATTCTGAAACACCTTTATTAGGGTAACCCAAAAGGACCCCAAAAGTGTGCCAGCTTTTGAGATAACAGCTTCTTCCTGCTAATGAAAACACTGCAACAAAGGAAGTTCCTGGACGATCTTCAAGCGCAGACCCACAAGAAGCACAGGGTTGTAGCTGAAACATGATGGAACTCAGGCATGGAGGACTCTGGAGTTGGTTGTGCAAACAGGTAAGTTAGCCACTCCCGAAGCCCAGACTTCCAGCATCAGGGCTGTTCTCCTGTTGCATGAAAAGACATTTATTTCACTCTGGGTGGAGGGACCGTGTGGGAGCTTTGCAAAACAGCCCCACCCCCCCACCCCACCCCCGCACCCTCGCAAGGACTGAATGAGCCAAAGGTGAATGAGAGTTTGCGGCATGAGTCACAAAGTTCTGCTCAGCATCCAAGTCTGGGCTCAGCGGTAGAACCTAATTAGGCTCGCTTCACAGCAAGAGATGAGAACAGCCGCCCCCAAAATCAGGAGAGTTTGGGGCTTCAAAGCTGCCTGCCCTTCATTTCTGCCCATCATTTCCTCTCTTTCAGCCTGCCCGGGGCATCTCGGTCGTCTGTTTGTGAGTTTTTGATTTGGTTGGACTGGATTTCCAGGATCTGCTTCCTTGCTGGCTTCCACTGAAATTCCTTTTCAGACAGCTGAATAAGTTTCCCTTGAACGCCAGCACCCTCTTCAGGGCAAACCACTAGCATTTTTTTTAAAAAAAAGGGGGGGGGAGGAAGGTGCCATGTGATCCCTTTTCACACAATCCAAAGGCAAAGGTGGCCAATCCCAAAGCAGAATAGTGCATTTGCACTAATGGGGCGGTAGATAAACCCAATAAATAATAAATACGTCCTTCTTCTGATGGGGAGGGGGTGCTTTGAGACCACCTTGTAGCTTGCCGAAGGCTTATACAGGCTGGTTCTTCTCCGGGGAGGCAGACTGGGGAATAGAAGTTCAGGGGGGGGGGGAGGGGAGAGCAATCGATCCAAGCCTTGAGTCCCTGCCACTGCAAAATACATCCAGAACAGCTTCGCCTGACCTCATGCCCTCCAGATTTATTGGACTACAAGTCCCAGAATCCCCAGTGAGTTATGGAACTTGTGGCCCAAATCAATCCACCAGGAATCTAAGTTTGCATTCCCCCCCCCCCCTGGGCTGCAGCACCTTTGCTAAAGCAGGGAAGGTGGGTCAGAATTTGGCCCTTTTGGTGGCATTTATACACCTGAGAAGGCCTGCATCAAAATAACTCGGAGCTGGACACGCTTCTGGAAAGTCGTGTTCTTCCCCCCCCCCCCATCCCCTCCCCCGCCATCAAAAGATTAGCAGACAGCCCTCCCCAGTCTCTCATTTAATGTCCCAAGCTAAGCAGGGTCAGGCCTGGCCAGTGTTTGGATGGGAGACCAGGAGGGAGCAGGAGAAAAGGCTTTGGAATCCTCCACACACACACACACACACACACACACCGCCCACCTTTCAAACTTGCTAATTAAATTAAATTTGCAACACTGGGTCAAATGAGGCCTCACCTTTTGCTGCCTCCTCAGAGTCAGGTTAACAACCGCCTCCGCTTAAGCTTTGGGAGGTCCCCAGTCTAGGAAAGCGTCGAAGCCGGCCCTGGAGACACCGGGTGTGTTTGCTGCCACAGAGTAACTAGCCTCTTTGGAAACGAGGTGGAAAGGGAATGGTCTGCGCCAGAGGACCTGAAATCCAGCCCATCTGATGCCAGTTTTCCAAGGTAGGATCAAGAGACGGCTCAAGAAATTAAAAGACAGATTAGTATAACGTCCGCCACAAGTAAATCAGTGGAAGTGTTATAAAGATAAACTGTCCAGAGACCCACAGAAAGCGTAGGGCCACCCGCCTGGATCGCTAGAGGTGCCACTCCGGGCTCGGTCTGCTGGGGAGCTAAAATGAACCTTGTTTGGACCCTCTCTCTGTCTTCCTGTCCAAGGCTGCTCTTGTTCCCCCCCCCCTCCCAGGTCTCCGCTCCCTTCCCCACCCCGTCAGCCCCATGAGCCTGCTGCTGGGCCGAAGGTCTTCCAGACCCCTTAACCTGCTCAGCCCCTTGAGAAGGAGGAGGAGGAAGACTGGGGTGGGCTGCGGGAGGAGAGACCCCCCCAGCCGCCGCCCTTTTTTCTCTTCCACCAGTTCTGCCCCACTTCGGTAGGGAAAGGGTGCAGGGGGGGAAGCAAAAACGGCAATGGATGAAAGGCATGTCAATCTGGGGACAGCCAACAGGCGAAGGAGGGGCGGGGGCAAATGGAACACCTTTCTCTGGGGAGGAAGCATTCAAAGAGCAATTCATTCATTTGTTCATGTGGGGCAGAGCTGAGTTCGAGAGGATGAAAAGAGATAGGCGCTTCTGTTGCTAACCGCCCAGATGGGAGCCAGATTGTCCGTATATTGAATGAATGAATGAATGAATGCCCCCCAACTTTCTGCAGCAAGGTTATGCTCAAAATCCTACAAGGTAGGCTTCAGCAGTATGTGGACCGAGAACTCCCAGAAGTACAAGCTGGATTTCGAAGGGGCAGAGGAACTAGAGACCAAATTGCTAACATGCGCTGGATTATGGAGAAAGCCAGAGAGTTCCAGAAAAACATCTACTTCTGCTTCATTGACTACACAAAAGCCTTTGACTGTGTCGACCACAACAAACTATGGCAACTCCTTAAAGAAATGGGAGTGCCTGACCACCTTATCTATCTCCTGAGAAATCTATATGTAGGACAGGAAGCAACAGTTAGAACTGGATATGGAACAACTGATTGGTTCAAAATTGGGAAAGGAGTACGACAAGGCTGTATATTGTCCCCTGGCTTATTTAACTTATATGCAGAATACATCATGCGAAAGGCTGGACTGGAGGAATCCCAAACCGGAATTAAGATTGCCGGAAGAAATATCAACAACCTCAGATACGCAGATGATACCACTCTGATGGCAGAAAGTGAGGAGGAATTAAAGAACCTCTTAATGAGGGTGAAAGAGGAGAACAACAAAAGTGGTCTGAAGCTCAACATCAAAAAAAATAAGATCATGGCCACTGGTCCCATCACCTCCTGGCAAATAGAAGGGGAAGATATGGAGGCAGTGACAGATTTTACTTTCTTGGGCTCCATGATCACTACAGATGGGGACAGCAGCCACGAAATTAAAAGACGCCTGCTTCTTGGGAGGAAAGCAATGACAAACCTAGACAGCATCTTAAAAAGCAGAGACATCACCTTGCCGACAAAGGTCCGCATAGTCAAAGCTATGGTTTTTCCAGTAGCGATGGATGGAAGTGAGAGCTGGACCATAAAGAAGGCTGACCGCCGAAGAATTGATGCTTTCGAATTGTGGTGCTGGAGGAGGCTCTTGAGAGTTCCCTGGACTGCAAGGAGAACAAACCTATCCATTTTGAAGGAAATCAACCCTGAGTGCTCACTGGAAGGACAGATCCTGAAGCTGAGGCTCCAATACTTTGGCCATCTCATGAGAAGAGAAGACTCCCTGGAACAGACCCTGATGTTGGGAAAATGTGAAGGCAAGAGGAGAAAGGGACGACAGAGGACGAGATGGTTGGACAGTGTCATCGAAGCGATCAACATGAATTTGACCCAACTCCGGGAGGCAGTGGAAGACAGGAGGGCCTGGCGTGCTCTGGTCCATGGGGTCACGAAGAGTCAGACACGACTTAACAACTAAACAACAACAACCCGTGGGGACTCTGCACAGCAGGGAGAATAGGTTCACAATAATAAATTTGAAAACCACGCCCTAAAAACCCTATATAACAAACAATAATTGAAAAAACACACACACAATTAAATACAATAAGCTGTCGCTTACCACAACTTCCTTTAAATAATTTATTTATTAATTTATTTTATTTTATTAGATTTCTACTTCGCCCATCTAGACCGAAGGTCTACTCTGGGCAGCAAATAAATAAATATGATGCTTCCCACCAGACGCTGCCACACCTCTGTGCCTGCTTGTCTGCCTACAGTTGGAAAGATCGAACATGAGGGAGGAGGAAAAAGCCGAACCGGGGAAGGCGGACCTGTCTTCCTCAGGCTTTCCTCCTTAGGAGCCATCCACCCCCCACCCCCCAGTGTGACTGGCCAGCTGGTTTCTGGGTGGGGATCGGTCCAGTCTTTGGCCAGCTAGCCGGGAAGAAGGCCGGGGAGGGGGGAATCCTCCCAGAAGCGAACCAGACTTTTTCCTCCGGGAGAGAAGCGGAGGCGAGACCAAGGGCAAGCTGTCTGGCTGCCAAGCTCTCCCGAGATTTTCAGGCCCTCTTCGTGGGTGGGGGGGGTCTCCCGATGACACGAATCCTCCCTTCTGTTAGTTGCCCGGAAAGCTTCCCCGCAACCTGGCTGCCCCAGCCTGGCCTAGCCTTTCCTGGTCCAGGGGGTCGGCAAGAGGGGTCAGGCCCCCCCCCGACTTTTGGGGCTGGGAAGGGGGGCAAGGTTCCGGGAATGGGGTGGGAAGAGGAAAAGGGAAGGCAGCGCAGCTTCACCCTGCGGGCTACCTTGGCTCTATCCCCCTGCGTGTGAGAGTACCTGCGCTCACACGTGCACACCAACACGGGCAGGGCGTGCATCCCTTCCCCGGGATGGGAGGTTGGGCGCTCCGAAGGGGGCAGCAAGCGGGTTAGCAGTCCGTGGACACCCCCACCCTCCCCGCACAGGGTCACAAGGAAAAGCGCCCGCTGGCGCGTTCCCGGCCACAAGGCGTTCAGACGCGGCGCCTGCTGAGCCGGGAGAGGCGGGGAGGCATCGTCGCTGCCCTCCCGACCGGTGGCGCCCCCTTCCAAGACGGCGGTGGACCGACCTGCCTGCCCCACCGAGGCGCCCTGGCCTCTCCCCTCCACCTCCCCGCGGCTCCCACCCCCAGCATCCCGGGTTTTGCGCTCCCCCTCTGCCTCCGATGGCCCTTCCGGCCCGTCCAGCCTCGGCCCAGCCCCGCCACCTCGCCTCCTGGGCCCCTGGGAGACCCGCACGTGGGAATGGGGCAGGCAGAGAGGCTTGCTACCCGCGAGGACCACTTCTATCCCGCCAGCAGGAAAGCCTTCCCGTCTCATCCGGGCGCGTCCGCAGGCCAGGCGCAGGTGAGAATCCAGGGGGGGGGGCTAGCCCAAGTGCGGGTGCCAGCTGGGGGAAGAGCCCCCATTCAAGCCCCTCGGGGGGCAACTGGGGGAGGGCCAAGCAGGCCCCCAGGCCCCCATCCTCGGGGTCCCGGCCGAGGTTTCCCGACAGCCTGTGGACAGAGGGAGACGTCGGAAGGAGGCGCGGGGCTTTGCCAGGGGGTGGGTATGCTGCAGGAGGCACATAATGGGAGTGGGGGTCGGCCACAGAGCCTTCGATGTGAAGCCCCGCTCTGCCCTGGACGTCTCTTCTCTCCTATTAAAGCCGCGGAGGGCCGGAGGCCAGTGAGCACACCCTAGTGGCGGGGAGTTCCACCAGTTCACCCGCTGCTCCGAAAAGCAGCCCGCCCTCCACCTCTCCTGCCCACTCATCTCACTAAGACCAAGAAAATGCCCCCCCTCCACGATCCTCTAACGTCCTCCCCGCCCCCTAATTCTGTCCCCCTCCCCCGTTTTCAGCTCTGTCCCCACCTACGTGGGTGGAGCTTCCTTAGCCCATCAGTGTCTACCTCCTTCTCCGCGCACTCCAGCGACCTCAGCATCCCTGCGCATCCCCGGGTCTTTCCTCCCCGGAGAGGCTCCTTCTCGTGCTAGCTCAGCAAAACTACGTTTCCCAGGCTCCTTTGGGAGAAACTCTGAGCTGCATGAACGGTCCAAGGCAAAATGCGGGTACTCGAAACAGCACGACGAATTTCCGCATAATTGGGCAAACCGTCCGCCCAAGGAGAGCCGGCTGGTGGACCGGGGGGGGGGTAAAGGTACCCCAAAATTTCCGAAGGAGGCAACCCCTGGCCTGTTTGCCTGTGGCCCCTCTGTCCTGCATTGCTAGGCTATCAAATGTTAAACCGGGGGAGGGAAGGAAAAGAAAAGGATGGGGATGCCGATCTCTTCCGCGAAAGAATCCCAGGTAGGCGGGTGGGCAGAGCACCTTTTCTTGGAAGTCTCACAGCCCCGAAGGTGGTAGAAAAGCCCCTCTTCCCCCTTCTGGCTCAGGAGCCTGCACGGTAGAAGTTGTGTTCCTATTTCCCTGTTTTCTTGTCATTTTTAAGCTAAGGAGAACGGCTTGCGTCTTCTGCTTGCCTGTGGGGAGAAAAACCATCCATCTTTCCTCTTATATTTTTCTCTTTTTTTTTTTTTATTACACTTACAGCGCCTCTTTTCTTCTAGCGAGGGCAAGCAAGAGGATTTCCCACCTCACTTTATCCTCTCAACATCAGCCCTTTCAGGTAGGCCATGTTCTCTCTCTCTCTCTCTCTCTCTCTCTCTGTGTGTGTCCCACAAGCGGGCACTTTTAAGTTGGCTCGCCCAAGGAATCCCGGCTGAGCGCTCCAACCGCTGCACCCGACTGCCCCTCGGCGGTCTGGGGCATCAGCTAGCTATGCCCCATGGGGGGGGGGGGGAGGAGGGAGTCATCCCTTGGTGACCGACTTATTTTAAAGCTTCGGGCGTCAAGCGTGGAAAGAGGGGAGCGGGGGGGGGGGCATGCCAGGCTAGGTTTTAAAAAAGAAAAGCGGAGGAAAAAGGACAGCAACGCGAAAACCCAGGAAAAGAAAAAAAAAAAGGAAGGGGGGGGAACGAGCAAAGGAGAAGGAGGGATGGCAGGCTGGGAGGTGCTGGCGGGGAAGGTCCAGAACCGGCCCGGTCCGAAGGCGGGGGGCGGGGAGGGGCGGGGAGGCCAAGGGCGAAGAGGCCAGCCACGAAGACGCCCGGCGGCGGCGGCATCTGCACCGCGCGGGTGGCTCGCTGTCGCCTGAAAAGCGCGGAGAGGAGGTGGGGACGGGGGGGGGGGGCTCCGCCAGGCCGGCGGGAGGCGGGAGGCAAGGAGGGAGGAAAGAAGGCAAGGGGGAGGCCACGACCGGCCCCAGAAGGCCGGAGCTGCGGCGCTGGCTTGCCGGTCTCCGAGGCGAGGACGCTACCGGGACGCCTGGGTCCTTCTCCGCACTGCGCGGGGTGGGGGAGGGGAGATGCCCCGCCCGAGCAGCGGCGGCAGCGGGCGGCTACCCCCGGGACAGGGCCAGCCGAGCTTCCCCAGCCCGGGTCCGCCTGCATCCGCCGCCGCCCCCCCCCCCGATCCCCCGCGATCCGCTGCAGCGCGGCATCTCTGGCCTCCTCCCGCGATCTGAAAGGCAGGCTTTGGGGAGGACGTGGGGGGTGGGGGGGGGGAGGGAGAGGGGGGAAGGAGGGAGGCTTTTGTGTCCGGGGCCGCAAGGCAGGTGGGGGGAAGAGCGGGAAGAAAAGGGGGAGGCGGAGGTCCCGGGGAAGAGGGAGAGCCAGGCAGCGTAGCTGCTTGGAGGGGGACCAGAGACCGGGGGGGGGGGGGAGTGGGGGGGGGGATGCGGGCAAGGAGCTGAAGGCCCTCCTGGGCTCCTAGCCAGAATGCCCTCCCCGCCCCCGTCCCTGCAGAAAAGGCAGCCTGCGATGCCGGAGGGGGCCCCCCTCCAGTCTCTTCCCCTCCAGCGCCACCCTATAGATGAAGTCCTGCCAGGGGGAGAGGGGAGGGGGAGGGGGGGAGGTCCCTGCCTGCCTCCTTTGTCCAGCTGGACCACAGAAGCCGGGCCAAAACGGGAGGAAGGGCTTGGGACCACCCTGGCTCCCAGTTCAGCTGGCTCAGCCCTTCCTCCCTCGCCCTCCTCCGGTAGTAGGACCCAAGGACGCTCAACGAGGACACCTCGAGCCCAGAAAGATTTTCAGTTCTTCCTTGTCAAATATTTATTTTGTGCAATTTCTGTGCCTGTCTCTCCTTCTGGGCTGACAGGCTGGCATTTGGCTTACAGGGCAAGGGGAAAATTTAAGGACTGGTTTTACCAGTTCCACATTCACACAGTCCGATGGCGTTTTCCATGACTGAGGAGGGATTCGAATCTACCTTCCCTGAGTCACTCTTAATCCACTGCACCACACTGGGTAGCTTTAGTTTGTTGTCATTACTCTTCGGTGACTGTCATTCTTTGCAGGTCCGTCTTTCTCACCGGACCCCAGGCTCAAAAGCCCTGGCTGGATTCGGCCGGGAATGGGAGGTGGGGGCTGTGGGCCTGCAAAAGCAGGTGAGCCGGGCCGCCTTCCAGATGCCACAGGATTCTTGGTCATGGTGCCGCCACCCCACCCAGAAGCTCCAGGCTGCAGCTCCTGTGGCAGCCACGGCCTTCTCTCACACCCATGGCTTTTTCTCTCTTGCAGGAAGGTGTCACCTCTTTCTGGAGCTGCGACCGACCCCATGACCTTTTTGCCCTGAAGGCCGCCCCATGGCTCGGCCGTCCCTCCTGAAACGCTGCCTGCGGTTCCGGCTGCTGTGGGGGCTGCTCTCCGGCCTTATCGCCCTCTCCGCGCTCAGCTTCCTGGTCAGCGGGGGTCACGAAGTGCTGCTCTCCCGCTCCCTGACGTACCTGCTGGACAGTTATGGGGGGCACCACCCCCTAAGTGCCCCCCTGCTGCCCTCCTCGGAGGCCTTCCTCCTGCAGCCTCCGCCCGAGGCCTGCAGCCCCCGGCCCCCCTCCCTGCTCGTCCTGGTGACCAGCGCCCCAGAGCACACGGCACGGCGGCAGGCGGTGCGCGACACCTGGGGAGGGGTCCGGTGGGCCGGGGAGTACACCGTCCGGACCTTCTTCGCCCTGGGCTTGCCCCCGGAGCCCTCCCGACAGGCTGCTCTGGAGCGAGAGGCTGCCCGGCACCGAGACATCATCCAGGGGCGCTTCACGGACACCTACCGCAACCTCACCCTCAAGACGCTGGCCCTCCTGGGCTGGGCCACCACCCACTGCGCCGGGGCCCTCTTCCTCCTCAAAGCCGACGATGACATCTTCCTCAACCTTCCCGCCCTGGTGGAACACCTCCAGCAGTCGGCAGGCTCCTCGCCCGCCTACCTGGGCCGGATCCATTGGAGGGTGCACCCCGACCGAGACCCCCGCAGCCGCCACCACGTGCCCGCCTCCCTTTACCCGGAAGGCGTCTTCCCGCCCTACTGCAGCGGTACAGCTTACGTGCTTTCCGGAAACTCCCTGGCTGCCATCTTGGGGGCGGCCCGCCACGTGCCCTTGATCCCCCTGGAGGATGTCTTTGTGGGTCTCTGCGCCCGCCGGGCGGGCCTCACCCCCAAGCACCTGGCCCGCATGGCGGGGTCTGCCCACGTGCCCCCCGATCCCTGCTGCTACCCGGGAGGTGCTGTTCAGCGTCCACCGGGTGGCCCCTGCGGAGATGGTGGCCATGTGGGACGAGGCCGGTCCTCGTGAAAAGCCCTGCCCGCCTCGTGCAACGGGTCTTGGGCCTCCTCCGGTGCAAGGCGCTGGCTTGGTTCAGCTAGCTTGGTTCAGCTAGCAGCTGCCGTGGGAGAAAAAGAGGTCGCCCGGGAGGGCTGCCCATTTTTGCAGGCCTGAACCAAAGACGGCTGCGGTTTTGGAAGGAAAAATTGCCGTCTGGCTCATTATTTTTTTTGTTCCCAGGGGCTTGAGGGAGGCGGGAAAGAAGGAAGCCGCCTTCCGATTTCCTACCTCAAACGTTGGCCTTCTGCAGTTGCCCTCTGCAAGAAGAATCACAGAAACGGAGTCTGCCTGCCAACAAGGGCAGAAACTTTCCTGCTCCCCTAATGGGTTTCCTTCATTTCCCGCCGCATAGCTCAGGGGAACGGCTGGAGAGCCCAGTGGTTGAGGCATCAGCCCCGCAGAGCCAGAGGTTGGGAGTTCAATTCCTCCGTGGGCCTCCCTAAGCAGGGGGCTGGACGACGATCCTTCCTGCTCTGCTGTTCTAAGATGATTAAAAGGAAGATGCTTTTGGAAATTAAAGCCATCTGGCTTCTGGAATCACTAATACCCGGCGCTCGGTGCATCGCTTAACAAAACCTTTGAACCTGCTGGTGTCCGTCCGTGGTTGAATGGAGAGCCAGGTTCCTTCTTCCCTCCCTTGTGCTTTAAAAAAAATGTGCAAAATTAAACATTGGGCCCAGAAGATGCTGCTGGTGCAGAGCAACTGGGGTAGCCTGTACTTTGGACCGACCCTTAATTGTGGCTTGCTCAGCCAGGGCCAGTTGGAGAGAAGGGATCCGTGTGTTGCCCCATGATATATCTCTCTCTCTCTCTCTCTGCTGGGCAGATGGAAGTGGGTCTTAACCAACATGTCTCCCGTCTGAAGAGCACGGAGCTGTTCTTCTCAGGGGAAGAAGAGGAAGAGGGAACTGTGACTTCCTTTCTCAAACCAGTCAGAGACTCATCCTGAGTGGAGGGACAGGGGAGTCCGCGTTGCTAGTAGTTCTGACGTCCATTCCTCCTTCCATAGGCTGTAACCCCGTCCTTCCCTTCCCTTCCTCTTCTTGGTTCCTTCTCTCACAACCCTTTTCCTACCTGGAGCCAGCAGAATGAGGCTGGTGGTGGCGTGGTGGCGGTGGCATGAGGAACGCCCCACCCCCCTGCTTCTCCACATCTGTGTTGGGGTGTTTTATGTGTCTGTCCGTCCATCCAGCCCTGGCGCCCTGACCGCTGGGAGTCTGAAAGCCACGCGTCTCTTCCCTTAAAGCCTTCCTGGTCTGGATCAACCCCAAATGCCCAGAACTAGGGCTGCGCACTGGTACCCCCGACTCGGTTTGGAGGACCCGTTTGTATCCTTGATTTGTGCCACCAGGTACGAATGGGTTTTTAATTTCTTTATTATTATTTTTTAAGTTAAGGCCCTGAAAACCCCAGACAGGCTGTTCAGTCTTCTTCTGGTCTTGCACGGAGGGACTCGAACTCTTCGAACAACTGACGGGAGACGGAAAGAAGGAAAACAAAGTCTTCCAAACTCCAGGCTGCTGGCTTGTATTTAAACGAAACAAACCTACCAGCAGACTGAAGGGATTTGCAAACGGTAAGCAGAAAATTCGTTTTTTTCTGACCCTGGAACGGAATACAGGGGAGAGTTGAGCCGGGGTTGGACTCGATGGGTTTATAGGCCCCTTCCCACTCCGTTATTCTATGATGCAATCTATCGTCCTCCTGCTTTGATCTGGTTCATGTACAAACGGCATGACCTACCTAACGGGCTTGGGCTGAGAAATCGGGGATTTCTCTGAACCGGGTGCAACCGCCATTAACACTTTTAGCTCCAGGGCCTGACTTGGCAGAAGGCAGCTCCTTCCCCTGATCGCTGGTCCCCTTGCTGTGCGTTCGCTAGACTTCACACACACACACACACCCGGCTCCACCACCACCATTAGACTTGGCTGGGTCCTTTGGCCCTCCAGCTATACAGATCATGTCCTGCAGGGCTGGGGAGAAACGTGTGTGCCTCCCCCAGCTATGCACCACCACCCCGTCAGCCCCACCATGATCACCAATGGGGAGGGACAATGGAAGACAGGGTACAGCAACGTTGAGCCTAGCCTTCGCATCCGGGACTGGCAGAAGCTCTCAGAGGGAGAAGCACCTTTTCTATCAAGAGCTGCTTGGGCTCTGGGGCGGAACCCACAGCCCATGGTCCATCTGACCTTCTTTCCTTCCTTCCACAGGCGAAGCTTGCTGGGGGGGCAGGGGGGGGGAGGGCAGGCCTGCAAAGCCGCACCCCTGCCTGGCCAGACTTTCTTCCCTGCTGACCCAACCAGGGAGGCCACTGGCAGCAGCCTTTTGCAGAAGCCACAGAATCGGCGGGTGGGGAGGGAACCCGTGAGGCCATCTAGACCGACCCACTTGACCGTACAGGAATCCAGGAGTGAGAGGCATCCGAAGGGGTGGGCTGCAGCCCATAGAGGCTTCAGCCAAACTAAATCTACAGAACCTTAAAAGGGCCACAAATCTCTCTCTCTCGAGGGCCCCCTCTGAGCCTTGAATGCTGAGAAAGAGGCTTTGCCCACACGTACGCACACAGACACACACTGCTCAAATCCACAGCTAAAGACCTGCACAGAGCCAGGCGGAAAACAGACTAGGTCTTTTATTACAGGAATGGGGGGGGGGGAGGGAGGAACAGGGGGTGAAGGTCCAGGATGGGGGACTTCTAGTCAGAAACACACACCCCCTGCCCCAGAACAGTCCCAGTACTGAGCCACGGGCCCCTAGTCTTGCCCCCACGGGGGGGCGTCTCCAGCTTCTGCCGCTGCTTCGCTCGATCCCACGGCTACTTCTTAAATCGGTCCAGCACTGACCTCTGCCCTGGGGGGGCAGCCCCCTTGGTGGCTTCTTCCTGCTGCTTCTGAGCCTCCAGCTTCTTTGCCACGCTCTTCCGGATTGCCGTCTGTGGAGGAGCATGGCAGGGGAACGGGGGGGGGGGGGGGGAGGAAGAGGGGGAGAGGGAGGCAAGAGGGAAGGGGAGGGGGGGGAGAAAGCATGAGCCAGAGTGAACTGCTGAGCAGAGAAGTGGGGGGGAGTATTTGTCCTTGGGCAGGCTTTCTCCCTATGGCTGCCTGGCGCTGACTGTTTGGGGGCCCAGGAAGGGAAAAGACCCCTCGCCCTGCCCCATGGGGCCCTGGCTTGAGTTCGTTCCCCACCCCCTTGATCCGGAGATCAATCCTGCACAAAACGTGTCGCTGGGACACACTCACGCCCCACGGGTTGGCTTCCTCTGGGCAGAGAAAGCAGCCAGCGTGTGGCGCCGTGATGAGGGTGTGGGTCCCGGACTCCAGAGACCTGGGTTCAAAGCACTTCCTTGGCCATACGCTCCCTAGGCCACCACAGGCCGGCCACAGCCTCTGCACCACGCCTAAATCTTAGGGTTGTTGGTGAGCATACCCTGTTTCCCCGAAAATAAGACCTAACCTGAAAATAAGCCCTAGTAGGATTTTTCAAGATGCTCGTAATATAAGCCCTACCCCAAAAATAAGTCCCAGTTAAGTGAAACCCCGCCCTCCACCCTTGTGCAGCAACCAGAAGAAGATGACATGGCTGTATTTGAATCAATGTAGATTCTTGTACATGAAAAAAAAATAAAACATCCCCTGAAAATAAGCCCTAATGCGTTTTTTGGAGCAAAAATTAATATAAGACCCTGTCTTATTCTCGGGGAAACACGGTAGAAGAGAAAAGAGTCACGTATTGTCACCTTTTGCTCACTGGGAGAAAAGATCAGACGGGGTTGTAGCCAATAAAGAAATAAAAATAATTAAAAATCTGTGCCGGCTCAGGTGGTTTTCCTTTGTCAATCGTGCCCCAAAAGGGAAAGACCGCCTCACCCGCTGCTCCTCCACCGCCACCTTCGTCTTCCGCCTGAGCCGGCTGGCAGCCGAGTCGCGCCCCTTCATCCGCTTCCGGGGGGAGAACTTCTTTTTGGCCTGGGGGTCGAAGCCCTGAGGAGGGTGAGAAGAGAGAGACAAGAAGGGTGAGAAGAGGCTGAGAGGAAGGCCATCCCAGCCCCCTGGTCCCTTTCACGGTGCGTCGGAAACCGCCAAGGGTCCCCCAGGGTGGCTGGCACCGACACAGCCACCCCCCCCACCCCGCTCAGGGCTGCCCCCTCACCAGCCGCTCCACGCGCTCCTTATGGCTCTGCTCCAAGGAGATGGCGTCCACCGCCCCCAGCTGGCCCGGGTCGAGAGAGATCAGTTCCGCCGGGATCTGGGGGAGCAAAAGAACCGGGCAGCTGAGAGGGAAGGCCCCCCAAACCACAGAGGGCCGGGCTTCGTGGGGACCCCTCCCCCCCGAAATGAGCGACCAGAAGCCTCTCCCCGAAGGAGGCAAGCCAAGGGCCAAGGCTAAGGCTGGACTAGATGACTCTTAGTGACCCCCCCTCTGACTCAGCCCTTCTACGGTGGTTTCTCAAGTCGCCAGTGGCTACTTGTCTGGAGGGCGACACCTTCCCTGTGGACTACAACTCCCAGAACCCCCCACGCTGGCGGGAGAGGGATGCGGAGGCTGAATTTCTCCTGCAGAGCACTTTCTGAAGCCCTGGATTTCAGGAAGAAACAGGCACATGGGTAGAGGAGTGCCTGGGCAGAAGACCTACAGACAAAAGGGCCATGATAAGACCTCTGGGGACGAATTCCCTGTGGGGCAGAGAGGATGGGGGGGGATGGGAGCCGCCTGGAGTCGCACCCCCTCCCCATAATCTGCTTATGAGGAGGGAAACGATCATCCAGGGGCTCCCTCCCTGCCCCCACCCCAATTTATCCTGTAGCTCGGATCATTTACTCAATGCAGCTACATCCAAGGGATGGAAACCTGGGTCTTCCAAGGAGTTTCAGACTTCAGATCCCAGTATCCCCAGCCACTGTTTACAATGGTGGGAACTGATGGGAATCTTACTCTGACAAGAAAGATCTGCGGGACCGAACGTCCCCCACCCCCCACCCACCCCATCTAAACCCCTCCAGCCACCCTAAGAAAGAAGGATCCTGAATTAGACCAGCTAGCAGTGAAGGTGCCCCAGTGCCTGAATCCAGTCATGCCATCATTTCCACCGAGTAAAACCTGACACCCAAATCTGACACCCACTTGCAGGTCGGCAGAGGAGAAGTTCAAAAGCAATAAAACCATTTAAAAAAATCCTAGCTGACCATGTTTTCCTTTACCGCTAAAGAAATAGAGATATCCTGTGTCTTTAAAGAGACTGAAAACGTGTCTTCCACAACCCCTTTGACTACAGCTTCCATTATCCCACTCTACTGGTGGGAAATCATGGGAACGGTAGTCCAAAACATGCTGGAGAGCAATCGGTGGGTTGAGGCTTGAATTTAATGTTTTAAAAAGCCCAGAGGAATAATGCAACGTGGGGTGTGGTTGTATAGCTGCATACACAAACAGAAGACTGCAAACACACACCCACACACACACCCATGAGTGATTTCACTCTGTGGGTATGTATGTATGTATTTATTCATTCATTACATTTCTATCCACACTTCCACCAAAAGACATTGTCCTCGAGGGCGTTTACCAAGTTTCTCCAAGAAATAAAAGCCAGATAAAACCAACATTTGGCTAAAACCATAATAAAACCATATAAATTCACCCTACCGTAAAAACATAAAAATCAAACCAAGTACATGAAAACTACAATTTAAAACATTTGAACTTTCTGTGTCCTCTTTAACACTTCCCTCGAGGGTCCAATTATTACAGAATTTATAATGTGTATTTTAAAAAAATATTAAACCAAGAGGCCACAGGTCTGAGTAGATACGAGGGCTCAGAGTTCGGGAGAGATGAGAGTTAAAAGGAAACTTGGGAGCCCATTTAAAGGGAGGGAATGACATCTGGCCCCCCAAGCTAGGTCCACCCCACCCCATCCCCCAAATGCATATTTCTGAAGTGGGAAGACCACCGCTCAGGCGTCTGAAACCACGAGATCCTCCGGTTTTCGCAAGGCGAACAAACGGGATGCTCGATTCCGAGGACAAAGCAGAGCTGGAGAGAAGTCCCATTTGGGGACTACAGCACCCAGAATCCCCCATGGCTCTGCTGGCCAGAGTATTCCGGGACTCGGGAGTGCCTCCCGGCACCTCCTGGACTAACCGATGAAGCGAAGCTGCTCCCGACAAAAATGTCCGGCCCCAGGGAGATAAAGGACACCCGGCTGACCCCCTTTCCAGCGAGGGGGTGGGCACCCCAGGGTCCCCCACTCACCCTCCCTCCCTCTCGAGGCCCTTTACCTTCTCCAGCAGGGCTTTGACCTCCCACTCCTGCCGCTGTTTCTTGCTACGGAAAGGATTGCTCTCCAGGGCGTCGAAGTTCGGCTCCCCGGCACCTGCGGCACCCGACGGGCAGGGGGGGAAAGAGAGCCTGACGAAGGGGGGTCCTGTGCCCCAAAGCCCCTCCCCCAATCAGGGGGGGATGGGGATACCTAGCCCCATGCCTTCGAGGGCACCCCCCTTCCCTCCCTCCCTTTTTCCTCTTGCTTCCCCAGGGGGACCTGTGACAGGCCCCGTCCTCTATACGGACTGCCTGCCCCCCCCCAATCCAGCTTCCCCTGCCCACCAGTCCCCCCCCCCACTCTCACCTGGCACCAAGAGGCTGACAAAGCCCTCCTCGTGTCCGACGCCCAGCACGTCCTCAAAGGGGCAGAAGCGCAGCCCGTGGGAAGGGCGGGGCAGGGAGTGGCACAGGTAGGGCTTCGAGGGGGGCCCCACCAAGATGTCCTTGTACACCTGGGGAGGGGGTGGCAAAGGAGAGAGAGAGAGAAGCATCAGGCCTGGGGACGGGGGGGGGGGCGGGTTCAGGGAAGAAAGAGGCAAGACCCCCCCCTCACAGCACCCTCCCCTGCCAACCCCTTACCTGGACGACCTCCTGACAAGCGGCCCCCAGGAGCCCCCGCTGGCTGAAGTCCAGATGCCCGGCCCCCCGTGGGCAGCAATAGGGAGTGGAGGCGCCGGTAAGCACGCAGGTCATAGATGTGGAGCTTCCGGTCGAGGCCCGAGGTGGCCATGTACCTGCAGGGAGAGGATTTGGAGAGACGACCCGGGTTCAGGTCCCTCTGAAGGGCTCCGTTCTCCCCTACGAGCCTGCCTGGGTTTGAAGGCTTTCGGGGATAGCCACACACACACACACACCGGCAGAATCGGAGGCAACGTGGCCTTGTGGAAGGGAGTTCCACCGCCCTCTCCATGATGGCCACTCCTGCATTGGCTGAAGAAATGCTAGAAATAATGTTTGTTTTTTTCCCACACTCTAGCCAAGAGCACCTAAAAGCTTTGATCACCACCGGAGCGCTTTTCCTGTTTCGGAGAGTTCTTAAACGAAGTGTGCTATCATCATCATCCTCCTCTTGGAATGGCAGAGCTGGAAGGAACCTTATGGATCATCAAGCCCAGCTCCTGTCCAGGAGGCCCGAAGGGGGGGGGGGGGGTTGGGATCGAATTCGCAACTTCTGGCTCCACCGCCAGAGACCTCAACCCCTGGGCTATCCAGCAGTTCAGAATCTTTAGACAACAGATCCCATCATGCTCCATTCCAAGGCAAGGGAAGCACATGGGCTCTGTAGTCTTGACCTCCGATTATCTATCTATCTATCTATCTATCTATCTATCTATCTATCTATCTACCTATCTGTCTGTCTGTCTGTCTGTCTGTCTGTCTGTCTGTCTATCTATCTATCTATCTATCTATCTATCTATCTATCTATCTATCTATCTATCTATCTATCTATCTATCTATCTATCTATCTATCTATCTATCTATCTATCTATCTGATTTCTATACCGCCCATCTGGCAGCCAAGGCCCCTTTTCAGCGAAAGAGAGAACACTCAATGGATAAAATAAAAATAATCGCACTCACGTGCCGGAGGCATCTACGGCCAGGGCCCGCACAGCCCCTCGGTGGCAGAGCACCCGGACTAGCGGCTCCTTGACGTTGGGGCTCCAGAGCGTCACGGTGCCTGTATTTTTTGGGCGGGGGGGGGTTAGAAAGAGGGAGCGAGAGGCTTCCGGAGAGACCGACCAAGAGAGAGAGGCAGCCAGGCCGGCCTCCCCCTTCTCCCACACCCCACAGAAGAGAGGGGTTGGGAACATGGGTTGCCCTCGCCTACCGTTACTGTGGCCCAGGTGGATGATGGCGTTGGAGGGGTTCTGGGCCATCACGCCGAGCCGGCCCCCCCTTGGTGCAGATGGCAGCCACCTCCTTCCCCACGGAGATGTCCAGATACTGGAGGAACCCCGTCTCACTCTGGGCAGGGGCACAAAAACCGAACACGGTGAGTTTTTGGGAGGGGGAACTGCCTGCACAACATCAACGCTAACAGCCCTTGGGTGAAGGAGTTAACGGGCCACCAGCCTAGAGACACACCCCCTCCCCAAACACAAAAGAGAACAGTCCTGGACTACGGCTCAGGAGACCCGAGTTCAAATCTGAACGTTTGGCCAACCAAGGCCTCTCTGTGTTTCATAGTTTTCAAACAGAGCCCAGATGGCCAGAGATAAATATGGGGGGGGGGGGGGGGAGCCAGGAAGCACGGCTGCAGCGTTTCTGTGCTGGGAACAGGGGGTGGGCTAGATGACCTTTAGCAGCCCCAACTTGGTGGAAAAAATCTCTATATTCAAGAAACACAGCCCCAAAGTCCCATGGGACTTGCTTGCATGTTTTTCCAACCCTATTTTAACTTCTAAGCTACTCAGTAGGAAGGATGGGCAGGAGAGAGGGGAACGAGACAGCCTCGTTAGCAACACCATTACCAACACCAACACTTCAGGATGCCGTGCAAACCCCCATTCCCAACCCCCAAGCATGTCAGTCTTTGCCCAGCGGATTTTTATTAGCGTGTGGACGGATCTCCAACATCCTTCATTAGACGGACTTCCAACTCTGCACTGAGTGTGAAAAACAGGCTGAAATTCTGTTGTACAGAAAGTGTGACATTTGGAAGGGGACTGCTGCCTGTTAAGACATCTCCACCAGCCTTATCTGCGGCACGTGGAGTCACCCAATTGGGTACTGCGACGGAAAATGGCCTAGGGAGATGTCGTAACTTCCAGCGGGTTGCTCCCCGAAGGCACGCCGTTTGCGTAACTCTGCAACAGGATTCCAGCCCCAGAGTTGTAATCGGGCAGGGGACTCTGCCCTGCAGGATGCGTCTGTTTTTCGTCCGAGCCCTTTTGAGGTGGCAAAACAGTGGGTCAGACAGTTGTGGAGAAGCTGAGCCTTGTTTTATCGAAGAATTCTCTTTCCAAGGGAACAGCAGAGTCCAGATTGTTCCCAGAGAAAACTCCTCTCCTTTCCTTGTGAGGATTTAGCGGGGAGAAGAGGAGGGACGGGGGTCTGGATTCAGGAGTCTGCAAAAATCACAGGCTGCGTTGCCCACCCAAAGGTTCACCAGGAGGACCCCGAAGCAACAACAAGACCCCACGGCCTTGCATCAGATCCGCAAAGCCACTGGCGCTTAGCTGCCCTCGGACGGCACCCCTTCCTCCCTGGCGGAGGAGGGGGAGAACCCGGCCGGTGTTCGTTGGCAGGAAAGAGAAGGCAGAGATAAGTGAGGCGCCCTTCCCTTCCCTCCTCCCGGTCCACAGTTTCCTCACCGCCGTGGCCAGGAGGAAGTGGTAAGGCAGGAACTCCATCCGCTGGACCCGGTAAAAACGCTTCAGGCAGTTCAGCTCCAACCCTTGGTTGTCGTAGACGTACAGCCACTGGCGCTGGGCCACCGCGAACATGGTTTCCGTGTGCAGCCACCTGAGGGTGCGGGAAGACACACAAGAAGGAGGATGAGGAGAAGGAAGAAGGAAATCCCACCAGAGAGGGGAGGATCCGAGGTGTGGCGTGATCAGAGGACCGTGCTAGTTTGAGGCTCTGCTGAGGCACGAAACTCAGGTGGTGGCCTCCAGCTCCTCTCGCATACTCTCATAGCCTGCCGTACCTCACAAGGGTGTCGTGGCCCCAGAGAGAAGGGGTGTGTGTGTGTGTGTGTGTGTGTGTGTGTGTGTGTCGTGGCCCCAGAGAGAAGGGGTGTGTGTGTGTGTGTGTGTGTGTGTGTGTGTGTGTGTGTGTGAGTGAAGGTGAGGGACCAGAAAGTTCCACAGAACTAAGGGGCAGGAGCTTCAAGCGAGCAAACGGCAGCCTTGCTAGCCCAGCTTGGAGCCATTCTAAGTTGTTGTTGTTTTTTTAAATTTGCTTGCTCTCTATAAGCGGCAAAAAGGTTCCAGAGAAGCCCTTGTGCGTTCGTCTTGTTTCAGCCAACACAACAGCAGCAGCAAACCCAACACAAAAGAAAAACGGGAAGTCTCAAATGGCATCTTTCAGGTGAACGGCACCTAGGTTGTCGTGAGTTTTCGGGTATTCCAACACATCTGGAAAAGTGTGTCCTGACCCAGAAAAACTCACGCTGAGATAAAACAACACATTAGTCTGAAAGGCTTCCACCAGACTTTTTTGGGGGGGATTGAGGGGTTTGGAGCAGGAGCTCCCGTTGCTAATATAAGCAGAGCTCCTAGTCCACGTTCGTCGGAGCGCATGGAAAGACACATATACTCATAAAAAGACATACAAATGCATGGTCCCCCTGCAAGGCCAAAAGTACATCAGCCGATCTCCCTGCCACGAGAATGACGTTGGGCGACTTCCCACAGCTCTGCAGAAATGCACTGTCTGCCAAGGGTTTCGAAAACCTGCAAGAGGCTGCTAACAATTTATTGATTGATTACACTTGCATACTGCACTGATTATTGTTGGACTCTACTCAACAGAAAACCAGCAGAAACCCCTACAAGGCGCTTTTTCCTCCTCCGTGGCGTTTTCTCCTGAAACAGAAGGGCTGTTTCTGGAATGATTAAAACTGTTGCTGTTTTTTTTTCACTGTCCAGTTGCTCCTGATTTGGAAAGTCCTGTCCTGAACATTCCTGCTCATGTCTTGCAAATGCAAGGCTGTGGCTTCCTTTACTGAGTCACACCATCTCAAGCCCAGCCTTCCTCTTTCCCTACTGCCTTCATGTGTGTTAACATTCCATGTAACCTTATTCTGCACTTACGAGGCGGCTCTCAGGCCAGATCCAGACACCGTTCTCGCAAAGAACTTAAATACATAAAGTCTCAGGGATCTTTCGTTAAGGCCTTCATGTTATATAGTCTGAACACCATGTCATAGAAATATTATTTATCATTGTAAATGAAAATATTCCACATTCCATTTTTTTTTTCAATTTTTCCAGAAAAAAACAAAAAACAGCTTTGGAAAAAAATGGGCGGGAAAACTTTTTTTTCCCCATACGCCAGCTGAAATATCCCATTCACCACCTAACTCCCAATTACATGGGGGCAGTGAGTCCAGTCTCGATTTTGGTCCGAACTCTATGGGACTCAGCACCTGGGACCATTTGTTTAAAGTTCAGACTGCAGCCCGGAGTGAATTCATATTCCCCTATGAAATGACACCGGGGGCCCTCATGCACGCACACACACACTCACGTGAGGTCGTTGACGGATTCCATGACATTGATTTCGCACATCAGGGCTTTCGTGTGCCAGTCCAGAGCTGCCACGTGGCCACGGCGTCCTCCCAGGAGGAGATGCCTGCAGTGGGGCAGAAAATGGGGGTGTTGGGGGAAGAGCAGTCAGTGGGAATGGACAAGGAGTGCTCGGTGTGCTGAGCATTGCTAAAGAAACAGCAAAAATCATGAAAACATTCTTGGAGAAGCCTGTCTAAGAATACCCTTTTTAAAAGTGACTTTTGAAAATAAATTGGACTCTAGGCTGAAATCCTGTTGCTTTGTTACAGAAAAAGCGCAGCATTCAATCTTTCCAAGTGGGCAATTAACAAGTCCCCACTGGGATTCCCAAGGGTGCAGGGACTTGTTAATTGCCAGCTAGGAACGACTGCATGTTTACATCTTTTACATAACAAAACAACAGGATTTCAGCCATTAGGTGATTTTTGGGATGCAGATTACTTACATCCCCGTCACTCAGAAAAGCAACAATCCGTTATTTCCAAGCTCCGCTTTTTCTGGACTCCAACGCCCATGCTCCACACACACACATGTACCCTGGCTGGAAGGATTCTGGGAGCCAGAGGCGAAAGAAGTAGCCATCCCTCCCCCTGCCCCACACGGCTCCATGGCCAAAGCCCAGCCCCAATCCAGTCCCACACCTACTCACCTGCCGTTGCGGGTGTAGCTCGCTCTGTAGGGCCCAAACTGGTTCAGCCTCAGCTCAAAACGCTGCCAGGAGGGAAAGAAGGCAAAGTCAGGCACAAAAGACTCTCCACGGCTCTACTGAGAAGCTCCCCACTCCCGGAAATCCCCAGCCCAAATCCCCCACACCTTGGCACTGGCCGCGAGGTCTACCGCGTCTGCAATGTCCGACTGGGAGATGGTACAGGTGTCCTCGCCTTCTTCGCCTTCCAGAAACCTGGCAAGGGTGAAGAACAGTATTTTACATCAATACTCGGAACGATTCAGTTGAAACACATGGTGTCTCCCCACCTGGAAAAATGTGCTCTTGGCTGGCAAAATTTCAATACCCATTTCCCACGATATATCTTTTTCATGGGCTCCTTGTCCAGATGGAGACCCCCAACGCCAGGCATCGGGGAGAACTGGAAGGCTGTTCACAACCTAAATACTTCGTCAACTGGAGGCAGAGCAGGGGGAATAAGGGCTTGATTTGTTTGAAACGTGGTGCTGGAGGAGAGCTTTGCTAATTGCCAGCTAGGAACGACTGAACGTTTACACTTTTTACGTAACAAAGCAAGAGGGTTGAGCCAGAAAGACAAACAAGGGGGTCCTAGACCAAATCAAGCCTGAACTATCTCGGGAGGCAAAAACGACAAAACTGAGGCTGTCCTTACTTTGGGCACCTCATGAGAGGACAGGATTCTTTGGAAAAAGACAATAATGCTGGGGGAAAAGTGGAAGGCAGCAGGAAAAGAGGAAGACCAGATACGAGATCAACTGACTCCCTAAAAGAAGCCACACACTTAAATCTACAACAGCGGAGCAGGGCTGTGAAGGACAGGATATTTTGGAGATCGCTCATTCATAGGGTCGCCATGAGTTGGAAGCGACTTGATGGCAATTAACAAAGGCTTGATTCCATCAACACAAAGCTGCAGATGAATGGTAGCCCAGTTCCCAGTTCTCAAGAAAACCCTCAAAGGAACATCATTTAAAGCAACTTAACGGACAGCAATTATGTATGTAGTAATAGAGCTTCTAGCATCTCCCCTTACATCATCTCCCCTTACATCTAAAAGCTCCGGGAATATCTCCAATTTGACCTGGAAAACAGGGCTGTCCTTATTTATACTGATTATCCAATTTCTTTAATTGGAATCTTGCTTTTCCTCCAATAAAGGAATTAAGAAATAAACTTCCTTCTCCTTTGTAAACATAGTTGTGTGAACACGGATGCATCTCTAGAGACACAACTAGGTGGAGTATTCAGGGAGAGAAAAAGATTAGCTATGCAGTCCTGGCAGAAGCTGATAAAGCCCCGTGACACTGAGGAGCAATATAAAAACTTTTTGCATGCATAATATTGCTTCACACTTAGAATTTATAGTTCCTGCTCCCTGGCGCGATCTTAGAACTGTAACACATTTTAAATTAAAACTATCATCAGATATAGGTTTTTTTTAATCTTTTAAAAGCACTTTAATGACATGAATTTTAAACATCCACTTTAAATTTATAAAAATCCCCCCCTTTTTTTCTCTCTCTCTTTCTTTTCACCTCGGTTGAATTGTGTGTTGTTGTTTTTTAAAAGCCCACATTGCTGGCTTTAAGATGACCCCTGAGTTCGGTGGCCTTTAAACGCTTTTGTTTTGCAGCCGGTGATTAAAAGCATCCGTGTGTGCCCTTCGGCCAAGTCAAGCTGATCCCCGGAGGAGGTCTGGTGAGGTCAAGGCGGAGCCGATGTCCGACGGGAACCCATCGGGCTGCTTGATCAGTATCCCCACCCCGTACAAAAAGGAGACTTGTTTACAGCTGCAGCAGCTGCTCAACACAGAGAAATATTTCTCAGGGCTGAGCCAGGCTCAGACGTCGACAAAGGCTGAAGGCAGCTGGTCCCTTGACCCCCCCCCCCGCCTCTTCTGCCTGTCTGACCAGCTGGACGTAGGAGTTGGAGGGCGAGAGCCGTGGGGGGGGGGAGTCAGGCATGGTTCTGTTTGCCCCATTCCAACGGAGCCAAAACACCACAATCGGCTTTCTGCCAGTTCGTTTCACAAGGAGGAATGCAACGCCTGCTCTCTGACCTGCTGAAAGACGAGCCGACAAATGGGATCTCATGCCGAGCCTCACGAATTGCACTGGTGCGCGAGTCGGATCAGAAACACGCAGCTATGCAGGGAGGGAAAAGGGGGTTCGGCATGGACCCATAGATTCCACTCGCTAGCACAGTGTCTCCCAACCTGGGGGTTGCAAATTGTTTTCTGGATGGAAGGGGGTCAACAGGTTGCTTTATATGGGAGGTACCCCTTGCGAAATTGTTTAAATAATTAAGTAAGTTCCTCCTTGGATTTTCAGAGTGGAATAATAAAAGTTCGGGTGTACATGTGCGTTTGAGAAACAGGATCTTTTGCGGGAGAAAGGGGCCTCGGCTTCCTGAGAAGGGGAGACATTACCCCAATAAAAAGATCTTCTTATGTCAACAATACAAATTTATTCTACAGACAAAGGCCCAATAACTTATGCCAACGTGGCAGGTGGGGGGCCAGAGGTTACTTGGTGATTATAAAAGGGGGCTGCACCTCAAAAAAATGTCAGGAGCCATGGCGTTAGCACATATTTATTTTCTTCTGGGGGGGTGCCCAAATATTTGTTTATTCCATGCAGCTGAAGCCGTGGGATAGAGTCCGTGAACCTTAACTCGCAAATAAAAATTCAGCTCGTCTAAGGCTTGGCAGTTCCCAACCATACCTTGGGCCTCGCGACACACCTGGCTCCCAAACCCATCCGGGGAGATGAAAAAGGAGCTCTCCTCCCCGGAAGGTAAAGGTAAAGGTTCCCCTTGACATTTAGTCCAGTCGTGTCCGACTCGAGGGGGTGTTGCTCATCCCCGTCTCCAAGCCGTAGAGCCAGCGTTTGTCCGAAGACAGTTTCCGTGGTCACGTGGCCAGTGCGACTAGACACGGAACGCCGTTACCTTCCCACCAAGGTAGTACCTATTTATCTACTCACATTTTTACATGCTTTCGAACTGCTAGGTTGGCAGGAGCTGGGACAAGCGACGGGAGCTCACTCCGTCGCGTGGATTCGATCTTACGACTGCTGGTCTTCTGACCGTGCAGCACAGAGGCTTCTGCGGTTTAACCCGCAGCACCACCACGTCTCATCTCCTCCCCGGAAACTCCCCTGCAAACACGGGCCCTGCTCCTTTATCATGGCACAACGGGTGGCACAGAAGTGGGTCTTTGCAGGGCAAAGCGGGCCCCTTAAAGGCAAAACACCCTCATTACAGCTTGCCATTCATTTATCCAAGGCTCCACCCCACAACCTCAGCAAGACGGCTTCCGTTTGGGGTTCACAGGTCTGCCCGTGTTTCTCCTGCTCCCATGTGAACGGAGTGAGGGTGCGTGAGACGGGGTGGCACAGACTTTCAGCAGAACCAGGAGGGTCGGCCCCTGAGAGACACAAGGTGTCGAGCTGGCAGGGGTTGGAGGGGGGGCAGGATGATTACCCAGGCTCCTCCAGGAGCAGCAGCTCCGTCCGGGCTGCCTGCTTGGCGGCCGCCTCCGCCTTCTCTTCCTGCGAGGCCAGCTGGTGCTTGAGCCGCCGGTTCGAGGCCGCCTTCTGCAGCAGCAGGACAGAAAAAAAGAGGAGTTAGGCAAAGCAGGGGCGGCCCCATGGCCGCCATCGAGGGGCTCAGAGGGGGAGGCTTTTTTTGGGGGGGAGGCAGAAAGCACTCACCAGCTGCTGTTTTCTTCCTCTCTGGAACTTCTTCACCCGTTCAGCCGAGACGGCAGCGTCCCCAGGGAAGGGATCCACCTTCTGCATAAGCAAGAAAGGAGACGGTATTGGGGTGGGGTGCCCACACTTTGCTCCCCACCCCCAAAATGCAGTGGCCGATTCTGGGCCTCCCCAAACCCTTCGCCCCTCCTCACCCCGGAGATCCAGTTCTTTGGGCAGCCAGGCTCTGTTTTCTTCCTCCGGGGCCCCCCATCCGGCCGTGGCTTCTTCGTGTCTGCAGATGTAGCCCTCGGAGGCTCTGGGGCCTGGCCCCCGTCCCCCTCCCAGTACCTCTGGGGCTGCTTCCTCTGTGGGGAGGAGGAGAAAAGAGGGGGTGGGTCAGCAAGACGAGGAGACGAAAGCCTTGGATAGCCTCCATTCCCACCCACCCCTCCGTGTCCCAATGTTCCCAGTTTTGCTGTTGGGACGGGAGAGGCCACAGGGCAACTCTAGGTCCTCCGCTTTGCCTCCAAGGCCCCCGAGTTCAAATCCCAACGCCTCCTGCTCAAACCACATCAAGTGGAAAAAATACAAGAAGAGAGAAAATGACTTTAGAGCCAAGCAGACAGTGGGGCCAAATGGCCCAGGAAAAAAAGAGCGTCCCACCCCCTCCTGGACCACCAGACTCCCTAGAAGCCCCGTCTGGCCTTGACTTCAGAAACTAAGCCAGGTCAGGCCTGGAGGAAGGACAAACACACACACACACACCGGAAGACACAGCACTTCCAGGCCAGGCTGGGAGTGGGGAACGGCATTTGCCAGTCAGATAGACCAGGCAGAGCAAGGAAGCTCAACGGCCTGATTTCCAGTACAAAGCGGAATCACGTCTTCAGACGTCCCTCTGTTTTGTGTGCCAGGGATAAAAATGTACTGTTTTCAGCAACCCAGTCCCTGAGAAAAGGCTAAAAGAAAAGAGCTGGAGCGAGGAAGCTGGGAATCGCTGATCTTATGTATCCGCTACACCAGCCGTCAAGACGTTTGGGGGATTTCGGGCCCAGGACCCCTGACCACCAGTCAAGCTAGCGGGAGGATCTTTTGGCATCTGGAAACTGTTTCCAAGCTCTGGCAAGGCAGAAAGCCATTGCAGGAGGTCCCCTTAGAGCTCATCGAGTCCAGCCCCAGCCTGTGCCATGCCGGTTCTCCAATCCAGGATTGACCACCGTGGGGTGACCAGGCCCTGTTCCGAAATCTTCTTCCTTGCCATTCCATCCTTTGAGCCCCTACTTGGATCAGAAAGGCCTAGCAACAGCGGTTCACACCTTGGAAATCTCAAAACTAGACTACTGTAATGCTCTCCACTTAAGGATTTAAGGAACTAGATTTGGTGGACAGAGTGCCTGAAGAACTATGGATGGAGGCTCGTAACATTGTACAGGAGGCAGCAACAAAAACCATCCCAAAGAAAAGGAAATGCAAGAAAGCAAAGTCGCTGTCCAACGAGGCCTTACAAATAGCAGAGAAGAGAAGGGAGACAAAATGCAAGGGAGATAGGGAAAGTTACAGAAAATGGAATGCAGACTTCCAAAGAATAGCAAGGAGAGACAAGAGGGCCTTCTTAAATGAACAGTGCAAAGAAATAGAGGAAAATAATAGAAAGGGAAAAACCAGAGATCTGTTCAAGAAAATTAGAGCTCTTAAAGAAACATTTTGTGCAAAGATGGACATGATAAAGGACAAAAATGGTAGGGACCTTACAGAAGCAGAAGACATCAAGAAGAGGTGGCAAGAATACACAGAGGAATTATACCGGAAAGATCTGGATGTCCCGGACAACCCAGATAGTGTGGTTGCTGACCTTGAGCCAGACATCCTGGAGAGCGAAGTCAAGTGGGCCTTAGAAAGCATGGCTAACAACAAGGCCAGTGGAGGTGATGGTATTCCAGTTGAACTATTTAAAATCTTAAAAGATGACGCTGTTAAGGTGCTACACTCAATATGCCATCAAGTTTGGAAAGCTCAGCAGTGGCCAGAGGATTGGAAAAGATCAGTCTACATCCCAATCCCAAAGAAGGGCAGTGCTAAAGAATGCTCCAACTACCATACAATTGCATTCATTTCACACGCTAGCAAGGTTATGCTCAAAATCCTACAAGGTAGGCTTCAGCAGTATGTGGACCGAGAACTCCCAGAAGTACAAGCTGGATTTCGAAGGGGCAGAGGAACTAGAGATCAAATTGCTAACATGCGCTGGATTATGGAGAAAGCCAGAGAGTTCCAGAAAAACATCTACTTCTGCTTCATTGACTACGCAAAAGCCTTTGACTGTGTGGACCACAGCAAACTATGGCAAGTTCTTAAAGACATGGGAGTGCCTGACCACCTTATCTATCTCCTGAGAAATCTCTATGTGGGACAGGAAGCAACAGTTAGAACTGGATATGGAACAACTGATTGGTTCAAAAATGGGAAAGGGGTACGACAAGGCTGTATATTGTCTCCCTGCTTATTTAACTTATATGCAGAATACATCATGCGAAAGGCAGGACTGGACGAATCCCAAACCGGAATTAAGATTGCTGGAAGAAATATCAACAACCTCAGATATGCAGATGATACTACTCTGATGGCAGAAAGTGAGGAGGAATTAAAGAACCTCTTAATGAGGGTGAAAGAGAAGAGCGCAAAAAATGGTCTGAAGCTCAACATCAAAAAAAACTAAGATCATGGCCACTGGTCCCATCACCTCCTGGCAAATAGAAGGGGAAGATATGGAGGCAGAGACAGATGTTACCTTATTGGGCTCCATGATCACTGCAGATGGTGACAGCAGCCACGAAATTAGAAGACGCCTGGTTCTTGGGAGGAAAGTGATGACAAACCTAGACAGCATCTTAAAAAGCAGAGACATCACCTTGCTGACAAAGGTCCGCATAGTCAAAGCTATGGTTTTTCCAGTAGTGATGTATGGAAGTGAGAGCTGGACCATAAAGAAGGCTGACCGTCGAAGAATGGATGCTTTTGAATTGTGGTGCTGGAGGAGACTCTTGAGAGTCCCCTGGACTGCAAAGAGAACAAACCTATCCATTCTGAAGGAAATCAACCCTGAGTGCTCACTGGAAGGACAGATCCTGAAGCTGAGGCTCCAATACTTTGCCATCTCATGAGAAGAGAAGACTTCCTGGAAAATACCCTGATGTTGGGAAAGAGTGAAGGCAAGAGGAGAAGGGGACGACAGAGGATGAGATGGCTGGACAGTGTCATCGAAGCTACCAACATGAATTTGACCAAACTCCGGGAGGCAGTGGAAGACAGGAGGGCCTGGCGTGCTCTGGTCCATGGGGTCACGAAGAGTCGGACACGACTAAACGACTAAACAACAACAATGCTCTCCACGTAGGGCTGCCCTTGGAAACAGTACAGAAACTTCAGCAGGTCCAAAATGTGGCAGCCAGCAAATTTACTAGAGACTAGTCAATTCAGTCATATTTCCCCAGTCTTGGCATCTCTTCATTGGCTCCCTGTCAGTTTCAAGGTGCTGATTACGACTTATAAAGTCCTGAATAGTTTAGGACCTCATTGCTTGTTGAAATATCTCTCCCAGAAATCAGTTACCTGTTCTACCCACTCCTCTCAATCCTACAAGGAATCAGGCCTTTTTGGTGGTGGCCCTCCGTCTCTGGAACAAGTTACTGACTGAGAGACGCCAGGTTCCTTCTCTCCTGATGTTCAGGAAACTGGTAAAAATGGAATTATTCAAAGCTGCTTTCAACAAGAAGGATGCCATTAATTCCCCCCCCCCTTTTTGCATGAATTTTAGACTCTGTAGAGTTTGTGTATCACCATATTGCTGAATGTTGTTCTGTGAGCCTTGTGGGTCTTAAGTTTAAACCTGTAAACCACCCAGAAGAGTGCTTGCACTAATGGGGCAGTATTTAAACTGAATGAATGGATGAATGAACGAATGAATGAAACACACATCGGAGTGTCTACCCCACCAGAACTGGGGATCTTCCTGTGGGTTTCCAGAGGCTGGTGGACTCAACAGCATAACCCAAGGCCATCCAACGACATCCGCAGGGCTGCCCGCTCTGGGCCACACCGACTGACTGACGGGCAGCAAGCCCTCTTTGAGGTTTGGGACTGGCATCTTTCACAGCCATTACCAGGAGGCGAAGCTGAGGTTTTAACAGGGGGGCCACTCTGTGCACAAGAAAGCACACATTTTGCTACCGAGACCAGGTCCTTCCCCTGGAAACGACCCCAGTCCTCTTGGTTCTCAGGAAAGGGTTGTTTCGTACGAATCACTGCCGATTCGAGTCCTGGGGTCCCTTCCGCCCGAGACTGCCAACTCTGGCCAGCAGCCGTCCCTAGATCGGCTCCCTCCCTGAAACCGCGAAGTCTTGAACCCCGGACTTTCACGTCCAGCCTGGTTGCCCCATGGACCGACAGAGCCCCTCCCCGAATGACGGAAGCATGGCCTCTGTAGTAGGGAACCAGCAAGCCGCCCGACGCAGGGTCGGTCCCCGCCATCGTCCGCGGAACTCCAGGCCACCAGACTCTCCCACATGGGAGTAGCGGGCTTGGCGGGTGGAGAAGGCGAAGCCCTTGCCTTCCTTCTCTGCCATTTGAACGAGCGACCCCGACCCCGACCCCCCCCCCCGGCTCAGAAGCGCCTTTGGTTGGGGGATTCTGGGGTTTGTAGTCCAGAAGGCGCGTCAAGAGGAAACGTACTGCTCCAGGCACACAAACACACACACACACACACACACACAAACACCCCGCTTCGATTCTCCTTCCGACTCTGCCGGGTGAGGGCATCTCCCGGTCTCTGAGCATCACAGCCTGGGAAAGTTAGGGGTCTGGACTACAAATCCCAGTACCCTGGGAGTGCAAGAGTCACATGTTCTAGGCTCTTCCCGTGCAGAGGGTGGAAAGGAACTCCCCGCTCGTCGATCTCACCTTTTTCTTAGTCGGGACGGGGTCCGAGGCTTTCTCCTTCTCCCCCTCCATGGCGCCCCCCCCCAAACAGGAACCCCAATTGCTCTCGCTCCTCTTCTTTCCCCACGTGGAGACCCGCTCCAAACCCCGACGGTTCCGGGTGCCTCTGCCTCCGGCCAATCAGAGCGCGGAAGGGCCCTTCCTATCCTCCAATCGGCGCCCGCAAGAGGCCGTCCCGGAACTGTAGTCTCGGAGAAGGATGCTCCGCCAATGGAGAGAGAGGAGGGGGAGAAAAAAGGAGGAGGTGGCAGGAAGGTGACGTCGAGATCGCCATGTTGGACAAGGGCAACCTTCCCTGCGTCGCCATTTCTCCCCCCCAAGAGAGAGGATGCGGCCATCTTAAATAAGGGCACTGGTTAACTATCAAGCGCCACTCAGGTAGAAGGGAGAGAAAATACATTCGTTTTTACTCTAATACATTAATTTTCTTCCAATAAGGAGGACAGCACATTTACATACCCTTCTCTTCACTTTATCCCCCCACAACAACTTGCCCTCACTTGACGTGGCCACTGTGTGGCTTCTAAGTTTACTGCCAACCCCTTCCGGGGTTGTTGTTTTTTTGGTTCATTTGCCCTTACCTAAAATGGCCTCCCTGGCTTCACAGTCAAACACTAAAAAGCGGGACTTCCCCGCCCAGCACAGTTGTATTGGCTCTTCGCCAATGATTGACGACTCTCTGCCGCCAATGGGGATTATCTATCGTCCGCAGCTGCTTTTATCTTAACAATGGAGTTCTATGGAACTCCGAAGCTGGCACATTTCGTACTTTTCCTGCTCCTTAAAATGGGTCGAGAATTGCATATAAATCAGCATGAGGAAGGATGGTTGCTACACCAGATGGAATTTATTTTCTCTGGCAGGGAAAAAGATTAAATGTGAACGACTTCCTCTCTTCCACCACCCATGACAGGAAATGTCAGCTGCACCTGCTGAATAGCTGCCTGTCCCTTGGTTTCTGGAATAGCTTTTCCAGAAAGGGAAAAAAAAAACGTGGGCCTCCTAAGCGGGACTCAGTCCAAGCAGAGCAGAAATTGTTCCCACCGTTGCAAACAAAGAGAGCTGTTTGCTCATCACAGAACCTTGGTTGGAGGCTCCAGGAGATACGAAGTGGTGGGGACAGCCTTCCTCCCACCAACGCCTGCCCCCCCACGTGCAGAGTGCCTTGAGAATGCAGGCAACAATTTGTATTGCTTGCAAGAATTTTATTGCAAGCAACGCCACATCTCTCGGGGTTGCACATAACCCCAAAGGTCCTGCCCCAAAGGATCATACGGTCTCGCCAACGCAGCCCATGGAATTCAGCGGCTTAATCCTGGCACACGGAAAGGGGTGTGGCCTTAAATTGCCCCCCTTTTCTCCCTGCACCCTTTCTGTACACACATAGCAAGCATGTTTATCTCCAGGCGACGAAAACCCACCGCCACCACAATTTCCTGCACCCCCAGGTGTTGTGAACGACACAGAAACTGCTCAGCAGCTGAGAACCCATGACCGGGGCCAAACTTTCACATGGGAACGAGAGAGAGAGAGAGAGAGAGAGAGAGAAAGGAGGCAGGAAGCCCTAACCCATCTTTGATGGTCAATATTCTGTGTTCAGTAGTTTAACCCAGAAACAAGCCTTCCTCACAAGGGTGACCCAAACAGATCCGTTCAGCAAACACCTGATTCAGTTTAAAATTTATTAGCCATGGTGCACCAGGTGCTGCACAGAACATATACGTCAAGTTGATGGCTCTGCCCCCAAGGAGCTTACAGTCTACAGCAGACAAAAAAAGACAGGCATGGGAGCAGGGCTACGAAGGATCACAGGTGTGGGTGTGAATCAGGGTCCCTAACTGTGCCAACACCACCACCCCACGAAGGAGAACTATGTCAGTAGTTATACTGGCCTTGTGCAGAAAAATCTGGCCCAGAATGGTTTCAGAGAGATAAATCTTGTTGCTCTGTTTCAGCAGGTATGCCAAAATTATTAGGGCAGCTTCAAGACTAACAGATTTGTTTCACTGTTAGCTGCACCAAGATCCATCTTGTCTTAAAAGCTACAATCCTTTTGCTTTCTTATGTATGGCCAGAAAATAGTGGTTCTGACGCCTAGATTTCAGTGAAGCGAAAAAGAGTGACTCCTGGAGAGGAAGAGGAGGCAGAATCCCCCACCCAAAGCTTATCTCCTCCAGGAAGGGGGGGGAATCAGCTGGGGAAAGGATAGTTTTGACTTCCACCAGACCAAAATACATGATTCAGCTTCGTTTCAAGTTGCTGGATTTGTGTTTGTTGTGTTTGTTAACCTGCAACTGCAAATATTCGAGCAAGAATAAAAATATATAATTTGTGCCATTTTAAAGGCCAATATATATCAAGAGGAGCTTGCATGGATACGTCCACTTACTCCTTCAGTGTCCAAGCTCACAGGAAAATATAACAGCTAGTCTTCAGGGTGTCAAAACATTTCAGTTTTTTTAATTTTAATTTTTAATGTTGCCTGGATATGTTTCCCCAGGCTTAACGCAGCTATGTCTTTGAAAAATGCAACTTAGGAAAAATAAAATTATGAGACGATATTGTGATCGTACTAACTTTTATAGTAAGTTACATCCCTGACCCCCGGAAGACTTTCTATCATATCGTATTTAATTCTAAAATTTATAGAATTTGTTTGTCCAACCTCTGCATTTCTGGCCACTCGCATGAAATGGGGGAGCCCCTGGTACATACTTCCTAATTCCTTGTGAAAACAGCTCAGATGGAAAGGGTTACCCCACAGCTACCATCTTCACCTGGGGAGCACCAGTTTAGGGTTCAGAGTTGAGATGGGCACGAACCACTGGTTCGGCGGTTCGTGATGGTTCATTTATCAACAGAACCAGCCCCACCTCCTCGGGTGGATGCCCACTCAGAGGCAGCGCCCCACTGGGCACTGCCTCTGAGTGGGCATCCACCTGAGGAGGCGGGGCTGGGAAGCACCGAACACCTGTTCGGCCAATAAACCGGCACAAACTGCCAAACTGGCGATTCGTGCCCATCTCTAGTTCAGAGCTTTGAGCAGCACCTTTGATCAGTCTCACAAGTGCAAACCATGGCAGCCACTCGGAAGGCCAGGAGGGTCCCACATTTGGCACGAGGTGCTTCGCTCCTCAGCACCGGCAGATCAGGGCCCTTTCTGAGAACGGTACAAAACTGGATCCCTTTCCGAGGTGCAATCTGTGCTCTGGAGAGAGGCAGCCTCGGTCACCCCATTTTTTGCTTTTCGGTGCTTTCCTGCAAAGCCTAAGAGACCACCAGAGCAGAAGCCGTGGGGGAAATTTCCCAATGAGGGAGGAGGGGGGGGGGGAGGGAGAAAGCGACTATGTACAGCAACACCCCACCCCACCCCAAAAAAGCTGCAGCTTTGCAACCACACCATGAAAAATCAAAAGAAGTCACACTCTGCAGAAGGCCTTCCCTATCCACAGGACACCCAGGGGTGTTGTGGACAGGCAACGGGGGAGGAGAGGTGTCCAAGCTGTTTGGCAGCCTGAGGTCAAGTTCCAGCTTCGTCCTTTCTCCTTGAAGGGAGCCTCGGCTGCCACCAAACCAGATGGGCAAAGGCCTGGCGGCTGCTCAGCTCACTCCAGCTTCTGCAGAGAGAAAAGACACGAGAGTTACAGAGGGATGCAGAGAGGCCAAGAGCCTGATCGAGGACCTGCGGGAGCAAACAAGGTGTCTAATCCTGGGCTCCAAAGGTATGGAGAGAACTCGTCAAAGCAAAGCTGCTGGGCTGAGCTCCCACCTCACCCTCCAGTAAAACAGGAGTCTGCCCTAATTGAGTCAGCGAGTAGACAGGGGGGACAGGGGTGGGCTGTCTCCTCTTACTGGCAGGGAGTTCCCAAGGCTGAGTGGTTCCCCACCTTGGATCTCCAGAGGTTCTTGGACTACAACTCCCAGCACAACTTGTGGTGCAGGCTTCTGGGAGTTGTAGTCCAAGAACAACTAACTGGGGACCCAAGTTGGGGAACCACTGATTTAAGGGGAAAGGGGATGTCCCTCCTCCCACCAACCTTCTCCACCCTCTTGCTCCTTCTCACGGGAGGCCTTGCAGGTTGGACCTCTGCCCGAGCGGTGGCACCTCCCTCCCTCCCTCACCCCAAACCACTTCCTCCAACGGGCATCTCCTCCGACTCCCAGACCCGGAGGGCGGCAGCCCGAGAGGCAAGGCTTCCCCCTTTGATCTTGGTGGTTCTTGTCCTCGCTTGTTCTCCAAACCAGGTGCACCAGAGTGTGAGAAATGCAGAACCCCAGCACAAAGATCTGACACTAAAACAGGCTGCTAAGAAGATGCCCCGGAGACGCGGCCAAGGGTGAGACCCAGGGCCTCCTGGCTGCAAAGCCAGAGCTCTGGCACTGGGTAGCACATGTGAACTTTACGTCTGGTGGGGGGCAAGGACTGGGGTGCCCATTGGCTTTCTCCAGCAAAAGAACCCATGCAGGAGGGGCACCTGGCTTCATCCCCTCAGAACACACCCAGCCACTTGGCAGGCGGGAAAGCCTCCGATCACAGCTCGGTCTAAGTGCCGAGAGTTCCTGCGGCCGAGCAGGGATTTCGCACCCAGGTCTCCGGAGTTCGTGAACAGGGCTCTCCTCTGCCGAAGTGGTTTTAGCCTCCCTTGTGCGCGGGCGTTTCCTTTAGCTAGTTAAAAACTGACACCTTGCCTTCGCCCACAAGCACCATAAAAGGAGCATGAGCCTAAAAATAACAGGAAGCAGGACCCAGGTTGGGAAGGCTGGGGATTCAGGGGAGAGCCTTGGGACTTTACCTCCGACTTTGTTTTCTCTCCAGATGCTGGAAAAGATAAAGACAAAAAGGCGAAACCGTCAGCAACGAGGGAGCCGGGTGTGTGCGGGATGCAGACAGAGAGAGAGAGAGAGACAGAGACGGGCAACCGGGAAGTGACTTACCGCGCCTGAGAAACGCCTGCAGGAATCCGAACAAGGCGAAGGCAATCAGGAAGCAGCCGATGGCGTCCTCCAAAGAGGGGCCGGAGGAACCTTGGAAAAACGGAAGGGAAGCAGTGATGGAGGGGGGGAAGAAGGGGAAGAGGGAAGACAGGCAAGGAAGAGCCAAGCATCCCACTCTGACTTCTGTTTACTCTCCGGCTTTTCTGCTTCCTCACACTCAAGTTTTTCCCTGCTAGAGCTGCCCAGCTGCCCATAGCCTTGCAAAGGATATTAATCTGCGGACGAAGCCAGAGGCTGCCTCCGGGAAAACCTTGCAACCTGGCAGTCAAACCACCTTGCATGAGCTCAGCAAGGTTCCTCTGCCAAAGCTGAACAGGGTCCCGTCCACAGAGCTCGCCAGCAGAAGGCAGGTCTTTGCAAATTAACTGTGCAAGAACAGCTAACTGTTAAGAACAAATTAACTGTGCACAGCCCTTTGCAAGCCAATTTATTCCCTTCGCTCAGCTGGATGGAAGCTGTGTTATCCTGTCTACCTAGACAGGTCTTACCAGCAAACAGCTTTGTCTCACACACACACACACAGCCCTCATGCGTCCCCCTTCTTTTCCTCCCCCGTACCTGCCACGTGGAGCTTCACGGTCTTCCGCAAGCCAGCCTCTGCCAGTCCCGGGTGGGCCACGTGGCAGCTATAGGAGGTGCCGTGGTCTTGGGACTGGACGGGCAGGACGCGGGCGTGGCTGGTGAAGCTGTAGGTGCCATCGGGGGACTGCCGATGCCCTGACTCCCAGGTATTCACGAGGGCCTCCGGGGGTGCCATCGGGGCTCCTCCACCGCCAGTTCACAGAGGTCTTCTGGGGGTAAAAGCCAGAGACCTCGCAGACCAGCTCCACAGGGGCACCGGTGGGCACCGAGAGAGGGTCTGGGCGGAGTGTGACTGTGGGAGGCTCTGTGGGGGCACAGAGAGAGAGAGAGAGAGGTTAGGGTAAGATTGGTTAGGGCAGTTACAGCATGATGCTCAACACCAGGTCCTCACTTGCAGAAAAATACAGGCTAAGAAAAGGGGAGGGGGAGGCCACCCCACCCTCCAAGATGGCCCACCTCCCAGGGAAGGAAAACCTGCTTCTGAAGCCTCAGAGGTGAGCAAAGCAGTATGAAGTGTCTGGATGCAGAACCAACCCCAAAGGGGCCACTGGGGAGAGGTAGTTGGCGAGACCTCCCACCCACCTGCCCGTCCGCCGGGCCACGTCCGTACTCACCCACCACCTTCAGCTCCATCGCTTGCTGGGTGCGCAGGTGGGGCAGGTAGACGGTGCAGATGTAGGTCCCCTCCTGGCGCGCCATGACGCCCTGCAGCTGCAGCGAGACGTTGTTGGTCTCCGGGTCAAGGAAGAGCCGGGTCCCTTTCTCGGCCACGGAGATCTTGCGGGCGGCCCCGTCGTAGGCCAGCACCACCCGGCCAGCCCCGCCGTGCTGGAGCCGCCACTCCACGGAGAAAGGGGAGGCCGGGCCAGAGAAGCCGCAGTCGAGGAGCACATCCTGACCCAGGCGGGCCTGCAGCTGGGGCGTCCGAGAGAAGACCGACAGGACCGCTGGAAGGGGGTTGGGGTGGAGAGGGAGAAGCGCATTGATGCTGTGTGCAGCATGCCCACATGGGCCCAATCCAGGCCTGGCTTCCCCCTTTCCCTCTCTCCTTCATCCCTATTGCCCTTTAGGGTCTCCTCTTGCTAATGGCGGAATAAACCCAACCATCATCC